>JAYKKT010000066.1:1940000-3140000 GCA_036023115.1 Brasenia schreberi
AGCGTGATTAATCTCCGCATACCAATACCAAGTACTGACTCGTTTGCCAAGGCAGAATGATAGTTCCTGCAAGACCAACCGCTAGTTCAGATAAGCAAGTATCAGAGGGAAGAAAGGTTTACCTGTCAATGAGGGTGATGGCTTTCCTCGATATATTAATGCTCAATATTGAGTAAATTTAGAAGATGGGTGGAACGTTTTTTCAGGAATAAAGAACAAGTCTAGGTTGCTTTAGTTCAAATAAAAGCAACAACTATATCATAGCGAATGCAGGTCTCTAGAATAAAGTTCTTAGGCACCATTTATTTGAACCCAAATCAAATTCTTAAAATGAAAAATAATTTTCAGTACTAGCAAAATTAATGTAGGCAAAGTCATCCAATTTCTACTAACTCTATTTCACCAATACAGACGAGATTTGATCAATAGACAGGGATGCATGAAGGTAGATTTTGAATGCACATGGAATATTGGGAATCAATGAATATTTCAAAATTTCTTTGGACATCTTCCGTTCAGCCTCAGACATCCATCCTAAAGAAAATGGAAACAATAGCATAAAACAAACTCTTACTTTGAAACCAATTCAAAAGTTTTTTTCCCGCAAACTGCCAACCCATTATGTGCTTATAGTAAATAAATAAAAAATTGCATACAAGTAGTCATCAATCATTTGAAAGAACTTGAAAATGGCATATAGAATGCAGAAACGAATTACAAAAGCCACTAGCTAGCATGCATATGAAGGGAAAAACAATACCGTCATATCCATTTGTGCCGATTCCTTCTGAAACTCCTTTATCACTTTAGCCTGTTTGGCTGGTGCCAATTGCTGGAAAAGGGAACATCTTGAAGTAAGCATGAGAACAACATAGATTCTGATAGAAAAAGAGAACATGGGATTTGTGGAAAGTTTTCTATTAGAATGCCCAACAACCACACTAGTAAGAATTGCCCGGATCAATTTAGCTAAAAGCACAGCGTTTGAAGAAAGCATATGCAAGCGCACCAAGTAGAACACACAGTTTGTACTTGGCGCACCTTATTCATGGCAGACATTGCTTTGCTTGCACCTTTCATGCCTACAGCTACTGAAGTATTGGCATACATTGCCTGAAGCAACACAGTTCTGTAAGCAACTACAGAAGGGACAAAAGAAAAAATTGGTCATGATCAAGCATGTCAAACTTCAGAAACCTGTGTATGTGTTGCAACACCTCTAATCTGTGCACGGCTCCCTTGCAGATTAGCTATTTGCTGTCTCAACCTGACAAGTTGACGAGCCAAAATTTTTGTCGCGACCTAAATACAGTAAAATAATAAAGCCATGGATATTGAATGTTTGACCATTTCAGTACACACTCAGTTGTGTTGCCAAGATGGTTAGTGAGACTACTCAAAGAAACTCAGGCCTTCTACTTGGCTTTCATGAGGGTCAAGAAGGGATGCAAAAGAAGCCTGAATATATACGTCCATGGGATCTTAAATACATCGATAGAATATTACACCAAGGAGTGCAGATCCAGCGTAAGAAATGGATAAGGGAAAACGATATGATGTAGTTGGGCATTGCAAATTTATGATGAGAATCATAAAGTAAATTACCTCATTCCCCGTCTTGGCAGTTTTTTTAATCTCGGCCACCAACTTTTTCTCCTGTCATCATTCTTTTTCATTAAAAGAAAATTTAAAACAATACAAAAACATCTCCCAAGTGGATCAATAAGATTAGGAAACGAAGCACCCAAATATACCTCTAACTGCAGAGAAGTAATCTCTCGTTCAATATCTTCACCAGTCAAGCATGGTACATCAAAACAAAACCGTACAGAAAAGGTCAAAATTCAATATAACCAGACTACTCAATTTGAAAATAACAGAACAAAGACAAAATAGGAAATATAAATTTAAATACGAATTCACTTCAAGTCTCTGTACTGAAAAGAGGGGGGAAAGCATATCACCTTGAAAGATAATGTCATAGAGCAGCAATAAGACCAGCAATGATAGAGGGTGCTTGGATAGTCAGTCAACCATTTCAACATATTTAACATATGCAGAAGGATCACTAACGAGGTTCTTAGGAAAAAAGTTGGTGTTGCAGAATGATATAGAGGCATGCTTAAGGTTGTTTAGACATTTGAAGAGGTGGCTAGAAAAATGAAGTTTTAAGAAACTAAACAGTGAACAGTATAAGAAAGGTCGAGAAGGCCTCACAAGATTGGAAGAAAATAAGAGAATATTGTCTCGCTTCTTTTTAGTTAAATGTTAACATGTCGGCACAGTACTGAGCACAATGGCGTCAATGGTTCCATTTAGCCGACCCCATTTAGTGCCGAACAAAGTTAGGTTTCAATTCATATAGGCTAAGAGGGGAAGCTGCAAGAGAAATCTTACTTCTTGTCGCAACAGACATCTCTCGCTTACTCGTCCTCAGCTCCTCTGTGATCAAGAAAAGAAACTGTTAGAGAAGTTCAAACCCTCAGCCTTCCCTTCAAAAGAACCAAACTGTTGAACACCGTAGTTGGGGAAAAGCACAAACACAAATTTAATCATCCATTAATGCGAACAGGGGAAGAGAAGGGCCTACTAAAAATTGCCAAATGCGTGATAAAATAGCACACTCACAAAAGAACGCCGCGCAAAAACCCCCTCAAGCAAAGAGAAGTCGAAGAGTACGATCAATCGCCGAGACGGGCACACCAAGAATCAACAGAATAAAGAAGACGATCCAACACCAACAAAGTAGAAGGCGAAGAGTCTTTGAAAAATGCCTAGAGATATCGTGAACGAAGGAAAAACACCAACCTTTAGCTGAGGGTTTCTTCCTGAAGATGTTTAACTTCTCCATCGAGGGGAAACGAAGGGAAAGTAGACGAAAACCCTAATGAGTCGACGGAGCAATGTTGTTCTGGGACCGTGGAATTCTCAAGAGTTAGGGTTTAGGCTTTTCGTTGAGGTCGGGAGCAAGGAGCTCAGCTTTTCCGGGAGCTCTCCTTCGGTGCTTAGAACATCGATCTCCACCCTCCAACGTTTTAAAAAGAAAGCTGCCGTTTGAAAATTCGAGCTTTTCCAGCACCGCCTCTGAAATACCATCATTTTACGTGGAGCCCCTCATCGGGTCACTTCGGGTTGAGGTCGAAACCAAACTCTGTAAACCCCAACCAACCTGGGCAGGTTCAGGTAGGGTTAGGGTCAATCCAAACTCTGTTATATTACATTTTAACTTACAATGTCATAATATCTACTTCAAAAACGTTTTAAGTCTGAACGGTTAAACTATAGGAGTCTTGGGGCACAATTTGCTTCTATTGCAATGCTATTTATTATTATTTATTCTATCTTTTATAACCCGAGTTCGTAGAAGTAAGAGGCGAGAGGGACTGTATGTGGTTAGAAATTCATAATAAAGTTGGACCGTAACGACTGAATTAGTTATATTCATCCATAATAATAGTGGATTACTAAAAAAATTATATTAAAAAATCATTCATCAACCTTTTCTTTTCTATTGCAACTTCTTGATTATTATATGATAATTTTTTAACTTTTCATATATAAAAATAGAAATTCATGGCGAGCTTCTCTATTAATCATACTAATTCAATGTACCTCTTATGTAGTCTGGGATCCACGAGTTGCATCCATAAACATGACCAGTTTCAAACCAGTCCAGTGGTTCCAACCGGAACCAAATTGAGGCAAAAACCGTGCTGGAACTAGAACTTGTGAAACCAGACAAAAAAACTAGGTACCCTCAGGTTTGATACAGTTCCACCTTTCGTAAGACCACAAAAGTTCAAAACACCAGGAACCGGCAGTCCCGAGCCGGTTCTACGTTCTAGGGTAACCAAAACCGGCAACGTCTAAGCTTCCTCTGTCGGGTTTATTGTGAAGAGAAACGTACCCAAATCCAACACGAAATATGTGGGCCCGGTTTTCCGATATGGGTACTCCACCGACGTCGTCATAAATTTTTGTAACCGTAATTTGTGAAAGACTTGACTGTTGAATATTACCTACGATCATAACATCTTAATCGTCCTTTTCGTTCTTCCACCCTGTCTGAGAGAAATTCTTCCTCGTGCCAACGATTTCTGGTTCTGAAATTCCCTTCCACGTGAATTACTTAAAGGAGAAGGTATTTCAAGAAATTACCGAAGAATTTTAAGGTTTACTGACGGGTGATCGGTTGCGTTTGGTGTTTCCGCGCGATTCTTCTAAGATTGAAGGTATTACGTTCAATCTTACCCTCTTCAATCCTCTGATTGGATATTGCAAAAGACGTGATTTTGTTATCAATTTTTTAGGGTTTTATGTACATGGCGCAATTTGCTTCTGCTCTTTGAAACTTCCCTTTTTTCTTTTTTTGCTTTGCATCCCTTTCTGTTACCTTCTAGAAAGTTTGAGGGGTAAGATGATCGAAGCGTTTAGAGATAATTCTGGAGGAATTGAGAAAAATGGCGTAATAGAGTTAAACCAATCAAAACGAAAACAAGCCTTCCCTCGCACTAAGTGGGGTTGAATAGACAAGATTCTTAGTTACCATTGTGTTTGATTGAGCTGGAAAATGCAAATCATGTTCTGTCGCTTCCTGCAGCAGTTTAAGGCTTTCCTCTGTCATCTACTTTCTCACGTCTTTTCCTCGGAGCTCCATCCAGCTGGGATCTCCATCTAGCTACCTCTCAAAATATCACATAACCTTCAAACTTTTTCTCCAATACCATTTTTCCATAAAACGACGACACATCCTCGACATCTTCATATTCTGACACTGAGACATCAGCAGATTCAGCGCATGGCTATTTCTGTATCTGTAAGAATGTTGAACTGCACCCAGAGCGTTAGCTATTGTTGAACTTGCATGGAATTTAACCTGTCGTATTTCACTAAGTTCAAAGCGCACTGCAAAATAGGTATTTCTTTTTTATTTCTAAACTCCCGTTCACAATACAATGTTATTCATTAATAGGGTGTTCATCTTCAATGTGCTTCGTTTATTCATTCGTAACCAAACTATGGAGATGTAAGCTTAGTGCTGGCCATTTGGTTTAATCCAGTATCAGCATAAAAGAAATCAGTTATCTTCTTGCGAGCTGTCTATAGTATTTTATAAGGTTGATGAACATTAGGAATACTCCTTTTGTCAGAGCATCTTTTTGGAACTATGTCATAAGCTCTCATAATCAAATTTTTTATTAATTCTTAGGTCTTTTCTCTTTAATTTTCTTCACAAGATAAATTTTCCTGATGAATTTCATAGTTTGAGCTCCTCTTTACGTAATGGCTGAAGAATATTTGTGCAATTGAAGAATAGCATGTAAATGTTGTTGAGGGAAAATTTCCCCCTGCGTAAAGGATCATGTAGCAAGACTCAATATTTAATCAACATGCTCTTCTGTTGAAGGTTTAAACTGAGTGGCCTTCTCTACAAGCATTACATATTATTTAGTTATGTAACGAAGGTCTATGGTATTCCTATAGTATTGCATGAAGTATGATTGAAATATGACAATATTCACTAAAATCTCCTGGAGATATTATAATTGTTGCTCATTTCAATAGCTTTATATTTGCCGAGACTTTTATGGGGTTTGGAATACCCAAAAATGTGAATTTATCATGGAACTCACCTAGAAATTCTTGAGAAGAAGCATCATGAATAAAAAATTAAAATGACCAGAGAAATAGAAGAATTAATATGTAGATTACATCATGTTGGTTATTAGGCATCATCCAAATATTCAGAATTTAGGTAGCAAAATAAAATTCAAAGTCCTTCGTGTCAGAAGAATAGAAAGTGTGTTGGTTCTAATGGTTGACATCAGTTGCTAAAACAATATCAGTGGTGGTGGTGGTGAATTATTTTCAATTCACAAAGATGGAATCCTCACACCATGGAAAATTGCATGACCTAAGAACCATGATTTGGTAGTGGGAGAACAGTCTGCTTTAAGAAACTACAGAGTGAGTAGTTACTCCCAATTCTTATTGTTAGGGAACATTGACAATCAAGATCTTTAGGGATTAAGGATATGGACTGTTTTGGAAGAAATGTGATTATTGAATCCTGATCTAGATTAGTTGTAATTGAAGTTTGTTGTATTTTTATGCTTTTAATGATCCTTTGTACTAGAGTTACTTAGTAGGACATAATGGCCATTCAAGTTATTTTATGTATATAACCTAATGAGCAGTAGTCCATTAGGTATCGTGAAATAAAAATGAGAGAAAGAGGGAGAGCAGGGGTAGGTCGGCCAAGGAGGTGGCCGACTGCACCTATATCTCATATTTCTATAGTTGTTGTTTCAAATCTTCATAGTTTATTGACATGGTATCAGAGCAGCGCATCGATTTCTAGGTCATGGGAAGCGCACGAGTCCAGAAAAATATTTTGTATGTTTAGGGTTTAGGTATAAACCCTAATCGATAGAAAAAGGTAAGAAAATTCTCTACAAATCAATATTTTGGACAGGACTCAACAAACCTCCCAACCTCCTCTGCAAAGGTGAAGCAATACAAATCTCAATGTAGGGATAATGTTGCATGCATCTTGAGGCAGTCAGCATGAATCTGTACAGACAAATGATTGGAAAAGGTGAAGTTTCTAGTGATCCTAGTCATTACATGGAAGAAAACGTTTATAGCAACAAAATAGATTCAATACAAATTACTTTCATCAAGTTTGATGCAAAGAACTATAAAGTGTGGTTTAGGGCATTTGAATTTGCCCACATTGCAAGAGGAAAATAGGAGTTCATTACGGTAGAAACCTCCCAACCACATCTATCATATCCCATATATTCAAAGTGGAGAAGGGACAATGCCATAGTTGTCTCTTGGCTGATTGACTCCATGGTGTCGAGTATTGATAGTCACTAATGCACATTTCAGGAAAATTAAGATTGCAAAGAAATAAGAGATACAAGCAAAGATTAGGAAATATAGACAGGAAAGCAGTTCCATCAACGAGTATTATGAAAAGCTTAGAAGTTTTTGGGATGAACTTCAATACTACACCCAAGAAGAATGCTCTCATTGTGTCAAAAATAGGAATGTGAAGGTATTTGACTTATTGTGGGGTGTATCCAGTGAATTTGAGAATGTTAAAACAAACATTCTTAGCAGTGAAATATTACTATCTTTGGGGATAGCATATTCCCTACTTATAAGAGAATAAGATAAAAAGAATCTTGAGAAAGAAGTTCAGACAAGCGATAAATATGCATTTGTTAGTCTGGGGCAGCAAGGAAGCAATCATGGTAGAGATGATAAACCAATATACCTCAAGAACAAGACATATCAAGCAAGCTCATATAGTGGAAACTGAGAACAATATGCTTTCTCAGATACTGAAGCGACTAGAAGATATAGGTAAATCTAGAGAGAGTGAGGAATCTACCTTAGACTTGGAAGCCTTCTTGGTTCATGCGTATGGCTTTAATGCATGAACTGTAATGGTTTGTCTTCGTGTACTTCTTGGGTTATTGATTTAGGGGCTTTAGTAACAAAAATATCTTTAAAGAGCAATGTTGTGTAAACTTTATTGATTTGGGGCTATCCATCATCGTATGGCTTTAAAGAGTATGACTATATGAAAGTGGGCAATAGTGTAAAACTTGTAAATGACTCTCACATACATATCCAAGGGAAAGGGATTCTAAGAATGACAATTGGCAATCTACCTTCAGTTTTATGTGTTCTTAAATTCCCTACTAATCTCCTATTTGTTCATGTTATTACTAAAGAGCAATGTTGTAATTAGCATATCGGAGCCCATATTGTGGAGGGCACCAATACACAATAACCATTAAAGATCTACCATAGACAGTTAAAAGATCAACTACCCTCCTTGTTTGACATAAAAGATATGGGACCTCTCCATTATTTTTTAAGGATTTAAGTTTTGAGAAATTCAAGAGGCATATTCCTAACTTAAAGGAAATATACTCCGAACTTATTAAGGGATACTCGTATGCTAGAATTTAAACCAGTAAGTATACCATGGAAAGTAACTAGAAATTAAGTACCAATACATATGAACCATTGCATCAACCTGAAGAGTACCAAAGATTAGTAGGACAACTTATATACTTAGACCATCAAGCACCCAGATATCTCCTACATTATGAGTATGGTAAGTCAATTTATACACTGCCCATCAAAATCTAACATGAATGTCATGAGACAAATATTGCGATACTTGAAACATACTCTTAGAAATAGTCTCATGTATACACCTTATAGTCATTTAAATATTGAAGTATATACATATGTTGATTGGGCAGGATCGACTGATGATAGAAGGTCTATATCGAGATATCTAACTATGATAGGTGGTAACATAGTCTCATAAAAAAGCAAAAACAACTTGTAGTAGTTAGATCTTCAACAGAGGTAGAGTACAGGGCAGCTGCACTTGGCATGTGTAAAGCGATTTGGTTAAAATCTCTATTACAAGAACTTGGTACTCATTTAAAAAAATCAATTTTATTCTATTGTGACAAGCTGGCAACAATTCATATAGTTATTGACCATATGTATCATGAAAGAACGAAGCACATCGAGATAGATTGTCACTTCATAAGAGATGCAGTGAATCATGAAGAACAGTGTGCAAACTTCTTAACTAAATCCTTAAGAAAGTAAAGACCGGAGAAGCTTCTTAGTAAGTTGAAAACTCATAGTATCTTCATCCCAACTTGAGAGGAAGTGATGAATTCTAATGGAGATTAGTTGTAATTGAAGTTTGTTGTATTTTTCTCTTTTAACGGTCCTTTGTATTAGAGTTACTTAGTAGGGGTATAATGGTCATTCAAGTTATTTCCGGTATATAACCTAATGGGCAGCAGTCCATTAGGCATCGTGAAATAAAAAAGAGAGAGAGGCAGAGCAGCGGTAGGCCAAAGAGGCAGCCGACTGCACCTAGATATCATATTTCTATAGTTGTTTCAAATCTTCATAGTTTATTGCAATGTTGTAAAAACCGTATTGGTGCCTGTATCGCACTAGGCACCAATACGGTTGTATCATATCGTATCGTATGGTGCGGTACGATACACAGTTTTTTAAAAAATCAAAAATTAAAATTAATGAACAAAACATGTATAACACAATGAAGAAACATTCATATTATAACAAGAATATCTCCATAAAAAGGCTACAAGCATCCATAAATATAATTTTATATTCCATAATCCATAGAATCCATACCATTAGGTAACATGACCTGAATACTGAATACATAAGGGGTTTAACTTAATAAACAACAAAGTTACAAGTACAACTTATAATCATCAAATCTGAGAATGTTACAAAGTTGCAAATAAAAGTTAAAACAAATTATAATCATCCACAACGTGGTCATATGATAGGGGGTTCCTCCTCTTCGACCCAATCGTTAAGAATATCAATATTTTCGTAACTCAACGGGTCATATGTCATCTTCCTTGTCCTTCTTGCATCTTTTTGCATTTGCCTCGAAAGAAAGAATATTCAAATTATAAAGAATATCAAATACAATATAGCCATATCAAGCATTTATTATTAATAAGATTAAGAAAGAAGTCAAGAACTAGGCAACAACAAACAATATATATTTTTTAATTATTACCTTTGCCTTAACTTCATGTTATAGGCAACATATACCAAATCACGCAGTCGAGCATGCTCCAGTCTATTTCGCTTTTTTGTGTGAATGTATTCGAAAAAGCTCTAATTCCTCTCGCACCCACTCGAACTATATGTTTGGATCAATATACGTTGAGCAAACCATGCCAAATTTGGTGCATCTACACCAAAATGAGCCCACCATTCATTTGAAATAAAACATGATAATGATTAATAAGAAACATGTGAAGTCAATCAATTAATAACTTAAATGAATATCAATAAAAATACAATATCTCGTCGCATCTGGGAGCAGAGTTGGATTGCAATTGGCCTTCCAAAATCTCACACTTTGTATATACTTGCTTAACTCTAAATGAATATTACAATAAGTAGATGAATCTTCAACAAGGTCAATTGCATTTAAGATGTCATTTTTTACTTCTTCATCCTTCATAAAGTTAGGAGAAAATCGAATAGAAGGGTTAAGGAAATATGCAGCAATATGCAAATGATGATGCATTTCGTGGTTATAACGTGCATCAATTATCTTCCAAACTTTTTTTAGAAGTGATCGCTTGTGGTCAAGGTTTACTTTTATTTCAAATTTGGCCTTATCCATAGCATCATATATATAAGGCATAGCTGGTCTATCTTCACTGTCCACCATCCTCATTACCTTAACTAAAGGTAAAATCATACTAAAAAATTTGTTGTAACTTTCTCAAAAATCAGCATTTAAAACATCTACCACAACAATTCCCTCCCTCTTTCTTGACCAACTAATAGAGCCCCATTAATGAGATGCAAATAATTTTTTCAATGCATTTTTATGTATGACAAGACTTTGCATAGTAATGACATTTATAGCAAATCTTGTCAATAAAGGCCTAATCAATTCCCTTCCAATTGTATGAATTCACATCAAATGCAATATAGAAAAATGATTATAAATAAACTTTGTAATGTTTCTGCATGCATCTATAGTCTCTCCTATTTCATCCATTGCACTCATGCATCTTACCAGCTGCTCTAAAATTTACAACATTATCAGTAATGAATTGAACAACATTTGAAACACCGACTTCCTCAATAACTTCCTCTAAAATAGGGAGTAAATTATCTGCAGTTTTATCATACGGGACAAGTCATATGATTTCAAAAATAGCGTGCCTTTGGGACAATAGATTAGGAAGTTTACCAAAGACCTACGTTGACCATTTGTTCAACCATCAGTCATAACAGAACATCCTGTATCCCTTCATGACTCCTAAATTTAGAACTCGATGCATTAACAATATCAACTCATTTCGGCAATAATGTGCCCCTCAAAGCATGATAAATAGAGACTCTATAACCCGATCCCATACTTGGCAATAGCATCCACCATACTTTAAAATGAAAATAAGTTTGCAACATTGAAAGATAGGCAATTTTCATAAAAGAAATCAACACACTTAAAATTTACTTTCTCACTTACCTCCTTTGAAATCATAGCTGATCTAATGCCTAGCTAAGCTAAAAAAAGTCGTACGTGGAAAAAAAATGAAGGCATCCCACTAGGGCCACTACCTCCTCTAGTACCCCTCGTAGGCATCAGGCGAGTAGGAGCTCTTACAGTGGAACAAGAGTCAACTCTAATGCTACTATCACCAGAACCTATACTTTTTTCATTTTCTCTCCTTCTCCTTCACTTTTCAGTAATCTCTTCTTCCATCTCAACTGCACCATAGAATTCATCACCACCATACCCATACATTCCCTAAGTAGATGCATCTTAAAATGGTTGAGATATATCACAACCACATATTTCTGTCCTCTCTCTCACCCTTAATCTTTTCTTCTCATTCGAAACCTCCAATACCTACTCAATCTCATACTTCACGGTTTCGGAAACCCAAAGACATGCACTAGTATCCTTCTTGGTTCCCGCAAGGTGATGTTTCATACGAGAAATACCACCATGTTTTACAATATTACAAAACATGCACTTGTTCACAAGTCTATTGCCTTCATACACCGGAGTGCAATATTTCCAAGCTGGATTGACTCAATCGAAAGCCATTAAGACAAGAGTAGACAATCAACAAGAAGAAAAATGCTTTTTAGAGGTTAAGAATAACAGAATATGCAAAAACCCCAAATTTTTTAAGTGAAAAATCTGATAGAATGCCAAAAGAAAGAGGTATGACACGGATTTGACAAAAACCCTAGAGATGGGGAGTTAGATTGGATGAAATACTTGAGAATCTTGTAAATAAACCACTAAATCAACAAGAACAAGGTAAGAAGATAATAAGAAAGCAAGGAAATAACGTAAAAAAGGGTTTGGGAAGAAGCAGAAATGAAATCTGCAAGTTTCGGATTTCCAGAATTTATAACAGAAAAATCGACATCGACTCATATGACACGGGGCACTATAACTCACGATAAACGATACGTGTCCCTGTATCATACCGTATCTTCATATGATACGCGATAAAATAGTATTGTATTGTACGATACAATATAATTTTTATTACATTGGTTTATTGAATATTCAATAGATTCTTGTTCGCCAAGAAATGATTGTTGTGTCCTGGCATACACATGCATTATTGGTATGTTTCTTATAGAAACTTTGTGCATATTATTTCAATATGCAGTGTCTATCTTAAGCTTATTACAGGCATCTTCCACCAATTTCATATTTACAACTTGATGACAATAGTTTGTTTTTTACTTTCTTTTGAGGTTTGTCAATTCAAATAATATTTCGCTTCTATTTTCTGCCTCGTGCTGGTCACATGTTGATTTTCTCAACTGATTATTTTACCATTTTACATCCAAGCCAAAGGTGAGTTGCTTGAGGGATGGCACAGAGGAGCAGGAGGCTTCATATTGGAGTGAGTAGCTTAGAAGATGGTAGGAGTTTAGTTAGTGTAGTCGAGACACTCTTCTTAAGTTTATTTAGATTTAATTAGGACATGTGAGTGGATCCCACCACTACAACGTTTATTTTATCCTTGATAATTGCAAGACCTGGTGAATATCATTAGATTTTATTATTCAAGTTCAGTTATTTGATTTATGCCATGATGATGTACACTGTTCAACCCAAGTTCGCACCCGGTGAGGGATCAGGACACGTGAAATGATGAAGTTGGATAGATGTGGCCTGATCTCTGCCCGATGTGATGTCTCCCTGTTTTTGTTCGAGCTGTTTTTGTACTTCAGCAATTGTTATGCAAGTGTCTTTATTTGTTTTTTATTGCTGGCTGGTTGTATGTTATAGGTATGCAGAACCAGCTTGTTTGTGCTGGATGTCGCAGTCTTCTTCTTTATCCTGGAGGCGCTACAAATGTCCGTTGCACAGTGTGCAATACAATAACATCAGTACCACCTCCTGGTTTTTCTCTTACTTCCTTTTCCCTTTTCCTTACTAAAACATGCATGTGCAGTTGAAGAAAAATTATACTCCAAAAAGGTAGACATGTTTTGAAAGTTGCAACTCATTGAGGAAACTTTTAATGGTCACTTGAGTAACCATTCTGAGGAACCATATGCAAGGGCAAGCCTTTGAGTAGGTTTCTTGTCTCTTATCAAACATATTGTTTGCTGCTTTATATTGTAAGGGTTTTGTATCTCATGGGTAACATTGAAAACGATAGACCCTTAATAGCTTCAAAATATCTGAAAAGTCACCCTGCAGATAGGCTAGAATTTTGTGCATGGGAGGAAACCCTTAACTAAGTTCTACCATCCATATTCGAGATGGTGTTGCATTCCCCTTTACCCTAGACAGGGCCACAAGTATGCATTGCATTATGCAATAGACTACGATCAGTACCACCTCCTGGTTTATCTCATTTACATTTCTCTGTTAAAAAATGTCTATGGTTGATTAACTATTAACACAAAAATGTTGACACATTCTAGCAGTTGGCATCCACGTATGGAACTTTTAGGTGTGCTTGAGTAACCACTTTGAGGAACCATGTCTAAGGGCAAGTGTCTGTTTCAGAGTTCTTATTGTTGAGAAAGACAAGTTGATGATTAATTCTTAATTGAGTATTTATTAGTTAGAGTCTAGGTTTGTGTCTTATTGTAATTAGATTCAGTCAATACAGTGTCAATTATTATTTAGATCCCAATGGATCAGTGATCCATTGGGACCCGAGTCATGTTAGACACTAATTAGGGGTAATTTAGTTTTTTAAGTTAGAAGGATTAGTATAAAAAGCATCTTTGTAATTAGGTTTAGGTATGTAGAAAAATGTGGAGTGCAGGGAACGGCTGCCAAGAGGGTGCCGACCTGCCCTACCTTCATTGCTATGTCAATTTCCGATGGTTATCAATAAAATAATGGTTTTTGACATTTTGTAGCGTAAATTCAACACTTATCACCCATGAAACATAACTTTCCTTTATTCATTGTGTTAAATTGTAAGACTTTTATTTGTTGCATATAACATTGAAATTATTTAGAAAGTATTAAAAGAGGTAGAGGACGACCACAAAAGTGTTGGAAAGAAACAATAAAGAATGATCTAGCTTATTGGGAGTTAACTGCTAACATGGCACACGATAGGGATCTGTGGAAACAAAGAATCCATGTAGCCGACCCCGTCTAGTATGGGAAAAGGCTTTGTTGTTGTTGTTTGTTGTTGTATATAACATTGAAATTAATATGCTCTAAGTTGATGAAAATTTCTGAAAGGTTTACCTTAATATTTGGACTACATATTTTTCTCTTGAAAATTGGATATCTCCAAAAGGTGGTTGGTTATAGGAAAATTCCTTTTCCCATTGACAAGAAAAAAATCAAGTAACATATCTCAAATTTTGTAGACTTCCTAGGGAGAAATCAGAGTTCCTAGATTTGAGAATCTTGTATGGTTCTTCTGGAGAAATGTGAGTACATAAATTGAGCACCTTTCTTGCAAGGCCTTGCCAAATTTAGTGTTGTATTGTTTCTTTTTCTGACCTTGAAAAGCATTCTTTGGGTGTAGCTATGTAGACTGCATAGGAAGAAAAATATAGTTCTGTAATAGAATTATCTTGTCAAGTAATAGCTCCTTATAAAACATATTATTGCATATGGGAATCCTGATTGTTACTACATTGTTCATCGCAGTAAAGTTGTTGTGATGACACTGTCTTAATCTCAAGAAGGAACTGGCAAGCACACTGCAAGTTTGTGTGCATGCACATGCATAAAAGGAACAGGAAACGGGAGAAACTTACTTTCCTGAAATTAGAGAAGAATCACATACTAAAGGTTGATTTTATGATGGCATGGTCAACATTTTCCAAGAATTCAAAGTCTAATTTCCTCATTTGAGCAAGTAGAGATGCAGGAGAAATTGCACGAAACTTTTTTCCCATATTCAAGGATGTGTCAGAGTTTCTGTGCAAGGAAGTATACTTCGGGAATTGCCACTATAATTGGTATTATAGCTGTAAAAAAATCATAAGGACATCTAACTTCATGCTAGAGTATGTCATATTGATTTTCGATATTGTAAATTTGTTTTAGGTCATATTGGTTTTCAAAATCGTAAAGGATTAAATATATATTATTATGATGTACTGGGAAGCTCAATAACATAGGGAAGACTAGCTTTTCTATGTATGATGTAGAAGTTTCCAAATCACGTTACTTTTCAAGGAATAGGAAGGCAAAAAGAACTATAGGGTTGTTTTGACAATGGCCTGTTTAAAACATTATATTATTGAGTGTACAGGAAATGTTCTTATATGACTTAGTATTAAGATTAACACCAGACACGGATAAATGCACGCTAAGAAGTAAAGTTTTGAAGCTTTTATTTCCAGATGTATGTACTTTACTACTTTCCATGACTGTCCTGATTGAGGGAATCTCCAGATTCTGCTTATAAATGTTACTGCTTCTTTCTGGATGCAATATTCGCAATAATTTTCTTCCACTTCATGTGTAGGTGCGAGCATGTCGCAGCTTGTATGTGCAGGATGTCGTACCTTACTCATGTACCCTCGTGGAGCATCCAGTGTGAGATGCTCTTGTTGTAATACAATTAACCTTCCAAGGGAAGGTATGCATTTTTCCGTTTAGAACCATGAAGTAGTTCTTCCTATGTCTCATTTTGTGCTTGAAATAGTCAATTATTGATTATCTCTGTTAGGGTTCTTAAATACTATGATCTTCTGCTTGCTGAATACTGCTATTAATTTGATGATTTCTGAGCTCCATAGAGCTTTCACCACTATCAACCTTCCCGAATCTGTAATTGCCTCTATTGTTCAAATATATTTCTTAATGATTGCATAATTTAGCATATTTAGATTCCTTTTGTAGAAGCAATAAACATGATACTCATCCAGAAGGACAATCCATAAGGAGCAAGGTTACACTTTGGAACAAGCCTCCTAACTGGTGGGTGTAAGCTTAGTGTTCCATCTGTAAGGGTGGACAAATGTAGGCTTTACAAATGCTATGTTTTGTGGGACCATCTGTGGACAAGACTTAAGTGCTTTGTAACCTAAAGGGGAGGAGGGTGCTTCGGTTAATGGAATCACTGTTTCTTCAATAGGTCAGCCATGACGGCTTGCCAGTAGTATAGCTTGTAAGACCCGGCTGGCCAAATCTAGTCACGAGACTGAGGATGTTGCACCACCTTCCTGTTGATGAAGCAGTCAGATTCTTAGGGCCCCAGGTTGTCCATGGTGATACATTCATGAATATTCATAGATTGAGCGGAAACACAAACCCTCTGTGGTAAATTATTATTATTTTTTATAGTACTGTGGTAAATTACTTAAACGATAAAATAGATATGAATATTAGTATGAAAATGAAGCAATAGGATTTCGTGAGACTTCAAGTTCTTTTAACACTCTCAAATTGAAGTTCCATAGAAGATGCTCTTTGTCTATCAAATATTTGGATCATGTAAATGGATATCCCTTGCTCCTAGTATAGAACCTTCTCTCAGAAAGAAGATGAATTTGGAAGGAAATGGAAATGAATGATAATGATTGGGTGCTTCTTTGGTGGTTACTTTCTGCAACCATGAGAATGCAACCAACAAGCAGACTTGATTGCAGGGAACCAGCCTACAAAAATGAGATTTTTTTCCCTCACGTTGTCACGTCAAAAACACTCTCAACAAGGGTTGGCACTGGTTGCACTTTTGGTAATCGGTCATGTGTATCCAGTGTTTCACTCAGTTGGTGTGACTGTGTGTGTGTTTGACATCCCAATGGGTGTTAAACCATTTTGTTTGTTAAATGTAACAGTTTGCAGAGAACATTTCTACGAAACCTAAGCCTTGCCACTGGCTCTTAGCAATACTGCCATTTTTTCACAATTTGATCACCATATTTTACCAGGGGTTGTGCCTAACCATGAAAGTGGTGGAATGCTTGTTTTAGACGTCCATTTAAGCTAGCACGTTGGAGACTGATTGTGTGCTTTATCATTGTTTAGAAAAAGCTATGGTATGTATCGATGTGTATCGTATTGTCAAGCCTTTATGACATGGGTTGCATATATTTGCTTAGGGTGTTGCAATGAAGCATTTATTTAAGAGGGTAAATGTTGGAGATCTGCATTGACAGTCCAACTGTCTTGCTTATTTTGTCAACGTAAAACTGGTGTATTAAGCATCTAATTGGTGCCTGATGGTGGAATTACAAGGCATCTGCTCAGCTTATCATGACACAATGCCTGTTATATTTCCCAGTTTGCTGGTCCATGCCCTTCATGGGAGGGTGTCGCACCTCTTCCTTTGCTGATACAATTATTTCTGTTGGTTGGCATTCAACAAATTGTGTTCTTTGATGATCTTTTTCATTTGACGTTGCCAAGACTCAACTAGTGACAGGTTGAATCTAATGGAACTTTCACTTGTTATTCAACCATTTCTCTGAGTATGTGATTTGATCGTTGTTGTTTATACTATATATTATATGAGGAAGTTTGTTTGATGACATGATTTGCATGTGATGATTCTCTCAAAAGAGAGGCAGACATACTTCGTAGTTAATATAAGAATGAGTGTGACAAATGTGTTTCTCTGATGTTTCATTTTTTGACAGCGGATCAAACTAGCTATGTTGAATGTGGTCGGTGTCATGTAACCCTTATGTATACTTATGGAGCACCTTCCGTTAAATGTGCAGTTTGCCATTTTATTACAAATGTAGGGGTGAGTACTTCCATCTATACTCCAGTGTAGTATTAACAGCTTTTCATGTATTTGTTACATACCTAGGCCTTAACTCATGCATATAGGCGTGGCCCAAAATCAGCAGGTTCACAACTCGGTTTGACTTGTATCTCTAATTATTTATCCGTTTCACCAGCTGAGCACTGGACCGGTTCCCATACCCATCCACAGTATTCATGGGCCACTGCCTGCACCTATCCCTCCTGCATCAACTGTGAGATCATTGCTTTCCTTGCCATGAACTTCCGTTTGGAACTTTGATCACGCTGGTCTTACCGTGATAATGTTCTCTTTTTCAGTCAACAACTTCACAGACACATAGCCAAACGGTCGTCGTTGAAAACCCGATGTCCGTTGATGAAAGTGGCAAACTGGTAAAGATCATTCATAGAGGGTATCTCTTGTTCAGACTATTTTGTCTGTTTTTATGCATTGAATATCGCTATTTGCTGTTTACATTGCAGGTAAGCAATGTTGTAGTTGGTGTTACAACAGGCAAAAAATAATCCAGTGATTTGCGATCTTTAGCTTCTCTATTGGGCGCTTGCAGTAAATATGCTTCTTGTATTTTTGTAAGTTACAAAAAGTTAATGGTGGTTCAGTTCACAAGCTGAAACTTTCAGCCCACAAAGGTGAAATTATTCCTGCCAGTCCCTAGATTTATTGCCTTTACAGTCGATGTGAAATGTGTCTTATTTGTATGTGTGTCTATGTGCTTCTACCATCATGTACTCAACCATCTGCATTGATTGTTCCTAATAAGCGAGTTCTTTCTCATTGAGAATGTTTGCTTCTATGAGAAGTTTATGTGTTTGAATCCGATCGATTTGAGGCTTGTGTGGGCATGAAATAGGGAAGAATGCCGAATGATGTGTTTGTCAGTCTTGGGCGATATGATTCACGGTCTTCCATTTTCCATGTAATATCTTGTTTAACCTTTGAAGCTGTCTCATTTGGCAATGACATGCATTGATCATTGATTTGAAGCACACACTGTTGTGCCCGTCGGCTTAGACTTCTTTTGCTGCATGCATATTGGAAAAGTTGAATTTTATTTGCGCTATATTGGGAGCGTAAGCAATCCGATTATGAGAATTGGGTCCTATGATTCGGCTAGAATGAAAAGCCTAGTGACATGGTTTTCAAGGTTAAAGAATTGGCAGATGTGAAAAACTAAACCATTCTTTTGTTCAACCTTCAATAATCAAACAAATTCAAGACCGAACTTTCTCCCACACTTAGATAAGCTCATTTTTAGTCACCATTGAGCTCAACTTTGTGCCATATTAGAATTTAAATAAAAAATTAGATCATGCTTTAATTGTTTCCTTTTACAATTTTTAGGAACTCCCTCTTGTGAAGTGGCCACCATCTAACTCACTCCTCAAAGGAGTTGAAACATGCTGTCTTTTAAATGACCAAACTACAAGCTTGTCCCTCTTATTTTATGTACCAGATGAAAAGGGAATGTTTGCATTAGGTAGTTGGGTAAAAATCAGTCGAGCATTTCAATATGAATTCGATGAGGCTTTCACAAATATTTGTTGCATGAAAAGAGTACAAGGACTTGGGTAAAGGATTCAAGTTACAAAATGATTAAAATAACAGTCTTTTTTTAATGGATAAAAAAACCGTGTGTATTTAAATATCGTTGTGTGCCTGCACTGATATGCATAAGACGAAATGCACAAACAAGCATTTGCAGCTGATCATTGGGCAACCTTGCTTAAAATTTCATAGCAAGCACTTGAAGGAACGAGTAGGCAGTAATATGCTGAAGCAGGAGAAGATCTCAGGGCGGCGGCGCGAGACTTTGGATCGTGCACGATTTCTGTCTAAAAGGCTTTACAAAAGGGTAATCACTTTTGTCAATGTAATTCACTTTTCCCAAAGTCTTGCCCCGCCGCCTTGGGATCTTCTCCTGCTTCCGCATATTACTGCTTTCTCGTTCCTACAGCACTCCCACGGGATCCATCTCTTTGCCTTATCTATGGATTAATGCCTCAAATTGTCTACATGTCTTAGTTTAGCCTAAGCTTAATGTTTTTCAATGAGTAATTTCTACTGCATCATGAGAGGCATTGGCCTGATTTTCAATGAAAAGTCAATTTTTAACTTAGAATCTTTTTTGTAGAGTTTCTACTTCTTGTAGTCACTTCTCGTGTTCTTTGTACTTTATGCAAGACTTTTGCACAACTATTTTCTCCTTTATTTTTTAATGTTCTGGTTGGGCCCTGTTACTTATCTTTTGAACTAGGGACTTCCCTAAAATAAGTATGCTCCACGTAGTGGCAAACTCAAATTTTTTTGAGTGGGGTGCATTTGTATTTCACATTTAGAAAGAACTTGTATTTCTCAAGATTTTTCAAAATTAGCTCATGTGTCACCTCACCTTAAAGTGGATCCACTGCCGGAGCCTCCACACACTGATCAAATATCTCAAAGCTCATTATTCACCTACGAATGTACAACTGTGACACCACCACGCATCTAAAACTGACTAAATTGTTTGTGCAGTCCACCTACCCCACCAAGAATTGTCGCTAAGAGATTTATTTAAGGTATTGTGATGTAGGGGTCTTACTGCAAATGTCATGTGGTACATATCCTACTCAAAGTTATAACAACAAGTACAAGGACCCTAGCTTCTTGGATATTGTGGAAGTATATGAAGAGAATACTCGAGCGTCCTTTGTTGGTTTTGGAACTCAACCTTCCTTTCTTGGTCCTGGAGCCTTTGATAAAGCAACTTCATGCGTTGAAGAGGAGCAGTTTGAACTTAGATTCTTCGATTCCAAAGGCAGTTTAATGTAAAAAAAAAAAATTAGTCCACCATTTTGCTTGTTTGTCTTTGGGTTAGAAATAGACCAGCTTTGGAGAAAATGTTTAAGACACTACCATATAATGACCAAGCTAATGCAAATGTTACAACAACAACGACAACTAAGCCGTTTCCTATACTAAATAGGGTCATTTATATGGATTCTTTGTTTTCATGGGTTTCGATCTTGTGTCATGCTAACATTTAATTCAACATAAGCTATATCAGAATCCATGATAGATAATCTGACAAAGTTTTAAGTTTATTGTCAGAAGCCTAATACAACCTTCTTTTTTTATCCAGGCTTAGAACTGATCGTGCAAGAGTGATCTCTTACATTAGCGAAGTTGTAACACAACTGTTCTAACAAAAAGATTTATGGTGTCTCAGCTAAAGCATCATTTGGCTAGAAGACGAATTAATGTGACTACTAGTAAGAACAATTAAGTAGTAAAAGAGGGAAAGGCACTAAAAAGCTTCTTGACCGGGATGCCCTAAACTGTCACCAAGAATGTCTAGACCTATTGGCATTAGATCCCTTTCTCTTCCTTGAACCGTCCAAGGTTCTAAGCCCGATATTCGCATTGCTATGACTTTAACACATTGAATTTAGGAGGCAAATCTTTTCGTCGGGATATGGTTTTACTATGCATGCAATACTTTTAATATTAAAGTCTCTCTCATTTTTAAGTAATAATAGATTTGACAACCATTAATTGGCCCTTGATACAAGATATTGTCTTACCATAAATTATTGAAAAATGTTCTTAAAAAAATAAAAACCATGGTAAATTAAGAAATTCTTGAAGGCCTTAGTTGGTTTGACTAACATGCTTAATGGATGAAATGATCGAAGAAGGATTACATTAACCTTCCTTGCGTATTATCTAAAATGCTTACCTCTGAAGTCATTTAGAAATTTGACTTGAAATACGATTTTATTTCTTATATATAGTGCAAGAAATATACACGACAAAGGCGTTACACAATGGAGTGTATTATGATTTTATTTCAAAAAATATGTCCTTAAAGTAAATCAATGTTAAGAACAAATTGATGAAATAATATTTATAATATAAAAAGTAGCAATTCTTAAAAAATATATATTCTCAACATTGCTCTATGACATAATCTAGAAGTGTAATTTTTCATTGCAGTCAAACTAAACATTTTTTCATCTCATTTGTGCTTTTAAAATGAAGTAAAATTCTATCAAACCTCTAAATATTCTTCATAATAAATATCAATTATAAGTAAAAAGGTTGATCTTCTTCGTTAGAGTTTTGCATTTACGCATTTACTATGTGTCATAACATCTAATCCAGCTAAAATAGAAAATAACAAGTAACTTGGCATATATCTAATACGAATGTTCAAAAAGAAACTAGATATTCTTCATGGTTAAATCCGACTTACATCTTTGAGTCCAAGTGACATGCAATGATGGATATACATTGAGCTGAAGTGGGAATGCAGCAAACCCGACAACAACAACAACAACAACTAAGCCTTCTCCTGGGGTCGGCTACCTAGATTCTTTGTTTTCATAGAGCCGGATTATGTAACATGCTAGCAGTTAACTCAACACAAGCTAAATCAATCTTTATTGTTTTTCAAATATTTTATGGTCTTCTTTTTCCTCTTTTAACATTTTAACAATCTAGTTTCTCATAACTTTTTACTGAAGCTTCCTTTGCATGCAGCAAACCCGAATTATGAAAAATCAATAAAATGGATATACTTCATGGTTAAATCCGTGGGCTATAATAGTATCCACCGCACAACAGATCGTTCCTGAGCCATTCACCAGGAGCTTTTAGATCCACAACTGCAAGTGAGTTTAGTATTTTATAGCGGTTAGTTGGTCTACGCCATATACTAGTCTGAAACAATACTTAGGATCAAATCAGCACGATGAAGACTACCATTTTTTTTAATAATTACATGAAAGCCGTTGCTAAACAATATGCACCAAAAACTAAAGTTCGGTGAAACTAAAGAATTCTTATGGAATGTGGAGCAGCTCAAAAATTGGGATTAAGATGGGACTTCTTAGTAGAATTAGGTGGCCATCTCTATCATTATCATTATTCTGTAATTAAAATTTAATTATTATAATACGATACAAAAGTCAACACTAAGATGTGTTATGTATATGAAAATTGCAGGCGCAAAAAAAAAAAATTCAATCTATAATTAAGAATAAATTACTATAATTAGATTGGTTGTCTCCACGCTTTTCTAGATCGAGCTTGTGATGGGGAAAGGATATTAAGGGCATTCATAATGTCAACAGTCCTATTAAAAAAATTATTCCATTTACTCATTGTATGGTGTAACAGTTTACCGTTCTAGTCTGTATAACACTAGATCTGTGTGAGGTCAATAATCTGCTATATTATACGATTCTCGCAGCGAATAGGGCTCGTAATGAGTCGAATGAATTGAACACAAGTTGCTCCTGATGGCAATATTGACCTGACCCATGCAACCCTGACCAAGTTTTGGTTCGGGTATGAAGATAAGGTGCTCCAACCCGATACCCCCGGCTTATACACCCCACACGCACACATATGCGTGTGGAAACACACATATATGT
Organism: Brasenia schreberi; assembly: GCA_036023115.1. Taxonomy (NCBI): domain Eukaryota; kingdom Viridiplantae; phylum Streptophyta; class Magnoliopsida; order Nymphaeales; family Cabombaceae; genus Brasenia; species Brasenia schreberi. Next base: position 1,963,222 of record JAYKKT010000066.1, read on the forward strand.
TCTGTTTCTACCCCATACCTTCCCTGTTCCTAGTTGGGAAAAAGAGAACCGAACCTGTACTCGCCATGTTAAGGTTTGGGTCTGGGCCTGGTATTGGTATCCTGTTTCCTGGCCGCCCCATTGTCATCCCTAGGAGTTGCTTGTGGCCCGTTTGGTCTAATTAAAACCATGTTCGTGTTCGGCTCTAGCTCAGTTCGAGTTAGCTGAGTACACGAGCTGCTTGTTAAAGATTAACACATAACTTTACATACAGGATTTTCTCTAAAACGTTAAGCTTTCTAAGTAGAAATAAAGTCAAAATTCTTTTTTTCACAAACTTTTCTTGTAAAATTGGTAGATTCTAGCATATACTTACATGTGCCCAACCGGTTGGAACATGGTTTTCTAGCTCGCTTACACACACACAACTTGTGTGTGTGTGAGAGAGAGAGAGAGGGACCAATCCTTCATCATTACTTGTAGAATTTGGAGACCATGGATTGCGATTTACATGAAACATGCATCGGAATTTTGATAGAAACATTAATTGTATGGGCAATTTGATATATATATATATATATATATATATATATATATATATATATATATATATATATGTGTGTGTGTGTGTGTGTGTATATATATATATATATATGTGTGTATATATATATATATGTGTGTGTGTATATATATATATATATATATATATATATATATATATATATATATATATATATATGTGTGTGTGTGTGTGTGTGTGTATATATGTGTGTGTGTGTGTGTGTGTGTATATATATATACTCCTATGCCCCGGTCAATTGTTTTTATCTTTTAAATATGACTTGAAGCTTGTCCTTTAGCACTATGAATTGCGTAGCTGATCAACAACATATCAACCCAGAGCAGAGGTTCCTCCACAAACGCAACTCTATTGACCAATTCCTCATTGAAACAACACCCTCAACTTTAGTAGAACGAGTAATCACTCCTTCCGAACCATGTAAATCTTGTATTATGGTTTGTGTGTTTTGATCCTTCTGCCTTAACTTGTTTGTTCCCAACAACTGTTTCCTTGAGCGACGTGAATTGAAGGCCATATTAAGAAAAAGGGAGAAATTTATCCACTAAATTTTTTTCTTTGGGAAGAATGAAGCCGAAAGCTGACAACGAGAAGCTCAAAACAGAGATAAACTGACCACTAGAATAGTTTTTACTGTTACTGTAAACCTTAATGCAATGGACACTTTCAGCTATATATCATATTACTGTTGCTCACTTTTACCGTTCTTGTTCGAGGGTGTTAGGCTGCGTGTTGGTTTCAAGATGTCTGCAACGAATTCAAGGAAAGTAGGATTTCAATGATTTACAACTAGCCATACAGAGATCGAAGCATGACCGCAAAAGAAACTAATAATTTTCTACCACTTGCTTCCTTTTCTTTTCTTTCCTCTTTTTTAATGTGTGACTTCATTGAAGACCCCACATGACCCCTATAGATGAAAACCACATTGATGTAATGGAACAGAGAGTAATCCCTTATTTACCCTATCCACCACAGTGCTTAAAACTCAGTTTACTGCTCAATCATGACAATAATGGAAGAGAGACTAATATCTCCATATATCGCGAACAGTAAACTGTGACAGTAAAAGCTGCTCGAAATTATGAAATGTCCTCATTCCTTTGGAGCATAACATGTATATACCAGCATTTTTCTATTGATAGTCTGCACTACCATCATTCAGAAAACTAATGAATTCCACCGAGGCTTTCCTAGAAGGACCTATCTGTCAATAATTATATTTAATGAAGATGAACTGCTTCTTTTTTAATTCTGGTCAACTTTAAATTGTTCCAAGCTAGTACAGCAGTGCTTTGAATAACAAACCACTAATGTTAGGAAAGTCCTAATGTCGAGTTGTGATCAAGTCACTTATACGATCTGAAAAGGTCTATTGCATAATACCTAATGATCTGTTCCCACTTAACAGCAAATGATCATGGAGAGAACTGGAAGTAGAAAAGTGAAACATAAGATTTAGTTGATTGCATGGAAATAATGTATGAACCAGATGCTTGTTTTTGCATCAATGGTGAATTATGTTACACAGAGAGGGGCAAAATTACAAGGATTACACAGAGGGTCTTTCACTGGGATTCATAATTGTTCCACATGTGAGAGAGGCTAATATCTGATAAATAACTTTCATGACTGAACGAAGAGTGATTGGATGTATTGAAATTCTCATCTCCTATAATGGGGGACACCTCTAACTTTAGACCCACATCAGGCTTGGTTAGATGGTCTAACATAGACTTGAGAACACTGCTATCAGTATTGAAGCTTTCGCCAAAAATTGGCAAGGTATTCAAGCCAGCACCCGCATCAATTAGGCCTCCAAAATCAGATGTGTGACCCTGAGGAAGGTTGGAGAAGCAGGGCCCATGCTCATAACCCTCTAGCTGCAGGTTAGCATCGAAGGGGTGATCGACAAGCGCCGGAAGTGAATATGAGCTCGTTTCTTCATAGCTGTTCTCCGGATTGGATTTTGTTGAGGATCCTCTGCTCTTATGGGAGACTCTGCACAAGACCCAATCTTCCTGCACAATTCAAATCAAGCGAGATGGTTCAGAGTCTTCAGACAAAAATTTAGAGATAAGAGTTGATATGAAATCTTGCTTGATTGACTGATGTTAAGGATTCAGTTGCTTTAAAAACCTTGAGTGATACTGCTGTTGGTGAAGATGGCGAGCCCTCGATCCGGAATTCATGCATTACCCAGTCGCTCTTTCTTCCTTTGGGTGCTCTTCCCTCATAAAAGACGAGCGTCTTCCTCATACCCACCAGCTGCCCTGTTCTGGCATCACGTATTTGTCTATCCTTCCCGGTTGCTTTCCAGTAACCGGAAATAGTGGCCCGGTTGGTCCGCAATCCGGTCGAGTACTTCCGGTCCCGCTGGTTAAAGAAGTACCACTCTTTGCCAACTTTTGCAGACGCTATAGCAAATAAACAACCATGTCAAGAGCAGGGAACTGCTAAAGATTCAGAAATCGTGAGACTAAAAGTGAAAGGGCCTAAAACGGACTAGAGCAAATGAATTTATGCACGTTAGTATGTAGAAGATGACATGCTAATACTCAACTGAAAAGAGAATTCTGTATTCGTGAACAAAATGAATCAAACTTGGCAAAAGGAAGAAAAACAATCACATGGATGCATAATTAAGGTGCAGAGTACCACATGGGGAGTCGGATCTCGCTAGTAACATGGGAAAAATAAGTCTCAACTAAGCATCGAACAGCCAAAGTCGAATTTAGCCTATCAGACATGGCCTGAATCTAAAAGCTTGAATTGATCTTTGTGATATATGAGAGAGAGAGAGAGAGAGAGAGAGCATACTTGGGAGGTCCCAAGGCTCACATTTGTTGAGGTCGACCTCCAGCATGGCCGGCACCTTGTTGGACTGATCCTTGGCAATCTTCCTGGCTAAGTAGTCGCAAACGAGCTCATCATCTCTTGGGTGGAACCTAAATCCTGGAGGGAGCTTGGCCTCTGTGAGAGTTAGAAAATTCATCTTCCTCTGAGAGAGAGAGAGAATTGTTGGGGTGAATTAAGGAGGGAAGAATCTTGAGATGGAAGGCCTATTATAGCAGAAAGCTGTCATGAGAGAGAAAACTCTGAAGATGACGTAAATTGTGATTATCTTGAGGCTGACCAACGACTCTCTCTCTCTCTCTCTCTATCTCTCTCTCTCTCTCTCTCTCTCTCTCTCTCTCTATATATATATATATATATATATATATATATAACAACCAGCTTTTTCTATATTAGGTGGGTGGGTCTTTACATATGCAAACTATGTTATGATGGCATTTCTCATTATATATATGTATTTATAAAAGAAACGATAGGGTTTTGTTAGAGTATATACTCCTTAAAAACCACCGTTTGATCACCCTTCATGGCATGGATGATCGAAACGGCAATGATAATTTGTTGGTGCCGTTAAGATAGTACGTCAAGAGCAATCGAATGGTGTAGATGAAAAAATATGTCGACCGGATGGACCTTATATTCCTCTTTATATATCTATATATATCGTCTGTGTATGTATGTGCACATCTACCATGCATATCATGTAGTTTTTCTGGCTTGTGCGAACCACATAGGGCCATGCTTCAATTCGCACCTGACTAAATCCTCTTGAAAGAACCGATGGTCCAACTTCAATTAAACTCTTCATGGCCTTTTGCCTAACCCCAGACCATCACGTGCGTTACTCACAACAGTCCGGTTGATCCCGGTATTGTTCACTATCTTGGTAGGACTCGGCCTAAAACTCTCTCTCTCTCTCTCTCTCTCTCTCTCTCTCTCTCTCTCTCTCTCTCTCTCTCTCTCTCTCTCTCTCTATATATATATATATATATATATATATATATATATATATATATATATATATATAAGAAAATAAGAAGTTACTAGATACTCTTATGCGAAACTTTATTTGTATTGTACTTTAAATGCAATGTGGGATGCGTACCTTGATAACTACCGTCTTATTGATGCAATCAATGAATGTCTAATGTGTAGCAACTCCCTTTATATATATATATATATATTGATCGTATCTCCTCACAACTAATGCTATTAACTCATACTTAACGATTGTTGTTTAAGAACATGAGTAATGTCTGTCATACTTTTTCTAAATCCTTTTAAAAAGATTTAAATTGCATTCATGATATATTAGGGTCTTTCAAAAATAACAGCTGTTTAATAGCTCTTGATGGATTATTAGGGACAGTCGTCAAAGATAATAGAATGGCTAGTGCTCAAAAGTATATACTCCAAGAAAATCCTACAATTTCTCTCTTTTAAAATCTCTCTCTCTCTCTCTCTCTCTCTCTCTCTATATATATATATATATATATATATATATATATATGACCTTGCCGTGAAAGAATCCAGCCTCTTTATTAAAGATGCAAAATGTCTAATACAATTTTAAATAATTAAGCAGAACAACAATTGACATTCATTAAGAAAAACCAACAAGAGAAGAGATTTTGATACACCATTTCATAGACGAGAAACAGTTGAACGGTGATTCGAACCGAAACTGAATAGGTCGTGGAACCGTCAGTATCCAAAACTGACTGAACTGATAAAAAAAACATAACTCGAACTGAGGATTCTGGTTTGATTACAGTTCATGATTTTTGAAAACCGACTCGAAACCAGCACCGACGGTTATTAAAGTTTTTATATATTTTTCTCTATTCATAATTACAAGTGTCCTGGTGGCTCAACAGTAGGATGTTTCTTGGCACTGAGATGGATTGGAATTGGACTACCAGGGGGTGCAACCTGTGTGTTAAAAAAAAAGACTTTGAACTGAACCGGTTTCAGGTAAACTGAAACTGACGGCTCCAAATCGCTGGTTCCGGTTTATCCCAGAAATGTCTAATCCCATCTATGCCTAAAATGAACAAGCAAAATCAGGAAATGATGATAATATTTAACCACTGCCTTGTCTATTAATTTTGTGGGGCATAATCTAGCAAGAAGATGTAGTTTACCACCAAATTAAATGACTCGTATAAGTCGTCACTTTCCTCCAGCTTATCACTGGCAGTCTGCAGCCAATGACCGACTCATTTTAGAGTGGGGTGAGGCATCTGCCTCGTTCGAAATCTGAAAAATTCCTCGGTCCGCTTCTTGAGTCCGTCACAGTATGAGGCAATATATCAAAATCATGATAAAGCCTGAAATTATTGATTGAAGTTTGATAATTGCCTAAACAAAAGATACTTGCAGTAAAAATCTACAAAACCCATTGTATCCCAACGAAGCACACTGGTAAGAATTCCTTTCAAAAGACAAAAGAATGAATTATTCAACGATAGGGTGATCCAAAAACTTCTATTTGCCTAACTATCTATATGGTTATCTACCCGCCAATATGTATATTTATCTATCTGTAGTACCAACAAGTGAATGAGCTCCTAAAGAAAGGGTTGGACACTTAACCAAGCTTTAAATATATAAAGAAATACACATACAGACAACACATGCATGCATTGATTATATACGTAATACATGCGTGTTTTATAGATATTGTACCTATATACAATCAAAAATATATTCAAAGCTGTTTTAGCCCATGCACATCTGTAGTTATTTCTCACATTTCGATTCATAAGCATAGAGATGTTGATACGGGCCGGGCCAGCCCACAAGGTTAGGCTCTTATATATACATACAAACAACAACTAAGCCTTTTCCCATACTAGACGGAGTCGGATATATATATATATATATATATATATATATATATATATGTGTGTGTGTGTGTGTAGAGAGAGAGAGAGAGAGAGAGGTAGGTGTGTCAAAGATGAATATATGTATAAGATACCAAGCCCTTGATACAACCCCCCCCATGATCAAGTTCGCAAGCTACAATACAAAGCTCGTAATATGATTAAGGCTTCATCCTAAAAGACTAGTTAAAAATCTGTGTTTACTTTATTAGGAAGTCTCTTTCTTGACGACTGACTGATCTGATGAGAGAGCTTAATGAGTGAGTGAGATAGCAGAAGAAGACAAGTCTAATTCTTGACATGCTTGTCACACAAGTCATGATGAAGCAATTGGCAACTCTAATATATCTCCGCACACTGTCGCCTCCACGATAGTTGTCACTTCATCTCAACTGTTAACAAATTCAAATAAATCTAAATCCATGATTAAGATTTGAAATTTAAAAAGCTACAAAAGTACATATGTATTTTTTTATTTATAGATTCAAATCTCAATCATACATCATAAACAAATGATTGAGATTTATTTGAATTTGTTAATATATAACAATTTACTTAAGTATTAGCATATACCAATCAGTCTCTCTCCAAAAGAATCTGGTATCAGTGATAATCAGGTGGTTGGTACCTGTGACAAGGAATTTAGGGAGATGGACGGCCGCATCCAAAGGCAACGTTTGAACTACTGATTAAGTGTTTCTTTGCTTTTTCTTTTTTGAAACTGTCGGCGGGAGCAGTTGGCGCAATGCTCATAGGGCAAATCTGTGATGACAGCACGAAGAGCTTTGGGTCGTAGTTTCATTCTTTTCCCAAAATATACTAGCTTGCCATAGAAAAATTTGAATATATATATATATATATATATATATATATAGAGAGAGAGAGAGAGAGAGAGAGAGGGAGAATAAAGTCTAATAAGCTTGCGGTGTTTTATACTTATAATAATATGCTTGACATGTTAAGAAATGAATTATTGAGTAAAGGTTAAAAAAGAAGGATAAATATATTTTTTAATAGGTTATTTGATTCAAAAGAATACTTTTCCAGTTCAAGATAGATCATTTATGAGGTGGTTGATATTTTAAAAGATGGCTGGTTGTGACAAGCATATTAGTGTCATATTTACATGTGTGCGTGGAGTGAGAGTAGGTATATATAAAAGCATTAGTAGCCACTATCGGTTGGTGAAGTCAGCTGCCAGTAGAACACCTGATTTCAATGCCTGAGGCATCCCTGATCTCCTCCCCTACATGATGAGTTGCCGGTCACCTTCACTCACAGAACTATTAATATCCCTCGAGCAATTGAGATTTGTTAAGATAGAGTATGCACATGAGCACTTTACTCTCTCTCTCTCTCTCTCTATATATATATATATATATATATATATATATATATATATATATATATATGTGTGTGTGTGTGTGTGTGTGTGTGTGTGTGTATGTGTGTGGCCATGGGGATAACCTAAGTATATGAGCTGAACATGGTACAAATATGTCTTTTTCAATCCAAACGATGTAAAACAATTACCTTCTAAAAAATGTTATTATTCTCATGTCTCAAAAAACAATAGTAAGGTATAAGTAGGTATGATGAGCAGGATCCAATCATGATATATATATATATATATATATATATGTATGTATATATATGTATGTATATATATATATATATGTATGTATATATATGTATGTATATATATATATGTATGTATATATATGTGTATGTATATATATACGTATGTATATATATATATATGTATGTATGTATATATATACGTATGTATGTATATATATACGTATGTATGTATATATATATATGTATGTATGTATGTATATATATGTATGTATGTATATATGTATGTATGTATATATGTATATGTATGTATATATATGTATATGTATGTATATATATGTATATATATATATATGTATGTATATATATATATATGTATGTATATATATATGTATGTATATATATATATATATGTGTGTGTGTGTGTGTGTGTGTGTGTGTGTTTATTATATTGTCATATTAGGGTCATGGAGGACAGCCTAAAGATATGAGCTGCACATGGTACAAATACATCTCTTTCATTCCAAACGATGTAAAACAATGACCTTCTAAGCTTCTGGGCAGGCGAATAGTAATTGTGTTTTGTTCCTTTGTGCAGTTGGCTGCTTTCTTGTGGAACTGGAGGTCAATATGGTTGGATCTTGAATGCAATAATCTTTCTTTATGCTTCATCTCCTGTCACTATTGCCTCTTTTGGTGATCAAGATGGTAGTGTTTGAATGGTACTGAATTGTCTAAATAGTTGTATCTATCGATATAAATAATGAGAAGTATCTCGTTCTAGAACACAAGATTTTTTTCTAGTGACATGCTAAGGCGCAGATGAAACTAATTGAGCCCCAAGATAGCAGGCGCAGGTGATTTACTGATTACCATGTTTGAGCAGTGAGGAGCGTCTATAAGATCAGAGATTGCTCCAACCTTCGCAAGATCATGCTCGACATCGACTCAAAAGTTATTTGTGATCTCTTTTTTAATTATTGTTATTGTTATCAAGATGGGGTTAGGCAGACCCATGAGGAGTTACAATTGAAAAAATAATAATAACAAAAACGAAAAGCCAAAGATGGATTATCTAGAACTAAGGGTGTTCAGAACCCAACTGGTGGTTTGGTTCGGTTTCAAAAGCTTTAAGTTTGGTTTGATTCACAGTTCCAATAATATTGTGTGGTTTGGTTCATAGTTCCAGGGTTAGAACTGAATCATGAGAACCGAATATTTTACATATGCATGTATACTTACATATACATATAAATGTATTTAATTGCTTACATGTATAATATAAGCTATTATATGCTATATGTATATATAAATGAGAAAATTGAATCCTATTCATTGACTTTTTTCACTCATGTCCAACCATTACTTCTTTGGAGCATTACTTCTTAGGAGTATGAGTGTAATTTTTTTATGATAATAAAAGTATTGAAAAAGTAATAGTTGAGCATAGGAGGATCCAATCACTTTATTCTTTTAGCTTTATGAAACTACATGTGGCTAGATGCATTGGTGATGTTTACTTTTTTGAGTTCTCTCTTGCTTTATGCCGGAACTGAGGTGGGATGATAGGCTATGACTGTTCAGCCTTTCGATGATGGTATTTGGATTTCTTACTATTAGTAGAACCGTAGTTCAAAACCAAATCAAACTGGAATCAATGATCCAGTTCAGCTCAATTTGGTTCTGTGCACTTCATGGTTTCTTCTGGCTCTTGAAAAAACTGAGAACTGATTTTAGTGGTTTGGTTCTAGGTTAAAGCTAGAACAGAACCAAGCCGGACCACAAACACCCCTATCTAGAACCAAGGACACCACTCAGGTTGTTTGCAATGGGATTTTTGTTGATTCGGCCCTGCACCTTTCCACCTAGAAACTCATCTTATAGGCGATAAGGCCTGTCTCTCTATACATCGCTATTGTACCTTTTCCCTTTTTCAGGGTCCCCACCCCCTTCTTTAATCTGAACGAAATAGGTGTTCTAAAGAATTCACCAACTTTCTTCTATCATATACAGTGCCAACATCATCATCAACATGATGCAGACTGTGTCAGGCTTCATAAAGTTTCTCACCTTTCATCCAAAACCCCAAATGAACTCTCTCTCTCTCTCTCTCTCTCTCTCTCTCTCTATATATATATATATATATATATATATATATATATATATATCACATACAGAGGACAAGAAAGCAAGAACACAGGATACCAACGTTTTCAGAACAAAAGACGAGAGAAAGAATAGAAGGATACCAAAGTTTTCAAAACAAATCCAAGCTTTGTGGATGACAATCATTCTTATGTATCCGGAGTTGACCAAGTATTCTCTCTCTAGAGAGAGAGAGAGTGGTGGTGCTGCCGCCGCAAACGCCGTGGTTTCCCTTGTCAAATCATGAGGAATATATAAGACACGGCCATACGGCGGAAGAAGGCAGGGCCGTTTGGAGAACAAACTCTATACGTGTCTACGAAACTCAATGCGTTTCAACGTTTTCACATCAATTCTTTTCCAACTCCTTTTGCCTGTTCATTTCGTTTGCCTTAAGCAACTCTTTCGTCGTTGCAAGACCTCTCTTTCAGAACTTTAAGAAAATCTTGTTTCTTGATTGATGAACCCTTTGGACTCTTGCAAAAATAGGAGCAAGAATGGACACCAGATCGAACCTAGCCCGCCCAACGGTTCAAACCGCAACCAAACTGGATCTGGCACAATAACTGACCACAATGGACCCGAATCATAACTGTACCTGGGACCCTAGCTACTTTATCCTATTCAAAAATTGCACCCAGAATCAGAATCTAACTGGTAAAAGAGGTGGTTCCATCTCGGTTCGCCACTTTAATTTAATTTTTATGTGATGCACATATATTTTAATAATTTAAGATAATAAACTCTTATTTTATTTTATTTTACAAAATCTAATTTGGCATTAGTCTGATCTTGTAGCATATTGACTACTAAAAGCAATAGTTTCGATTCTGATTACACAGCGGAAGATCCTGGTGGTTCTTCTGCAAGAACGCAAAGAACACCAACATGCTTGAAAATGTGATCACTGTTATGGTAGAAAAACAAATCGTTGAGGGAACACCTCTAGCATGATATTATTTAATTATAGGATGCCCAAGCAGACAATGAACATTTACCAACTTTATCTAATTTTCTAAAGGTTGCTTTGCTAAAATAGATAAATAGTCACTGCTTTTCGGCATCAGGATTGACTTTCCGTGCAATGATAGCCATGTTCCGAGGAGATATAAGTGGATCAAAAAGTGGAAACAGAATTGCCTTCACAGAGCTTCCCTGCTCTTGGAGAAACAACAGCCTATCAAGCAGAATAAGAGTTTCTAGTAAAGGTCCTAAAGCTGCTCGGAGAGACCAATATGGTCCAATGAATTCCTGCAGTATGAAAAGCAATTAACGTTAAGACATCTCTAGAAGAAACGTGAGCGCGCTACTATGAACTACTTAGATTCACACACAACTTTAGATGCCTACAGTTGGCCTGGCCTAATTAACGAGATTCACGACTTCTGAATCAACACAATATGCAAGGCACAAGATGTCCAATTCCCTTGACCATAGGGAAGTCTTTGTGAGATGGGATATAAAAAGTATCCATTCCATTCGGGTTTCATATGGATTAGTCTTTCCAACCACTCAAAAGTTAAGGTCAAAAGCAAAAGGTTCAAATAATATATGATCGAAAAATTCAAAGCAAAATATGATTTGCTCTTAATGCCTCATCAAATTGTGTGCTGGAAGCACAAACACAAGTATGTTCTTTACTAAAAGTCGGTTAGAAAGAGAAAATGCAAATATCATGAAGACAAGTACAAGGAACACGAAGGTTAGATGAAGAAACCGTGCTGTAAGAACCAATAATGCCCAGTAAACAGCAGAATGTCCAGAACGCCGGTACAGTTTTAAACCTTTATGTGAAGGTCACTTCTTAGATGCATATCCTTTGTTCTAATGATGCATGTGATATTTCTTTTCCCCTTGCAAGATTGAGGATGCAAATATTATAAAGGAGTTAGACAAGCAATGTTATATGGTCACCGAGTTTTGGGTAGTCAATCACTAATACGTTCAAAAGATGTGTGTAGCATAAATAAAAATGTTGAAGTGGATGTGTAGCAATATAAGGAAAGACCATTAGATATCTCTAATGAGATTATTACAACAACTACAACAACTAAGCCTTTTCCCATACTAGACGGAGTCAGCTACATGGATTCTTTGTTTCCACAGATCCCTATCGTGTGCCATGTTAGTAGTTAACTCACAATAAGCTAGATCATTCTTTATTGTTTCTTTCCAACACTTTTGTGGTCGTCCTCTAGCTCTTTTAATACTTTCCAAATTTAGTTTTTCATGCCTTCTTACAGGTTCTTCTTTTGATCTTCTTTCTATATGTCCAAACCATCTTAAACAATATTCTCTCATTTTACCCTCTATTAGTGCCACTCCTAATTTGTTTCTAATAACCTCATTATGTATACGGTCTTTTCTAGTATGACCACTCATCCATCTCAACATCTTCATTTCTGTCACTGACATCTTTTGTACATGCTGATGATTAACTGTCCAACACTCAGAACCATAAAACATGACAGGTTTTACCTTTTAACTTTAATGGTATCTTCTTATCACAAAGAATACTTGATGCTCCTCTCCATTTTAACCAACCAGCATTAATTCTATGCTTAACATCTCCATCAATTCTTCATCACTCTGAAAAATTGACCCTAGGTATTTAAAACTTTCCTTTGGGGGATGCAATGTGTGCCAATTTTAATTTCTATGTCCTCTGAGGTAACCAAATGATCAAACTTACATTCCATATATTCTGTCTTTGTTCTACTAAGTCGGAGGCCTTTGCTTTCTAATGTTTCTCTCCATAGTTCAAATTTTCTATTAACTTTTTCCTTAGACTCCTCCACTAATACAATGTCATCTGCAAATAACATACACCAAGGTACTTATCTTGAATATGTTTTGTTAACTTATCAATCACCATTATAAATAAGTATGGACTTAAAGTTGATCCTTGATGTAACCCGATATTAACTTGAAAGAAGTCTGTCATTCCTTCACGAGTCCTCACACATGTTTAATGAGATTACTATTAGAAAAAAAGTTAACACCGATAAAAAATGAGATGAGAGAGACATGTTTAAGATGGTTTGGACAAGTACAGATGTGACCAAAAGAAGCTAATAAGGTCTTACAAACTACACAGTGAACATTTTAAAGAGAGAAAGACTGCAGAAGTGTTGAAAAAAATTATTTAAAATAGTGTCTTTTTTGGAGATAACAATTGATATGGCAGATGATCACGCATTATGATGTCAAAGAATCCATGTAGCTGACCCTACCTAGTGTGGGAAAAGGCACAGTTATTGTTGTTCGTCTTATAAAAGGGCATGGAAATCCAGAATTGAATGAAAATGGACTTGCAAATAAAGCAGCCAGACATACTAATAAACCCAGACATACTAATAACAGTAACTATGAATTGGACGAGAAATAAAAGGAAATGAACTTACACAATATGGCAAAGCTTCTTCCCAAATAGAATGAAAATCAACATCGATTGATTCTCCAAGTCCAAGACGATCTAGTCCACACTTGCAAAATTCTTTGAAAGAAAGACATTTGGAGGTCTTAGCAGTCGGGTGCTCTCTTTCATTAGCATTCACAGACTTTAGTGCTTCCTCTTTTGACTGGTTACAACTGCTTGAAAGTGAAACCAAATCATCTGCAATGGGCAATATAGAAAATGGTGGTATGCATCAGTTGTCTTCCCGGGGAATAATAATTAGTTCATGCTTCAAGGAAAGACCGTATACATAATGAGATTGTTAGAAACAAATTGGGAGTAACACCAATGGAGGATAAAATGAGGAAAAATCGTTTAAGATGGTTTGTACATGTAGAAAGGCGACCAAAAGGTGTTCCTGTAAGAAGATATTAAAAACTAGATGGTGAAAATATTAAAAGGGACCACAAAAGTGTTGGAAAGAAACAATAAAGAATGATCTAGTTTATATTGAGTTAACCGCTAGCATAACACGTGATAGGGCTATGTGAAAACAAAGAATCCATGTAGCCGACCTCATCTAGTATGGGAAAAGGATTAATTGTTGTTGTTAGTAGCATGGAGAAGGAATAACTTTGGAATACTAATATGCAAGCTAGCATTCCGATAGTTCAATTCAACCTCTTAGTTCAACTTCAACACCTCTTTGTTGTGCACAATCATCTTTAACTTCTCCAACCATAAAACATTCTGAATCTTTATCCTCTGGAATTACTTGAGTTTCAAAAGCCTTCCTTAATTGCTGCCGACGGTAAGCTTTCCCTTGTCTTCCTATCGATGGACTTCTTTCTGCAACTTCTGGATAGCGCCTACAGAGAGCCTGCCAAAGAAGCAATCATTGCTATCTGACAGCCACCAAAGTTTAAATTCAGCCATATTCTTAAGAACAAATGTACTAACATAAAGAAGGATAGAATTTGAAGTGGATCTTAGGCATTAATAGCAGCAAGATTGGCAGACTAGCCAGGATGGCTGAAGCCTGAACCAGCAGCTTCAATGGTGTGTTTACACTTGACCAACGTTGTGCCTTTGGATGCACTTAGAACAAATTTCTGTGTGAGTGTGTGCGTCTAAAACTGAACTATTTAGGGTGGTCACAGAATTGAATTCATGGGAATTATTCAGCTACCTCAACAATTTTAAAATCTAAAATCTGAAGACCTACCAATTGGAAAGCTGCTCGAAAAGCATGCATCTCAAAATTTTGGTGAGCTACTTTGGTTGTGAGATGCCTCCATCGCTCTGCACTCTGACAAACTAATAGTTCATTAGAGAACTTGTAGCTCTATCTAAAAGTTTCCAAGATTATTTCTAGAAACTCAACAAACCAACACATAGATAAAGAAAGGGCACATCGGGGCAAGATCCCTGCATATAAATTGTTGGTTAACAAGTTGGTAGTAAGAGCATATACAAAACAGCTCAAGATGTCAACTTCAGTAAGCAACTGTGAATATCGCTTCGAGATGATTTGCTATATTGACTATGAGCCAAAGATATCTTAAAACTATTACACCTAGACCAAAGGACCACATTTTCCTAAGGAATACAGCTAACTGCAGAACACAAAGAGATCAGACCAAGTTGCTCAGGTTCCTTGGAATCTGAAAATACACAGAAAGTGCAGTTTAAGCAGTTGCCCGTAAACCAAACTGTTCTTTTGGCAACACTAACAAGTCAACAACGTGCAGAATTTCATCCTATGAGAAGTCTGTTAACCCATAGAAATAAATAAATAAATGTATGCTGCCAAACGTAAGTAGATAAATAAGCTGCAAACATGTTTCTATCTTCAAGATCCTACTATCCTACATAAATAAGCAAACTTAGGCTTCTTTGTATATCAACAAAATTCGGTTCCATATTGAGTTGTTCAATTCAAGTTTATGCTTGCATTAAGTTTTATCATATAGAAGTGCAGTGCAGGCTGTTATCTGTGTATTTTACTGTATTTTTCTCATTATGAAAGTGTACATACATGTAATCAAGCACCAGGGACACCATGGGGCCTAACAGCTACCTTCAGCAGCCAACAGTTGAATGTTGTTGGCTGCCCACTACCACTCTCTCTCCTTTCTCTTTTCTCCACTCTATAAATACTTACCTTGTACATAATAAATGTCAAGCCTTTTGGCTGATTTATACACATTTAAGTGTATTTGCTCTTGTTCTTAGTGCATTTGGTATTGTTCTAGCCTTTTCTAAGGCATCTTACAATCATCCTTTGGTGACTTGAAATTGTTCAATATGTCTATTATGTTGTTGTTTCATTCAATACGTTAAAGTATCATCTTCATTACATGGTATTAGAGCAGGTTAGAGCTGCCATTAGTGGCGCTGACTCATCGGTGGCACAACTCGTGCGTGTGGAGTGAAACATGAACCAAATTGATAGCAACAACTTCTTTGATGGTGAAACCGCACGGCCAAGGTTTAGGAGAAATCCGCAAATCACTAGATTGGGTCTATGTTACCAATACAGCCGGATGTTGGCTGGCATGTCGACTAGCAATCAATCCTTGGGTCATGACTCGATGGCTTATCTCTACCAACAACAACTTTCTTGGAGGCCTTGGTGGCCAATTGTTGCATCACCACCAGTAGCCTCTCCAGGCTGCTGCTACAGCAACACCATGCTTGATCTTGTGAGGGATCATCCCACGAATGGCACTTCATTTCCTGATGGACAAGGCTGTCGGACAAGCATATCTCCTCGCAACTTTTATCGGCTACCTTTGGGATACCAAATGAATGTGTCTTATTGTTGTTTAAAATTGCAGTGGGACATACCATATGGCCCCAACAATGTGGTCACTTTTCCGATTAAACCGTGGTTTAAGCCATGGTATTGGTGGTCCAGGCCTGTTTTACCATTGGGCTTGTCTTGGCATGAGCAACTATGCCAAGCTCTTGGATATAGTGCAGAGGTCCCAGTTGTCCAGATCCAATCAATAATGTATCATTGTATCTGGCTATCACGGCTGGTGGGAGGATGGTTGGATCAGATTCATGGGACTCCATCTCCCGAGATCCATACCCGAACTCTGGCTTTTTATTGTCCACATTCTTATCATTAGCTTTATTAGTTAAGGTGGTGGAGGCAATGCTCTCTATTTTTTATTATGTACAAGAATGTCCTTTTCTATCCACGTTCGAACAAAATCAGCTCAGGTGTGCACTTTCCAACTTGTTTCTCTGTAACATTTAGTAGATCAATTGTTTGGTATCTCGTTTACAAGACTATATTGTTTATTAGACAATAAGTAGTGTCTTTATGTGATTAAGATTCCGTGTTGTGGCTATATGTCACTAATGTTGGTTGTTTGTTGAAGACCTTTGTTTTAAGGTGCTTCAGTTGGGATTATAACATCTTAAATGTTGTTGGCTATTGATTTGAGATCCATCAATGTTTGAAGATCCACTTATTCTTATTTGATATCTTGTGCTTGATACAGGTAGTTGTTTTTCAAAAAGAAAATGCATAACTTTTATGTGTAAAGCTCTTTGAAAATAATGCATAAAATGAGTCTTACCTCGACTATTGAATATCTCGTCTAGCTTTTTTGGTGTATTTTGAGCATTTTATGTGTGATATTCACTAAAAGGGTCACTCCTCAAAAACTTGCATATTAGTCAAAATATTTAAGGATATAAAAAAATATTGAATATTGTATTTGTTGTGTGAAGATAAACTTTCTTTATGTTTGAAAAAGATTTTTGAAATTAACTTTATAAGATTGTTTACTAATATGACAAATTTTGATCATCTTGATGAATTTTCTTGTCCTTCATAGTCACCTTTGGGCTTGTGAGTTATTTAAGGACCTTGGTGTTTTGATGTGATTGTTATGGATGGTTCTAGTTTAGCCTTAAAGCTTAAGTTTGATCTTAAGCTTAAAGCTTGTTATAGATGGTTCTAGTTTAGCCTTAAAGCCCGAGTTTGAGCTTAGCCTTAAAATCTTGTTGGTTCAAGCTCTGCCTTAAGCTCGGTTGGTGTTTGTTTATCATATTAATACACCTTGGCATTTTGTAATGTCGAGAGTTTGTTATGACTCATAAACTTACTTGTAATATTAGATAATCTTACTTAGGTGATTAATGTTTTACATTAAAAAAAAACTTTTTCTTATAGTTTTAGCAAAATATTTTGAAAACTTCTTTGAAATCTCAGGATCTTACTTTATGTTTTTTTAAATTAGAAACTTAAGTTTCAAGTATGTATTATTATATTTATGGGATCTTAATACTTTCATTGAGATTTTCAGATTTTATTCTAAAGTTTTGTTGCAAGTATTAAAATAAAGATATGAACCTGAGCAAAAAAATGAAAAGAAAAGCATTAGAGTGTTACAAGACCAAATACAAAAACTACAAGTCCTCTCAGTTCCGAAATTATAGTTAGCAAACTTTCAATAATGATACCGTCAGTTTGAGGGGGTGTTAAAATACATGTATTTATATGTATTTTTCATATTATTAAAATATACATACATGCAATCAAGCACCATGGTCACCAGGAGGGCCCAACAGCTACTTTACTAGTCGTTGGGTCCTGCCCAACGGCTACTTTCAGCAATGTTGCTGGCTGCCCACTACCACTCTCTCTCCTTTCTTTCTTCTCCACTATAAATACTTACCTTATACATAATAAATGTCAAGCCTTTTGGTTGATTTATACATATTATTTTAGTGTATTTGCTCTTGTTCTTAGTGTATTTGGTATTGGTCTACCCTTTTCTAAGGCATTTTATAGTCATCCTTTGGTGACTTGAGATTGTTCCATACCTATATTGTGTTGGTGTTGTTCCATTCAATACATTTAAGTATCATCTTCATTGCACACACAGGCTCCTTTACTAGATATTAGCATGTCAACATGGCTATAATTCAGATGCCACTTTAATGATCCTGATTTGGAATCAGAATTTTCTTAGCAAAATAATTTAAACCAATGTCTTGACTAACAAAATAAAACCACTATCACAACCGGCAAAACGTAGATACCTGGCAAGCAAGATCACGTGCATTTTTTCCTATGGCCAATCCAGTTAACTTTACACTTTGGCTTGATGGGAAACCACATCGTTGTGCACCATCAGCAGAGTGACAATCTTCAGATAACAAGTTGTAACAACAGCCAATGCTGACAACTGCCTTAACATTGTCGCCATTCAAAAATGACCTGTAAGAGATTAAAATGGCTCCCTATTTAAGTCATGGAGTGGTAGGTATTACACACATAAGGATGAAGGACGAACAGCACAACAACAAACAACTGAAAGAATTAACCCGAGTTCTCGAACTCGCCTAAGCATGTTCACAGACAGGTCCCCACATGCATGAAGGCCAGCTAGGAGAACCGAAGATTCAGATTTCCAATTTCTGCGTGTTGAGGCATTTTGTTGTGGGTCCTCATCACTTATTGTTTGTAGATGATTTCTATCATCCTCTGCAAATTTGGGATCAACTCTCTGACATAGGTTTTCACTCAGTTCGGTCAATGCATCACTTGATAGAACGTTACAGGTGATGGTTTGGGGCATTTCTACATTTTTCTTCCCTGGTACAATATAGAGAAGTATCGCAATCAATTAGGGCTAATGAACATACCTTTGGAAAAACACTAAAAAAATGAGCTTGTATAGCACATCTTTCTTTTGGAGACAACTTGCCGTTCTGTTTTCTGGCCTGAGCCAAATAATGCTTCCTAATTCGTGCAGCCCGATCACTCGTAACAGTTGCATGGTGAGGAGAAGCATCTAGTGCTATTACAGAAAGCTGACACTGGAAAGATAGAACTTGTGCAAGATAACCCTAGTGAAAGAGCTCCAGAAATTAAAGGCAAATGGAGAGAATATTTCCGCAACAGCAGAAAAAGGTTGTGTAACTTTCAGATTACTTTTTCTCATAAAGTTTTTCATATAATAGAGAACAATTAAGTTCACATACAAAGGACAAAGCATTTCACATGTCAAGAATATACTAAAAAAGTACAAGTTGAAAAACAGGAAGCCAGTATCATATCTGAAAAAATGAGAAAGCATTATGCACGCACTTGACCTGCTCCAACATCAATCACAATTCGTGCATCAATTTCATCTGCAATTGTTTTGACAATAGCAGCAAGAATCTCCACCTGTCATGCTACAATTCATTCTTTGAGTACAGAGGATAAAGTAAATAATAATAACTTTCTAGCATGATCAAGAGGATACTTCATGCTTCTTTTTCATGTTCATTCCTTGGGAAAGAACATTGCATAACAAGGGTGCATTAACGGCAGGTGCCACCTGTCAAGAAGCAGAATGAACGAAAGCTTATATTTTGACAATCACATAGCTGTGCACCACATTCCCAACATGCATGTACACACAAACAAACACATACAGATATATACATAAGTACATAGATAAGCATATATGAATGTATGTGGGTATGTTTATCATGACATAATACCAAAACATACACTGGACATGCCTTCAGATTTGGTTGTTGAAAATTTCTTTGCCATGGACCAAAATGTGTAATGTAAGAACAACTTTGATCAAATAAAATTACAGCAATTAACGCAAGCCAAGTCACAAAACAGTCTAGGGTGTCTAGTGACAGGCTTTTATGAGAGTGACTTGTTTCTTGAATTGCATTTAGATATTAAGCAATGTCAAACAGACTAACAATAATTGTCATAAATCTATCTTGATATTCTTGGAACCTACTTACATCAGGACCTGTAAAAACTGAAAGTCTATTAAAATTGTTTAGAAAATTGACCTGTAAAATTACCTACATCAAGACCGAGTATTGAAGTTTCAACTCCTTCAGACTTGTTGAAACACTACACCTTACATTCTACGTAAAGTTCATAAAAAGCCTCTCGAACCTTTGTTTGAATTTTCATGATCAGCTTGTTGTGTATACATTTTATCGAAGGAAAAATAAATGATTCTCATATAACCACTTGGATCCAAAATAAAAGCTACCGCCATTGTCAAATTACACTCACCCTAAATATTTATCAAATTCTTCCTTCATCCTTGAAGTCATCATACAAATAAAATCATCTTTTTCTTGAGACTTTTTATCAAGTAAAACATTACTTGTATTTTATTTAGAAATTGTGGGTACAGGAGTCCCTTCTTATATTAGTTGTAAAATAAAACATTAGTTGTATTTTATCAAGTAAAACATTTGTTGTATTCATCTCACTAGATTTCATAGTCCAAATTTCAGGACATATTCTGAAGTAAATGAAATCCGACAAATTCACGCGCAATGAGATTATTCCCAATTCCAGATTAATAAAGCATCATAATAAACCAAATTGTGGTGGTTTAATGTTCTAATACATACCATTTGCCAGTCCCTTCTTTCTCGAGGCAAAGCAAGAGATCTTGCTGTGATAACAAATTCTTGAAGAGAAAGAGGCCACTCTTCCTACACAAAGAATCATGAAAATGATGCAAGAGAACACCAACAAACACATACACACACGAACAATATAACAAAGCTCTTCCAAAGTTGAAAAGGAACCACACATGCGTTGTAAAACAAGCATGCTCCGTAGATGTACCAGCAAGAGAGAGAGACAGATGACTCATCCATAGCAAGCGTCAACAACAGCTAAAAGGCCTAACTTTCAAACCTAACAACAAAACCTGAAGCATTCGTGTTTCAAGCCAGCAACAGCAAGAATCGAGCAACTACAAGATAGAGATCAAGTTAAAGCAAGGTGTGGACAAGTTGCATTAGTTCCAAGTTATGTTAAACAGGTGCGAGTGTGGACAAGGGTACAGGTATGGGACATTGGGGTGCACGACACAACCGTCAATGAGTATAATTTATATATATTTATTACATAATTGATCTGATAAAGTGCCTTAGTGATAAATCACTAAAAAATATTTAAAAAGGATGTGTTGAGTGTGGCATGGAAAATGCACAGACGTCAAGTGTCAGAGTGTCTGACATAGGTTCAACACTTTAGTATACGTTTCTAAGTGATGATGGGTTACAAGCATCAAGGATTGTGGAAACGAATCGAGATCTTAATCTTACCTCTTTTTCAAATTATATGTATATATATATATATATATTTTTTTTATTTAATACATATAATGCACAAAAACTATAAATATATCATCGGAATCATATTGATCCATCCTTCTAACATATGGTTAACATATGATCGTATTGATCGCATGATTCACAAACTCATTTCTAAGAAAATAATTCTCATACACAATCATTGCAAGGACACACATTCACATTGAGATCCTTTACTCAGGACCTGGCAATTTCACTCTTTGCAGAATATGAGATCGTAAGGCCATTTGAACCCATATCCATAACCAATAGCTAAAAAGCAGGTAAACATTTAATTTAGATCTTAAACCTATAAGTTCTACAATATATGTATATATAGAGATATAATTCATGAGAATTGTCTGATTCATATCTCTAACATATCATCATTCCTAATATATTGATGTATCATTAATGAAATTTATATCTGAGAAATAATTCTCGTGTTGTATGGTGGTATCGTGCAATCATTCCATGATCCTGGGCCATTAAAATCAATATACATTGGGATCCTTCACTTGCAATCCGACAATTTCATCCATATCTACCAACCCAACTCAGAGTTGACAATCATGGGCTAAAGCCTGGTTCCGTCATGCAAAATGCCAGAGGGGGCAAAAGTGCAACACAGGCGTTGATTTCCCTCTTGGCAATGAACATTCACCATAACGCACATTGTACTCCAAGGCCGGACAAGGACGAAGTGCAATGATGCGACAGCCGAGTATCTCATAGCAATCCGAGTCCTACCATCAAGAGACACGAAAATCCGGAATAAGAATCGAACAACCCGGTTCTTGCGTCCGGTTTGAACAAACCTGAGTCATAATCATCCTGGAGTTGTTCATGCAAGAGATGTCGGACTCGAAAAGGCATCCTAGATTTACTTCCAATCCACCCATTGCAGTACCCGACCTTCAACTCGACACAACAGATCGCACTACTATGAATGGAGTCGGATTACCATTCGATGTCTCCGTACCTTAACAAATCCAGAGGGGATCCGGAGAAGATTCTCCACTGGTTCGTTTCTCAGGCATTCGAGCCATTCGCGACCCATCGCCTCCCATAACCGACCCTAAAATCAAGCGAATTCCTCGTCAGAAAAACACCGGAAACCCCCTCGGGAAAGAAAAAAACAAGTTGCGTAGAAGTGCCTGTCGATTAGAGATAGGGTTTCGACCTGGAAGAACTTGACTAGGTGCGCGTCCGTCAGCCACCTGTACGGTCTGAGAAATTCCGAGATGGCCGTGATCCAAGTTAGAGTTCCGGTCGCTGTCTCGCACGAGAACTTCCGGTCGTCCATCGGAAACACAAGAGGGAGCCACCAGTGTTCTCGGTTCTGTTCCCGCCTCCAAACGCCGCCCTCGTATCGTACGGGAACTCCCCTTCTTTCTATTTCCCTCTCTTAAGAGAGATTCACCCTGATTTTTCCTATTCTTTTGGCTACAGTGGAAGGCCAAAGCCTAAGTGCCTAACAACACACAATGCACCCCTTCGAGGATCGAACTCGCCACCTGCTAGTGGGCGTTGTGAGCTATCCTTCATTTTAAAGGATTAGTTTTTGAAAAATTCAAATAAACTATAACATTCTTCTTATCCAACAATCACCGTCATATATATATAGAGAGAGAGGGGGAGGTGCTAAAGACCTTCCGACGCTGAACATTACTTTGATCACTATCATTGCCTCTGTGATCAATCGGAAGTTAATTCAATATATTCATGTGGATTAAATGGTTTCGAACTTTATATTAATGTTGATGAATAATTTTATTGTGTGATTGCACAAATGATACAAATCATCTAGTAGGATGATAATGTGTTTAACATCACTCATTTTCTCTCTATATATATATATATATATATATATATATATATATATATATATATATATATATATATATATATATATATATATATATATATATATATATATAACTTTTATTTAAAATAATTAAAAATATATTAATAGACTTCTCATTCTTTTGATTTAAACAAAAGTCTTCTTATCAAAAAATTGGATAGTCTAGATTTTGTGTATTGGTGTCATGTGCTTGGAGCATGCACTCGATGCTTGGTGAGCAATTGGAAATTTTACCCAATAACAGTCAAATGCAAGGATAAACAATATATATATATATATATATATATATATATATATATATATATATATATATATATATATATATATATATATATACACGACAGTGAACAATATAAGAGAGAGAGTATTAAATCACTTGGTAAGGACAAAAAAACATTTAAGGCGGCGAACAATATAACAACTCACTTTATTTAATTATGTGTTATATATATATATATATATATATATTATCACGCAAAGCTAAAAATTATTGTGAATACAATACATCCCATATTTCAAATCTAATGGATATGCACTAGGTAAGGACTTAAACAGTATCGATTGTGACATATTATTAACACGCGCACAATATCTGGGTGAACATTATTTTGAGAGAGAGTATTAAATCAAGGTGTATATTTGGGCTAACCTGAATATGACCGGGAATTTGATTCACATGTGAAAACTTGACACGAACTAAACCATATCCAAAACCAAAACTTAGGCAAATTCCAAACCGGGTTGTGTTCGAGTACTGTGTTCTCGATACCAACAATATATGACACGACACGAACATGGAACTGCCCTGGCAACGGTCCGCTTGGAATATCGGCTGACGGGAAACAGGAGACCGACGGGTTTCTGCGTGGTCCGTCCGGGTGTCGTACTGCCGTCCCCCTGCAATTGAAGCAGATCCCCATAACTAGTTCAGTACGCATTTTGTCTAAAATACCCATACGCCATACTCGGTTTGACAAGGTTCCTTCAGACGCCGCCCCCTCTCACGCACTTCGAAGCGGTTGAACTGCGTAAGGGTGGTTTGGTACTTTTGAGACACCGTTTCCGACTCCGGGTTGTTTTGGCGCGACAAAATAATAACCTGCCACGTGGATGATGCTGCAGACTTCCCGAGGATCACGTCGTTCTTTTGACACGTGTCAAGTTAAGGTGGATGGGTCGGATGCCAGTTGCAACCAGCTGGCACTCATGTGTTCGTCAGGCGGTGCTTCAGACCGTCCGATGTCCTTCGAATCGACGGTCTGAAAGAACCAACGAGCCACCTTCATCGCGTTTTTTTATCAGGTGCTGAGACGTGTCCACATCGAGAGGTGAAGAGAGTCAATGCAAATTACATAATTACCCTTCTTTTGAGAGGCTTCTATTTGTATGGATCGAATCCTCTCACAGGTGTTTGACACGGAACTGTTCCAACCTCACAATCAAACACCCTCTAACGCGCCTTTTTGGTTTCGTGTTGTGACCAAAACAGCACAAGGCCACAGCGATGGTTCAAACAAAATTAAAATTTGATCGTTTAATTGCATGACCGGCACAAGCTTGTTCTTTACATGTACCAGCACAATCTTCAGCATCCTATCATAATAATTGGGTTGGATTTTATCAAGCAGTTCAAACATGAAACTTGTATTGCGATACTAAGTTGATTTTCATCACTAAACAATATTGAAAGGAAAACGTTCTTAATCAATCATGGGCAGAATCTTGAAAACCCCGTTTGTAACTCATCAAAGTTGAGGAAGGTTATACGTATGTGTATGCATGCGCATAAATGTGTGTATATATTTATACATACATATATATATATATATATATATATATTAGTTTTAAATATCTAGAGTCACTTTTTCATAGTGATGGAAGAATTGATGGAGATGTTACGCATAGAATTAATGTTGGTTGGTTAAAATGGAGAGGAGCATAAGGTATTCTTTGTGATAAGAAGATACCATTAAAGTTAAAAGGTAAATATTATAGAGAAGCAATTAGGCCTGCCATGTTTTATGGTTTTGAGTGTTGGGCAGTTAATCATCAACATGTACAAAAGATGTCTGTGACAGAAATGAAGATGTTGAGATGGATGAGTGGTCATACAAGAAAAGACCGTATACATAATGAGGTTGTTAGAAACAAATTAGGAGTGGCACCAATAGAGGATAAAATGAGAGAATATCGTTTAAGATGGTTTGAACATATAGAAAAAGGATCAAAAGAAGAACCTTTAAGAATGTATGAAAAACTAAATTTGGAAAGTATTAAAAGAGCTAGAGGAAGACCACAAAAGTATTGGAAAGAAACAATAAAGAATGATCTAGCTTATTGTGAGTTAACTGCTAACATGGCACACAATAGGGATCTGTGGAAACAAAGAATCCATGTAGCCGACCCCGTGGTATAGGAAAAGGCTTAGTTGTTGTTGTTGTTGTTGTATGTGAGAGAGAGAGAATTTTGAGTGCCAAAGCCAATCTCAATATCACAAATCTAGGGACCCAACAACTTCAACTTGCCTTTTTATGATAGATTTCCTTATAAAGTTTTGCTAAGGATACAAGCCCAATCAAGTTTAAACTTTTCATGAGCTTGAGTTTGGCTCTACACGTCAATAACACATTTTTCAACCTTTTGTATGTCTTTTTTTGTTACAGGAGGAGGCCGAAGTCAAACTCCCCACCAGCAGCAAGAGTAGCGGATCTAGAAAATAGTGTTGGAGGGGAAAGTAGTGTTGAGGGGACGAAGCATGAATCTCAACCATATATTCACTGTAAAACATAGGTTTTAGTGTAAATTTTCAAATTTTCAGGGGACGGCGGCCTCCTATGGGATTGGCTACATACTAGAGTGCCGGGACGTTAAGCTAACACTCAGGATTCCCCATGCATGTTTTTAAGTTACAACAACAATAACCCAACATC
Organism: Brasenia schreberi; assembly: GCA_036023115.1. Taxonomy (NCBI): domain Eukaryota; kingdom Viridiplantae; phylum Streptophyta; class Magnoliopsida; order Nymphaeales; family Cabombaceae; genus Brasenia; species Brasenia schreberi. Next base: position 1,989,581 of record JAYKKT010000066.1, read on the forward strand.
CTTTTGTACTAGATGGGGCTGCCATTAAGCTAATACTCAAGGTGATCCATGCATGCTTTTAAGTTACAACAATAATAACCAAGCATCTTTCCGTATTAAATGAGGTTGGCTACATAGATTCTCTATTTTCATAGAACTTGATCCCCGGTGATGTTAATGGTTAACTCAATATATACAACCTAGATCATTCACATGTTTTAACCGTATGTTCTTCAAAATTAATTTTCATCTTTAACAAGCTTATAGAATGAAATTTAAAGTGCTTTTAATTATTCACAGTACGACCATACAACAGAGCAATTTTCAAAAGTGTAGTACCATAAACTTGCTTTGTTACACCGAAACAGATGCGTAGAAACAGGACAGAGGAAGTAAGTCTTTATAATTTAGGAAAACACAGAAATGCAGTATATATATATATATATATATATATATATATATATATATATATATATATATATATATATATATATATAGAACAGTTCATTATTGGAGCCCAAACCAAATAACTGAACTGAATCAACTAAACTAATTGGGTTCAGTTACCTATATAATTTGGTTTGGTTTTGGTTTTTGGTTAGTTCATTTCACGTTCTGTTATTGAACCTAATTGACCGATGCACACGTGTAAGTACCGTAATCTTACTATGTTGAAGCTACGTATGTTTGAGTCAAAGGCTTCAACATAGGAAAGAGGTGGGCTAACCTAATTGGATCTAGGGTTCTTTAAAAAAAAACAATACTTTTTTTTTCTTTCTTGTTGTTCGCTTATCTCTTATAAAAACCCAATCATCAATACTACTCGTAAGTTAAACCGAGAACGAAGGTTACAAGCCAATGAGAGTCTAGTCTTGAAGTTCTAGCATGAGGAGCCTGACACCATGAATCAAACGCACCCTAACGGCTTGCTTTTCTGCTTCACGCTACAAGATTTTGTAAGTCCTCTCAGCTTGAGAGTTCTTTTCGAAACGAATGTATAAATAGGAACAAAAGCGAACGGGAACCACGTTTTCCCTGGATCCATGTTGGATATCGGAACTTTTGGAACCGCTCCATCCGAACAGAGAATGTGGCAATTGTGTGGTTTTTCACAGCATCTGAGGGTATAGTAGGAAGCAAGAGCACTTTCGTCTTTCCCCAGACAACGGAAGGAGTTCCGTTCGCTTTCGCATGCTGCCACTGAATACGTCAGAGGGTGCTTCTGTCCTTTCACTTTTTATTTAATGATTGCCTTAAATAATTTCCTTAAAACTGTTTATTTGTCCTTTTCCACTATATGCTAAAGTTCATTATTGCCCCTAACAACCGTTTATATTTTCCGAATGATTCCTAACCACCTTCCAAAAACTGTATCGCTTGGGAGAGCTTGTGTTTTGTGCTGGAGTAAAACTGTAAATAACAAGAAATACAAGCCCGAGAGTCCAATACAGCAAGACGACCCACTGAGAGCGTCTCAGAGGAAGCTCGGTCTGCTGAGACACGTGTCAGCAGGCTATTCGCTCTCGACGGGAGGGTGAAAGCGCGAGGCGTATTTTAGGCATACCGCCCGGTTCCGCTCCACTGAATGAGAACAAAAACCCTAAGACGGTAGCGGCGGCCCTCATCAGGATACCGGCGGACTACATCTTCGTTCTCCGGCTACCCGTTTATGATACTCTTCCTCCCTGACTGTCCGATCTTGGATTCATCTAAATTTCCAGCTTCCAGGCGAGATGATGACAACTTCGGCTTGCGTGGGCGCCCTCGGCGTGCCGAAGGAGGCATTCCTGGACCTACCGCCTTACTCTCCTTGCGGCTGGCTCAGCCCTCGACATTCCCCTCAGCCGCGACAACAGCAATGATCCCTCCAACAACCTCCCACACTCGCCGGAAAACCCACCAGATCCCGACAACCTGCCGGAGACTTCGAGTTCCTCCTGGAAGCGATCCTGTCGCCACGCTCCTGGCCGACGAGCTCTTCTCCGACGGCAAGCTCGTCCCACTCCACCTCCAGCTCCAACTCTCTTCACTAAAACCCTCCTCCACTGCCACTGCCGCCGCCGACTCCCCCTCGCCAGAGACCGTCATTGTGCCCTCACCGGCGACGGCGAAGCCGGTGGAGCTGCTCTTGTTCTCCCTGAAGGCTCCGGAGGTGCTCGAGCCGCTGGAGGGAGCTCTTAGGGCTGAAGAAGAAGCAGCAGCTCTTCCAGAGCGCGAACCCTAAGGCGTCAGACGAGCCGCAAAAACGACGTCAGTCTCCTTCAACCAAATCCCCAAAGCAACTTCCTCCACCACCGCAGCTCCAAAACGACATCAGCTTTCTTCCTCTTCGGAAAACGCTTCCCTTGAGCTCTCCCCATTGTTGAAGGATTCGACCTTCCGAATCCGTCTCAATCGAATCCATTTCTGATCTCTGTCTCTGTCTCTCGCTCTCGTCTTTCCTCCTCCGGTCACGACCACGAGAGGGGATCTACCTAGACTCTCCTCGATTCGGACAAACCCGGCCCCGAACCCGAATCTGATTGCACTCCACCGGAGCCCCAACGCGCTCTCGAGGATGAGGTTCGTGAAGCCCAGGGCAGGGTCATTCGGTCAACAGCTAGAAACCTCAACCTTAACCCTAACCCGAGCCAGGCGGGCAACCTGGTCGGGAGGAGTCCGATTCGAAGGCCGAATCAGGTGCGGTTTGAGAGCAGGGGGAGTATCGGTGGACAGCCCTCAGGATGAACTCTTCGGGGAAGACAGTGTTTGTGAGCTTGGAACGAAGCTCGAGCAGCCCTAGTAGCTTCTAACGGTGGGCCCCGCTTCAAGCATAGGGGAATGGAACGCTCCTACTCGGCAAACGTTCGGGTCACGCCGCTCCTTAACGTTCCTGTCTGCACGTTGAGGGCGTCCGGTTCGAAAGGCACCATCTTCGGTTTCTTTTCTCCGCAGAAGAAGGAGCCTGTAAGGTCGACTAGATGCAGGAGTGACCGGGTTTGATGCAGTATGCTGATTGTTCGTGGGTAACATATTTCTTTCTTCTGACTCACTGACCCCTTTTTGAGCTTGCGCTCGCCGTTGTTATTTTGACAGTTTTGCTTGTAAATATCCCTCTGTTTCTGATATGGATAGATCGAGGTGCTTGATTTATCATCTCCTCTTTTGCTTCTCTCTCTTCCCATTGCTAATGAAAGGTGAAAGGGTTCGGTATCATCTTTAGGGAATTCGATTGGGTAGTAACAAAAAACGAGTATGCCCGTGCGTTGAATTCAAGTGAGCATTTTGTGTGAACGGGAGGAGGCACTGTGAAGGAAGAAGAGGGAAATGATGAGATGTCAAAATTCTTGATCAGAGACACTATGTTGCTATGCTGAACAATTTTGCACGTCAGTCTGATCCCTTAGCCTCTTGTGTGACCTCCGTCCTTTTTTCTCCGTTTCTTTATATTTGCTTGCAAATATGCCTCTATTTCTGATTCGAGAATCGATCCATTTGTTTGATTATCACACTCGTTTCTTCTTGTGGTTTTTGATTTAGCTTGCCTTCTTAGGTATTTTGTTGAACTGGTTCACTAAATGAGTGTATGCGTTAAGTGTTTTGAAGGGATCTCTTTGGGTTTCGGCGTATGGCATTGGGGAGGAGAAGGGAAATGATGAATATCACAAAACTATTAATCAGAGGCACCATGTTGCAATGCTGAATAGTTTTGCACGTCAGTCTGATCCCTTTCCATCCTTTTCTCCACTTTGTTTTGGGCATTTAGTTATACTTTTCTATATTATTGATCAGTCTCTTTAGACTTCAGTAGATATTTATTTTCGCATACAGGAATCTCACGGACACATAACGTTCCGCCATTTTGTTAGTGCACAAGAGAGGCATGCGTGCTTATTGACGGTCGAGTTCTGATGTGTTCCATCGTCAGTCCTCAACATTATCATAAGCTAAATGGTACGAGGGCTGGTCTCGTCCCCCTTTCGCTTTTTCTTTTACAAAGAGTTAGCGAGTGACAATCTGCCCAACATCCAAAATTGTTCTCTTATCTCTTGTCAATTTGTACATGTAGTTGGACTTCTTAGTCCTTTTAATCTATCTATCTATCTATATACATATATACTTGATTGGATAGCTTGAATGCTATAGTTGTGATAGCTCATAATATAGTTCTGATGGAACAGCTAAAAGGGCCATTTTAAGTACCCATGCATCTGCTGCATTGAAAGAACCGTATATAGCGAAACACAGAGTTAACCTGATTGTTCTATTTTGTTTCATTTATTCATCTCAAACACTTTCATGAGTTCTTCTCTAAGCTTGAATTTGGGTTCTATTTTGAAATCATCTTCTCTTCACTGAACCTAAAGTTGAACTGCTTGCGTTGGTCTTTTGTATATTTTTGGGATTGTGGGTCAGGCGAATATGTCCCCCACTGAAAGTGTCTCTCCAGCTTTAGCTGCCTGCTGACATTCGACTTACTCTTCAATATTAATTAGCAACGGCTCTCCCACGACTCTTTTCTGGGTTATATTAGTTTATTATTCTTTCCGTTTGGTCCTACTTCTAAAATGGCCCTCCCCGTGACTTGGTGTCCTGTGCTTTTATTAGTTTTTTGAGGCCTCCTTTTCTATACTTAAAGTTTCTCCCTGAAATTAATTTTGTGACTCTGGGAGTTAGTGAAGCCATTCATGAATGGTGTATATATTTATATCCTTGATTGATCATTTTTTTGCTGTCTTATTTGGCACTTCAAATCGATTCGGTGGGTCATCCAACTTTTCGACAAGGCTTTGCTAAACATTTGGTACTGGCAAGGAATTTGTTATGTCTCACTATTTTATTGCCGGGCTTTGATGGGATGTGTTGTTTTGTCTGCAATTTGAGGTTTTGCGTTCCGTCCTTCAGTATCATTTGATAATATATTTATTTATTTATTTATTAGCTAGCTGCTTTTGTTATAAAATGAGCCTTATATTCTGTCTAGTGAAAGTGACAACTGTCTTTCATGGTTGGAATCTTCAGTTCAACTTGTTGATCAAACACAAGAGGGACTTGGTCAAAGCTGCATTAAATCATTCGTTGGTCGTCGTGGTCTGCATCGGCTAGGCCAAGGTGTGCCTAGGGCTAAGCATAGTGGAGTTGTTTGTTGGTTGGTCCGAGTCTCGAACAAATTGGCCAGTGTTGTCTTTTCTTGCAGTGATAAATGTGGTGAGCCAGTTCCTAAGGAACTGTGCTCATCCACTGCTGGGTTCTCTTTGCTGCTGACCAAGTCTGCAGCTGCAGATTTGTCATCAGCCTGTGAATATCATCTATAGTTCGATGACCAAACATAATATTGACCGTTAGACTTGATTGATATGGAGCACCTGATCTCATATCTGTTAGAAGCTAGTGAAGATTTCTTTTATATTGATCATACGTATATGTTTTAAGTGATTTTTTTGTCTTTTCAGTCGTTGTATTTCTGTTTTTAGTGATTATTTAAGGGGAAAGTGTATATGGATGGTATTTAACTCAAAGTCTACGAATTCCTCTACGGTCTCTCATACGTGAAAGCCTATAATTTGGGTATATCTAGAGGGACACTGCTTGTATTTTTGCTGGACCCGGACTCAATTTGGGTGCTCGCTCTGGCTTGTGCGCTTGCATGTGTTGGGTTCAGGTTTTCTCTTTGGATGTAACAGCGGAGGTTCAAAATTAAATTTGGAAAGTGCAAAAAGCCATCTGCTTTGTTTTTCAACTTTGCTGACTGCTACAGCAGCAGTAGCCATAAATCACCATTCATCATTTTGGGTTTGTGTGTTGCTACGCTGCCTTCTTATCATACTCATCATCAGGTCTGAGGTGCCCTCTTTATTTTGGGAATCTGGGGGTCTCTGCCTTTGCCTTTGAGAATCGACACCTTCTGCATCTCGCACAGTTTGTTTGTTGATTATATGAGTAACTGGGCAATGCATCTAATAAACCAAATAAACCCAACCAGTTTCGGCTGCATTGAGACCAAATCCACGAACTGGCCTCCCTTCGGCTCCAGCTCTAGTTTTGGTTGCACTAGTTCTGGTTCGATTCTAAAGGGTTTTGGTTTGGTCCGGGTTTTGTTTGAAAAGTCCATGAAACAAAGGTGGAATTTTTTATTCCGACTGAAAAACAACTTGGAACAGCCAGTTTCAGTTTTGGTTAAGGCTCGGCCTTTGTCAGGGTTCATGTTGGCCCTAGGAGTGTTCACGGTTAAGTTCTCGTCTCAACCTCAAATCAAGGTTGATGTTGGCCCTAGGGGTGTTTACGGTTCAGTTCTAGTCTCAACCTCAAATCAAATCTCTAGTTTTGGTTCTCAACTTTTGGAGAACCGCAGAACCACAATTCTACTCAATTTAAGGGTTTTACTAATGTATTATATCATCAGATTATTTGGATATATGTATAAGTGACGTAAACTAATAAACTTGTCAAGATTTAAATCTATGTAATCATATAAACTTCCAGTTTCTCATACATTCAAGATTAATATGTATATAAGGTTATAAAACTCATATACTTAAACTTATAAAGATTTATATCCACATGTATATAAACTTTTTATATATGTATGTATGTATATGTATAAAATGATTAAGTTAGGTTTCAACATTGAAACAGTGAACCGAACTGCAAGTTTTATTCCTTCTATAACCAAACCAAACCAAACCACCAGACATCAAGAACTGATTTGGTTCGGTGCTGGCAGTTCAGTTGGGTTCTGATGAATCTGTGAACACCCCTAGTTGGCCCTAATCAGTTCTTCTGGCTCCTCTCTAGTGCTCTAAGTGACCAACAACATCAGTCGACGGTTGATGAGCCAAAATTCTGACACAAAAGCAAATCCCTCACCGGAAAATAAAGTTCACCCATTCTGTTAGTTCACGACGGCCGAGTTCCGATGGGATTCCATCATCAGTCCTCAACTTTATCATAAGCTAAATCATTTAGTCTCTTGTACCTTTCGCTTTTTCTTTTTCAAAGCGCTAGCGTGTCAGCCTGCCCACATCGGAATATCTCTAAGCAACTTCTCTGTGGAGTTGTACTCGTCAGTCTACTTCTGCCCTAAACTAAATGCACGAGAACCATTTACAATTTTTCTCTGCTTTTCTCTGCCGATCGTCTCAGCGCTGCGGTGCCATTATTGCTCTTTTGAGAGGTGCTTGTTTGCCCACGTATTGATTGGTATAGCTTGTCTGCATTCAAATGCTATAGTTGTGATAGCTCGTAATATGTAGTTCTGATGAACCTGCTAAAGGGCCATTCCGGTAGCCATGTGTCTGTTGCATCCAGAGAACCATATATACGAATAACAATTACCCTTCTTTTTCTTAATCTGTTTTAAGTTATATCCAGGACTCTCCTCTCTGTTTGTTTCATTTAAGGGATTACTAAATAAAACGAACAGAGAGGAGAGTCCTGGATATAATAAACAAAAGTTTAGGGTTCATAAGAGGAGAAGAAAGAACTTTCTATGGCAATGGTAGATGAAATGGAAGGCGGGCTCTAATAAGTATAGCCGGTGACGGTAAGAGAGAGACAACGGAGGAGAAAGGCGTGGTGAGCGGATTTCAATAACACGAGAGAGAAAGAGGATAGGAGAGCGGTGAGAGTACAAAAGAAATGGAAAGAGAAAATAGAAGGAAGTAAGAAGAGAGAGAAGTGCATGGGGCGTGTGCATAGCATTTAAGCATCTAAGGATGTGAGATTAATAAGTATGTTTGATTTATTCTTGACTACTTTCATGGGTTCTAAACTGTTGCCTTCTCTCCTTCTCTGTGCTAGAATATGAGTTCTACCTATGGTTCTTGTGAAGTCTCTGCAGTTTTATCTGCGTACTTACAATATACTAACTCTTAAAAATTATCACCAACGGCAATTCCAAGCGTCTCTCCATGACACTTTTAGTTTCAGACTAGACTAATTATGTTGTTATTTCTTCTCTGTTACTTTTCCTATTTTAAAAGTGTCTCCCTCCATGACTTTCTTGTCCCTGCTGGGCTGTAGTAGTTTATTGGGGTCTCTTTTCCTACAGTGAAAGTTTCTCCCTGAATTCAGTTCTGTGATTCTCAGAGTTAGTGAAGCCTTTCATGAATGGGGATATATTTACAATCTTGATTGATAAATTTTTTTCTGTTTTGTTTGGCATTCAATTCGATTGCATGCGTCATGGAACTTTTTGACAAGGCTTTGCTAAATATTTTGTACCAACAAGGAATTTCTCATGTCTCACTACTTTACTGCCAGGTTTTGATGGGATGTATTGTTAATGAGCTTTGCGTCCGTTCTTCACTTGATATGTCGGCAGCTGTCTGTTGAACTCTCTCTCTCTCGACATGATCGGTTCGAAATGGGTCTGGTGGTTTGAATCGGAAACCTTTCGATTAGGTTGCGGTTTATGATTTTAAGAAACCGACATGGAATCAAAACAGACGGTTTCAAACGGTTGATATTTATTATTTATATATTTTATGAAAAAATTTATATCATGAACAGCCTTTTAGCTCAATGACAGGGTGCTACATGCCCAGATGGGGAGTTCAAATCCCAGACTGTCCATCATTGTTGCTGGTGGGGATGTTTGATTTACACAGGATCAGAACCTATGGTTTGAAACTGTCGGTTCTGGCTTACCTGAAGCCAGAGATGTCAATCTCCTACTGCTTTTCAATTGAGCATAGACCACAATTCGTCTCTCTCTAGTCTTTTTTCAAAAAGACGTCTTTAGTGTATAATCTTGTACATGTTTATTTACTACTCAACCTTTGACATCAAAAGTGAATTTGAATTACTTTGCATTTAATGTATGTGATGTATCAAATGCAAAGTACAAAATACAAATTTCAGTTAAAATCCATGTTGTTGATGTAAAGGATTTTACGGTAAAAATGTTTATGCAAGATTATCCACTGAAAGATATTATTCATTTAAGATTACCTCTCTCTATATTGGTAGTGTTAAATGTGTAATATCCTTAGGTGTATAAAAATACTTAAACATATTTGTCATTGATCAATACTTAGAGTTAATTTTTCAAAACGATAAAGATCTTACACATAGAATCGATTGAGGTTGGTTAAAATAGAGAGGTACATAAGGTATTCTATGTAACAAGAAGATATCATTAAAGTTGAAAGGTAAATATTATAGAACAACAATTAGACACATAATTCTATATGGTTATGAGTATTGGGTAGTGAATTATCAACATTTATAAAAGATATCTGTAGCAAAAATGAAGATGCTCAGATGGATGAGGAGTCACACAAAGAAATATTGTATATACATAATGAAGTTATTAAAAACAAATTGCAAGTGACACCAGTAGATGATATAACCAGTGGAAATTATTTAGGATAGTTTAGACACATATAAAGACAACCAAAGAAGTTCCAATAAGAAAGTATGAAAAACTAGATAGTGAAAATTTTAAAAGAAGAAGAAGACAATAAAAGTTTTGGAGGGAAATAATAAAGAATGATTTAGCTTATGTTAAGTTAACTGCTAGCATGATACATGATCGAGCTCTATGGAGACAAATAATCTTATAGTTGACTCCATCTGCTATGGGAAAAGGCTTTGTTATTGTTGTTGTTATATCTATTATTGATCAATGGAAGAGATTCAAATTACTTTATAAATGCAAAGCACAAACAATACTTTTAATTTAAAAGCTTTATCTTGATCTTAAAGATTGAACCTAGGGATATTATACATTTAGCACTACTTACACACATCCATACACCGGTCCCCATATATATATATATATATATATATATATATATATATATATATATATATATATGTATGAGAGAGAGAGGTAAAGGTAACTTAATTAACTCAAATCTATTTTATCATCAAAACTTTGAGAAGATGCAAAGTTGAGGTGATATATAAAAAATATAATACATTAAATATAAATTATAAAATAGAACAATAGTTTTAATTGAAATATTTATCATTGATCAACTTATATGATACCTAGGGCTTCGTCAAATCTATTTTAATTGTAATATTTACCATGTTTGAGTAAATTTGATATGATACTCTCTTTATATATAATATAATTGCTTTTGTAGTTCCTAACAGAAACTTCATTTCTTTTGACATTAAAATGAACCTCATCTTCGAACCAGTGAAAATGCAACTGTTTTTCATGGCTGATATCTTTCAATCCGACTTCTTTATGAAACACAAAACTAATTGGTCAAACCAAGCATCAAATCTATGGTTAGTCGGGTAAGCTAGGTCATGGTGCCTAGGGCTTTAAAATTCTTTCTTTAGAGAGTTGTTCATTGGTTCTGACCCAGTCTGCAGCTGCAATTCATAAGCCTGTGTCACCAGCTGTCATCAAGTATTCTGAACATTTATCGGTTTGCTCACATATTTGACCATTGCGGCATTCTTCAAACAGCGTAATATTGATCAACTTGATATGGATCACTTATATATATATATATATATATATATATATATATATATATATATATATATATATATATATATATATATTGATAAAAAACTATACTTGATTTCTTTTTACAGTTTAATGATTACTGAAGGAAAGCAAGATGATTCTTATTTAACATCAAGATTTTGCTCTCTAAGAGCAATGATACTTGACGCTGAACACATTATTTAACATATAATTTTTGTACCACTTATATATATATATATATATATATATATATGTCTTTGATAAAAAACTATACTTGATTTCTTTTTACAGTTTAATGATTACAGAAGGAAAGCAAGATGGTTCTTATTTAACATCAAGATTTTGCTCTCTAAGCAATGATACTTGACGCTGAACACATTATTTAACATGATCTTTTGTAATCAAATACGAATCTCGACGTATATTAAAAAGCATGATTATACTTGATTATTGTGGTTTCAATTGAAAAGTTTTACTAAAGGTCAGATTATAAAGTAGAAACCAAAAGATTACCTGAAACCCACTTCGTTTTCGACCAGTTCAAGGAGTGGTTCAGACCCGTTCAACCTATCATGCTGGATACAACCCGGACGCCTCTACCCGTTTGTCTAATTTGTGCATAACATGGTAACACACCTAAACCAACCTAACGCATTCCAGTAGTGAATAGTAATGGGTCTGTGTTGTCTGTTTGGATCCAGACATGGTATTTAAGGACCTGTTATGGGTGCTGTTTGCACCGGTGAATTGTTGAGTATATTTTAAAAGTGTACTGTTTTACCTGTTTCTGAACTGATTTTTTAGTAGTTGAGCTTGCGGGTAGAAAGTAGTTTCAAAAAATTAACCTGTGTTAGATATTTGAGACATGATCATATGAGATACTTATATAAAACTTAATAATGTAATACATAATGTTTGGAACTTAATGGTATGATTATACCGGCCATATGTATGAAATGTGTGTGGTCACTCGAGATTACAGCTGAGTAGTTAAAAAGATGGTAGAATTTTTAGATATTCAGAGGAATAATTTATCTTATTTGATTTTGATTTGCTCTGGGTTTGTTGGTGGATCCCTTCGAGAGAAATTAAGTACCATTTTCAGATTGTGGCACCTATTTTAGTTTAATATTATTTATATTTTATTACCTGTCTTAAAAATGTATCAATTTATGATCCTACTTCACGAGGTTAAGTCACGTGGCAGGACTTGATTGGTGATTTGTGGGCCTGGTAGAGAAAAGGGAGTGAAAGCCCAAAAGACTGCTCAAATTGGCTAAACTCAAGGGTAGCGCTATTGCTGGTGGTGGGGAGTTCGACTCTCAGAGGGTGCATGCGTGTGTGTGTTAGGCTTTGGCCTCCTCTTGTAACAAAAAAGAATCACAGCACTGCACCCAAAACGGTAGCTTAAGGGAAGGAGGCTCTAACGCCGTTGCTGCTGGTGGGAGTTCGACTCCTGATGGGTGCATGGCTTCGGCATCCCGTTGTAACCCCCCCTCTCGACTCTAAAGTTTTCTTGCATCTCGACTCTCTTTCTCTCTCTCTCACTTTCCATCACCCTAACCCCTCTTTCTCCCGCATTGTTGTTGCCAAATCACCACCACCTGCAGCTGTCTTCACCATCCAACGACCGACCATGTAAGCAATCTTCTTGTATTTTCTTCCCTTGTTTTTCACCCAAGGGCTGACCCAAACCACTTTCTGCATATCTTTCATTTTCAATTGCCCTGACAACTGACCATTGTTGATGCATTTACCACCAAGCCTTCACCCTGTCACCACCTGCAGCCTTCACCACCTATAACCGTCACCATTCCTTTGCTTCTTCTTCCATTTGCCCTAACAATCGTCCGCCCGTTTTTGATGCATTTCTTCTTCTTTTTTCGATTTTTTTTTCTTGTGCCTCCATTATCACCACCACTTAGATATAAGCTACGATATCATTACTCCATCAAGGACTGCTAGAGGAATTGAAAATAGAATTATGAGAGAATCTATCCTTTCATGAAGGCTATCAAGAAGCTACCAAAGAATTGGGAGATAACCTACGAAAGATGTGCGATTTAGGAAGGTAACTGCTTGCTACGGAAGATGTCAACTATTTGAAATACTGTATTACAATATTTTAAAATGTATAAATAAATACAATGTTGAAAAAGAAAACTCAATATAAACTAGATCATTCTTTATTGTTTCTTTTCAACACTTTTGTTGTCGTCCTCTCCCTTTTTTAATTTTTTCATGATCTAGTTTTTTATATTCTTACGAAAGCATCCTTGGGTCGTTTTTCTATATGTTCAAATCATCTTAAACAATTTTTTCTCATTTAATCTTATTAGTGTTACTCCCAATTTGTTTCTAATAACTTCATTATATATAAGGTCTTTCCTTGTGTAACTACTCATCTATCTCAACATATTCATTTATGTTACAGATATCTTTTATACATATTGATGATTAATTGTCCACCACTTAAAACTATAAAACATAATAGGTCTAATTGTTGCTCTATAATATTTACCTTTTAACTTTAATGGTATCTTCTTATCACATATAATATATAATACCCCTCTTCATTTTAACCAACTAACATTAATTATATATGTAACATTTCTATCAATTTTTCCTCACTTTGAAAAATTGACCCTAGGTATTTAAAACTTTCCTTGTAAGAGATGCAATGTGTGTCAATCTTAATCTCCATGTCCTCTAAAGTACATAAACGATCAAACTTATATTCCATATATTCTATTTTTGTTCCACTAAGTCAGAAACCTTTACTTATAACGTTTCTCTCTATACTTCCAATTTCTTATTAACTTTTTCCTTAAACTCATCCACTATACAACGTCATCTAAAAATAACATACACTAAGGTACTTCATCTTGAATATGTTTTGTTAACTCATCAATAACCAATATAAATAAATATGAACTTAAAGTTGAATCTTCATGTAACCTAATATTTACTTTAAAGGAGTCTGTCATTATTTTATAAGTCCTCACACATGTTTTTGCATCATCATACATGTCTCTTATAAGATTTATATATGTCAATAAGATACTTTTTTTTTCTAACATTCTTCAAAAAATATCTTTTGACACCATATCGTAAGTTTTTTCTAAATCAATAAATATTATGTAAATGTTATTTTTTACTCTAAAATGTTCTGTAAGGCATCTCAATAGGTGAATCACTTCAATATTAGATTTGTCCCGCATAAATCCGAATTGGTTATCTGTTGTACTCGATACTTGTCTTAACCTACGTTCGACAATTTTTTCCCATAATTTCATATTATGGCTCATTAACTTGATACCTCGATATTTCGAAAAATTCTCAATGTCTCCCTTGTTCTTATATATGGATATAAGTGTACTCGCTCTCCATTCCTTGAATATCTTTTGAGTTCTTCATATTTCATTAAATAGTCTTATTAGCTACATCTTTTCTAAGATTTTCTATACTTTTATAAGAATATTGTTTGGTCTTACATATTTACCAACCTTCACATATTTAAGAGCCTTTTTTACTTCATTCTTTTGGATATGCCAATAGAAATTAAGGTTTATATACTTTTTTAATTTGGCTAACTCTTCTAAGTTAATGCTAACATATGTATTTTTATTAAAAAGCTTATAGAAATCATTTTTCATCTATTTTTGATATCATCATTCCCCACTAGAATCTTTTCATCCTCATCTTTGATACATCTAACAAAAGTAAGGTCCTTAGTTTTCTAATCTCTAGTATTAGTTATTCTAAAAATATCTCTTTCACCTTCTTTTGATTTAAGTTTTATATAAGTCCTCACAAATTTTGGCTTTTACTTCATTAACAATTTTTTTCGCTTCTTTCTTTAATTTTTTATAAGCATCCCAAGTTTCACTAGTCTTTTTGACATAATGCAATTTGTAACATTTCTTCTTTGGCTTGATTTTATCTTGCACCACTTCATTCCACCACAAGTTTCTTTTTGTGCCTGTATGCTTCCCTTAAATTTGCTAACACAACTTTTGTCACTTCTCTAATATGTATAGTCAAATTGTTTCACATATCAGTACCTACGTAATTCCAAACATCTCCTTGAAGAACTTTATGTTTAAATATAACTTTTTTCCCATATTTGAGGTTCCAATATCTAGTAAGAACAATTCTATACACTTTATTCTTCTTTGTCCACTTTTTTATCTACAAATCCATTACTAAAATTCAATATTGAGTATCATAATTTTAAACATGTATTCTCAATCTCCTTTGTTTTTTCTCAAACCCACACTTGTCCATGATGAATCTTATCTTTCCTTAAATCATAGTATCTATCACCTCTATTAACTTGCAGGTCAATATTCTAATATTCAAAGTACCAATATGAATTTTATTATTTAAGACCAACTTCCTTACCCCCTTATCCATCCATACTGAAATTGGAGAGACCCTCCTTCTAACTTGTTCACTACATTCATGCGACAATCTAACAGCTTTACCCACACCTGTCCATGATGTGAGAACCCTCTCTTTAATTTATTCGTTACATCCGAGCAAAGATGTAAAAGCCCTTGCTTACTTTTCATTGTATTCGAGCTTTACCATGCATCGCTAAGAGGGAATGCCCTAATACAATGTTTATAATTTAGAATCCATGGCAAACAAATTCGACAAAGTTTATGCTCGAAAGCCTAACACAACCCCCCTCATTTATCCGAGCTCCAAGCTTGAGACCGACTATGCAAATGTGATCTCTTACATAACCAGAATTTCAATGTTGAAAAAGAAAACCCAAAAAAATTTAAGTTATGGTTTTGCACAAATCAAACACAAAACTAGTGAGAATGAGGGCCTAAAGTGTCAGTTATATGTGTGAATCAAACACAAACTATGGGTCAAAGTGACATTTCTATTTGCAAATCAAATACAAAACTATAGTTTTTTAGAATCACAGTTTCAATTTCATGTGGAAGTTCCAGTACCAACGGCATGATACTATGAATCAAGCACACCTTTAGAGGCCCATATAAAATGTGGCCTGCCCCACATTTTTTCTAAACCACAAGGGTTAGGGCCAGGCCAGCCCGGCCCATATTGACATCTCTAGCTAAGAAGGAATTGCACCACAGGGGATTCTTAGAGGGAAAGGGAGAACTGAGATTGGAAGTGAAGGCCAACTCGGCTACTTGCTGCCTGTTAAGGAGTTCAAATTCAAGCCCAGTGTTTGGAGGGTTCTTATGTTTCCTCTAAAAGGTGGTGAAACGGCTCTTTTGAATTGCATATATGACAGAAATATAGAAATAATCACGGTGCTCTGCAAGGGTTTGCAGCAAATGCCGGACCACCAATTGCTATAGTTTTTGGTGCGACCATCTCAGAGAGAGAGAGAGAGACTAGTCAATTGATCAATGCTGTCTCCCCATCAGTCCAAATAGACATGCCCGCTCCAAAACCAGAACCAGACTGGGTTACAAACAAGAATTGACTAAGCTAGACTCAAAACTATAATCAAGTCCTGGTTTGGTTCTGGTTCCTCCAGCAGTTTAAACTGCATATAAAAGATTCAGTTTTCTTGACAAACCTATTAGTTTTCATTCAAAACAATATCCAATGACAAACTTTGTTGTTCTATGGGGTACAAGTGCAAGAAGTTGAATATCATTAGGTGGATCTGCTAGAAACACCTGAAATTATGAGAGTTAAAAAACCATAACATAATTAAAGAAACCTTAAGGTAAAATAACAAAGAACTATAAAATATTAATAAAAATCCTATCTAAAAGCAGCAGGGACGATGGTCGCGATGGGTTTACCCTAGACACCATGTCAATATGCCCTTACGCAGGGGTGGGTTGGGTACCTGCAGGCTGGGTGGAGGTTTTCCAAGGCTAGCCTAAAAAAAACTTTGAACCATGGCAATATTCATGGTCAAGTTGTAATTGTTTCATGGAATTTCGGCTCAACCGTCGAAGTGAATAGCAACATGCAACAAGAACCTACAATAGAAAGATCAAACACATACCAATACATGATACAATGCATCAAAACATATGGCGGCTCTCATAAGCAGTCATCCCTTGATAAATGCCCCCAGCAAGAGCAGCAGATGGTTTTGATAGCAGGTATGATGAGCCATGACTGGTAGCGATTCTCAACCTCGCAATTCCAATCTAGCTTTCTTCTGATTCAGAAACAGAAACTTCAGGGACTGAATACTCTCACTAGAGTTGAAAAAACACAGTTAATACATCCCTAAGTGTTCTTTTGTCTTCAAAAGGCCCCTGCGATTCCGAACATGTATTTCCTCTGGAAATCGAGGTATCCTATGTAAAAGCATACAAGCTCAAAACATAGCTACTTAACGAGGAGTATGCACAGACCCTTGAACAGAGCTATGTTCACTCGCAGTGGCCTGATGCGAGAGACAAAAACAGGACACCCATAAAAATATATGAAGGTACAGAAAGGTCTAATTCAAAATTACTAAGATACCATAAAACCATGTCAAACAAATGCTGATTATGAATTGATTCATGTCACTTTCTTTCAATTAGACAAACAAATAGGGGCATCAGTGCATAAGCAGCTGAAAATTTGTGGCAGAACCATTAATAGGAAAGAATAAAGTTTTCACAGAAAGTTTCTCAGTACCCATCAACCTTAAGTTGATCAATCCAGTTATACGCTATGCTATGCTGTGGAAGACTATTCAGTAGTCATGGATCATCATAACAAGCTGTAAAGTTTCTGCCTTGGCACTGAAAATCCAGATTCATGTACTTGCATTGGACTGTTCTTGGGATTTATCATCTTCCAGAAGGCTCTCATCAAATGCATTGGGATTTTCTTTGATACAACTTTGTAAAGCTAAAAATTGTTGTGTGCATTCTGAGCCCTATGAAGCAAATGCGTCATCAATCAGTGATAAAGTAACAATATTGATGCAGTTTCCGTATGGAATTAATCAATTGTGCCACTACATGCGATGGATCATATATTCACACTCACATTTACACAATAATGCACATATCTATGTGAACTGCGTAAGTAGAGGTTTGCATATCATGTGCATAAAAAAATCACCCTACAGCTTCTTCTAAGATCAGAACCTTTCACTCTGAAAATTCGTTCGTAAAAAACAACACTACTACATGAATCATCATCTCATCGTACAAGACTGGTTAATTTTACTAAGTTTCTCCAGTCTCTTCTACAAGACTGCAGATTCTTTTCATACGCAATCCAAGGAAACCTTAACAAGAAAAGTTGAATGATCAGAACTTAGAAGCAGTCCTGCAAATAGAGAACTAGTAAGAACACACTGTAAATTTCATGTTCACAATCTGTGACCTCTCTTTTGATTTTTTTATACTTTGATTCTTTATATTTATGTTTCTTATATTTCATTGTTTTGTTGTTTCACAATTACTACTATTCATTTCGAATAAAGTTTATGATTAGTTGCGTGTTTCAGTTATACAATATTAAAAATAGGGGAAGACATTTACTTTTGTCGTACTATTTATCTCTTACAGAAAACCCTTCCTATCACCATCAGCAGGCATTGCCATAATCTATTATCATCATCTGCTGCTGCTTTCACCACTACCATCCATCAGAACCACCACCAACTTCTTCTGCTGTCCCTGCCACCAACTGCTGCATTCAACACTGGCAAGCACTGCCACCTCTGGCTGGCACCACCACCACTACATCAGCTGCCCCTTCCTTTGCCATCCAAGATTCCAAACAGCTACTTGTATGTGTACATTAAATATTAAAAAATATAGTAAAAAAGTACATGAGTCTTGATGTTGCAGGTTCCCAGAGGCATCTACCTGATATAGTTCTTTCACAAGCTGCCCAAAGGAAATGAGATTTTATCTTTGTGATTCTAATGGTTTGCACGATTTTATCATGTAATTCAAGTAAGCCATCCTCAAGCTGACCCACCTATTGCAGGATATGGAAAAGTTTTGATTCTTTATCAAGACATTTTATTGGACAGTCACCCTTGAGTGCACTACTATGCATATGCATCCTATTTATTAGATGGACACCAGTAAGAACAACTTCTCCTCAATAGAATTTAGGTACATTATGTTGGAATAAGAGGGTTCTGGCTACCTCAAGAATATGACGATTTTTCCTTTCAACTATACCATTTTATTGAGGTATATAAGAACAAAAACTCTGATGAAGAATACCATTTGTGTGATATTCTTCTAAATGCCTACTAATATATTCTCCCCCATTATTTGAATGAAAGATTTTCACGAAAGTATTGAATTGAGTGAGAATGAATTTATGCATAATTGGAAATATAGTAGAAACTTATGACTTTGATTTTATTAAATAAATAATTGTAAGACGCGTACAATCATCAATAAAGAAAACAAAATACTTTTGACCAAACAATGAAGTAACATGACTGAGACCCCATATATCATAATGAAGAAGTTCAAAAGGTTGAGATCACCTAGAGTCACTTAAAGGATAAGGAACTCTTTGGTGTTTCCCAAGTTGGCACACCTTACATTCAACCTGAGATTTATTTGACTTGATTATAAGATAGGTAAAACATATTGGAGTTTTGATACTGGCAGATGACCTAGATGACAATGTCAAAGATGAATTTCCGCATCTTAAAGAGTTACAGTTGAAGTATTATAAAGAGTTGTATGTTGAAGGTGGTCCTCCAGGACATATAAGCCCCTCTGCAGGCTATCATGACCAAAGACTTTCTCTGTCTTCAGACCCTGAAACACACAACCAGTATGATTAAAAGTTATACTACAATTTACAGTACGAGTCAATGAACTGACAGAGAGTAGATTTATAGGAAATCTTGGAATATGATAGACTAATTTTAAGTCTAAAAGATACGTTGGTACACTTTCCTGTCCAATCATATATAAATATGAGCCATCTCCTATCTTAATTGGCTCCCATTTTTTAAGAAGTCTATATTCTGAAAAATACGATGACTCTCCTACCATGTGATCTAATCTAAGTTTTTGAATGATAAGGAGAAAATTTGTTATCCTTAACTGTATATGTCGCCTGTGCTACTGTATCCTGAGAAGAAGTGGGTTTAGAATGTTCATATAATTTTGATTCTAGGCCCTCTATCCTTTTAATAATCTATTTAATGCCATCAGTACTAGGCATTGAATTTTCAGCAACATGTGAAGAGTAGTTTCGATTTCTAGAAAAATCAGGTCTATCATATAATTTCCAACAATTTTCTCTTTAATGTCTTGATTTACCACAGTGAGAACAAACAATTTTATCCTTCTCATCAGAATGAAAACGATCACGTCCACGTCCACGATTTTGTTGTCCACCTCTTCCACGATAATATGAGTTTTCTCCCCTTATTTGAAGTGCATATTGATCTGTGATAGAGGTATCATCCTTCTCAAGATTTATGCAATCTTCCTCCTGAATTAATAATGAGTATACTCTGTCAAGTGAAGAAAGTTCTTCTCTGCCCAAAATGTTAAGTTTTATTGACTCAAATTCTGAATTTACGCTCTATAATAAGTCAAATACTTTATTCTTCTCAATTTCAACATTTCTTTCAGTGTAACAAGAGGAACACTTTATATTTGTATAGAAAAGAAGTTCATCCCATAATCCTCGAAGATATGCATAGTATTCACTGATAGAACGAGTTTCTTGTTTACATTTTATGATCTTTTTCAATATCTCATACTCTTTTACAATATTTTTTTTTATAGAATAGGCTTCAGAGACTGCATACCAAATTTCATGGGCAGATTCTAAAAACATAAAGGTTTTTGCAATTGATGGGATTATAAACTGAAGTAACCAGGATGAAATTAATGCATCTTCTCTTCTCCAACCAGGGTATCATGCATATGTGTGTCTTGACTCGGTATTTGACCGATTAGGTGAGCCCATCTCCCCCTTGCTATAACAGCCAATTCCACGGACCTAGATCATTCCAAGTAGTTTCTGCCATCTAACTTCGTTGTAGTAATCTTAAAATTTTCTCATTTTTCGTGTGTGGGAAGTTCAGATATGTTAAAGAGCTTACAACCTCTTTTCCTTTACCAACCACTTATAAGAAAATGAATAAAATGACTTCTCACAATTTATTTTTGTTTTCTAAATAGTGGTCTAATCTTCAATATCCAAAGAACAAGCTAAGATTCAATGTTGAAAATAATTAGAATCAACAACTACAATTTAAGGTCCAAATCATGAAGCAATCAACAAAATCAGAGGACCATATCATGAAGCAACCACAACACTAAATCCCCTATGGCTACTCCACGCCTCGAAGTGAAGACGCTGCTCTCGAGAAGAACTTAGGATGGTCAATGAGAGATCACCAATATTTCGCAGGCTCCCTTATTTGGGCTTCCGTTAAGTAGTATGGAAGCCACCAACAGATATCTGGTCAGACCCTTATGCACCTTTAATACTTCCAGGAGTCAGACTCGCGGCAGCTAAGTTTTGATGATGACTTTATTGGTTGGGCTTGTAATCAGTCGGCCTACTTACTCGCAATGAAATACCCGTACAGTCAGCGTTTTCTCTCCCATTATTAGGCCATTAAGAGCAGCATAAGCATTATCTTGTGATTGAAGGATCAGATACACGTAGAAAGCAAGCCATAACAGAATTTCTTCACCGATTTTTCAATCTTTGCAGAATGGTCTTTTACTTTTCGCAATAAATTGAATCTTGCTTAAACAAAATACTTATTTAACAGCCTTATATGCTCTGATACCATGTTGTAAAATCCATATTATTGAAGAAAATACTGAGAAACTTACAGATCCTCCAATCTGCCCCAAAACTCATACTCGACCCCTGCTTTTGGCTGCCGCCAGCCTCCTTCTCTTTCTTAAAAATTATAACACTTAACCCTAATCTGCCTATTTATAAGTAAAATCTAACTTGAATGACTAAACTACCCCTATTATAATTAAGTATTACTAAATAGACATAAGCTACACTATGACCCATAACGACTCTTAGTTACCAATATCTAACAGGGCCCCTCCCAACGGCTCTCAAACGGTGATGATGTTTTATTTTCTCTATAAATACCACTATGTATAGAATAAAGAATGAGAAGCCTTATGGCTTGATTTTATGTAAAATTACTCTCTTATGAGAGGTTCATTCAATAAAGTTTGATTTCATTCATTTTGATTTCAGGTTTTCATACCGATTATTTGCTTTCAGTATGTCTTTCGCTACTAAAAATACGGTAGGAGCTTCTTAAATGATGAAACCAAGGTCTAACTCTCTTGACCAGCTGCCATGTGTATAAAGCAAGAAAATAAATTTTGAACGAGTTAGTAGGGTACCTTTTCCTCTGCAGTGCTCTTCAGGAAACAAAGGAATGCCTCTGAAAATGGGGTTCCACAAGGGCCTTTCCGCAGTTCAGCAACACATGGGCAATTCAGGGCTTTCTGTGCTCTCTCTTCCAATGACTGGATTCAGAACATGAGTCACGATACTATCACACTGAAATTTGACCAAACCTAGATGAATGCGACCAATTTAACTTTCAATCTGGCATATGAATCAGTTTCCATCTCCATGCCAGAACAGAGAAAGTAAAAGATTTTCAAGTAGGATCCTACCATAAGGGCTAATATAGCCAGGTTGGATCTTAATGGGGGCCTCTGGGTAGAACTTTGGCCAGAGCAGACCACGAAAATCAATCCTTTCTAAAATAAGGAACCAAAGTACAAATGAAAGAGAAAAACTGTCAAAGTTGAGATCTTTTACGAGATCCAACTCTTTTAGTCACATCTCATCACTTATACAACAATCTCAACTCGTATCTATTGACCCGATAAACAACAAACCAAATGGTGTATCCTAGATTTGAAGCGACTGTAACATGCTGGCACCACCAGGTACGAACCTCGTTCTCATTACCACTGAAAGCAGTTGCCTCTGCAAAGGGGAAAAAGAGCTTATAAATGCAACTTTTATATAGAGAATTTCAGTGTTATGCTCTGACTGCAAAATATTTGTGGAACATAATTAAATGACAATTTTTTTCATTTATGATACTTCAATGAAAAGAATCAGCAAAAAAGAAGCATAGCACACAATGAGAAAAACAAAAGGGAGGACATTGAAAATTCCTTTAACCTTCAATCTAGCTTTTCCCACCACTAGGTGGGGTTCACTAGACGAAGCAACGTGAGGACTTCCAGGTGTTGAGATAGGACCTAGATTAGTCAGAGTTAAAGTAGTTTAAGGTAATAGTTAAAGTGTGCTGTAATTTTCTGTTTTTAAAGGTACTTTATTAGAAGTCACTTATTAGGGTTATAACAGACTTTTGAGTTATATTATGTATATTAACCTAATGGGTAGCCGTCCATTTGAGTTAAGATGAAATAAGACAAGAAAGAGAGTGACAACTGCCATACAAGAGGAGGGGTTGCACCTTCAATCTTGTTTTTTCTATTATTGTTGCATCGATTCTTCATAGTTTATCAAATATTCAACATGGTATCAAAGCGGAGCCTCGATTTCTAGTTCGTAGGAACACAAGTCCGAGAAAAAACCTTTTTGGTTAGGATTTGGATATAAACCCTAATCGGTGGAAAAAATGTGAGAAAATCCATTCAAAACAATACTTTGGCCATGATTCAGCATATCTACCAGCATCCTCTACAAAAGTGAGGCATGACACAGATCTTGATGCAACTATAGTTGGTACACATGTCTTGAGGTAGTCGACACACATCTCAAGGCAAACATATGGCTGAAAAGGTAAAGTTTATGGTAATCCTGGTCATTACTTGAAAGAAAACGATGGTAAGAGCAAAATAGATTCAGTATAGATTACTTATGTTAAGTTCGATGGAAAGAATTACAAAGAGTGGTCTAGGGCATTAGATTTTATCATCTTCGCAAGAAGAAACCTCCCAACCACATCCATCGGACCCCAGGTATTCAAAGTGGAGAAGGGACAATACCATAGTTGTCTTGTGGTTTATTAACTCCATGGTGCCTAGTATTGGCAGCACCTTTATGTACTTAAATACAGTTTGTGAAATCTGGTTAGCGATTACTTATGTATATTCTAGAAAAATTAATACTGCGAAGAAATATGAGATAGATGGATAGAGGAATTTCAAACAGATAAAAGAAGAAACTTTAAAACAAATCTTTTCAACATATATCAGTATAAAATCTACACTAAACTAATACCAGGCTCGCTTTGCTATTGAAAAAATAATAATATAATGTGTGATACAGACTGCATCAGTGTCTCCACGGTGGCGAGTCACAAACAGGTGTTGTCCTCCATAGGAAGAGCCGATGGAACATATACTGGATGTACATAAGTTGTGGTTGAATCATTCATGTTACAAGTTAATAGTAGATATTTGCGGTAGGACCAGAATTACAAAAGCTTCTTCTCCATGTAGGACACTCACTTTTCCAGAAGATTGCTTTGGAAGGTGAAACTTTTTGCTTCCAAAGTTTCATAAGAATGTCACTTCTTTCGCTCTTCCCTTAATATTCTTTATACTTGTCATGTATTTTAATTTTCCATGAACTTCATTCGTGTACATGATATGTGTTTTCATCTGTTTATTTTCTTAATAGGTATAATTTAATATCATACAATACTCTATAAGCTTTAACTCTTAAGGTAATAATCTTCAAAATTTATACAACAAACATGTCAAAAAGGATACGATTTAATTGATTAATGAATCATCTCTCCTTATTTACTGTAATTAAATTTTAGTTTTCCCAGTTTACCTATATTTGCTTCATAGTTTAGTCTTACTTGACTCATTTTTATTTTTGGCTTGGGCATACCTTGATTACCATGGCTCTCAGTTACTCTTCTGAAATGCTTCCTCTTCAGGCTTCCTCATCCCATAGCCATAACTGAGATTGACTAAAAACATTTCCGATAAGAAATGCCACTTTAGAATTTGAAAGGTTGGTTAGTGATAATGATCCATTAATGGGTAGGCTCTTCTTTTTTCAAGTCCACCTGTGGGCACAGACAAAGTCCATTATTATATGTACAGAAGTGACCATATATACTAGTTTGGTTGGTTGATAGATGAGTCAAACAACCTGATCATATCTTGGTGCATGCCATCATATTTATGTTGAAAATTTTGAAATCGACTTATAAGGTCTTAAACTTTGTTTCACTTACAATTATATTTTGAATATCAAATATTTCATGATGAAACAAGATTATTCCATATGTTTGGAGAGAGTTTTTCTCAAAGACATCAAATAGTCAGTTGGAAATAGTCTTTTTGCCAGATGATACAACTTGATGCGTTCTTTTCCTTTCTAGTGTAAGATTGCCTACTTTGTTTCTCGTTCAATTCATGATAAAGAAATTGTACGTTAATCAACTGCAAAATAGACTCATTCCACCTGGCAACCAATTGCTGTGCTCTTGCTATATCTCGAATTGTAAGATTTCCTGTTGTATTTTCTCCTTTGGTTCATGAAAAGAACTGTGACAGCTTGAGGTAAAATCGATCAAGAAAAGATTATGTTGTCTTCTATTCAGAATCTTCAACATTTTTATTAAACTTATTTGGTTTATTATTTACAACAAATTTTGTACTTACTCTTAAATCATACTATAGTTTAACTTGAACCATGTTATTGGTCTTTTCTATTTGTGATCTTATGCGGACTTTACTTTTTAGTACCTTAATTTTCACTGTTTACCGAAGTCTCCTCATGGGCTGCTATTTAGCACATCCAGACAGCACTAGGTTATTATTTTATTGCAACAAATAGTTCATTCAAATTAGAAAGTAATAGCATTTCAAAAGTTCTATCTGCGTAGAAACTCAAACAGCTCACGTAATTGGTTCCTTAGTTTAGGCATACAATTCATACGTTAATCTCAATCACCCCCAAAAGAGAAAAGGATAGCCTCGACAATGACAACAACAACAACAACTAAGCATTTTCCCATACTAGATGAGGTCGGCTTCATGGATTCTTTGTTTCCACAGATCCCTATCATGTGCCATGTTAGCATTTAACTCACAATAAGCTAGATCATTCTTTATTGTTTCTTTCCAACACTTTTGTGGTCTTCCTCTAGCTCTTTTAATACTTTCCAAATTTAGTTTTTCATACATTCTTAAAGGTTCTTCTTTTGATCCTTTTTCTATATGTTCAAACCATCTTAAACGATATTCTCTCATTTTATCCTCTATTGGTGCCACCCCTAATTTGTTTCTAACAACCTCATTATGTATACGGTCTTTTCTTGTATGACCACTCATCCATCTCAACATCTTCATTTCTGTCACAGACATCTTTTGTACATGTTGATGATTAACTGCCCAACACTCAAAACCATACAACATGGCAGGCCTAATTGCTTCTCTATAATATTTACCTTTTAACTTTAATGGTATCTTCTTATCACAAAGAATACCTTATGCTCCTCTCCATTTTAACCAACCATCATTAATTCTATGCGTAACATCTCCATAAATTCTTCCATAACTCTGAAAAATTGACCCTAGGTATTTAAAACTTTCCTTTTGGGGGATGCAATGTGTGCCAATTTTAATTTCTATGTCATCTGAGGTAACCAAATGATCAAACTTACATTCCATATATTCTGTCTTTGTTCTACTTAGTCGGAGGCCTTTGCTTTCTAATGTTTCTCTCCATAGTTCCAATTTTCTATTAACTTTTTCCTTAGACTCCTCCACTAATACAATGTCATTTGCAAATAACATACACCAAGGTACTTCATCTTGAATATGTTTTGTTAACTCATCAATCACCATTATAAATAAGTATGGACTTAAAATTGATCCTTGATGTAACCCAATATTAACTTCAAATAAGTCTGTCATTCCTTCATGAGTCCTCACACAAGTTTTTGCACCATCATACATATCTCTTATAAGGTTAATGTATGTCAATGGGATACCTCTTTTTTCCAAAGTTCTCCAAAGAACCTCCCTCGGTACCCTATCATAAGCTTTTTCTAGATCAATAAATATCATGTGAAGGTCTTTTTTTTTGCTCTAAAATGTTCCATAAGGCGTCTCAAAAGGTGAATCGCTTCGACAGTAAATCTGCCTGGCATGAATCCAAATTGGTTCTCTATTGTACTTGATACTTGTCTTAACCTACATTCGATAATTCTTTCTCACAATTTCATAGTATAGCTCATTAACTTGATACCTCGATAATTCGCACAATTTTGAATGTCTCCCTTGTTCTTATATATGGATATAAGTGTACTTGCTCTCCATTCCTCGGACATCTTTTGGTTTTTTCATATTTCATTAAATAGTCTTATGAGCCAAGTGATTCTTATTTCTCTTAGTATTTTCTAAACTTCTATAGGAATATTATATGGTCCTACCGATTTACCATATGTTTAAGAGCCTCTTTGACTTCATTCTTTTGAATACGTCGGTAGAAATTGTGGTTTATATACTTTTATGATTTGGCTAACTCACCTAAGCTAATACAAACATCTTTATTTTCATTAAAAAGCTTATAAAAATAGTTTTTTCATCTATTTCTTATATCATCATTTGCCACTAGAATTTTTTCATTCTCGTCCTCGACGCATCTAACATAATTAAGATCTTTAGTTTTCCCTAGCATCGACAATGAAATTGCTAAAAAGATTCCATAATACTTGTCAATTCCTTCGTTCTTATCTCAAGTTATTCGCCTTTTCTCATCCAATATGTGCCTTCTCTTTCTCGTGATTCGTGACCCGAGCGGTTCATGATTCAATATCAACGCCTCTGTGTTGCGGGAATGTCTGGTGAAGATTACATTTGTCATTCACTGGTAAACCAACCTTTTCATAAGCTTTTACGATTGCATCTTTTGTGGGCATCACGGAATATCATACAAACAAATACAAACTACCGAGCAGAAGAAGACAAGTGAAATCGAATCTTGAATCCGTGATGCTAACCAATAGGGAGAAGTTAAGGAAGGTCTGATGCGAAAACGAAGAGATTGGAGTATGAAAAGTAACCGACCTTCCACAAGAGCTTCCATAGTCGTCGGCCCGTTGTTGCTCCGCCCTTTTGGTTCGCTCTTCTCGCTGTTTAGCTGATCGGGAAGGGCTACGCCGTGCGCCTGACCCATCGAATTGGAAGGAAGAAGGGTCGAGATATTTCAGCTGAGAGAGGGAAGCAGAAAGCCCGATGGTCTCCCTCTCTCTCTCTCTCTTTGTGTGTGTGGGGGGGTGGGGAGGAAGGTTCGGCACCCTAGAGACGAAACTGTGGAATTCGGTGTCACCGTCCTCCCTTTGCACACTTTCGTCGAATTACAGTCCAGGAGTTCAAACAAACGGGTGATGCCAACGGTTCGGATCTGAACCAAAGAGTATGATGTAATTACGATGGAAAAGTTGAAGGGTACTTTTTCCTTTTTCTTGGTGAGAAGTGTAAAGGGACTTTAAATAGAACGTTTTGTCCTTCCTTTCAAAGGCAAGTAGGGTTGGGCACATCCCTGTCCAATCATTTGCTATACAAAAACCAAAGAATGATGTAGGAGATGAAATTGGGAGATGATCTTTGTTACATTTCTGTATGTTAGTTTTATTAAATAAAAGGCTACAAAATTGGATCGATGTTTTGTTTTAGAAATTTAAAAACCATGAAAAGAAATTATGTATAAGTTTTTTTTTACAAGAGACTCAAGCCTAATAAACTAACGGCCACACACATATGCACCCTCTAGGAGTCGAACCCTCCAGAAATAGCGCTAGAGAGATCTCATTGAGCCAACACTATCGGTGCAATTATGCAAGAGTTGACTGCATCTCAATTTCTCTGTCTATAATATCAACCTTACACCCTTAATCATACTAACCATATTAATAACATTATGTTAGTTAGGAATAATAAGATCTTTTGAGATTATATACTTTAGAAGAACTATCATTAACTCTTCTTCATAGACCATCAAGAACCGTACCAACAAAATGTCGTCATTCTCTCTAACGTCTCGTTTTTTTAAAGACTAGATTAAACAAATTTCATGTCTTTAATAGTAGACTATGAAGTACATATAATATAGTTGGTCACCTTGACATTCACCCATATGTGTTTTGGAGGATCCCACTATTTTTTTTTTGTTACACTGGGAGTATGAAGCCTAACACAGGCACAAATGCATGGACCTGCTCGAGGAGGCCGAAGCCGGATGGTTATGTGGGTGTCGAACTCATGACCCCCCTCTTTGTGCACTGTACTATCTATAACATTTAAAACGTAGGTGCCTACGGTTACTGTTATTTGTAATTGCCATGATTTTTGGAATCTGTATTTTCAAGTAGGGTTGAGCACGATTCAAAACTGATTAACAAAACCGAATCGAACCTACCAAACTTACCATTTCAGTTTGGCTTTTTGGTTTGTTTTTCATCCCTTGAGGAAGTGGCAGTCGAAGGGGAGAGGCTCCAAATCGACAAGAAGTTCTTCCACCTACCTCTCTTTGGTGCAAAGATGCATGGCGGGCGAGGCGACAGCATGGAGGAAGGGGTTGGTAGGACTTGGTACCAAAAAAAGACAAACCGCAAGCCATCACGGAATCGGAGAGAGTGAACACCCGCCCACGTGGCGGTAGCTGCATGTGTTTCCCCGGTTTGCCTATTCACATGAATCACTTCATTCACAGTCAAGCGAGGGCGTTGGGCAACAAACTGCGACGACTAATAAGGATCGACTACAAAACGGTGGGATCGGACAGGGGTCTATTCATATAGCATCCGAGTAGCCGTGGAACAGAAATCTGACTTTGAGTTCAAAGGGAAGAGAGAACGTATCATGTACCCGAAAAACAGCTTCAAGTGTGGCCGCATCCCACGGGGTGGTAAGGGGACATACTGATGATAGTTGCTCTCAAGGTGAGGATGGCCACCAGACTGAGCAAGGTTCTTCGATTTTTGAATTGAAGATAACTGCCCCAACCAAATTCAAACAAGGGCAGTCCTTCATGAGCTCGTGCGAAACTTCCACGGCCATTCAAAAGTGGATGAAGACAGGGGAGTCTGTTCTAGACTGCCTACAGATGTTCAGAACCAGCGTGTTCTGGATTGCACCTCCAAATCTGGCAGGCGTGGTCCTTTATCAGCTCGTATGCAAGAGTCTTATTCCAGATCTTGGTGTTCATGGATATGGTTTCGTTATAGGACTTGAAAATCCGTAATCATGAGGCACTATAGTAGCTTAAGGTATCTCAATTGTGGGGTTCTTTAGTATCCAAAGAAGACTATGCATTGAACCTCTAGTGTCGTGATATCCAGTATTCTGATTAATCAAGAGCTTCATCGTTATAAAATAGCAGCAGGTTTTGTACTTTTATTTTTAGCAGTTATTTTCTTAAGAGCTGGCTGATTTTGTTAAGTAGAATTTATGTTGGGGCACTTATGTATGGCAGCTTTGTGGTCAGCTACATCAAGGTTTAAATTTTTAAGATAGGCACCTAGCCTTTCAAGAAATTGCTAAGTAATCAACCCTGTGTTCGTCTGTTCAATGAACTATACTAAATGACATGTTTTTCTTTATTTAAATTAATATATGTCAACGATCTAGATTTTCCCGGATATAGGATGGTGAATAAGCATTTAGAGCAAAAAAGCAATCAGCTACTCATATGACCAAATTTTCATGTAATTAAGTGCTATCTTAAGACTGTGAGACTTGTTTGACAAACATGAATTTGTGATTTGTTGGGCACCCAGAAAAAAACTTCTCATAAATTTAGATGTGATTTTTTCTTTATTGAAGTACTTTTGGCTATGAAGATCATTTGTAACAGTCTTATGGTATGCGATTATTGGAGCTTCCACAGTCTGAGCTTGCCTGTTCACTGCCAAAGTTCTATTGTTGGTTTTGGTAGTAGGAGATAGGACTGGGAAATTATGGTGTCCTTTGATTTGGTAATCATTTTGCTTCTAGTACTTGAAGCTTTTTGTAGCATTTTTTTTTCAATCTGATGTTTCTTATTTATGCAGGGTGTTGGATCTGGTTCTCATAATGGAACAACAGGTACAGACAAGTTCTGACATCAATTCTCGAAATATAGAAAGGATTGTACACAAACTAATGTGCTTTTGTGATTTGTGCAGTTGTCTGGGATTTGAAGAGACAGAAACCAGTGATAAGGTCTGCAGAGTACCTGCTTATTTCCTTTCATATTACTCATCCTTTATGAGAAATATTCTCATTCCGACTGAGATAATTCTCTAATCTGTTGTGAATATGTGAACCAGCTTTTCAGATTCAATTAGGAGGAGATGTTCTGTTTTACAGTGGAACCCTGATGTCGCTACCCAGCTTATTGTTGCTTCTGATGATGATCGGTCTCCATCCTTACGGGTGCAATATCTCTATCCTTTTTGTGCTTGTTCGCTATTGTTTGTGGCTAAACATGCATTTGAAAATAGCTTATGGCGAACTTCCTCTGCAGGTTTGGGACATGAGAAACACAATATCACCGATGAAGGAATTTGTGGGACATTCTAAAGGTTTGTTTAGTCAATTTTTTGTCATAAATTTTCAGTTAGAACTGTCCTCTGGTGCTTTGCATTGCAAGTGTTAAATGTATAAACATAATGAATAGAGTGAATTAGACACTCATAGCTACTTCTTGTCTTATTGTTGGTGAGTTTGATATTTCTCTTGTGAATGTTATGCCTTTTCATGTGTATCGAGTGTGTGCTCTTTGCCTTGATTTGCAGTACATATATCCTTTTCTGGTGATTTTGGATTGTCCATCTATGTATTTTTTTCTCCTTTTCTCAAACGAAATGTTGAATTAGGCGACTTCTGAGATGAAAGAAAACATTTTGAAGGTGAAAATTTATTTGGTGGAAACAATTTTGGTGAAAGGGGTTAGTATGGAGAGAGTGACTCATTATTTGGTTTATTTGATGGACAAGAACTTACGAGGCTGTCAACCATATTCTACTAGTGAATAAAGTGACATGACATGTATCTCTCAAATATCTCTCTCATTTCTGTGAATTATCTTTTGAACATTGTATGAAATAAACTAGCTAAGTGCTAAAGTGAGAAAAGCCACACGGATTCTTCCTATTACTTTTGTTTCTCTCATTTCCATTTCATGATATAGATAAAGTAGGTACTGGAAAATTCAGAACCTGAGTCTACTCATTCTCTGATACTTGATAGATAAAAGGTATAATATAGATCAAGAAATTGGATCAAATGGACCAGTCTTTCTTTAAATGTCCTTCAATAGTATGATATCAGTAGCAGAAATGAACTTGTTTCCATGAATGTTTTATCGAGTCATTTGCATTTGCATCTCACCTCATCTTCTTATCTCTACATACTCATGGTCAACTGTGCAAGTCCACTGTAGTAAACTGAAATGCTTCTGAATGAGGGAACACCTTTTTCTGAAGATGTTTGTTCTGAATGTCTCAACCCACAAGTCTTTCAGAATACTTTGTTGATTCAACTTTGATAACAACCACAACAACAACAACAACAACTAAGCCTTTTCCCATACTAGACGGGGAAGCTGATTCAACTTTGATGTTGTTGTTTTTTTAGAAAGGTTTCTGCAGTGGGGTGCAACATTTGTTTGGCCTCTAACAACTATTTGGCATGACTGAATTTTACATATATGCTTGTCCGGCATGCACATGCATACTTTTGTCAATCTTTAGTTATCAAATATCTTGGTTGCAATCAGCACTCATGTTGGTATGGTAATCCCCAACTATTTTTGTACTTCAATGCTTTGACTTCATGGTGGAACTTCAAAAGCGAAAAATAAGATATATTTAAATAGAAAGTCCTTCAAGGAGATATGTGGAATTATGTTGGTACACTTTATGATATGTGGAACAATATGACTATACATATTAGGAGAGTGGCGAAAGATGTATTAGGTGTATCTAAGGGAGGTGTACCGGCACAAAAAGAAGATTGGTGGTGGAGTGAAGTAGTGCAAAATAAAATCAAGGCAAAGAGGGCATGTTACAAATTACATTATGCTAAGAAAACTAGTGAAACTTTAGAGGCTTATAAGAAAACAAAGAAGGAAGCGAAAAAGGTCGTGAGTGAAGCAAAAGCTAAAATTTGGAAGGATTTATATAAAAAAACTAAACTCAAAAGAGGGTGAAAGAGATATTTTTAGGATAGCTAGGGCTAGAGATAAGAAAACTAAAGATCTTAATTATGTTAGATGCCTCAAGGACGAGGATCAAAAATTTTTAGTGGCAAATGATGATATAAGAAATAGATGGAAAACTAATTTTATAAGCATTTTAATGAAAATAAAGAGGTTAGTATTAGCTTAGGAGAGTTAGCCAAATCATAAAAGTATATAAACCACAATTTATACCGATGTATTGAAAAGAATGAAGTCAAAGAGGCTCTTAAACATATGAAAGGTGGTAAATCGGTAGGACCATATAATATTCCTATAGAAGTTTAGAAAATACTAGGAGAAATAAGAATCACTTGGCTCACAAGACTATTTAATGAAATATGAAAAAACCAAAAGATGTCCGAGGAATGGAGAGCAAGTACACTTATATCTATATATAAGAACAAGGGAGACATTCAAAATTATGTGAATTATCGAGGTATCAAGTTAATGAGCTATACTATGAAATTGTGGGAAAGAATTATCGAACGTAGGTTAAGACAAGTATCAAGTACAATAGAGAATCAATTTGGATTCATCTCAGGCAGATCTACTGTTGAAGTGATTCATCTTTTGAGACGTCTTATAGAACATTTTAGAGCAAAAAAGAAAGACCTTGACATGATATTTATTGATGTAGAAAATGCTTATGATAGAGTACCGAGGGAGGCTCTTAAACATAAGAGACATGTATGATGGTGCAAAAACTTGTGTGAGGACTCATGAAGGAATGACAGACTTTTTTGAAGTTAATATTGGGTTACATCAAGGATCAACTTTAAGTCCATACTTATTTATAATGGTGATTGATGAGTTAACAAAACATATTCAAGATGAAGTACCTTGGTGTATGTTATTTGCAGATGACATTGTATTAGTGGAGGAGTCTAAGGAAAAAGTAAATAGAAAATTGGAACTATGGAGAGAAACATTAGAAAGCAAAGGCCTCTGACTTACTAGAACAAAGTTAGAATATATGGAATGTAAGTTTGATCATTTGGTTACCTCAGAGGACATAGAAATTAAAATTGGCATACATTGCATCCCCCAAAAGGAAAGTTTTAAATACCTAGGGTCAATTTTTTAGAGTGATAAGAATTGACGGAGATGTTACGCATAGAATTAATGCTGGTTGGTTAAAATGGAGAGGAGGATGAGGTATTCTTTGTGTTAAGAAGATACCATTAAAGTTAAAAGGTAAATATTATAGAGCAGCAACTAGACCTACCATGTTTTATGGTTATGAGTGTTAGGCAGTTAATCATCATGTACAAAAGATGTTTGTGACAGAAATGAAGATGTTGAGATGGATGAGTGGTCATACAAGAAAAGATTGTATACATAATGATGTTATTAAAAATAAATTATGTGTGGCACCAATAGAGAATAAAATGAGAGAATATCGTTTAAGATGGTTTGAACTAAATTTGGAAAGTATTAAAAGAGCTAAGGACGACCACAAAAGTATTGGAAAGAAACAATAAAGAATGATCTATTTATTGTGAGTTAACTGCTAACATGGCACACGATAGGGAGGATCTGTGGAAACAAAGAATCCGTGTAGCCGACCCTGTCTAGTATGGGAAAAGGCTTAGTTGTTGTTGTTGTTGTTATTTAATGCTTTGACTTCATGCTGCATTCTTCTACAGATTTCTTAATCTGCTTTGTCCTACTGCCTTGGTTTTAATTATTTTCAGGGCATCCTTCTTTATTCAGGTTTTTCTACCTATCCAGTAAAAGCAAATATGCTTATTGATTCTTCAAATACTTTTGGTACAGAAGGGAAGTTGTTTTCTATTATTTTCCTATGCATTACCTTTTCACCTTACATCATGAATGTGTTTCTGCAGGTGTCATTGCAATGCCATGGTGTCCCAACAACGGCAGCTCTTTCCTTGTTACATGTGCAAAAGATAATCGCACACTATGCTGGGACACGGTTACTGGGGAGGTATATTTGTTCAATTTATAATTTCTTATGTCAAAAGTATGACAGAACTTGTGGCCCTCCTTTGTGCATGCAAACCTCTTTTGATGAGTGCAGGATAATGACTTTTTTGCTTATGTCTTTCTTTTTTCCCTTCATCAACAATATGCATCTTATGTGCAGATAGTTTGTGAATTGCCTGCAAGCACAAACTGGCACTTTGATATCCATTGGTATCCGAAGATACCTGGAGTCATATCTGCTTCTTCATTTGATGGGAAAATTGGCATTTATAACATCGAGGTAAACAATTGATTTTGTTTACACACATTTCTATATGTTGATGCATCTATGTTTATATCATTGAATGTAAGATTCTTTGTAATCCCATAATACCATCATTTGTTAATCATTGCATTAAAACAAAGAGAAGTTAGTAATTACATCGTTCTCTTATGGCCTGTTTGCTTGAGACAATAAAGGGGAACTGAAATTTTGAGCTTCCACTTCCCCCCCTGGCACCATCCCCCCATTTTCTTTTCAAAGCCCGAAATGATATTCCATTGTTTCAACCATTCTCGATCCAGAAAAAAACAGAAAAAAATTGGCTGCTGAAGGGCTAATCCTATTTTCCTTCTTTCAGGATTACCGTTCTCTATTGTACCTTCTTCCTTTCCCATATTCCCTTCTCTCTCTCTCATCTTTGTTTCCTTTTTGTCTACTCTAGGAGTCTGGCCTTCAATGTCTTCGATTCCATGAACCATAATGATTTGATCCTGTACTCTACTCTACTAAAGTCATGATTTTTTCTTAGAGCTATTAAATCTCGGTGAATTTTTGTATTTTCCTCCTTTTTAGCGTTGGTGGTGTTTGTTTAACCATAAAGATTTGTTTTACTTACAATTTGTGTTAGGTGTGGGTGTATTTCATATTATGCTTGTGAGGGGAGGTAATGATGTGAGCAGTGTATTGCAAGCATTTGATGACATTGAGCAAAATGGTATTTCATGCACATGGATGACCACTCCCTATGTTTTCAAGTCTTGAATTGCCAGTATTTGATGAAATGCCTGAGCGAAATTGTGTTGCATGGATGCATCATTGCTTATTATGTTTGCACAAGGTCCCCTGTGAGTTCATGCGAGGTCATCCAAATAAGATCCCTTCATGATGCATATGGTTATAGAACTAAAGTGAAACACTAGCTTGCCTAATTTAACTGGTTAACTTCTCTTTATTTGGACAAAAATGACTGCATGGGCATCTCCTACTCTGCTTAGCTGTTCTTAGTCCCATATTGATGATATAATTATATATGTCCTTTTATATAGATAAAAATATGAAAGACCATACATGTGTGTACATGCCAAGACTCAAGTTCGTGTTCAAATTATCTTCGGCTTTCAATATTCTTTCTTCAACTATCATATAAAACTTGAGTTTGATACGTACATACACACATGTATGGTCTTCTTAATCAGTACAGAAAGGATGGTTCATAGGCATTTTGCATTAAACTTTGTGTTGATTACTAATAAAAACTTCACCTTGTCATGCTCAAGATTTCTCATTCACCATTTTGTCTAAGCCTTCTCATGCTCAAGCCAAGTGTGAGTCAAACTTGACGTGTGAGCAAGCCAAACTTCACCTTGTCAGCACTCAGTGTGAGTTAATCACAAGCTTAATTGAGCTTTATACACATTAAGAGATAAAAATGATCTAATTTTCAATTATAAAATTTCATTAATATTTGGCCCATGTCAATATCAATGGAGCTCTTAATTTGCGGAGATCAACTTTGAGCTTACTGGTGGGCTCAGGCTCTCAAGTCATGATCGATAGAATTTTGAATACACAGAACTTGATCTTAAGTTTAATCGATCTTAGCTCGCTGAACATAGAAAATAAACGACCCCGAGCCAGCTAGGGTTTCAATGGAGCGTTTCTTAAACGAGCCGCGTTCCGGGCTCACGAAATTCATTGCGAATGACGAGAATAGCTTACGGAATATGAGAAATGACAAACGACTCCTCAAAAGCACGGAGTGCAACGGCCCACCTAAGCAAACCGAGGGTTAATATAAATAGTTGATAAGAAGGTACCCTCTGGGTAATTCAGGAACTCCACGGTTAGGGTTCCCATCTTCCCCACCCTATAAAGCGGAGCTTGATCCATTTCTTGTTCCATCTGAAGAAGACAGGGAAAGTCGCGCCACTCGAACGTCTCGGAGAGGGAGAAGATGAGAGCCAAGGTTTGTTTCTCTGCCTGATCTTTTTCTTGGCCCATCTGAGGCCTCAATATTTTGTTTATGTTTCTTTTATGGTGCTTTTGCTGAAACCCTAGAAACCTTGCACGATTTTTTTCTTTTGACCCGTAGATTTGGGGAGGACAGACCTTTAATGAAGCTTGAATATTTCGTTGTTGTTTAAATCGATTACGTCTGACACGTACGCGAAAAACAGGTGCTTTGAGGTTCTGAGTAGATGTTCGTACCAAGTGGCTTCTTATTAGTATTCTTTGAGTCTGTTTCTGTGTATTCTCTTAATGAGGTTTCTTGACCTTTTGTTCCACATTGCTAGATTTGGATTTTTGATTTAATCACTAGTTGCGCGATGTAGGCGTTAATTCTTAGTTTGACTTGGTCTATTATGAAGCATGGTTTGAGTGCATCCAATAATAACGTGTTCAAATCGTAGATATACCGAGTTCTTGTTCCATCTATTTTGTGATGCTTGCTGTTTTCCGTGGCAACGGTTTGTTCGTCTACTCTATTTTTTGTTCATGTTGCATTTCGACTTGTTTGCCTGTTTAATGGTTCGTATATTCAGATTTAAGAAGGATCATTGTTCTATATTACTTTGTCTTTTCCTTTTACAAGAGCTGAAATGTCTTGTTTCCGTAAAATTTATTGTTTTGAAAATTTTACTGACTTAATGGATTATAAGAGAATGAAGAAGTTTGTGACAAGCAATGATGAATATTATGACCAAAACTTAGAAGCTGCTCATTTGAGCATAGCGGTGTTGTTCATCTTCCATGACTCTGATGCTTGCCTCTCTTCGTACAATTGATTATGCTTTCTTATTGGCTTATGTGATTTTTCCTTTTGAGAGGAGCGTCCTTTGGAATGTGATCCTTTTAAACAATAGCGTACGAATTGTATCACACGATGCAATATAATTTTATCTCGTATCGTAAGAGAATATGATTGGTTAAAATGGAGCAGAGCATCAAGTATTCTTTGTGATAAGAAGATACCATTAAAGTTAAATGGTAAATATTATAGAGCAACAACTAGACCTGTCATGTTTTATGGTTATGAGTGTTAGGTAGTTAATCATCATGTATAAAAGATGTTTGTGACATAAATGAAGATGTTGAGATGGATGAGTGGTCATACCAGAAAAGATCTTATACATAATGATGTTATTAGAAATAAATTATGTGTGGCACCAATAGAGGATAAAATGAGAGAATATCGTTTAAGGTGGTTTGGACATATACAAAGAAGATCAAAAGAACCTGGAAGAAGGTATGAAAAACTAGATTTTGAACTAGCTTATTGTTAGTTAACTGCTAACATGACACATGATAGGGCTATGTGGAAACAAAGAATCCATGTAGCATACCCTGTCTAGTATAGGAAAAGGCTTAGTTGTTGTTGTATCGTACAAGAATACGATATGATACAAGCACACATCACAATAAGCGATTTATCGTGTCCTATCGTATGATATGGCTTATATCGTGCCATATCGTATGATATAACCTCTATCAAATGAGTCTATTTTTATTTTTTGAGTATAAAATCTTGGAATCCTAATTTGTGGAAATCACTTCTACTTCTTTCTAAACTTTTTTTCACTTCATTTCCCTGCTTGATTCTTCACTTGAAAAATTTGAGGGTTTTACACATTTCATGATTATCGACCTTTAAAAGTCTTTTCTTCTTTTTGATTGTCCACTCTCGTCTTAATGCCTTTCATCGGGTTGGTATTTCTCATATGAAACACTACCTCACGAGAATCAAGAAGGATGTTAGTGCTTGTCTTCGAGTTTTCAAAATAGTGACATGAGATTGAGTAGGTTTTGGTGGCTTCGAAGGAGAAGAAGAGATCAAGGGCGAGAGAGCTCAACTATTTGAAGATGGTTATTAAGGGATGTATGGTGACAAATTTCATGGTACAATTGAGATGGAAGAAGAGACGACTTAAGAGAAAAGAAGGCGAGGAAAGGGAAAGAGTGTAGGTTCTGATGGTAGTAACAGTGGAGTTGTTTTTTGTTCCATTGTAAGAGTTCTTACTCACCTGATGCCTATAAAAGATACTAGAAGAGGAGCCAAGAGTAGTGTGATGCCTAATTTTTTTCACGTAAGTTGAGATGGAAGAAGAGACTATTTAAGAGGGGAGGAGGAGGCGAGAAAAGGGAAAGGGTGTAGGTTCTCGTGGTAGTAGTAGTGGAAATGAAATTGGTTCTTGTTCCACTATAAGAGCTCCTACTCGTATGACCCTTACGAGGGGTACTAAATAAGCCATAGATAATAGGATGTCTTTATTTTTTTTCCACCTACAACTCGTGGAGGTCAACCAGGTATTAGATCAATTATGCCTTCAAAGGAAGTAATTGAGAAAATAGGTTTGAAGTGTGTTGAATTTTTTATGAAAGTTGTCTCCCTTTCAATGTTGCAAACTCATTTTATTTTCAAAGTATGGTGGACTCTATTGGTAGAGTGGGATCGGGTTATAGAGTTCCTACTTATCATGCTTTGAGGGATACATTATCAAAATGTGTTGATATTATTAATGCATGGAGTTCTAAATTTAGGGAGTCGTGGAAGGACACAAGATGCTCTATTATGGTTGATGGTTGGATAGATGGTCAATATAGGTCTTTGGGAAACTTTGTGGTTTATTGTCTAAAGCTTTTGTATTTGATTTTGTTTAACATTGATTGTGTTATATATGTTTTTCCATTAATTTCAATTCTTTTATTTTTGGATTTATTAATATTTTTATCAAAAATTTAAAAAGCTGCACTATCGTACGATATGGTGCAGTTATCGCGTTTCAGTGCCCAGTGCGATATGGGCACCAATATTCTTTTTACAACATTTTTTTTAAGCCATTCAAAAGTTGGGTTTGTTGGATCTAAGTCGCGATATATTAGTTATTTTCAATTTTTCACTAATTTCCTTCTTTTGTTTGGATCACTATTGCAGTTGTCTTTAGATTTTTTTGACTGTTCACTCGTAGGTGAAGTTCAAAGCTGGTATAAACTTGATTAGATTTTGTTATTAAACTAGATCTTGGGCTGTAATGCCTGAAAGAATGTCCATAAAGTTTGAACAGGATGGTTGAGCCTAAAAGTCAGGGACATTCTAAGTTCGGTTGATTTTCCTGGGGTGTGGATAGCGATGAAAGTTGAGAAATCCTCATGGCACACATTGACATGTGTTAGAATATAAATCCATTTTTTAATTTCTGTATCCACATTAGACTTTAGCCACTAACCAAGAAGTTTTGGCTTCACTAAGAGATTTCATGTATGGTTAAAAAACCTATAGTTGAATTTTAAGATATGTTTTTTCTTTCAGCTTTAAGATGATGATCAGCTGTGAAGTCGCATACTTGTCTGTTCTCTCAATTCTGTTTGAAAAGATTCTTTTGTGTTTTATCCATATAGGGCAGCTCATAATTGGCAGAAAATATAGGCTTCC
The DNA here is from genome assembly GCA_036023115.1 of Brasenia schreberi. Lineage (NCBI taxonomy): Eukaryota > Viridiplantae > Streptophyta > Magnoliopsida > Nymphaeales > Cabombaceae > Brasenia > Brasenia schreberi. The sequence continues at coordinate 2,029,805 of JAYKKT010000066.1, forward strand.
AATGTAATTTGAAGCATTGAGTTAACTGTTAAGGACATGTACTTGAGTCTTGGGATATGCCTCTCCTTTCAGCTTCAAGATGATGATCTTGTATCTGTTCTTGTTGGCTTTGTTCTGGAGGCAGATATTAAAGCTGGAGTATGGAACTTCTTTTTCCCAAGCCTTTTCCTTCAATGTCTTGGATGGTTCCAACTCCACATTTCTTTTGTTAATTTTGCTTCTCTTCAACTGTAACTGATACCTATGTTCGCACAAATTTGCATGGATGAGGATCCTAGGATTGCATGCATGTACTAGTGCTTCTATTCACATGTTCTGGTGTCGCTCTTTAACTGATGTTATTGTTGATGTCTGAAAGCTTTCAGCAAAATTGTGTAATTTTAAGCTCGGAATTTCTTTGGGTGGTTTGTTTCTTAGTATGTTCGATCTCATTAGCATCTATTCGCTCTTCTCTCTCTCTATTTTATATATATATATATATATATATATATATATATATATATATATATATATATATATATATATATATATATATAGGTAGGGAGGCCTGGACACCAGCACCCTATCTATACCTGCACCAATACCGTGCTGTATATAGGCAGTCGGTCGGCACTAGGCAAAAGGTCAACGTGTAGAGTTCTATAATCTATTGTTTCTGAAATAATCGAGTCTCTTATCCTATTCTGTTGCAGTGGAAGAAGAAGCGCATGAGGCGTCTCAAGAGAAAGCGCCGAAAGATGAGGCAGAGATCCAAGTAGATGTAAGAAAGCAAGAATGATCCCCATAGTAACGTTAGATGGAGGTGGCATCTCTAGCTCCATTGCTCTCTCTTATGATTGAGTACTGGTAAGCTACGAGTGAATTCTCTGTTTTGGAGGGACAACTGTAGAACCTCTTTCGTTTCTTCCTTTTGGATGTTAGTCTAAAATTGTGTTGAGCGAACCTGCTATTCTACTCACTTTATCTGGCTGGCTTGTTTCCTACTCTGGTATTTACTGTATTTTTAAATGCGCGTATTGTAGTTTGAAGTGTTTGTTCATTAAAAGCACAGGTTGATACTTTTCCCGTGTAACGCGGGGTTGTTCAAGGGGGGGTGTTCTCACATGAAAATACCGTTTTGCGATGAAATAAGCTGCAGGCGAGCTGTAGTGTTCGCCTGGTTAGCGGGTCAACTCTTCTCAAGTTGAAAGTCGTTTGATTCTTGTCTGTGCATCTGACTTCAGCCTTCCCATTATTATGCCAAACAAAAAGATTGGAGTCTTCTTTGGTTGGCTTTGTCAAGCTCTGCACCATGTACCTTGCAATTCACCGGGCTGTAATTGAGCTGGTAAAGCCTGGTTATTAGGTTATCCTCAAGACTTAAAGATCTCCAAGAACTAATCTTCGTCTTTCCAAATGCACTAGCTGGAGCAACTTCCTTATAATGGATCTACCCAAACACTAGTGATCAATACGTAAAACTTGAACATCAATTGAAACTAACTTCGGTGAGCTTTAGCATGCATGCTGTTTAGTTTGGTTACCGGTCTAGCTAGGCTTTTTGTTTGAATGCAGAAATCGTCCGTTTAGGTTTCTTCCTAAGTTTGTTCCTGATTATTAAGTTAATTCAGTAAGTCGAACCCTATTATCCGCTGAATGAAAGTCGAGGGTTACTGAATTTTTCTGGGACTGTAGCATTGATTTACAATCCATGAGTTCTTGGCTGAATAGGCTTGATTTTCGATGGAGCTCTACTAAGCTTGATCAGCCAGGTATGAATGATGTTTAAGAGTGATGCCAAACCGTACTAACCCAATATTTAGTAGCCTGAATCCATAGTAATCGTCTTGCCATAGACGTTTAATATCTTTTCTCTGAGGTCAGCCGCTTCTATTGGATATTTATTTAGCTATTTCTTCGCCTTTCTCATTTGGTGGCTTTAAGATTAAAGAAATCGTCTTCAAACCAAATTCTCTCCATATCTCTTGAGGCAGATGCAGAAGAGAGTGAAGTGTTAGTGTTGAGGGGGCTCTATTTATCTACAATATAACCATGAAAGCGTTCGCGTCTTCTCATCTAAAGCTCATAACTTGCTCATCTATGTCATCATCATTCCAGGGAAATAATAACTTGAGAGAGAGAGAGAGAGAACTTCACTCTGACCAACCTATTGGATCAGTTTAATCCAACACGCTTGTTGGTCTGGTTGCCGTTAGGGCCAGCATCTTCTTTCCAGTCTTGCAGGCCAGGAGCCATGTAAAGAAAATAAGTACAAGAACTGCCGCCATTATCCCCATTCATAACTTTCATCCATCTTTCTCATGGGAATAAATGGAAGGAGAGTTGCCACAAAAATGAGACTTCATCCTATAGATTCTTACTAAAAGCTTCAATGAACAATAGTGTATGGCTTTAGAGACAGTTGGTTTAATCCAAATGTACTATATATGCATATGTAGATATAGACATAGTGAGAGAGAGACTTGATATGGTGCGTCGTGTATGAGTGTTGTACCAATGCACTGGCCATAAATGGGTTCGCCACTGGCTGAAAGGACAAACTTCTGTTGAAGGGTCTGTGTTCCTGCAGTTCTGAAAAACTAACGTACATTCAGATGAGTACGTTGGCATCCAATTCTTAAGTTTTATGTTGTAAATAAACTATGCAGAGTGAAGAAGACGTAGAGTTTATTAGCACCTATCTGAGCAGATGAGTACACTGACAAAATCTTGATCTATATTAGCACCTAGCTTAGCCCAAAAACCAGCTCCACAATTAGCGTGGAGCCATGCATGCATAATATTCACATTCCATTGACCTATGTACAAGTTGTCTAATGTCTTCTATAACAGATGCTTATTGATGAGAATCTGCAAAATCCTCCACTGTTGACAAGAGTAACTGCCTGTAGTGAATCAGGTTCACACAAAACATCTTGAATCCTTACTCCCAACTAAATTGCAGTCCTTTGCAGATGGTCATCAATTCTGCTCGCAAAACATCGGCAGTGTGCAGCCTGCCTTAAAATCCTGCAATCCATGACCCCTGCGATGTCCTAAACAGACCTCCACTCCAACGCCATCTCCTCTGCCAGTATGAGAAACACCTGTAATTGGAGGGCTCCATCCACTTCTCTGGCAATCAGTATGGTTTCTTGATTTCTTTTACAAGTAACAACTTCCGTTAGATGCAATCATTGAACGCCCAGACTGCAATTGAGGATATAATGCCATCTCCCATTATCTAGGTTGAAATTATTAACCATAAACCTGCTGCAAACAGATAAAAATTGTTGCTTTGCAGTGAAGATTTCACCCATAATTTGATATCCCCTGATGAGGTGAGGTTATTTAATCCCAAAAGATACCACAATTGCCTAGCCCACAAACAGTCACGTAAGCAATGGGAAATTGTTTCGTCCTCCCTCCCTGCATCTCAAGCAAGCTGAAGTGTCTACCAGATCTCGTCTTCTAATCTTTCACAGCCAATACTTTAGCTTTGTACTGTATTAACAGATGAAGAAATAAAACTAATCAGGACACCAAGTTGTGAATGAGAAGGACAGCTATGCTGTTTGTATTCTCTAATCCCTTTGCATGATCATTTGCTTCTGCAACGGAGGATGAAATGAAGGTTTACTGTCAACCTCAATCCAGCTATACCCAGTGGTCCTTGCCAACCTTTGCTCCTCCACAACCTTTCTAAGCTTTTTGGCATCATTCCACCTCCCTGCAGATGCATAGATGTTAGATAAAAGAACATGATATCCACTGGCATCAGGCTCCAGCTCAAAGCAGTGGCGAGCAGCAATCTCCCCAAGTTCAACATTCGAATGTATTTTACAAGCTAGGAGTAAGGCACTCCATATGCCAGCATGTGGAGCCACAGGCATGCTTCTAATGAGTTCATATGCTTATTCCAACAGCACGTCCTAGTAGATCAACCATACAGGCATAGTGATCACGAGATGGACTTATCCCATGCAGGGTGCTCATGGAGAGAAAATATTGGCCTCCCTCATCTACGAGGCCAGAGTGATTGCACGCAGTCAACAGTCCAATGAAAGTAGTAGCACTTGGCTTCACATTGTCAGCAACCATTTCAGTGAATAGCCTAATTGAATCCATAGCACGACCATGCATTGCACAACCAAGAATAATTGTGGTATAGGCAACGACATCTCTGTTTTTTAAATTTAAGAACATGGAATAAGCACGATCCATGCTTCCACATTTTGCATACGGATCAACAGATGTAGTAACCAAATGATCGTCCATTTATATACCAATTTTGCAAGAGTATTCCAGAACTCATTGTCCAAAAGACAGATCACTCAACTGAGAACATGAAGAGACAACAGTCACCATGGTCTCCTTGTCAGGCCTTATTTGCACGCTACACTGCAGCATTTGGTTAAACAACTCAATGGCGGGACTTATTATTAGCACATGACACGAAAACCCAACACTGAGAATCTGGAACGTTTGTCTTCGTGCAAGAGTACCCATCTTTCGTGTTGTATCCTTGTCCACCCAAAGTAGCATAAAAGAAAGTGGGTTATCCTTATTTATTGACAAAATATCTCTGAATTGTTTTTGTTCAGACAGGTGACTTCAGAGTTTTTGTTCAGACAGTAATATATATACATGAATAAGTATATTTACATATATGAATATATAAACATACATGAATAAGTATATTTACATATATGGATATATAAACATACATGTATATGTATATATATAAACATACATGTATATGTATATATATAAACATATATATATATATATATATAAACATATATATATATATATATAAACATATATATATATATATATATATATATATATTATGCCTATATATATTCAGTTTTTTCGTTTGTTCGATTTTCAAACCTTAAAAACCGAACCGCACCAATAAACCAAATTTTCATAACCGAAATATCGGTTATTCGGTTATATCTCAATAATGCTCACCCTTATATATATATACACGAATACCGGGGTCCTAATCAAATAATTTTGATGTCAATATATTTGAATCTTTATTCCTATATGGGTCGCCCTTTGGGATCCTGGACTCCGAATTCTTCTCAAAGTACCCTCCAATCAAACGTCCCTTAAACTTAAAGCCCTCCTGGATAATGGTGTTTTTTATATATTTATTTTGAGAAGATTTTATTGTCTTTTGGGAAAAAGGAAAAAGGGCGATGTAAGGAGAGGACGTTGACCGCACCCATCCCATTGCAGGAGAAGCAACTGAAAGACTGAAAGGAACGAGGAATGAGCGGCGCCATGTTAGCTGCCTTCTTATCCAAGGGACGGAGAACTGCATTCAGGGCGTTGCCAACGCCCCGCTTCTTCTTTTCTTTTTCTTACTGTGATCACAGCTGGGCTTCTTCTAATCGTCCACCTCTTCTTGGTTTGGATGTCCCTGACATATGGACGCCTCGGAAGGACGAACCTCCTCTTCACCGACGGCAACATGATGGTGGGCGACGCCCCCCCCCCCCCCCCCCCCTCCCTCTCTCTCGAGAAGTTATTGCACCTTAGCCTACTTGAATACTTTATCTGCGACAATTTTCTTCTCCTGGTCTTTGTTTTTCTGTGCTTTAATCATTGTTATCGCAGTTTACCTGTCACTCGTAGTTTTCACCATAATGGGGAGTTTTATTTTGCTTTATTTACCCTTCTCATTGATGGAGTAGATAATTTCGTGGATGGTTCGTGTCTGTTTCTGTTGATAGAGAGAAAAGGAAACGGAATGGCTCGAAGGTGGCCGAATTGTCGTGAGGCTTTTTAGGAATTGAAAAACTGGTGGAACAAATTGGTCTTGCTTGTGTTGGTAGTACATGTGTAGGTTCTTGCATGCTTCTGTTTTTGTTTTTTCTGCTATTTTGTGAATTTCCATTACCGACTTGTTAGTATAGAATGCTGAAGCGACGGTCGTATGAAATTTAAACCATCCCAATGGCAGCGGTAATTGTTCGGGATTTAGTTTCAGTGGAAGTGGTTGTAGTCTTAATAGCTTACCAGATGTTGTAACAACCTTTCTGTACGGAGAGAGGATTAACATTGCGAATAATGGTTTGCTGTTTTAGCTGAACCAGTTTGAATTTGAATACTTTCTTGAGTTACATGACGCCAACTACATCGGAGTTCGAGAGTCTGATAGTGCGTTCATGTCTTTTAGAATAGAGTTTGAATTATAGATTGCTTAATACGCCTTATGGATGTAATATGAAGGACGTTAAGAAGTCATCCATGTTCCTAATGTAATGAAGATCGGCCTCAACCGATCTCGGTAGCCACACGAAATGCCCTAAGCACTTCACCAAGAATCAGTTCAACTGTTCCTTAAGCACCAAATCACATAACACAAACACTTTGAATAAATAACACTTTATTATCAAGGCAAAGCCCCACGACTAGTCATTACAAGAGTGAAGATGAGATATTTATAGACAAGGGAGTAGAAAAGAGGAATAGAGGATAAGATGGAGGGCCACCACCCAACACCTAGTGTGCTCGTGGTTAGATGCTGGCATGGCCCAATGGCAATAGCTGACCCAGCATGGATGGCGGGAGTAGGTGGCGACAGTGGCAGCGGAAATGGTGGCAATGAACATCCTTTCTCTAACATTCCCTCAAACTAACAGAGGAACAACTGACAATTTGCTCATAAGTTCTTGAAACCGAGGTGTTGAAAGAGCTTGAGTGAATATATCTCTAAGTTGATACTGAGTTTGAACATACTTTAAGATCAAGATTTCCTTTAGATATTATTCAGTGTGCTTTGTAACTCATGAAATGTGTTGTTATGTGTAATATACATGACACTCTTATTATCACAATACATTTGAGGCGAAAATTCTAAATGTATGTGTAGGTCATCCAGAAGTTATCCAAGCCACGTTAGTTCTATTGTTATGACTACCATTGCTTTGTATTCAGTCTCTGTGGATGAAAGTAAGACCTTTTGCTGCATTTTACACTTCCATGAGATAAGAGAATCACCAAGAAAGATACAATAACCGGTGGCGGAGTGGTGAATAGTGGGATCTCAATCCCAATCGGCGTTAAAATATCCTCGTAGAATTAGAGAACATTCGATGAAATGAAGCCCATGCGAACAAAAGTTCCGCTTCACATAACAAATATCTGAAGGAACAACGCTTGACATAATGAGTGTAGTCGCGAGCTAACATGTAAGATGGCCCGACTAAACAAAAGCAGTATATCCGCAAATGTATGGTCGAGTAATAGTAAGATAGGTAAATGTTTGTCTACCGGTTATGCGATAGAGAATAAGGTTATCAGAAATGCTGATTACCATCCATAGGAAATTGTAAATGTCGTATATTGGGTTTGAAGAGTGGATTCGATTGTGACTATCTGTAAGACGAAACGAGAGATAATGTTTAAAGCGTACTTGGCTTGTGACCAAAAAGGTCATTTGTAGAGAATGATACTTGAAGACACAAGAAAGTAGCCCCAGAGGGTCAAGATCCTTCGTTTTAAATTTGCGGCTTAAGGATGCTTTAAGATCGAGTAATGTCGAGACGTGATGTCATCACACCTGTAATAATATCATGTCATCATATACTTGCAAAGAAGAATATCATGCTTTTATATTTTAAGTAAAAAGCGGTAGTGTCGAGTCATGAGGACTAAATGAAAACCATTTTCTAAAAAGGTAAATTGATTCCTTTTCATACCAAGACTCAAGAAGCTTGCTTTAAGACCATATAAAGCCTTTTTAAGTTTAAAAACATGGTTTCGTGGGTAGTTCATGATTTTCAAAAACTCCGGAGGTTGTTCAACGTATAGCTCCTCTTGGAATAAAACCATTTAGAAAAGCATTTTTGACATCCCTAGTATCCCATCACTCTTTGTTTTTTTTGTAAACCCATCAACAATCTATAGGTTTCTTTGACTTAGGTCTTTCTAATAATTTCTAAGTTTGGGCCTTCTTTAAGGCTTCTAACTCCTCGTTCATAGCATCTACCCAACGAGAAAATGATTGGACTTCTCTAAAGTTTTTAGGTTCCTTAAAAGTAGTCAAAGAAGTTAGCAGAGCTCTATAAACAGGAAAAAAATGTATCATAAGAAACAAATCTCTCTTGAGGTCTTGATCCTTTAGTAGATCTCCTAGGGGGAGTTTCAGTCGATCTACTAGTATAGTATCGTTCAAAGGAGAAATGATTATTAATTGTAATAGGGGTGGCCTCCAACGACATGCTGGCAAACGGCTAGTGCCTGGCCAGCCAACCCTTGGCCAACACTTGCTCCTCTTATTTCCCTTTCTTCTCTACTTGTTGTAATGCTCTTACCCTATAAATAGAGCCTCATTCAATAACAATAATATGCTGTCTTGCATAGCCTTTGTTTGTGATTTGACTTCTTTGTTTTGACTCTTGTTGGCTTCTATTGTGTTCTTTATATGTGACATCCATATTTGGATGTTTTGAGGTCTTGGCGATTTGACAAATTTCAATGTTGGTGATTCGACTTTCGATTATTAACAACTATTTACATGATATCAGAGCCTCATATTGAAGATTTCGAGCACATTGGGAAGCATGCCAAGATTGCAAATTTCGTGAACGGAAAGTCTAAATTTTTTGTTTTTACACAAAATGGAAAGGAAAAATGAATCTTTTAGGTGCATCCTTGATCCAAAATGCTACCAAAGTTGGGCAAGGACTATGAAAAAATATTTTTTATCAAAAGCTTTTTGGGATTATATTGATGGCACAATCAAAGAACCGATTTTAGACATTGATGGTTTGGATGATGATGATATTATTAAAGCACATAAAAAATATAAACAAGATCTAAAAAATTAAGAAAAAATGAATGCTAAAATAACTTGGATTATTTTTCAAAATGTAGATGAAAAACCTAGAAATAAAATTATTGTTTTTGAAAATGCTTTTGAAACATGGGAATATTTAAAAAAGCTTCACTCTCAAGATTATTTTGTTTTTCAAATTGATTTAATAGAAAGGATGATAATGCTTAAACAAGGAAACTTAAGCATTACAGATTATCACAATGAGTTTTCGGAACTATGGACTCAACTTAAAAGTTTTGATAAATTCGAAAAACTTCAAAAATTGGATGAATTTCAAGAGTTTTTGGATAATCAATATTTCTTTTTGTTTATGCGTGGTTTAAGAGACGAATTTGAAAATGTTAGATCAAACTTAATACATACAAAACCTAGACCCAATGGAGACTCGTTTTTGGCTGACCTTGTTATGGAGGAAAAAGGTTAAAAAATATCAATATTGTAAAAGAAACTGTTCTTGCCGCCTCCAAATCGGGAGCTAACATGAAGATGTACAAGCCTCCACATGCGAAAAAATTTGAAGGAACAAGCAAGAAACCTACGGGACTATGGCCAACCAAGGACACCATATGTCACTATTGCAAGGAAAGTGGGCATATCAAAACTACTTGTCCTCTTCTTCGAAGGAAATTTGGAAATGTGGGAGCCATGGAAGAGAAAAGAAGGAGGAGTCTTCCCTACCAATATTAAATCATATATAGAAGAAATGTTTAAGGAAAAAGCATCTTTGTAAACACTCTCTCTACTATGTCTTGGGTTTTAGATTCGGGTGCTTCTTTTCATATATGACTCATTGTGAAAAATCCTTAAATGAATCTTATGATATTGTTGGAAAGCATGTATGTACGGTCGATAGTACAAAACTTCAAATTAAAAAAATAGGAAATTTGGAAAAAGAAAAATTTAAAATTCAAAACGTAAGCTTTATACCTAAACTCAATTTAAACTTACTTTCGGTTGCTCAAATTTGTGATAATGATTGTATAGTTACTTTCTCATCCAAGAATTGTGTGGTGCAGGATCACCTATCGAAGAAAGTGATTGGTTAAGGCCATAGAAAAAGCAGACTATACAAAATGGATTATTTAGTTATGCCAAATTTTGAATCTTGTAATGTAGCCCAAAATGCTACCCTTTGCCATAAACGACTTGAACATTTAGATATACATAAATTGTGTAATTTACCTTTGTTAAAAAAAATTAGGGAACAAAAGTTTGAATGTAAAGAGTGTGTGCTTGGAAAAATGCATCATCTTCCTTTTGGTGAAAGAAATTATATACCAAACAAATCTTTTAAATTAATACACTCTGATGTTTGGGGTCCCGCCCCTATTTTTTCTAAGGGAGGTGTTCAATACTATGTGATATTTATAGATGACTTTACTCGCTTTACTTGGATATATCTTTTGAAACAAAAGTTGAAAGTGTTTGAAATTTTTTTAACCTTTCGTAATATGGTTAAAAATCAATTTGGCGCCACTATTAAGATTCTTAGATCAGATTCAGGAGAAGAATATATGTCAAATTAGTTTCAAAAGTTTGTCGAAATCAATGGAATTTTGCATAAAAAATCGTGCACCAAAACCCCTCAACAAAATGGTTTGGCTGAAAGAAAACATAGACATATCATAGAAACATGTCGCACTATGTTAATTGCCAGCAATGTTCGTAAGTTTTTATGGGTTAAAGCTACTCTTACTGCAGTATATCTTATTAATAGAATGCCTTCATCCAAACTTGAAAATATTTCTCTCCTTGAAAAACTATATAACCTTCCTCCTTATTATGAAAGACATAGAGATTTTGGGTGCAGATGCTTTGTTTATACGGATAAAAATGATAAATTATCTCCTAGGGCATTGAATGTGTATTTCTTGGTTATGACATAGACAAAAAAGGTTATAGATGTTTTCTTCCTGTCCTATCAATGATAAATGGTATGTTTCTAAAAATGTAAAATTCTCTGAGAATGATCCTTACTATAAGTCTAAGTCTTTAGAAAGTTCTGAATCATCGATATCTCAAGACTTCTTTGATGTAGAAGAAGACGATGATTATGACCTTGAAGATCATCAAGATAGTCCTCTAGAGCGTGATAGTGTCCAAAATGAAACTGTTGATCAACAACCCATCATTGAACCCTTCCTATTATTTTATACACGCGTCATAGAGAATCAGATAACACATGTTTAGAACCTAGAATTTCAAAACCTCCTCAACGTTTTGTTTCCTATGAAACTTTTGAACCTCAACACAAAAATTTGATTGCAATTCTTCACCAAATCAAAGAACCTAAGTTCTATCACCAAGCTAAGGGTATTCTTGAATGAGAAGTTGCTATGAGTGATAACTTAGAGCCCTAAACAAAGCCCAAACTTGGATAATTGTACTTACGCCTAAAAATAAGAAGGTTATTGGCTATCGATGGGTTTATAAAATCAAAACTCATAGTAATGGTAATATTGAAAGATATAAGTCCAAATTAGTAGCCAAGGGATATACTTAAGAGCATGAAATTGATTATGATGAAACTTTTGCTCCTGTTGCTAGAATGACTACTATTAGAATTCTAATCACTCTTAGTGCTATTCAAAACTGGGATATATATCAACTTGATGTTAAAAATGCCTTTTAAAATGGATATTTAACTGAAGAAGTTTATATGACTCCTCCTCCCGAGCTTGTTTTTCCCCAGTATCATGTTCTCAAATTACATTGAAATAAGCTCCTAAGGCTTGGTTTGATCGTTTTGAAAAAATTCATGCATCAGCATCTCTTTACTTCTTGTTATACTGATACTGCATTATTTGTAAGGAAATCAGATGCAGGTATAATAATTCTTCTCTTCTATGTGGATGATATGATCATCACTGGAAGTGAAAAAGCGGATATCTTGCAAGTTAAACGTGATTTGCACATAGAATTTGAAACGAAAGATCTTGGTTTGCTTAGTTACTTTTTGAGAATTGAAATTTTACGTAATGATAGAGGATACTTTATGTCTCAAACAAAATTTGTAAGTGAAATTGTTGACAGGTCATGCCTAATCGACGAAAAGAGGGTGGATACACCAGAGGTCCTTGGAATAAAATTGAGAGCATCAGAAGAAGAGAAACTGGATGATCCTACCTCATAAAGACAACTTATAGAAGCATTGACCTATCTCACTATCACCTGTCCAGACATATCACACGCCATACACACTGCAAGTAAGTTTCAACAAGCTCGTACTAGTGCTCACATGAGTGCAGTTATTAGAATCATTAGATACATAAAGCACTCTTTGGATAAGGGGTAATTCTGACTTCTTTTTTTTCTTTTGATTTATCTGTCTATACTGATGCTGATTGGGGCGGAGATGTAAACCATAGATACTCTGGTTTTTGTATTTTTCTAGGTGAATCACTCATTTTTTAGAAATGTAAGAAGCAACAAAAGGTGTCACTTTCTTGAACCGAAGCAGAATATCGAGTCATGGCTACTGCAACTATAGAGATTTCTTGGATTACAGCCGTTCTGAGCGATTGAGTATTACTTCTTACCAACCTGCCACTATGTATTGTGACAATAAAAGTGTCATGTACATTGCGTCCAACAACACCTTTCACGAACGGATGAAGCATATTGAAATGGATTGTCATTTTGTTCATGAAGAATGCTTGCAAAAGAAGATAACTTTGTGTTATGTTACATCAGAGATCAGCTAGCTGATTTCTTTACCAAATCTTTCTCGGCCACTCGTTTTCAATTTTTATTGGACAAACTTTCGGTATATACACAGTAAGTTTGAGCGTGGGTGTTAATTGTAATAGGGGTGGCCTCCAACGGCATGCTGGCCAACAACTAGTCGTTCCAACGGCTAGTGTTGGCCAGCCAGCCCTTGTCCAACACTTGCTCCTCTTATTTCCCTTTCTTCTCTATTTGTTGTAATACTCTTACTCTATAAATAGAGCCTCATTCAATAACAATAATATGTTGTCTTGCACAACCTTTGTTTGTGATTTGACTTCTTTTGACTCTAGTTGACTTCTATTGTGTTCTTTATATGTGACATCCATATTCAGATGTTTTGAGATCTTGGCGATTTGACAAATTTCAACGTTGGCGATTCGACTTTCGATTATCAACAATTATTTACAATGATATGCCTAGATTCTTGAACATCCTCATCATTTTCTAGAATATCAATCATAAAAGAATATCTTGTATCATTACTAGAGTCACCGTTTTCATTTCCATAATAAAATTCATTTTCATGAAACTGAACATTCCGAGACACATAAAACTTATCATTCTTAAGATCATAACACTTATACCCTTTTTTGGTTATGCCATACCCTAAGAATAGACACTCAATGGCTTGTGAAGAAAGTTTATCATTCTTATCAATTAGAACAAAACATTTGCAGCTAAAAATTATAAGAAAAGAGTAATTGGGGGCAACTTTCAATAATTTCTCCATTAGTGAGATATTTTGTAAAACGGGTGAAGGCATTATGTTTATAAGGAAAACCAATGTCATAATAGCTTCAACCCAAAGATTCTTTGGAATATTACTAGATATTAATAAGGTTCGGGTAGTTTCAACTATATGTTTATGTTTGCGTTCAACAATACCATTTTGTTGAGGAGTCCTAGCGCAATATGTGTGATGAATTATTCTATTTTCTTCAAGATAGCTTTCAAAATCTCTAGAAATAAATTTACCACCAGGATCATATCTAACCACTTTAATGTTGACATCAAATTGATTTTTAATCAAATTATAAAAAATTACAAAATTTTTAAACACTTGAGACTTAACTTTTGAAAGATGTCTGTGACAGAAATGAAGATCTTGAGATGGATGAGTGGTCTTACAAGAAAAGACCGTATATATAATGAGGTTATTAGAAATAAATTATGTGTAGCATCAATAGGGGATAAATGAGAGAATATCATTTAAGGTGGTTTGGACATATAGAAAGAAGAACCTATAAAAAGGTATTAAAAACTAGATTTTGAAAGTATTAAAAGAGGTATAGGACGACCACAAAAGTGTTGAAAAGAAACAATAAAGAATAATCTAGCTTATTATGACTTAACTGCTAACATGACACATGATAGGGCTACGTGGAAACAAAGAATCCATATAGCCGACCCCGTATAGTATAGGAAAAGGCTTAGTTGTTGTTGAACTTCAGACTTAGCTTTGAGAAGATACACCCATGTGTATTTGGTAAAGTCAGCGATGAAAATGATATGAAGATACCTTCCTTTCGATAAGGCTGAGGTGTGTCCCTAAGCATAATAGTGAATTATTTCAAAAAGTTTGCTTGAGGTAATCATTCTTTGAGAAAAAGGAGGACATTTCATTTTTCCAAAAGTAAAATCCATGCAAAAAAAGTCTTTAACATTTTTAATTCCAAGAGAATGACATTCATACAATTTTTGAACATTAAATGGCCAAGTTTTTATGCCATAGAAGAAAATCTTTAGATAAAAAATTACATTGTCCAAGATTTTCATCATGCAAATAGTCAGTATTGTCTGACGCGTATCGTATCGCGTATTGCTGGGTTCCACGATACGGGTATATCTTATCGAATCGTACTTTAATATTAAAATAATACAAAAATTATTTAACAAATCAAGAAAATTAGTAAAAATCTGAAAAAAATCTGGAAAAATATGATAATTGCTTTAAATTCATATAATGCAAAGTTTAGCACAGATTGAACATTCAACATTGAACAATTGCATTCAAAATTACATATTTTGAAGCAAAAAATGAAATACATTTACATTTTACATATTGTAAATTTGTATCAAGATCATTAACTAAATAATCTTCATCTTCTACTTGATAAAGATTCAAAGTTTCTCATCACCTTCTGCTTTAAAATGAAAATCTTCATCTCCTTTGTGATGTTGTTGCACTTCAAATTAATTCATGCAATGTCTTCTTCGGTTGGGAGTGCATTTTCTTCATTATCTTTCATAATCCACTCATCTAATATATCAAAATTAACAAAACAACTATCTTTGTACATGTAGTTGTCATATTTGCTAATTTTAATATGTGAGCAAAACAATGAGCTTAATTTCTTTGATTATTGACTCTATGACACCTCAGTGATGTGATATTATTACTTGATGATATCCCTTTTTCTCTTACTAGAGACTAGCTTTTTAACTAATGCTTGAGCTTCATTTCTCACTTCATAGAACGAGTTAAGCCTCACACACGTTGATCATGTTCAACTCAATGGAAGTCATGTAAGGTGAACCCTAAAATAGTGAAGTTGGGAAATGCCCACTCAATGAACCGAGATAACCAAATGTTTTTAATTATTTGCGATCTCATGAAATTAGAAACTGCTAGCGGAAATATACCTAAAAGTTGGCAACAGAAAGGGAAATGATTTTGTCACAATTTTTATTTGTTCATAAATTATTCTTATTCAATAAATAAAATTATAAACATAAATTATAAGCATAGGGAAGTGAAGAGAGGCCAGAAACCTGTAAAAAAATGATTAAAAAAAAATTAGGCATATCGTACGATACGGTACGATAACCTGTATCTTACGATACAAGTTACCGGATCGTATCGTGGCTTCCCACGATACGACGATACGGATAACACTGCAAATAGTCCCTTACATAGAGTCCTTCTCTACGGCCATTCCAATCACCTTCTTTGTTAGGCGATCCTGTATAATGCAACCGTTTGATGCGAAGCTAACTATACAACCATTGTCATTTTATTCACATTGCCTTATGTAAGACAATATTTATACTTTTTCTAATATCCACGAAGTTGATTCCAAACATTAGAGAATTTCGTGTAAAATTCACTACTGTTTTTATCTCCTTGTCTTAAGGTCGTGAGTTTATGTCTAAGAGTCATTCTGATGAGTTACATCACTCTGTATATGGCTTCTTTTGAGATAATCTTACGCTTCTCTAGCATTTGTAAAATCTGCTAGAGTGTCTCTTACATGCTCATTTATGAGGATTCATAGAACAATTCTATGTCCTCCCTCGTATTCTTCCATTTGTTCTACACTTGAATTGATGGAAGGTAATGTCATAACCCCATAGTTTCTTGAAATATAAATAATTTTTCATGGTTTGTGCCCCATGTCTTATAGTTGGAGTTTGTTAGACTGAAACAAAATCCTTTATCTTTCATTATCAAAAACAAATAATCAACAAACGTCTTACTGGAAGAGATGAGCAATCCACTGGATTAAAGCCTTTATAACACACTTCTCGAGATCATCTTTTCGATCAATCGTCCTCGACGAGGCTCTAATACCATGTAATGAAGATCGACCTCACATGATCTCGATAGCCACCCGAAATGCCTTAAGTACTTCCCCAAGAATCAATCGAATTGAGCCTTAAGCACCAAATCGCACAACACAAACACTTTGAAGAAAGAACACTTTATTATCAGGCAAAACCTCACGTCTAATCATTACAAGAGTGAAGATGAGATATTTATGGACAAGGAGTAGGAAAAAAGAAAGAGAGAGGATAAGAAGGAGGGCCAGCACCCAACGGGAGTGTGCTCGTGGTTGGATGCTGGCCTGGTCTTCTTGCTGGCTGACGGCAATGGCTGGCCCAGCAGGGATGGCGGCCACAAGTGGTGGCGGTGGCAGCAGTGGTGGCGATCAGCAGTCCTTCTTCTAACACTTAATAGATATTATACTATTATAGATTATACACCCATGTCTTCTATTACTTAATGATGTTTTCAAATTCCTGTTTATGCTCGTCTTTTTAAGTTTCTTGTTAACTCTATCGTGTACATAACCTGAACTCCTATTGATACTCTTGCAACATAGTTCAGTAATTTCTCTTGCAACATAGAGGTTTACACTGGTTTGTAGTAATTTCTACTTGTCCTCTTTAGAATGAAATTCCTTTTTCGGTTGATTGTATATTGACAATAAGTTATATTCCTTTTATTTTTCTTTTCTTGAAGTGGGTGGGGTTCTTGATTCACCTGACACAAAAGCCCTTCATTGATTTGCGTGTGCAGTGTCTTGCAAGCTTGCTACAACAGTGATAGATGGAAGTTCAATTGCTGAGACAATAAGGTCAGAAATAGCCGATAAAGTACATAAAATGAAGTCTTCTATTGGAAAAGTTCCTGGTTTAGCTGTAGTTTTGGTTGGCTCGAGAAAGGACTCTGAAACTTACGTCTATAATAAGGTGAAGGCTTGTCATGAAGTTGGAATTCGATCTTTTAAAGCAGAACTGCCTGAAGATTGCACAGAAAAGTAAGTTTACAGTGTTGTATAAAGTTTCAATGAGGATCCATTCTTCTGAATGCCTGGTTTTAGTCTACTCAAATACCTGCAGATCTTGTGGACTTGAAATTGGCAAGAATACATTTCCTAATGTTAATGGAAATTGTTTCTGTATAGGATTATGCTTATGTTTATAAAATCTTTGGAGATGTTTTCTGGTAAACTTCCTTCAACCACGCTTTTCCGCTTCTAGGTGGGTCAGCTAGAGGATTTTCTGCAAGGACTTCAAAGAGTTCATGCATCATAGGGCTAATCTCACCTAGACACGCTTAACGTTTAAGTTCTGATGGGATCCAGTTCAATTAGTGCTGGAAAGATTTCATCTCCCGGTAAAAATCTGTTGGCTGTTGGATACTAGATGCAGCCCTCATTTGGGAATAGTTATATAAGGGTGAATGCTCGCATAGAGAAAGAGTTCTTCTGATACGTTTTCTTCTGAAATAACATCTTTTGGTATCTTTGAGTATAAGAGTGAAGTAGAAAGATTAAAAGGAAATATTTGTCCTCAAAAGCCTTAAGGCTGAAATACATATTGACAACTCTGCAGGCTTCTTTGAATTAAATCATGTTCTAAGCTTGCTGCTATTTCTTATACTATGCAGCAAAATGCAGTTCAAAGGTAATTGGGAGCTATAGTTACAAGACAACCTAATTTATCACATTATCATCTTTCTAAAACTAAGGTGAAGCCTTATGTACATGCATATGGTTTGTTAAAAGTTATAGACATCACTTGACCTATAATATGACGCTATGATCTTCCTGTATCTTTCTAACGTGAAGCATTACACGGGAATGCACATGCTTAACCTTGTTCTTATCAAGTAGACATGAATCCGTATTAGTTACAGACAGGATTCAAGAGAAAACAGTCATTTATGAAAATCGAAATGAGAGTGCCTCATGTATTTGTAAGGACATGAAAAGAGAGATAAATTAGAAAAAGAAACATATTAAACATCAAATATGATCTCACAGAAGTTGATAAGGATTTGATGTTTGTGATGTGATCAACTCACACAAGCACATGCATAGACACACACATGGATATGTGTGTGTGCATAGATAAGGGAGAGAGGGACATGAAACAAATATAATTTAGTTTATAGCTGACATGTGATTTAAGATTCTTTTTGGTTCGTAATGTGCCATTGCTTTTCTTTGTGAGGCACGTAAAACAGGCAGCTATATTGTGACCAATTTTACCTAATAGGATGCAGACCCATTTAGTGACCCAATCCTTGATGAGGCTCCTTGCCACTAGAAAAGAAGAGAGTTGCTCATGGATTATGTTGTTTCTATCTCAATAGAAAATTTTGCACAATCCTGCGTAAGTTAAGTTTTTTGAAACACTGCACCAGCACACCTAGATTATTTGGATCATACAAACTTTACCTAACTGAGATTGTTGAGAAGTCTTAGTACTGTGGGAGAGCTTAATTTTCCTTAAGTTCGTTTTGAAGTGACATGCCCTTGCTTGTGAGACAAAGTGAAGATTTCATTGACCGTGCTTTTTCTGGATCTCCTTTAGCTTGATTATTGTGTTTTATGTGCCTCTCCTATTTCCCTTGGATATTTCATGCCAATAAACTTATCAAGGGGAGAAAGATAAAATTAAATAATTTTCTTTACACCTTAAAAGTGAAGAGTTTTATTTTATAGTAGTATGTTAGTTATTACCTTTAAAGTCGTAACTTCTGTAAGTTTCATACCCTGAAAGTAAGACTGGTAACATGTTCTTAATCAGTTAGGCGAGCATGCCATGTATGTGTTCCATGTTCAATTGCATTTTAAATTTATTTTTACGTAATTCGTCGCCTGATTTTCTTCTCTCTTCTCACTTGATTTCAAGTTTGCTTTCAATTTATTCCTTTTCTTGATTTTAAGGGAATTCTCTTCTCAAAACGATACTAGTTCTAGATCCCTCATGAGATGCATGACAATAACTAAGGAAACTTTCCTTTTGCAAGGGTGAAATTTCATATAACTGGAGAATTCCCTTGAATAATATTGTTGTATATTTCTTTGCAAGAAATGCCCTTATTTCATTTCCAGTAACCATTACCAAATTATAATTTTATAAAGCCGGTTAAATTCTTGCCCCTTTATGCGTTTCTCAATATTCTGGATGTTTTGAAAAGTCTTGAAATCCTGGGATTTGAATTTGCTGATGCAGCATATGGATGAAGAAAACATACTGAGTGCTATTAGAATAGAAAAAGATGTTGATGGTTTCCATCCTCTTAACATGGCTCATCTTGCCATGAGAGGCAGGGAGCCGCTCTTTGTTCCATGTACTCCAAAAGGTTGCATTGAGTTGCTGCTTCGATATGGCACTGAAATTATGGGGAAGAAAGCTGTTGTGATTGGACGAAGCAATATTGTTGGATTGCCTACATTTTTGCTATTGCAGGTTCTCTCTTTCTTTATTATCTATGTAATCTATCTATCTAAATGCTGGTAAATTCTCCTGGTAGAGGCACCACGCAACAGTCAGCACTGTACATGCTTTCACTGAGAACCCAGAAGAAGTGACACGTGAAGCTGATATCGTGGTCTCTGCTGCAGGAGTAGCCGATTTGGTCCGCAGAAAATGGTTAAAGCCAGGTGCAGTGGTGATTGATGTTGGAACTAATCTGGTGGAGGTAATTTTTCTTCATGTGAAATTATAACTAGTATAAGTAGTCTTTTGGTTTCGGCAATGCCTGTTCTTTTGTTCCAAAGCGAGAAGCCTAAAACTCGGGGTCACAACCTGTTGGGGCACGTTCTAGCTGTGTGGTTTCATTGTTTCCTGTCAGAAACAGTCAATCCAATAAGTCCCAATGTTTTCCATAATTTCGGACACAAACAGAGGTTTTTGGGTGGCATCTGCACTTCTTGTCTGAAATTGCCAGCAATTCATGTTTCAGGTTGTTGGTGTGTCATTTTTCATTCGTGTCAAAGATAGGTCAGCTTGAACAACGGCCAGACGTTAACATGACCACAAACTTTTCAAGTCATGTTTTGTCGAGTCTTGTTGAATGAAAGTGCCATCCTAGCCTTTACTGATTGCATAATATGTTTGTGTATGACCAAAAATTGGAAAGGATCCAGACAGTGAGAGGGGCTACCGCTTGGTTGGAGATGTCTGCTATGAAGAAGCACTGGGATTGGTCTCTGCAATAACCCCCATGCCCGGCGGAGTTGGTCCAATGACAGTTGCAATGCTTCTCTCCAACACCCTACTTTCAGCTAAGAGAGCGTACGGATTCAGCTGATCCCTGCAGAATGTCTTTTTTCTTAGTGGGCACTTTCTAAATCCCTCCCCTTGCATCTTCTTTCGGTTCTCACATTGGAAAAAAGAAGCACTGGGATGGGTCTCTTGTTCTCTTACTCTTACCAATCATCTCACATTGGAAAAAAGATATCCGATAAGTGCGTCTAGTAGCCATTCTACAGAGCGTGCGTGTTAGGCATGGTAACTTTACCAATTAAGAACATAGTAGTTTTGTATCTTTTCCCTTATTTATTCCCATCCAGCTGTCAGTATCGAAAAAACTCTGGGAATGTGATGCATCAACCAACCAAATTCCCAAAGTTTAGGCAAGGTTCCAAGAACAATATTGAAATTAGGCTTATAAAACTCTAGTACGTGATGCCATTTGTAAAGGGACAATATGTGAGTCATATGCGTCAGCTTGATAACCATTGAGGAATAAGATCATGCCTGTCAAACCCGAAGCTTGCCTCAGTTGTCTGTTCTTTGTCATTTTACACAAGCATAATATCTATATTTCGGTTCTCGTTTAAGCCTATTAGCTATTCGATCCTGGTAACAATAGAGTGTTTTGGTGGTTTTCTTAAATTTGCCATGTAGGTTTTACTATAACTTTGCTGCCCATGAAGACCTATCACCTTTGCAAGGCAGGTCCCGAGCCTCGATAAAGGAGGAGGTTGGTTTAGGTAATCGACAACCAAGATAACTTTGTTAAATGTTGTGATATTTTCAGAGTTGATACACCCGATCCCATCAGAACTCCAAAGTTAACAAGCATGGATGAAAACAATAGCAGGATTTGTGACCTCCTAGGAAGTCGTCGTGTTGCAACTTGATGTTCTGTTGGATCCCAATAATCTACAAGCTAAACCAAGTTCCAAATTATTTAGCATTTGATTTCTTGTCAAAGTTTTAAAGAGAAAATATCCCTTACGGACCTATAGTTAATAATAACATTTATCCAGAGTGTTAGCTCATTGGGCAATGCGATCTGCTGTTTTTGCTGGTCGGGAGTTCGACTCTCCAGGAGTACATCAACAGGATTGACTGTAGTACCTCTCCAAAGATTTCCGGTGAACCGGGTGTGCTGGAGAGTGGAAGATGATTTAATCCGAACTTTGGAAAATACAAATGAATTCATAATTGCAAGAGTCAGAATGAAGCACTGCAATTCGTCATCTTCCTGTCAGGGTTCTTCTCGATGGCATTACGCTTCATGATGTCAGGAGTTTGTTCATCAACCTCTATCTAAGAGCGAGTAGTGATGGGGCAACACGAGAGGGTCACCGGAAATGATGGCCTTGATTTAAGCTATAAATTACTCCACCATGATCTCAACCGTGAGAGTGTGTGTTTCATATCCAACCCAGAAGTGTCAGGCTGAATGAAATATCTAACTTTGTTGAGAAAAGAAGAACCTTAATAAAGAAATACTCTTAGTGGGTCTCATATCCAACCCAACCTGTTGACACCATACATGAAAACTCTAACACTGACCTGGAAGGGTCATGTTCGTGACCCTCCGGGTAACACGAAAAGTTGGGTCTTCTTCGAGTTCACCTATTGCTACCACTATACAAACATGAACCTCCATGCAATTTAGGCACGGCACAATTATCCAACACAAACACGAACCTCAAAGTCACTGTTTTGTTACCACCCAAATCAACGAGAGAAAAAGGTATCATGAGCGTGACCTGTTTCTCAAAAGTACATGAAACGACACGAGCTAGTATGATCCAAAACATGGGATTGCTAACGATTTCAGACACGAACAGAAAGCAACCCAATCACAACCAAAAGATGCGTACTTGTGACCATCTAAAGTGAAGCAAAACCATCATATCGAGTTTGGATGCTCTATCTTGAAAGGACACGGATACGACCCGAGACACGAAGTTGCCACCTTCACAAATGAGGTCATCTAACATGTCCAAACGTGGTTTCAGTATACCGGGTGCAAAAGAGGTCTATTTCAGACACTGACCCGATTCTCTTGGTCAACTGGAAACTGGGAAACCATCAACGGACCGCCGCAGTAGTTTCAAACTTCCTCCTCTCTCTCTCTATTCATTCCTGCTTCTTCTTGTTCAGATTGCGCAAAGTCAAGTTTGTAACTGACTCATTAATTTGAAGGAGCTCTTCACGGCGATAGTGAATCGAAAATGGCCATTTCTCTCTCAGCGAGATTCTTTACGGGATTAAGATCGTTCCGACTGTCAGTTCCTCGTTACCGAAGGATACCAATCTCGAATTCTTTGTTGTTGGTGAGCTCGATCTTTGTTGATTCTTTTCAGAAGTTCTTGTTTTGTTATAATTTCGTATTTTGACTTGTTTACGCAAGTATGAACGACTAGTGAGTTTCATTGTTTTTTTGATATTTTAGCTATTTATGTTTATCATGCGCCGCTTTTGGTCGTGCGTGTTGTTTTCTACTTTTTCTTGTCTACATTGTATTCTCCATCACCCATTAGAGTCCAACTGCCATTTTGCAAATTGGCGGGATAATGATTCCAGCTAAGGGCCAAGCAAACGTGAACCGGCTTCTTGTTCAAAAGTATTGGTGTTTGTGAAGGAGATTTTTCTATGTAAAGGATTTTGATTTCCTGTGTGGGTTATGGGCTGTCAGTGATTATGATGCTTGTTTTAGTTCCTGTTTTCTTGTTCATTATTTTTGTTATATCGTCCACTTATGAAGCGAATTGCTTATTTTTGTTGCATCATCCACTTACGAGGCGGATCGACTTACGTTTTATGGGTAATTGTGTTTATGGAAGTTTTGCTTGTCTCCAAGAGTTACTATGAAGCCATTTTTCTTGTTCCTCTAGATGCATGCCCCGGGTAACGAAGTCACGACCTTCCACTTATGAGTCGGCCCCTTAGTTCGGTGAGCTATTTGCTATGAAATTGGTATTCTATGCGCTTCTCCCTATTCTTCCCTTTCTCTCTCCCATAAACCAAAAGAGAAAAAAATTGATGAAAGGGAGTTCGTATCTTCATAGGCCATGACATTCAACCTTTTACTTTTTATTTCTCTTCTGTTGTGTGACGGCGGATTATCGGTCCAGGTTCAATTCTTCTTCTCTAATTCCATGTTCAATGTACTTCTTTTCCCTTCTCTTTTTTAAGTCAACCAGGTGTTAGGCAAAACTTCTACCAGATACAACCAGCAATCAAACCCCTGACCTACTGTTGTAGGGCCTAATGCCTACTGCAGCTACTCCTTGTGGGTCCATTGTTCCTTCTTGGCGGATTATTGATCCAGGTTCAATTCTTCTTCGTCTAAGTCTATGTTCAATGTACTTCTTTTCCCTTCTCTTTTATAAGTCAACCAAGTGTTAGGCAAAGCCTCTTCCAGATACAACCAGCAATCGAACCCCTGGCCCTACTGTTGTGGGGCCTAACGCCTACTGCAGCTACTCCTTGTGGGGGTCCATTGTACCTTCTTGTTGTTTCATGTGGGTACTAGAATTTGCAACCGATCAAAATAGGTATACAATCTCAGAAAAACCATACTGTTTTCTGTCTGCAGTTGTTTCTTCTTCGTCTACGTGTTTTTCACTTTCTAATATTGATTTTTGATGGAACCTCAGTTTTCTGGTCGAATTTGATGTTTGATTATGACCACTCGGTTTTTAGAATTGGAGCATGGATTTTCTGCTGATTGTCAGCATTTATCTTTGTTTGTTTGACTCTTATTTGTTTCTCTGAATGAGAGGCTGAGGTGCCTTTGGTTTGATACCTTTATCTGTAGAAGAGGTTGATTTGCTCTCTTGTTTATCCTGTACTTTCCATCTCTGCAACTTCCGGCTCATCTCAATGTCTCATAAGCAATTTGGTGCAAACATGCAAAGCTCCATATGCCACACAAACCATTACAATGTCCGAGCCAGTTGTTTCTGTGGATTGGCTTCATGATAATCTCCGGATTCCTGATCTCAAGGTGCTTGTTTTCTTTACTATTTTTTCTTTCACAGACTTCCATTTTTTTGTTCTACTAATGAACTTCCCCCTGTCCTCTCTTCATTAAGTTCCCATGATATAATATAATATGTTACTGAATTTGTTGATAGTGATTTTTCTGTTTTACTTGTCGAGGATGAGATTACCTTGTCTGAATACCTACTTAGATGTTGCGTGTGGTATGTGGTACATATTTAAGTACGAGTATGGGATTGAGATTTATGGCTTTTATGATTAGGAACTTTAAGATATATCTGAGAAAGTGGAAATTTCTGTATTAGCCATTACCAAGCATTAGTCTTCATTCCTCAAGGAGCCAGCACTTTAGGCAATCCTTAGCCTCATATTTCTACTTTCATTTTCAATAATCAAGTTGAGGTTGCACAATGTGGGATACTGAAAACAATATCTGCACAAGGGGTGGTGCCAATCTAGGAATCCTGCTGTACTGTGACATGGGTGCTGTAGTTGGTGCACGTTTCAACTTGGCAATTTTGGGAAACACTGTTGTGGGAACACAACTATATATATGTATGTATATATTGAGCTTCTAATAAAAAAATATTATATATAGGGTGGCCAGATTTGGTGCACTAATGCACCAAATCTGAACCATTCGATCCTTCAATCAGATGGTTCACGGTTAAATTTGAAAAGAAAAAAGTACATATGTACTTTTTTCTTTTTGAAATTGAAAGAAGTTTTCTTTTCCTTATTTAAAAAGTAACTTGCGTGCACTGGTGCAGTGCACCACTCACACATTTTGCACTAATTCCACATTTCCTATATGTATATATATGAAGAAGAATATATATATATATATATACTTATATAGACAATACAATACATATATATTATATAATCTTATCATTTCAGCTCTCTGAAAAATGTTTCTTAATGTACTATCAGCTGCAAAAGGCAGCTAATGGTGTACATTGTATGCTGCATCAACTGTTCTTTAAGCTGAAGAACAACTGTCAGCAGACAGTAAGCTGCAAGGAGCAGCTGATCAGACAACTGCATTCATCCCTTTCAAGAAAGCAAAAACTTTACATGTTTCTGTGCATATCTTCTGTTCTAGTACATTTTCCATCATTTGAAAGAATAGACTAAAATGAGCATTGACCATGTCCTACTCTGCCAAACTTTATTTTGTCTGCGTCAGTACAGTCTTTGTGTCCACACCCATGTCTAAGGAACATGCCATCTCTGTGGTGTGTCCACATGACATCGTTTAGCATCCCCTGTGTTCACCAACTTTCTGTGCTCATTTCTTACGTGCTATGTGCCTCAATGGATGCGTGCAAGTCTCGTACCTATGTTTAAGAAGGAAGCTTTTGCTGCTAGCTGTATGTTACCTTATAGTACTGTTCGTTATGTGAGTTTCCCACCTCTTGAAGGTTTTGAAGAGTTCGAAAAATCCTTTATTAGACAGTTTCCAGCCAATCTTTGACATATCCAAAGGATGTTAATGGCAAAAATGAAGATGTTGATGCAGATGTGTGACCATATAAGACAAAGAGCTTTACAGAAAGATTCTATTAGAAAAAATAATTGGTGAGCACCCACAGAAAGATATAGAGAGAGAAGCACACTTAAGTTAAGGTAGTTCTTACATCTCTCCAGATGAAGAGATAGCCAAATGGAGCTCTGGTGAGAAGGTATGAAAAATAAAATGATCAACACTTTAAAAGGGGCAAATGAAGACTTCAAAAGTGCTGGAAAGAAATGCTAAATTATATTCTTACTTCCTTGGAATTAAATGCACTATAACACAATATCGGGCATAATGTAACTAGGAATCCATGTAGCCAAACCCACTTAATGCAAGGGCATGCTTCCTTTTGGTTTTGGTTGGAATTTAGCCTTTTTGTCCCTCAATGCCACCTTCAACCATATCCAAGGCTCTCAGGCCCTTTACTAATGAAACACTATCTCTTTTTACACTTGATCATGATTTCTTGAAAAAGGTTGCTTGATTATTCAAGTATTCTGGTGGTGACTCACTGAAATGATCCATTCTTGATTTACATTATTAGTTGTTATTTTCTTCTTCTTAACAAAGAAAACTTTTTCTACCTCATACATTATCTCTTTCCTGATTAGTTATCTACTACTTTGTTTGCTTGTACCTCGCTTTCTATGGAAACTAATATGAAGTCTTTGTGATATTTACAACATATTCAAGCAACAGAATATGTGTAGTATGAGTCTTACTTAGGAATGACAATATAGACGGGACCCATGCAACCTTGACCCAACCCGACTTGAATGGGGCAGGGAATACCCGGGCCTGATCAGGCTTGGGTTTGGGTGGGGATAATAAGGTGCCTGTTCCGTACCTGACCCGTATATATACATACATACATACATATATACATACATACACACATACATATAGACATATAGACATATAGATGCCCTGCTCTTGTCCCATACCTGTCCCATTATCCATGGGCAGAAGAAAACCAGTAAACATACTTTCCCTGTTGAGTTTCAAGTCAGAGCGAGTATAAGTATACCTGTCCCAGATCCACCCTACTACCATCCTTAGTCTTACTTTTACCTTCTCAATTAGGGGATGGTTCATTATGCCATGCTCTAACTTGTTTTTATATATAAAATATGTGATGCTGTATATGAAATGTTGGTTGCAAGTTATGTTATTTTTGGATGACTGCATCTTGGAAATGATCATTTTAGTGCAAGGTTTCATCGTCATTTTTTCTTGTTATCCCTTAATTTCTAATTATGTTTTGGGTTTTTTGTCTAATGCAGGTCTTAGATGCCTCTTGGTACATGCCAGACGAGAAGCGGAATCCGCTACAAGAATATCAGGTGATTTTTTGGCGTTCTATTTCATATGTTGTTTGAATTGCATATTTTGCTATAAGTTTCATTTAATCTAAATTATAGTTTCTTGCTCTTGATTTCGTTGAAACTTCCATGCCATCGACCATGACAAACTCGAAAGGATGTTGATTGCCTGTAGGACTAGTGCGTCAGGGCTTGGAAGTTCTAGAATCCATGTACCTTAGCCCCAAAATAAGGAAAATGCAACAGACAACAACATATATGGAAAATAGAAAATAAAAAGTACCAGATAAGTTCAGCTAAGCAACAACACCAGGAGTACAAAGAAACTCTCAACCTGAAAGTAGCAGAATCATGATCAGATGGAACTTCATAGAGTGATAAATGGCTAGTAAAGATTTCACGTGTCTTTTGGTGGTATAGGTTTCAAACATGAGGTATATCTTACCCAAGCTTACTTTTGCAATTGTCTCTCTTGTTACTGCATAGTGCCCGGTGACTCAAGGGATACGTTAGATGTGAGCAGGGTATGCTCCAATAGCCAAGTGGGAGGAGCAGGGTAAGGCACACTGAATGTGCTGATGGTGTTTGAGGACAGTTTCGATCCTGAGAGTAAAAACTGTGACTAGACTGGATGCCTGAGATGGGAAGAGTGGAACATCTAATCAAGTGGGAGGAATGATGGGGAGGACAGAACTCAACTCAATAGGAACAACTGGAAAGGAGCAAAATCTGCCTCTGGAGGGTCCTGAAATGATGGATTATCAGAGGAACTTTCTTTGTCTTAAACCTTTTGTCTTCTATGGCATCATTTGCACAAAAAAAAAGCTAAATGCTTCAACAGCTTTTGATGGGTTGTTCTTTTCCATAACCATCATGACAGTCTCCAGTTCATTAAATATGTAAAAAATGAAAATACAGAGCTTTCTCACTTATTTTCTTATTGGTTGAATCCGCTGTTGTCAGTGTGGGTGGATATATGCTAACCTTGCATTTGGTGTGTGGGAAAAGTAGGGTAACTCTCAGCCAAGCAGATCTATCTGATGCAGGTTGTTGAATACTAAAATATCTACTACTACTACAACTACAACTAAGCCTTTTCCCATACTAGATGGGGTCGGCTACATGGATTCTTTATTTTCTGTAGAATCCACGATAAGTCTTAAAACTGGCTGTAGGAAGCCTAACGCAACCCTCCTCCTTTATCTGGGCTTGGGACCTGCCATGCAAGGGTGATCCCTTACATGGGTGGAGTTTTGTTGGATACTGAAATATACCAAGCAATATAGGCTTCTCGGGGGAAAAAAAGGTGGCGGACTTTGGTGCACTCTGACTTAGCCCAGCCTCTTGTTTGTATGTTCAAATTACTGTCCGCTTCATTCAAATCCTTGTCATTGTTAGACCTGCTCTTATCTTAGGATATCTGATCCCATGTTTGATGTAGAAGACATTTTCCCTGGCTGCATGACATATCCAATCTTTAGATCTAAGACCAAGGAACTTGCTGTTATCCTCCTTAAAGAACAGGAAGAGTGCCGTCAAAAATAGTTATTTTTTCATTTTGTACTATCATTGAAAACATCGTTCGTTTTGAAAACTAAACGTGAAGTTTGTCTTAGTAAGGGTTGTCCAGAGCTAAAAAAGAACTACTTTACATTCCTTCCCTTTCAACTAATCTTTTGATAGTCGAATTCTTCTCAAATAACATACTTGCTGCCTGTTGGTAAGGCCCTTGCCTCTCATAGGCATTTAGACTACAGTCTCAGTTCTGGTTCTTGATATTTTCTTGGGAGAGATCTTGATAAGGTGGATTTTTTTGGGAAAAGCTTAGAAAAGATCTCATATGCATTATGGTATATGTATGTATATATATATATGTATACATATATATATATATGTATACATACATATATATATATATATTATATGTATGCAAATAGATATGTATGAAGATAAAGAAAAACAAGAAACTGACAACCTTATCCTCTTGCAAGATTTTCCGGAGAAAATGCTGAGATTTTCAAAATTCGCATGGTATTTTCCTGAGAGTTTTGTTTCCTCTGAAAAACAGAAGTCTGAGAAATTGAAAAGTCTTGCCCAGTTCTCTAACTATAATTTAAAGCTCTTAGTTGTGGAAAATTAGTTCGTTACATCCATTTTCGTTTCAATAACATGCTTGCTTCCTGTTGATGACGTCTTGCCTCTCATAAATATTCAAAGCTCTTGGTTGGGAATATTTGTGAGTATTTTACTTTCGAATAAGAAAAACATCAATCTACTTTTTTAGAAGGCAGATTAGTAATAATATCTGTTACTGGAAAGGCATCTACGGAAATAGTGGTTCAATCCTTTTAGAAGGCAGTTTGGGAATTGCTTCTTTTCATTTCACATTGATTCTGCCTTCTATACGTTTTCTAGATTATACGTTCTTTGGTAATGTTGCAAATTTTCTTGTTAAGATTTAAATTGATATTTGAAAAGAATATGAAATACTTTGAGCTTGGATGTTGTGTTTTCTTTCAAAATATGGAATATCAGTAGTCTTTTTCATTCTTACGTATATATTTCTCTATGCAGATGGCTCATATTCCTGGTGCACTTTTCTTCGATGTTGATGGTATATCAGATCGCAACTCTAGTGTGAGATATCCTCCTTAGACACTATTTGCCTTTCCAAATAAAGAATTAAGGATGTTGGTCGCTTAAAATTGCCTGGTCATGTATATTTTCTAACATTTTTTCTGTGAGAATATCTTATTTCTGAGTTTCACAATTATATATATCTTTTTTAGCAAATTTGAGCATCCTTTGAAACAAATACCCGATTTTATGCTCCAAATCCTCCAAAGACTAGGCGCCCTTCTTTTGTCTTTATCGAGTTGCATTCAATTTCTTCTTTTCCCATTCTTCAGCTTTTCCTGTTCTGCTTTTAGGTATCTCATCATTCTCCTCATTTGGAAAAGATTATGGAGTTTGGTTGAGCTTGAGCATAACATTTTCTAAATCTATTCTTTTCAGTTTTCAGCAAGTTCAAGTTGTCTTTCCTGTCTGGCAATTTTACATCTTATTAGAAAGTTTGAGGAGGCATGACTCTAACATCACATGATGCATCAACTGGTGACGTGTATGTAGGGTATTCTTTTTGTCTGTCTCACCAGATGTGATCTCTCTCTCTCTCTCTCTCTCTCTCTCTCTATATATATATATATATATATATATATATATATATATATGTATCCATGTATTTCACCAATATATATGTATTATATATGCATGTAATTATTTATGTATCTCTCACTGTGTGTGTGGTAGACACATAGAGAGAAACTTGACATGACTAGCTTAGCTCAATGTATTACTAAGGTGAACCTGGGTTTTATGTTCAAGAGACTTATATTTTAAGATCGTTAACTAGCCCAAACTGGACATAAAGGAGGCAAGCACCGCTATATTGGGGCCAAGTATTAGCTTAGTATGATTTATCCTTTTTGTTGGTATCTTGAGCCAGTTGCCACATATGCTGCCATCAGAGGAAGCTTTTGCAGCTGCTGTTTCTGCTCTAGGTATTGAAAACAAGGATGGAGTTGTTGTTTACGATGGAAAAGGTATATTCAGTGCAGCTCGTGTTTGGTGGTAAGCTATTAGCTATACTTTTGAATGCCTTTATGTTTTCATGAAATTTCTAGTATTTTGTTTACAGCAAATACCTTTTTCTTAATAAAGAAGCTCACAGATGGTCATGAACAGGATGTTCAGAGTTTTTGGTCATGACAAAGTTTGGGTTTTGGATGGAGGCTTGCCAAAATGGCGTGCTTCTGGATATGATGTGAAGTCTAGTGCTTCTGGAGATGCAATCCTGAAGGCCAGTGCTGCAAGTGAAGCAATAGAAAAAGTTTACCAAGGAAAATCGGTAAGTTACCTTGTTAACACATATTCTTTATTTTTTAGTCTTCTTTCTGCATTTCCTTAGTTCCATTGTTTCTCTTGGTGTACATGTGACTTTTCAAAAAAGCTTATTCATGTGCTTGATTGAAATAAGATGTCGCAATGCTTAGTGGAGGAACTACATTACAACAAGCAAAAGTGTTGGACTAAATTTAGGGGAGAAGAATATAGCCCTGCATAAGACCATGGGCTATTTATTATTATACTC
This sequence comes from Brasenia schreberi, assembly GCA_036023115.1. Taxonomy (NCBI): domain Eukaryota; kingdom Viridiplantae; phylum Streptophyta; class Magnoliopsida; order Nymphaeales; family Cabombaceae; genus Brasenia; species Brasenia schreberi. The sequence goes on from JAYKKT010000066.1 coordinate 2,061,127, forward strand.
GATGGTTTAGGCCTCGACATAAAATCGTAGTTCATGTTTTTAACTGTGGGCTATTTCTGAGTACACAATAACTTCTCTTCACCCGAAATACTTCACGGAAAAAATATGTGGTCACACAGTTTTAGTTCCATGGTTAAAAGGTTCTCTAGATCTTTCAATGATTATGCTGGATTGTCAATTAAATGATGCTCAAACCCTATATATTCCACTCACTGGCAGCCTTCGAGATTCTATTTCCATGCACATTCCCTCCGAAAAAGTATATGATGCATTCATTTCTCTCAAGATAGCATCATATTCTGTATTTCACTAGTTAAAGAGTTCCTTCCTCAAATGATACTATGAGCTCTATCTACACCGTTCGTCATTATTTACAGGTCATCCCCATCTCATTTGAAGCAAGATTTCAACCACATCTAGTTTGGACACTTGATCAGGTATTTTTACGATCTGGGATATTTTTTCCCTTTTTCTTCAGGGAAGTATAGAGAACAACTAAGGGAATTGCTGGTATTGAGATCAATGAGAGATGACTTTGATATTTTTCTTGTCCTTTTGTATCTTGGGATTCAGGTAAAACAAAACATTGAACAAAAAACGCACCAACATGTAGATGCTCGTTCAAAGGCAAGGTACTATTGTCTTATATTGCAGTGTATTCTCTATTGGAATAATTTTCATATTTTTACCCAAAAACTTTCCTATATTTGCATACAAACAACAATTAAGCCTTTTCCCATGCTAGATGGGGTCGGCTACATGAAAGCAAAGCCTGAACTAAATTAATAGCAATCACACACTCAACATGAAACTGAACATCAACTTGGTCATGTAACATATCCTATACAAACTGAACAATTGATAGCACTCATGTCCTTGAAACAATTGAAATTCTCCAAGTATTTGAAATTTGAAAGTGTTTGAGAAAGCCTGCCTATTTTGATGCCACTCCGCATGAGTTGATTCCAGCGGTGGATTGCTTATTTGGAACTATGTCTTTCAATTGGATTTGTTGCATGCCAAGGCTCGGACCTGAGTAAGGTTCATCATTAACCATGCCATAATAGTTGCATTTTAGTTTGGAAGAAGAAATCCCTCTAAACTGTCTCATTTTGTATCAATGAAACCTGCAGAACTTCATCTGATTTAGATATCGGAGTTCCTCCCATGGCTCATGATCTCATTTTATATTGGACTTTCTGTGGCCTATTCTTTTTGGTGTTTCTTCTCATAGTACACTATCATCACCGAGGACTATCTATATTTGCAAAGTGGTCATTGCTAATTTATGGCATTTTGCGTCTCCAAAACTACTAGGGTCAATATGTAGGATCATGAGACAGTTCACATCCACCTTGTGAGATTTAGGGCGTTAATAGTACTTTCCCTGTATAATTGAAGAAGGATGAATGCACCTATAGTGTGTTATTTGTCCCTTCTTCATCAAAAAGGTACCCCTTAGTTGATCTTTCAAATCGAACTAAACGCTAATTAAATGGGTCAAATAATTAATCAACAGATTGCATTCAACTTGTCACTAATATGTCAAAACTTCCTTCTTAGTTGTTCAGAGGAAACTATCAATCGATCACATTCAACTTTTCACTAATATTTTGCTTGGTTTTCCACTGTAAAAGACTGGTTCGTTGGAAAAGTTATTTGTTCAGAGGGAAAATCTTGACTCTTATTTGTGGAGGCACCCATTCACTAAGTTTCAGACTCTGGAACATGGAGGGAATGCATATTTTCTGCTTAGAGTGAACTGAAGTACTATTTTCTTTGTGTGTGTGTGGGGGTGGGGGCGGGAGGGGGGGGGGAGTATCTGTTGACATGAACATGCTTGTCACAGGTTTGATGGTGTAGCTCCAGAGCCACGAAAAGGAATAAGGGGTGGTCATGTGCCAGGCAGCAAATGTATTCCTTTCTCGAAGGTACGAAAAATACTCACTACTTCCTCTTCGAGATAGGAATGCAAGTTATGATCATTCTCCAATATGTCTGTGTTGTCTCTCCTTGCACTGTTTCTGTAAGGGGAAATTCTATGCAAATACTGTGCTGCCCCCTGAACCTTTTAACGTAGTCTATGTGATCTCTGCCAATGCACTTCTTTATTTTTATGCCATGTTTGGCATTTAATGAAAAAATCATGACTTTTTTTGTCTTCTACGCACTGAAACTTTGTAATCTCACTAACCAGTGATAATTAAATGCAGATGGTAGACTGCAACCGGTGCCTCTTACCTGCTAGTGAGCTTGCCAAAGTGTTCGAGGAAGAAGGTGAGGTTGCTTTGCATTTACACCTGATGCTTTGGGTTTTACTGTTTTAATCCTAAGGTCCAGTCCATATTGTTTAGCAGTGGTTGCTTAATGTGATTCAGTTCAATTTGCTTTTAGAAGTTGATTTTGTTATTTGGAATGTAGATATACAATTTTCTTGCTGGAAATAATTCAGGCAGTGGTTTCTAGTTCTACTCTTCTTTAATTTCAATAGTCTTCAAACTCAAAGGTGATAGCTTCCTGTTAACTTTGTGCTGTATGTGAATGAAGTATTTTGAATCTTTGATGACAACTATTTCCCCATTTATGCATTGCCTACATGTTCACACACATTGGTGAGGTTGTATATGAGTTCTTGTAACCTCTCGGTGTCTGTTGTGACTTTGATTAATCACCTTAGTGTTGTTCAGGCACGATGCTCGGTTTGTATATGAGTTCTTGAGACCTCTCAGTGTTTCTTGTGCGGTTGATTTATTGCCTGAATTTTTCTGCCAATCAACCTCATGTAGACTGACCGGATTTCTCATTATTCTTTGCAGGACTCTGCCTTGGTCATCCTTTCATGGCTTCTTGTGGAACCGGTGTAACTGCATGCATACTTGCATTGGTAAGTGAAGAAAATGGAAGCTTTTCATCCATTCATTTTGGTTATTGGTGTGCATAGTTGTGTTTGAGTAGCAAAACCATTGAAAAGTCCGGCTTCAGTGTGCTGATGTAGTTAAGGAATTCTGGATCAGTGTTATTGGAAGCACGTTGATTGCACTTTGCAAATGCCTGGGCAAAAATTGAGTTGATTCTCGGCATTTAAAAAGTTTAATGAGATGATCAAGTATGGACATAGTGCTTTTTGCACATTTGTACTGTACATGTTTTTCCTACCCGTAGTTTAGTGCCCATGTGATAGCAGTTTTAGAGACGTTAAGAGTTTAGCTTTTCTGACAAGAGCCTTAGTATATAGGCATCTCAAAGCCCAACAACCTGTTTGCGGGCAGTATTGTCACTTCAACATGCTGCTCCTCTGTGCTTCTATCAAATTTCCTGTTTTGATGCCCCTTTGTCTTTTCTCCTTCAAATATTGACCGCATGCTCTAGAAAACTGGAAAACTTAATTTCCCATTGCAGTTTTCTGAAGTAGTATGCAGTAGTATCTTCGTAACCGAGTTGAAAGTAATCCTTAATGGTCCGGAGTTGAATGGACTCACGAGTTGGCCTATGTATGCTGGTGCATTTATGGAGGCCTGATAAATTCCACAATCCCACTTCTTGTCCATGTGTAGAAATTGAGGTTTGATTTGAACGACAAGGTGCACCCTTTGAGTCGGAGAGAAATCTTCTGACCATATTGTAATCCATGAAACCCTAGAAGCTGGTAACCTATGACTGTCTGTTTATGTGCGATTGCAACCGTTTTCTTGAACTTGTGAGATTCTATAACCATAAACCTATGTGAACGATTTTGTGTACATATGCAAGTGCTCTATTCTGAAGATTTTTTTGCATGGCTGTCTTATTTATCACATACTGATGGGAATTAGGGCAAATGCTTTATCCCCATTAGTATTTTGAACTCCTTGATTTCGAAATTGAAACAAATGTGTGTTCCAGATGTTCTAGAATCATTTCTTGTTTGCCATTCTGATTCATTTATTGCTTACTTTGTTTGTGATTAGTCATTCCTCCCTGCTTCTGCTACTCTGGTGGTATTTTTTGCCATGCTTTAATCAAGGTTCAGTTGATTACTTGATTATTGAATTTTATCTTAGGCCATGAAATCTTGCTACACAATTAAGATTCCTCTAATTTTCTCTGCAGGGTCTTCATCGTCTTGGACAGACCAACGTTCCCGTATATGATGGATCTTGGACTGAATGGGGTGCAAATTGCGACACGCCTGTTTCCACTTGTTAGATACTGTCACAAGCTATTGCATCTTAATTGATTACACTTTTCTGGGCATTGTGTTCTGAGCTATGTGGGTGATTAGCAGAATCTAGCAATGGAAAACAAAGAGCATGGTTGGAGGTCGAATTGCCAATCTTTCCCTCTGTTTCGTAATCTACACAAGCAACTCCTAAAACAGAGTTCATGTCTTTCTTATCAGTGCGGCTTGAACTGGAGGTGGGCAGGCCGAACTGCATGATTTTTTCTTTTTCCTACTTGTATTTGTGCCAATTACTGAACTCGCAACTCATGGAATAACCTTGTGTACAGTGGAAGATATCACCGTAAATGCGTATAAAGTTTGCATCGTCATCTTCATTACCACCCTTCTATCAATTGCTCTGTCGTAATCCAAAGAGGCATATTAGGTTATTTCGAATTAGGACCATTAGTCCCACTGTCATGAGATCAAGGAAATATCTCGAAATTGAATTCCCTGGGTGTTATCGGGGTAATCTGCGATGAGGGATGAATTGCCAAAACATCAGATGCAATCTGTGACATGCACATTTATGTCCACCTTTTACTTTGGTGTCATTCATTTCTCTCAGATCATGACCTCTCTCTCTCTCTCTCGATATATATATATATATATATATATATATAATGGTTTATTTCTGTAGACTAAACCAAACCAAACCACACAACTAATGAACTTCATTTCCAAAGGTTAGGTTCGGTTTCATGAGTTCCATGAACACCCCCAAGTTTGCTCCTCCAGCCACCTACTTGGTATGCCTCCGGAAATTGCCGCAGCTCTTTCACCACGCCCCTCCTAGAGGAGTCTTTATCATATTTGGTTGCCGCAAGGTCCCACAAAAGCTGCGCCTACCGGTCCTACACAAAGCACGTAGCTGTGACAGGAATCGAAGTGTGTCCAACCCTCCGAGGAGCTTCTCCTCTGCCATGCACAGACAACTTCAGCCAGTCAGATGGTGGGGTTTGCCAACGGTTGGCAAAAGCCATATGTTTCTTGGAGGTGATCGGTTGAGGAGGGGCAGCAATTGATGTCTTCTTTTGTTTAGAACAGTCACTTCTACAGGCTGGTTGGTTTTAGGTAAACCAGAACCACGGGTTTTGATTTTCCTAAAACCAGGAACCAGAACCGAAACAAGTGTTCCTATTCCTGGTCCGGTTCTGTGGTCATGTGTGGCTGGTTCCAAATTATACTTTCAGTCAGTTCCTGGCCTGGTTTGGTTCTGGTTGGAACTGCTGGATCGGTTTCAAATTGGCCATTTCTAGGGGTAAAAGAAGGTTGAGGAGATTTGAAAATCATTAAATTCCTTCCTCCAAACAAGAACTGCACCAAATCAAGAACTCTCAAGGTACCGATAACTGTATATTGCGCCACCCTTGAAACGAGAACTTGGGCATGACAAACTTGGTTCTTTTGGCTTCTTGACAATCACAACAAAGTTATCCCAGTGTGAGATAAAACTTGGTTTAGGTTTTAATTAGAAATCTTGAAGCTCCATCATCGACTGCATAATTTGCTAACAAGTATTACTTTTCATATCTTGGGGGCACGAGGTCTACTGTGAACCCAATTTACCCAACCCTGACCTACTACGCATGACAATAAAATAAGACCTGCTTCGTTCTTTACATGGGGCAAGTTCTTACCACAACCGGGATAGACAGGCTGGTTGGACATGTCTGATTTGAAACCGGACCAACGGTTTATACTAAAAACTTTCCGGTTCCTCTTTCGACGAAACCGGAATTGGACTGTAAGCAGAACCGGTGCTTCAAACAATCTGTTTGGCCTATTTTTTATTTTAAAATATCTTTTATGGTTTTAAACAATTTTAAACTCAAACAAACTGTTCAACTTCGTATTTGTCGAGAAAAAAATCTAATCAATTGACCCTTCATGCAATTTTCTTAATAGTGAGTGGCACTTAACTGTCATAGCAAAAAGTTGCTTGGGTTCATAAAGTCTTACAAAACAAGTTATTCCTTATCACAATCGCCAACCAACCAACCTACTAACATCATAACTAACAGTTCTGAATAGTAACCGACTAGTTCCAGTTTGGTTATGGTTCGTGGTTCCTCATAAACATGAACCAAATCGTAACCCAAAACCGGACATGTCTAAGACTGGTATATCGATCGATAAGCCAGGTCGAGATTACCAAGTCTATTTGAATAAGATCTTTACTTAAGACTGAAAAGTGAAGTCGGAATTTCAATAAATTCGTTGTAGCAAACCTTTAAATTCTACAAATTTGCTAAGGAAAGGGGGAGAAATGTTCAAACGCTTTGCTATGTGGTGTGTGGGCGAGGATCTCAACGACTCTCATAGGCGTCGAGCGGTAACGGCCGATAAATGCTCAAAAAGGCTAAAGAGCGTAAAATAAGAAGGCTAAAGAGTGAACGTAAAATCGGTGGTAACGGTTATCAACGGTTACTTCTGGTGTAAACTTAACCTAGCCAGAGCAAATCAAGGGGACTCCCTCTGAGAGAGAGAGAGAGAGAGAGAGAGAGAGAGAGAGAGAGAGAGACCTTTTTAGGTTTCCTTGCATACAAAGGGAGGTCTATTAGGTTTCATTTCATTCCTTTGCGGAGGGTGACTCCCATTCTTCATTCTGAAAATTCAGAGTTGTTTTGGGTGTTCTTTTTTTGAGGAATTCTATCCGAAAGAGCTCTGATCATCTTCAAAAGAAAAAACAAAGCAAAAAACGTTTGAAAACCCAAGAAAATAAAATTAAAGCATACATAATTCACAGGTTCAGAGCCGAAAATGACGGCCGGAGACGACACCAGGGCCAACGAATCCATTCTCGGTGAAGAGTTTGCCGACTACAATACCGAGGAGTCGACACAATCGGCGGACCATAAAACCACATCCATCAATGATGTTGTAGAACAGAATCCCATAGAAGAGAAGGCAGAGGAAGGAAAATTTTTGAAATCTGCTTCATTCAGGGAAGAGAGCAATTTGCTTTCTGATCTGCCCGAGCTCGAGACGAAAGCCTTGAATGAGCTCAAATCCAAGTTAGAAGATGCAATCCTCAAAAAGGAGCTCCTCATTGACCCGTCTGTGGCAAAGATTGCGGCCGAGGAGGATAAGAAAGCAGAACTCCAAGATGCAGATAAGGGAGAAACAGAGGCTGCAAGTGAAAAAGGATGTAACTGGGAACACCCAAGTGATGATTATGGATGAGAACCTTTCCTTGTGGGGTGTGCCTCTTATGCCCAGTAAGAATCTTGATAGTACTAATGTGTTACTCTTGAAATTCCTCAGAGCTAGAGAATTCAAGGTTGATGAAGCCCTTGAGATGCTGAAGAGTACAATCCGCTGGCGAAAGGAATCAAAGATCGATTCGATATTAGAGGAGAGTTTGGGATCTTGTGGCCTTGATTCTGCTGCTTATATGGATGGTGTAGACAGGGAAGGTCACCCTGTTTGCTACAATATCTATGGAGTCTTTGAGGACAAGGATCTCTACCAGAGGGCGTTCGGAAATGAGGAGAAATGTGAGGAGTTCTTCAGGTGGAGGCTGCAGGTAATGGAGAAAGGAAAACATAATCTGAACTTCGAGCCTGGCAGCGTCTCCTCCATTCTTCAGATCATTGATCTCAAAAACTCCCCCGGGCCATCGAGGAAGGAGATGAGAAATGCTCTGAGAACGGCAGTGAATTTGCTTCAAGACAATTATCCCGAGTTCGTCTCAAGAAATGTAAAAGATTTCTTCTTTCTGTTGTCTTTCAATCCTTTGTACTTTATTTGTCTGTTGTTTTCTGATAAAGTTGTAGTTATGTTTCAAGTCATTAATTTAATCAACACAATAGATATCTGCTCATCTTATTTTATTAGAACAGAATCTTGCTCTTTTAGATTTAAATGTGGGCGTGACCTATATACCAAAGTGGGAGTCAAGAATCCTTTCTCCTGACCTATAAATCATTCAATTATCACAAGTACACTTCTAACAGGGTACTGCACCTGTGACATAGATAATGACCCGACATATAGCTGGAAAAGCTTGGTTTTGGTTTTGGTTTCGGATTTGGTCAAGTTTTTTTTGGTTAGTGCGTATTTCAACTCCTTTTGCATGGTTGTGTATGATTACAGATCCTCATCAATGTTCCCTTCTGGTACTATGCCTTCAAGTTGACACAGTTCTTGACACAGAGGACCAAGAGCAAATTCATCTTTGCTCGGCCGTCCAGGGTTACCGAAACTCTGCTCAAGTGAGATTCCACTATCTATCTGAATGCATAAGCCTGCTTTTGCATAAGTCATCTGAAACAATCCTTGTTGACAGGTATATTCCTGCTGAGAACATACCAATAAAATATGGAGGCCTAAAACACGAAAAGGATGAGATTTTTGGTGGAGCACAATGCGAAGTTTTGGATATTGCCATCAAATCAGGAACAACTGAAAGTGCAGAAATTCCTACACCAGAGGTACAGCAGCTACAGCTTTCTGTATATTAAATGTGCTAATTTCTTTTTTACATTGCTCAAAGATAGAGAAGAAGAATCGAGCACGGAAACAATACCATTCATGCAATTTCTACATTATTTATGACAATATTGAACACTAGATTGGCATACAAATGGATGAAATTTGATTGAGTGGCCTCCTTTTGTTGGTTAAGGAAGGATGGACTTCCAGTACTAGACAACCATTAATAGGTTAGGAAAGGAAGACAGTTAAGGGGCTTACAATGGCCTTTAATTTGGAGCTTTCAACTGGTTATGAAAGGATGGGTTTTATTGCACAAAGAGCCCATGTTTCTCAAGTCTAAGCCGTCGACTCTAAATACCTTCAGCTTGATACCCGGGGGCATGTATATCTGGTAGTGGGGTCCAGCCCAATCCCAGCTTGCCTACCGAGAAGAAAAGAAAGAATAAAACACCTTGCATCAGCTGATGTCCTCTAGTTAGTTATGAGGGCATGAAAATAATTTTTCGCAGCGGATCATAATGGCCTTTAATTGCTGTGTGACCCCATTGTTGCTTATACTAGTAATGAAATTAGTAAACTTGGGTTTGATTACCTCTTCCTTCGATTAAGAACCAAGAAACTCTTTAATACCATAAATATGTATAAATGATGTCTGTGGTATGGAAAGATTGACGAGGTTATTAAAAAATTAGGAGTAGTACTAATAGATAATAAAATGAGAAAAATCATTTCGATATGTAGAAAGACGAGCAAAAGAAGATTCAATTAAAAAGTGTGAGAAACTTTATGATGAAATTGTTAAAAGAAAAGAAAGAACACAAGTGTTGAAAAGAAGGTGCTGTTAGCATGTCATTGGTTTGGGTTGAACCCATGTAGCTGACCCTATCTACCATGATAAAAGACTTGGTTGCTGTTATTGTCAATGTGTTAATCCAATTTGTTGTGGATCCTCTGGCTACAACCAGACATATGAGGTTCTGGGTAAAATGGGCCCTCCAGATAGAACCAAAAGAAAGAATAAAAAAAACTTACAAAATAGGATCTGAACTGGTTGGCTGAACTGATGATTCTGGTTCTAGTTTCCTCATAACCGAGCCGGGGGTTCCTCGGTTGGTTCTGGATCTGATTAGGTTGGTTTCAGTTCTGGGCTCAGTTCGGTTCTGTTTCAAGCCACGGAACTCCTTCCAAACAGGTGAGCTGTCACTCATTTTGCTCAACCAATTTTTCTTAAGACTTTAAAGCAACTATCCTCTTTTATCCAGGATTGAAATAAGCTATTTAATAATTAAGGTTGCAGGGTGGGTTTTTTCTTTTAAGAACTTACTGCTCTGTTTGAATGTAACAGGTTGGTGCCGGGATTTGACTGTAGTGGGCTGGGAGGTGAACTACAAGGAGGAGTTCATCCCTGATCATGAGGGATCATACACTATCCTAATTCAGAAGGATCTCCTCATCTAACATGGAACCTGTTCGGAACTCGTACAGAGCCACCGAGCCGGCAAGGTCGTCTTGTCGATCGAGAACAACTCCTACTGGATGAAAAGGGCCCTCTACCGATTCAAAGTGCATACAGCATGAGTTCTTGAAGCTAGAAGATCATACACTATCCTAATTCAGAAGTCCAAGAGGATCTCCTCATCTAACATGGAACCTGTTCGGAACTCGTTCCGAGTCACCGAGCCGGGCAAGGTCGTCTTGTCGATCGAGAACAACTCCTACTGGATGAAAAGGGCCCTCTACCGATTCAAAGTGCATACAGCATGAGTTCTTGAAGCTAGAATGGAGCAACAAAGAATCAAATTAGAAAAGGTTTTTATTCTTCAAGTATCAAGCTGCTTCTTGATTGATCTAGCTTATTGTGAGTTAACTGCTAATATGGCACATGATAGGGCTCTGTGGAAACAAAGAATCTATGTAGTTGACCCCGTCTAATATGGGAAAAGGCTTAGTTGTTGTTGTTGTTGTTGTTATGAAGTCGCTTCCTCGTTGAGAGAGAGGGATGTAAAAGTTTATTTTAGTTTGAGGTTGTATGGATGTAAGATGTGTAAATCATTTTGTCATGTATATGTTCATTTAAAGCTTTCAAAGCATGAAATATATTGGTTTCATATCCAAAAAAAAGATTAAATGCAGAATGTTTTTTATTAAAATAGGATTCGGATTTCTATTCATGTATTCAATCTTTTTTGTTCAAATTGGAATCGGATATGAAGAAACCGAATTCAAATGTAAGCACATTGTCATCCAAGTGAGAATCTTAATCTTGATTATATAGAATTAAATTTGTTCATATTCGACAACCTGTATCCAAAGAAGTCAAGAGCAACAACTACTAAGCCTTTTCCCATACTAGATGAGGTGAGTTATATGGATTCTTTGTTTTCATAGAGCTTGATCATGTGTTATGCTAACACTTAACTCAACATAAGCTTTGGATCATTTCCTTCTAACACAAAATCTTTAGTGTTTCCTTCTAACACTTTTGTGATCTCTCTTCCTCTTTTAACATCCTCTTCTAACACTTTTTCTGGTCTCTCTTACTCATTCTATGTTTTTCAAAAAAGTAAACAACTAAGCCCCTTCACATGGTAGATGGGGTTGACTAAATGGATTCAGTGTTTTCAGATAGCCCTATCATAATTTGTAGAATCCATCATAAATAAGTCCGACAAAGTTTATGTGGCTATCGAAAGCCTAACCATCATCTTTTATTCGGGCTTGAGACCAGCCAACCATGCAAGGGTGACCCCTTACATGGGTAGAGTTTTTCAAAAAATATATATATATAAAATAAACTTAAGTAAAATTACTTATTAGAAACTTTGTTGTTAGCTGAGATTTTCAATATTCTAATAGATAGAAAAATCAACAATACTAGAACGACCCGAACTAATGGATAAGGCGCTCGCCTCCGGAGCGGGAGATTGTGGGTTCGAAAAGGGTCCCACCTGGGTCAAACCAAGGTTGGATTCGTAACAAATAATAAATAAATAATTTCATTATATGTTACAACATATAAAACGTCTTATAATATGAAATAAGACATATGTTATAATTTTATCATATATCACAACATATAAATCAGCTGGTTGACCTATATTTATTTGTGAAACCGCACTGTTGCGCGTCCTGTCCTGCTCCACACCTTCATCACCCAACCCGCTACAACTGGAGGTTAAAAAAAAGCATTTTTCTCCCAATCTCGATGGTGCCCTGGACATAGTGGATTCCTGGTAAAAATGGTGGTTCCATGGTGCTTTGAGTTTGGAATGACTCGAAATCGTAAATAACTAAACAATTTACGATTATATATAGAGAGAGAGAGAAAGGAGGAGGGGTGGTAATGGTAAACGTTTAAACTCTCTTCATGCTCAAATCTTTTTTATCATTGACGTGATAAAGTAAAAAAACATTTAATGCATATGTGCATTAAATGTTAAGTTAAAAAATATAATGATATTTTTAATTAAAATATTCACTATTGATTGTGTTAATCAAATGATTGAGATATTTAAATAGATTTGAGATGGATGAGGTTTGAGCTTATACCACTACTTCTTTGTAAATACTTGTTTTTGCTAAATACTGATAATTGCTTAATGAGCCAGCTTGTATGCAGTGCATAGAGCTCCAAACACAACTAAGGATGATTAAGCTCAGGATGTTTTTAACCGAGCGAAACGATGAGTAATTGGATACATTTTCCAAACCCTAATCGTAATAATACACTTTCACGTAAAGAGTTTTAAGAGCACGTCATGATCATTGGCTACCAAGTTGGATCCAATTGATGCACAATTATTTAGGGTATACTTGGATTGGTTTTGTTAGAACTGAACTGAATAAGCAAATCTTTCAGATGGGATTCGAGATTGATTCAGGACCACTGGGTTTGATTTAGGTCTAGAACTTGGACTCATTGGATAAGGCTTTGGGTCTGTCATATTTAGACCCAAACCCCTTTGAACACAATTTTTTTTTGGAAAGGCCTTTCAACACAAACTAGTTCATAATAGAGCCCGTTTGGATTTGTGAAACAAATATAGACCCGACACAAATTCCAGCCTATCTCAGTCCCATTTGATGCCCATTCGCGAATTCAGAGAAAAATTGAGAAGAACTTGGACGCCAAGAGCTCGATACCCGGGAGATGAACATAGAATCTACCCATCCCCATCATACAACAAAAAAAATGACAACTTAATAGTTATTTATTCTTTCAAACGTCATATATGTTTATTGATTCAATAGCCCCGTCAGCAGTGAAACCCAACTGAAACTTCTCGGGTAATATATATATATATATATATATTTGTATTAAAGGATTTGTTTAAACCTACCATTTTCTATCTGAACCCGTGGATTTTTGGTCTATTGAAAGCAGATCAAGAGCTTTGTTGAGCTTCAAGTTGTTAGTCTTTGGCCTCCCAACCTTCTCGTCAACTACTGTGTGGTGGTGATTGCGGTAAGGCAGTTGTGAGGAAGGTAGTCAGAACTGAGATTCTAAATCGAATCGGTGGAAGGTCGTTCGATTTTAGCACAACAATAACTCGCCAAAGTATCATACTCTTTTACCTGCGAAAATTATTTAAAACTGGAACTGATCAGAAACTATCCACCACAACCAATCAATGTGGCTCCCTCTATTGAGTCGTTAGGAGGGCGACTCGTTGGGTCATGCTGCAGCATTTCTGATAAACGTGGTAGGATGTTCCTCTTGGAAAAATAAATGGGGATTAATGAGATGTAAATGGTTTGTTCGACGGGGACGTGCATGCACGTTGAATTTCATGGGGATTAATGTCAAGGTGGGTCTCTCTTGTTGCGGGAGGGGAGTTGATTCTGTTATTTGATTTTTCAGGCCGAGCTGTTTCTCTTTGGCACTCGCATTCAATTAACATGGAAGTCTCCATATAAGATTGTTGATTTGAAGGCTCGTAGGAGGAGGAGAAGAAAGATGTTTTGTTGTCGTGGTACAAAAGAAAACGACTACGCCCCACCCGTCAGGCAGCAGTCAGCCCCACCCAACGGCAGGCCTTATGGTAACTGTTTTCATGCTTACATTATGAACTCATTAATCATCTTCTATTGTGCTTAATTTAGTCCGCTTGGTTATGATGCCACTGTTTCTAGTTTAGTGAGGATGGATTATGTTTCTTTGTCATAAATGTTATATTGGTAATAGCAGCAAGTGCGATATTAGTATACAACAAATCAAGCTTGGGGAATATCTTTAATGGAATATTGGAGGCTTCGTTGAACAACTAGCAACGTTCTCCTGGCTGGGCGGCCGACTCACATGTCAGAGGTCATGAGTTCGACACCCGGAGTGTGTATCTGGTTTCAGCCTCCCCATTGCACTGAAAAGAAAGGACATTGGATGCTTCATTTCAAGTTGAAGCAAGGTCAAATTTTCAGTTTTGTCATGATTTTTATGTAAGGAGAATGTTCCTTATGCATTGAAAGCTACGTTGCACACAGGTACACCAATATAGGTGACGTAGCAATACCTAATACATACCGGGTACTGATACATATATCAGTATGATACTAGAATCGGTATACTGGTATGCAGGTACATGTACTCAATATGAGTACGTCAAGTACCCGTATCGGTTACTTAATGAATCGGACTGACCCATACATATATGGATTGCCCGATTCAAAACTCAACTATACAACAATAACTAAGCTTTTTCCCATACTACATGGGTCGGCTACGTAGATTCTTTGTTTCCACTTAGCTCTATCATAATTTGTAGAATTTATGATAAATAAGTTCGACAACCTTAATCCTCATTCCCAGCATCTCTCTCTCAGTGTTGTCCCAGCATTTTTATGTAAAGAGAGGCAAGTTGAACATAGGAGGCTGGGCAGATGCGCCCAGGTCCCAGACCTTCTATCTGTAGCCATAATCAACCTGTAAGTCTATTGTGTAAACAAAGATATTCAGGTGAGAATTTTACATTAATTTTCTTCTTCGAACAGAGAGAGCGTCCCATGTGAGAGAGAGAGTCAGTACGTAATTTCTATGGGTGGGAGAGGTAGAAAAGCTAGATTACAACTATTTCCGGGGTGTGACCACAAAAGGATTAAAAGAAACTCTTTTGTGATTAATATGGATCCTTAATCTTTCTTTTATCAAACAGTCATCAACTAGGATTTTGTACCTGGGGAGGACCCGGGCATTCTCTCTCTCTCTCTACATATATATATATATATATTATATATTATATATATATATATATATATATAGATAGATAGATAGAGAGAGAGAGAGAGAGAGAGAGAGAGAGAGAGAGATTGTAGCATACGGCACAAGCTGTGCGGTGTTATGATCGTCCTTAATGATCCCCAACCGTCCAATCATGGATACGAATGGCTGAGATAAAAGGATAAAATGTTGTTGGATCATTACTAGGCTGAACCTGGGACAAAATGACTGAGATAAAGGATCAAAGCCTTGCCCGAGCTCGAGTTGACTAAACCTGGATCAGAACAAAATTAAGGAAACCTAACGAAACTAGGCTGAACCAAAAATTTACATACATTGTAATGTGTCTCTTTTGACAAGAAAAATAGGAATTTGTCCAATAAAATAAAAGGTAATGAGTTGATAAAAACCACACGAATTGATTTGGAGGGACAAAGTAACGATGTAAGGCAGAATTTGGAAAGCTGCCATCTTTTCGGAGGAAAATATATACACGAATTGCTAGCTGAAAGTTTCCTCTTCTCATCTCGTGTCACCTTTGCAGTTCGGAATCCTTACACAAGCAAAAGTTTTTGCGACGTTAACAATATGTATTAAATAGCCTGTTCGTCTGGAGAAAGCAGCACTATCCAAACAGGACTCAGTTCTAGGTTACACCTTAGTCTCATATATATATATCCTTAGTCTATATATATATATATATATATATATATATATATATATATATATATATATATATATATAGAGGAGAGAGAGAGAGAGAGAGAGAGAGAGCTAAATCTATATATGGTTAAGGTGAAAGAGTTCAAATAAACTTACATAGGAATTGATCGCCATATTCTGACTGCTGAGAGAAACAAGCTTCCTGCTATTTTGCCTGATAAATTTGAGGCTTTATAGACAAATTATTGGACCACCACAAGAGCGGATTCAAACAATAACCTTGAAAAATCTCGAAATAACAATATAAGAAGACTTGCAAAACAAGCAACCTCATATTAAGGTCAACACATATACTACTTGCGTATATGGGCTCTGGTTCATTTGAAAATTAGCAGTTGAATAAATTACTTAACAAATAGATTAAGACTAATATCTATATATATATATATATATATATATATATATATATATGTGTGTGTGTGTGTGTGTGTATAAGCTTCATGTATATCGTATGTACTAGACAATTATTGGCAACAGCTTCAAATTTTTGCTTAATATTTTAATGGCCTTTTTTAAGAATAAAAACTAGAAATTAGTGGGACTGGTTTTTGAAGTAAATTACAGTCGATAATTATTGGCAACAGCTTTAATTAGCATTAATTGTGGCGAAATTTTCACAATAGACTTGTATATGGATCAAACCAGCCCGCTTTCTGAAGGTGAGATGGGATTATATGTTTCCTTTTGTTAATTAAGGAGGAGAACAGTTCCCTTGTCGTTCAAGCAAGTGATGATAACAGTTACCTCAAAAGTTCATATAGGTCCGAACTCTTTCATGATGAGGTGAATATCTGATCATAAATGAAAACTAAAAGAACCTTGTTGTTAACTTTTATCATGGAGTATTTGAATGCACCTTTGTGGATAAGTTCTTTACCATAAGTTTCTTTTAGTTTGTTTTTATGGAAAGACTGAATTCCGGCTGTTGTTGAGTTTATTTGAGTGTGAAATATAGCCGGAAAACATAATTCTGATTGCCATTGACCTGATTCCGACGTATAGCAGATTATGTGCGCTTATTGCCTTTCCGATTAGCAGTGGTTATCGTGACAAAAGAAATACGTGCACACAACTAATTCACGGTGTTATTTATCTTGCAAACTATTAAGAGATGAAACAACCAGTAATTGATGTTAGGCTATAAAGGATTAGACCTGATCTCATCATTCATAACACCATGAGCGGCAGTGAATTATTACAGAAGCATTGCTTTACCAACATACAGAACAAACAGATGATATTGCATATAGCAATAAGAACAATAAGAATCATACATGTAATGATATTGCATATAGCATGTTTAACAGGGTTGAGCATGGACGGCCTCGCTGGGCACTTCTTCCACTATCCATCAAAAGCATATACGACGGGAACGAGGAAGAGAAGGAAGGTGCAAACAGATGAATAAGGCGGAGAAACGAGATGGCACAAGACTGGGAAAACAAGACCCATCTTGGTGGATGGGAAAACAAAAGTCCATAAGAAGATCTTGGTGCTTTACACCAACTATGGAAGATTGAAGAAGCCCGGTAAGACTAACTGGGTGATGCATCAGTACCATTTGGGCTCACAGGAAGAAGAAAAGGAAGGGGAGTTGGTCGCTCCAAAGCATTTTACCAAACACAGCCTCGACAGAGTGGGAGTCTCCAACCGGCACCTCGTGGAGTATTACTGTAATCCTGTGAAGGAAATGATGCAGAGCCACCACTTGCGCATGAGCCAATCTTCATTGCCTCATCAAAACCCTAGCTTTGAGTCATCAACAGAGACTTTCAATCACGTATCTTTTCCCCTCAACTAATTAACACAAAAGTTGCCTTTACGGGTCGACACAGTATCATACCTGGCCTAGCTAACCATGCTATACTCTCCCTCTCTCTCCCCCCTATTCTTTGATTGTTTTGGAAATAACTCTTTTGTTCTTGGCAATTGTCCTCTTGTACATTAGTTGATAGCTTGGAATCGATACTTGTAGATAAATAGATCGTGTACCATCCTGTTCTTTTCCATTGGGAACAGGTTATGTACTCTTAAGAATAAAACTTCGCCGTTGTAGTTTGAGGAAAGAAATTAAACATTAAATTGTGAACTGAAGAAGCTTAAATTCCTTCTTTTCTTTTTTGGTTTTAGTATTCAAGAATTTTTCAAGGAAATTTGGTCCCATACGGAATTGTTTCTGCTGCTTGCGTGTATGAAAATCTAGTATTGAACTAGCCATCACTAATTTTAATGACTACGACGAAACTTTGAGGCATATACTATCTGCTATCACTATATTTTCGAAATATTGCAAGAATAATGGCAATGTTATCAATTAAAACATAAATTTAATTCAATAAAAGCATAATGATCTTAAATATATCAATACATCATATACATTCGGAATCTCAAGATATTTTAAAGAAAGCTTTTCCTTATCTTTTATTTTAATAATTCTTTCTTTTGAGTATTTCAATTTAAAACCTTTTCTTAAACAAGGAAAAACTCGATATCTGGCAACACGGTTGTGGGTGTTAGGCTTCGGTCTCCCACTGTGACCAAGAAAATAATCAATCTTTTGCGAACAATTACCAATTAAAGACTTCATTTATCAGTATTATTTCACTTGAGATTGACAAATCAATCCATCACTCTGCAGCTACGCGAGCACCAAGTTTCTTTTCTTATTGATTGATTGAATACGCCAGCTTTGATAATTAGTCCTTAATGTACTTTAACATGATTGCTAATTTTTCGGTTTAAATGATAAAATGACAAAATTTAGAGCGTAATGGTCACTAAGAGTCAAGATATGGAACCTTAACTAGGAGCCAGAACGTTATTAAGACAACATTAGGGAGTGTTTGATGCACCTGACTCTGCTGATGGTTCGTTTATGGAAATGGTGGTTGTTTCGTGTACTGGGGATCCAGACCCTGACAATGGAGTCAATCAGGACACATGAGTTCTTATATTAAAAGTGGGAACTCTGGGGCGTTCATAAATACAACTATAAATTCAATATGATATCACCGAGCTTATGAACTGCTGCTACCTTGCAACTGGTTGCAAGATTGATGCCGTTTATCCGAGAGGTGAACATGATTCAAACTGAGGCTAATGTATTGCTCCTACTTTTGAGGTTTTACAAAGCCATTGATACTCATGTCATAGATATATAAAGCTCTTCGTAGACTTCAGATTGGGCAATTTAAATGCCGTATGAATGAACCTACGTGAATTTTTAAGTACCATCATGTGTTATATTACCGTATAATAATAAAAAGCCAATAATTTTTTCGTTATTTGCGTTCCAACACTCTTGAGATCTCCCAACCCCTCTCGGAGTTCATAACTGGCCGACATTTTTGTGTGAGTAATGCTCCACCAAAACCGCCACTATTCTTTTTTTTTTTGTAGTTAGTGGGTAATAGTCTCTCTACTCTCTAGTTAACTTTGTTAGGTGGTTTGAATCTCATTGGTGAATTAACATGTGTGAATCGAAGTGTAAAACATTGTAATTTGTAGGTGTGGCACATTAAAACCCACAAAATTTTAAGATCAGTCATTGTGAAATTCTTTTGTTTTCTAATTGTTAGATTATATTCTTTATTTTGTTGAGGATCTTGATATCTTGACCTTTACTTTTAGATTTCTATCATCTACTGCTAGGAAAGACTGCAACACTTAGTGGTAATGAATCACACACTAATGATAGCAAATCTGGTTAACTTTGTTTGGCAGTTTTAATCCTTTTGCTCGTGAATTAAAATGTGTGAATCGAACTGCAAAACATTGTGATTTGTGGGCCATGGTACATTATTGTGAAATTCTTGTTTTTTTAATTGTTAGATCATATTCTTAATTTTGTTAGGAATCTTTTTCATCTTGATCTTTCCTTTTAGATTTCTATCATGTGTTGCTAGAAAAGGTTGCAACACTTAGTCCAATCATCTATACTTGTAGTGATCTTTTGTATCTGCGACATTTGAGACAATGATCTATACAAGAATAGTTATTTGTTTTATTATTTCAAAATTGTAATAGTGATTGTTTTGAGAATATTACTTCATATATAATTTTGGAATTTTCTGTTATATATTTAATAATGGTGGTCACTAATCATATCTTTAAGTACGTATCATATTTTATTTTGTATTATAGGAATAATAGAATATAAGAACCGATAGAAGAGATGACAATTGACGATTGGTTATAACAAAGTGAAATTAGCAATATATCAGGCAAATTTAGGGTGAACTTCAGAGAAGATGACATTTATAATTTACGTTACGTTGAAGTAATAAAAGAAAATCGAGTGTGAGTGTCCAAAAAGGGCTGATGGTACGATCACGGAATTTCAAACAAATCTAATGTGTTCATTTCAATAAAACATACATACAATATATATATACACTAGAGTAGAGATGTAATTAAAATAGAAAACTAAAATTAGATCAACAGTATAAATAAAATAAATTGACCAATCCCTTTTGAATTGACTTTTATTATTATTATTATTATTTTTTAATGGATTTTTATTTGCTTTTTATTGAAAATGATTGTACGTGATTGAAATAAGTTGGGAAGCAAAAGAATGAACCTAAGAACCGTCGAGAAGGACCGAAAGGAGTCTCGCACAAGAGAAAAGAGAATTTCCCTTTTTGACCGAGTAATATTTCCGTAATTACTGCAGTTAAAAAAGCAAATGTGTATAAAAAAGTAAAAAGCAAATGTGCGTATAAAATGGTATGCGCGTATCAATCCTATGACAACACGTAGAGGAAATACAGGCGTCTTCGACGTTCCCATTTCACCAGCCGGATTCGGGGAAAATCGTGGAGAAGTCGACGTAGAGTCGATTTGAACATATCTTGTGGTTTTTTCCCGCCACAATTCCGGCCGCCAATTTTGGTTGTTGCTTATTAATTGCTTTTCCATATCATCGGCACTTCACTGTTGCCTCCCATCTCGTTTTCTCGGCAAGAGGCCGTCTGTGTCGATTGAATTTTCGGTGCCCACGTCGACGTTTTGCGGTGGGTTCTCGCAATGAGTATGAAGTCCGGGGACATCGAACGGTGGCGGACGTTTTTCCGTGGAGCGGACGGTGATATCTTCGATGTTCTTGAGTACGCCATCCTCGTGGCGGCGTCGGATTACCCGAAGTATTTCATGAAACGAAGGGACTTCATCGCGCAGAAGCTCTTCGCCTGCCCATCAATGAGGTGCATCGAGTGCGAGTCCGTGGCGTTGACGGAGAAAATCGCTGGCAGTGGCTCCACCGAAGTGTGTCAGGCAAAGGAGACGAAGATCAACAGCATAACAGATGATAACGGGGGGAACTCAATCTGCAATGCCAATTACGATGAGGCCGAGAACCTCATGGTGAAGATCGAGGACGAGTCTCGGATTATCGATGAAGTTGTTAAGATGAAAGTTGTTCTAGAGAGTCGTGATCAGGTTCTTACTGTTAGTCCTTTGGTTGATCTTCTGTGTTTTTTCCTTTGTTTTTGTATGAAAATGGATGGTTTTATTCGTTCTTAGTTGCCGCAGCAGTGTTGACTGTGAAATTTTCTGTAGCTGTAATTTTACAGGATGAATTACATTTTTCTTTCACAAGAGATGGTCTTGAAACTTGTATGTTCTCGTATAAAGTTTGTGATAAAACAAGATATTGCGACCTGAAATACTCGTTTGCATGAATGAATTGTTTGGCTTGTTCGGACATGGTTTATGATTCTGATCTTGGTATTATTTCTTGAACAGTCCGATACTTCATTGTTGGAGTCGTTGAAGAGGCTGCAAACGATGGAACTCTCTGTTGATATTTTAAAGGTGATCATAGTTTTGGTAAATTGTCTTTCTTAGTTAACTTGTAGAGGTTCAAGTAAGGTGGAATTCGGATAAATTTGTGTTAATCTTTTCCAGGTTACACAGATTGGAAAAAGTGTTAGTATGTTAAAGAAACATACAACTAAAGAGATTAAAAATTCTGCAAGGACTTTGATAAGGTAACATTGTTATTGTTTTTATCCTTCTAAGTGTGACTAATATTCATTGATCATGTTTGTGAAGAGATCAATGGTTTTCTTACATTTTTCACCGTTGCAGGTTCTGGAAGAAAATGGTTGATGACTGGATTCAGGCCACTTCCAATGTGACTGGTACTCTCTTTTTTTAAGCTAGTTCTAATTCATCATATGTGTATTTGTAGAATGGAAGATATCATAAGTAGTTCTTTTGATCTTTGATTATTTAGGTGACTTGCTACAGTCTGTTAATCCTTCTACTGTAGATGATGAAGAAGGCCTACTTTGTCCCCCAATGGATGAAGAAGCCTTCTTGGCGCCCACGTCCATCTCAATGGAGCTCCCACAGGTAAACTTGTCATTCCCCTTCTTTATGATAAGTCTATTTCCGTTGCCTTATCCTTCTTTCTTTGGTATAGCAGGTTTAAATTCATATACTTTCTCTTTTTTTATTTTGATTCTGATTCTGATTCTGTTTCCGTGTCGTTTGGTTTTGGGAACTCCTCAAGTTCTTCGAGAGGGTGGATGATGGCGAAAGTGAGTTCCTACTCTTTCTAAATTCTGATTGTGCCTAATATTATTTTTCGAAATTCTGATTGTGCCTTCTTTATGCTAATATCATTTTGTGTATGCTATTATAGATCCTCATAATGGTGGAAACCGAGACATACTGAAGGAAAATGGAAGAAGATCTGGTGCTGAACACAATATTCAGAAGCAAAAAGTGAATGGGGGTGAGGTGAATGATATCAAGGAGAATGCAGCTGTGACAGAATTTGACGGGTTAACTAAGAAAGAAGTGCCCCTTGAAGTTAACAGGCAAAGAAAATTCATCCTTAAACTGAAACCACGGCAAAGGCCAGAGACTCTGCAAAAAATAACATCAGCCACACTCTCGGGTGTAAGTAAATCATCTCTCTTTGAATTGCCGGAATTTGGTTCTATTATGTTCATTTTGGTATTAAATCCCGAGGAATGGATCATAAATCGTCACTCTTTGAATTGCTAGAAATCGGAATGTTTAGATGACCAATCGATGAGAGCAAAGCTCGAAGCTACCAAGAGAAAGCTTCATGAACAATACCAACAAGCTGAGAATGGTTAGTGCTTCGTTTTCAACAAGTATCTGAATTGCAGTTTCTGCTTGCCATTGAAATGTGCCCTTGTTCTCTCTTCCTAGAGAAAATAATGCCCGCATACGGCACTTTGTTGCGTTACATTGAGAATGAATATTGAAGCTTAGGAATGTGATCCGTGCATGATTTTTGCATAATTGCCTGGTTTTTTGGTGACAGCCAAGAAGCAACGTACAATCCAAGTCATGGAGTTGCATGATCTACCTAAAGAGGGTTTCAGGCAGAGACATTCCAACGTCACATCTGTTCCCCAAAATAGACATTGGAATAAGAATGGTCGTCGTTGATGGCGGTCGCAAGGAACATATGTATAGTCCACCTGGAGGCTTCCATATTCAAATAATTGGAGAAGTTTGAAAGTCCTTGTCGTGGCTACTTGATTAGCAAACGCAAGTTTCCATTGACGACAGTGAAGCTTCATTCACAGCAACTCCGCTTTTGGCTTTCAGGGTGGATTTCCTACGATAAACTTCGCGCTCTAGGGGCCTTTCTTTTTTAAAAATGAAGGTTGTAGGAGGCAAAGATTGGAGGGATGGAGCTACCACTTCCCTGCATTTACATTTTTATGACTTTTCATAACGATTACTGTGACTTTCTTAGAACTTTACAAGAGTCAGGACTCAATTTCGTCTGCTCTTTCTTAGAAGTTTTGAACAAAACTTGATCTGCGGCTGTTTTCTTATATATGTGACAGGAAATGTTACTGATGTTAATTTTGCACTCTTTCTGTCTGTAACCACTTGGTAACGATGTTAAATGCAAATGTTTTGTTATATATGTGAAAGGAAACTGGAATATTACAGATATGATATTTTTGCGATATATATATATATATGTATATAGAGAGAGAAGGGGTTAGGGCTAAGCATATAATAATATCCTTTTGGTGTATAATTTAGCATAAAAATCTCCACCATTCAATCTTACCAACCATTAAAGTATTTCACTTTACATGATCAACCATTAAAGTGTTTCACTTTACAGTATGGTATGAAACACTTTACATTTGATGCATTTTACATTTAACTGCAACATTAACTGTAAAGTGTTTCACCACCTCAATCTCAATCCTTAATTTCAAAGGATGTTGTAAGATTATCAAAAGACATTATGCATTTAACACTATTACACATGCATATTGAATGCAAAGTATATTTAAAGCATTATGTACATTAAATACTAATGTGTTGTGTACATCAACCATCGATCTCGAACGTTTTGAAAGATTCCTCTCTCTCTCTCTCTCTCTCTCTCTCTATATATATATATATATATATATATATATATATATATATATATCTGTTGAGACCGATAATGTGAGACAATACACTCAAGTCTCAAACCATTTTTGGTAAAGTGTTTCGGCCATCTCAAACACCTAAGTCCAAGTCGATTTTGATCTGTACATTTTTAATGATCGGCCAATAATGGCCACTTTCCCGGCAGAACAAAATGCCCTTTTATCTGTCACGCACCGGGTTCACTGGTCCCGCTTCAGTACTCCACCCACTGCTGACCCGCTCTCATGTGGTGCTATGAGCTTGAGGCATGACATGCTAGAAATCTCTAATACAAATTTTATTTGCTTAAAAAATCCAATTTGTCTCCAATTTAATGTCCTTTGAATGCTAAAGAATATGACAACATATTTTTGTGTATTAGCAAATGATCATGGCTGTCTCTTAGCCGAGTCTCTTAGCAGGTCATATATGAAGTATTTATTCTATAATTTACCAAGTTTAGTTATTATGAATTGATTATATGTTATAAACTACAAACCTCAAATATTTGCTTGTTAAAATGCAATATACCATAGTTTGCAACCAAACTGAACTGAAACCCCTGGTTAAGTTTGTTCAGTTTAATGGGTTATATGATGCGTTGTTTGGTTCCCCAAATTTGAGGAACAATTATATTCGTTTTATAAGGTTGAAACTGGAACCCCTCCAAAAACACGACGTTCGGAGATCATGGCATCATTATTCTTCTTTTACATGTAAATGTATGTGTTATATGTATGTACATATATGTATATATATATATATATATATATATATATATATATATATATATATATATATATATATATATATATATATATATATATATATACCGTGGAACGTATATAGAAAAATTCAACCACAAGGAAGAACAAGTATTCAAAACATACCCTGAAACATTCTATAAATGATACCTATAAACATCAACACATGTATTGGATCAAGGCCTATGGGTTTGAAAACTATGTTGAGAAACTGCAAACCTATGTCACACGGGTCTGGGTGCAGGATACGGCAAATTTCAAAAATTTTGGGTGCAGCAACACGATTAGGATATAATATATATATATTCAAGCTACAACAAGTGAGACATCAATTAATATAAGTATAGGACAATAGCAAGTACACAACTTTATATTAAATTATATTAAAGCAAAACACATAAATAGTAAACAACTACTAAATTCATCATAATAAACAAATCAATCTTCATTATCCGAACTCATTTATCCGTGAGCTAAAAAAAATTGCATTTTTCGGTGTCGGTGTCGTACCAGTGTCAAGGGAGACACTCCACCCCTTAGAAGTGTACGTGTGACTTTGCTGCAAATGGTACAAACTCAATTTCAAAGAACTCAAGAGAACACATGAGTAATACAAGTACTACGTAATCGACAAAGATATATAAATATATGCTTCCAGCACTTGAACGAAATATTCATAAACAAAGAAAGCATCCAAGTACAGAGAATAAAAGGGTGCTATAAGTAATTGTTCCCAGCAACACGAAGAGAAGCAGTAACCATAGAATACAACAACAGAGAAAGAAACTATAGAAGTTCATATACCAGTCATTCATATTACTCTCAGCCTCTGTGAACTCCATCTCATCCATGCCCTCACCCGTGTACCAATGGAGGAAAGCCTTTCTCTGAACATGACCGTGAATTGCTCCGAAACACGTCTAAACATTTCTTGAATTGATGTAGAGTTCCCCATGAACGTGGATGACATGGATAACCCAGTTGGTGGAATATCACAAACACTGGATTTCACATTGTTCGGGATCCATTCCACAAAGTAGGAAGAGTTCTTGTTCTGAACATTGATCATCTGCTCATCTACTTCCTTTGTACTCATCTTGCCACGGAACATGGCTGATGCAGTGAGGTATCGGCCATGACGAGGGTCGGCCGCACACATCATGTTCTTGGCATCCCACATTTGTTGTGTAAGCTCTGGCAATACTAAAGAGCCCTGTATTGTTGGGAGCCACTAGATGTTAGCTGGGAGCAAAACCCACCATGATTGGTGATAAAATTATCAAAATGCAAAAACTGAACCCTTCGTATATAAAGGAAGTTGTTGTCCGAACCAGGATATGGGTGCATGACTCACGTTCTTAAGGGCGTTCTCATTTTGGTAGCCATGCTTGCGTAGAAAGGATCCCCAAACAGCAATAATCATAACAAATGGCAATGTGATAGGAAAACAGAGGCAGGAATGCAGCAAAGGTTACAAAGTAATCTAACAACTACAGAAATTGACTCATACCAAAACAACGAGTAAAAGAAGTGTTGGAAGGAGAAGCCACTTACAGCTAGGGGTTGTAAGCTTCAATGTCCTGAAGCAAATGTCATAGAGAGCCTCATTGTCCAAAACCATGCACTCATCCGCATTTTCAACCAATTGATGCACGGAAAGGGTAGCATTGTAAGGTTCGACAACAGTGTCAGAAACCTTAGGTGACGGAAAGACGGAGAAAGTGAGCATCATGCGATCGGGATACTCTTCCCTGATCTTTGATATCAAGAGGGTTCCCATTCCCGACCCAGTTCCACCGCCAAGTGAGTGACACACTTGAAATCCTGAGAATAAAAAACCAAACAAGAAAAATTGACATCAATAACTGGACGAAATATTTGTCATTCCAAAGAAAATAAAAAGGTTCAGCATTGTAGTGGCGACAGTCGAAACTGAAAAAAGGAAAAAGCTTTCATAGAAAGAATCCACAAATTACCGCAGTTTTATACTTCAGGATTAGTGAATGTCAAGTCGTGATAAACATTTTCCCCGTAGTGTGCATGAGAAATATTGTTAAAATGGAATGATATACCTAAATATTAAGGACTAAAAGAAGAAGGGACCAAGAAACATCAAATCAGAATGATTTCACCGTCTAAACTCTAGAACATGTTTTGCGGAAATACAAACAGAGAAAGAAGCAAGGAAGCAGAGGCCAAATACTAGATCGGATGCACAAACTGAACAGTATTCACAATTTTGCTTAAAGTGACGAACGTGCTTGAACGTTGAAAGAAACAGGAGCGGAAAATGCTTGAAACAAATAAATGCATGAAGAAGAAAATTTTACAGAAAAGCGGAAGGATCGAGCAGGTCGTTCAGCAAAACGACCGGATCCGTTTCAAAATCACACGAATAACATAAACCGCTCAATCGTTTTTCGTTGCTAAAGAGGGTCCTTGTTTCAGCATTCGGAATGCACCAGCGCAGGTGGAAAACCGACTGATCCGGCGAAAGAATGGCAGATCTACTCATTAGTAAGGAAACTCAGTGACGATCTCCCTTGATCTCATGAAAGAAGCTTATATCGAGAAAGGAACGAGCATAATGTGCGAGATATGTGTTACCTTGGAGGCAATCGCAGTTCTCTGCCTCCTTACGCACGACATCGAGCACAGAGTCGATGAGTTCCGCACCCTCCGTGTAATGTCCTTTGGCCCAGTTGTTTCCGGCGCCGGACTGACCAAAAACGAAGTTGTCCGGCCGGAAGATCTGGCCGTAGGCCCCCGTCCGGACGGCATCCATGGTTCCGGGCTCTAGATCCATCAACACAGCGCGCGGAACGAACCTCCCGCAGCTCGCTTCATTGTAGTAGACATTGACGCGCTCCAACTGCAGATCGGACGCTCCCGTGTAGCGCCCCGTCTGATCGATGCCGTGCTCGTCGCACACCACCTCCCAAAACTTTGCTCCGATCTGGTTCCCGCATTGCCCTCCCTGAATGTGAAGAATTTCTCTCATTTTGCCTCTTGTTTTCCTCCGATCCCAACACGCACACACACACAGAGAACGAGAGAGATGGAGAGGAAGGGGAGACGGGGGATTATATACGTGTACTGGGTCGAGATCAGACGGTCAATAGATAGTTCGTCGATCTCTGCGATGGGATCGGAGGGTGGTGATTCGCCGATTCCGATCGTTACGGTCTGCGCTAAGCGTCTTTCGATTTCAAAAATATAAACGGCTTGTTTTTAGCCGATGGCCTTTTTCTGAGCTGGCTGAAAATAGGGTTTCTCGCGTTCTATTGTTTATTCTTTGGGAGAGGAATGATTGGGTAAGGGCCATCCCCATGTGAATCTTCGTGCGCATGAAGCCCCGAAATTACCTAGGGATTCGGGATAACCGGCCCGATATTCTAGATTAAATTTTAACCTTAGAATCTGATAGATCTGCGGTGTCGATTTTTGTCTACTTATGGACGGATCGCTCAATAGTGGATCAACCCAATCGAACGGTTCATCAATTCAATGCGCGGGAAGCCTCCATCACGTCACTGGCTTGAATATCAACCGGCCGTTTCAAACATAACCTGAGTAATGAAACACGAACACGAACCAACCTCAGTGCCATGTCCACCCAAAGACACGAAAAAGTTAGGTTTCCTTTGGGTTGGCCCAACTTTAACACGAAAACGAAATTACAGTGGACATGCTTCTACCACGACCCAATGGTTAGGACACGATTAACACCCCTAATCATATCCCAAACCTGTCTTAGAACTGGCTAACAAACACGAGCTGGTTGTGGTTCGGCTAGCGCGATGAGTCCATTCACCGGGATTTACCTCAGTGGAATACAAGTTCAACTGAACATTGCTAGTCAATAAATTTTCGTGTCCACACAAGCAGGACCCAATATAAAATCTTCGTGTCCACACAAAGTAATACAACAACAACAACAACTAAGCCTTTTCCTATACTAGACGGGGTCGGCTACATGGATTCTTTGTTTCCACGCATCCCTATCGTGTGCCATGTTATCAATTAACTCCCAATAAGCTAGATCATTCTTTATTGTTTCTTTCCAACACTTTTGTGGTTGTTCTCTACCTCTTTTAATACTTTTCAAATTTAGTTTTTCTAACTTTCTTATAAGTTCTTCTTTTGATCTTCTTTCTACGTGTCCAAACCACTCTCTCATTTTATCCTCTATGGGTGTCACTCCTAATTTGTTTCTAATAACCTCATTATGTATACGTCCACACAAAGTAATATGTCAACAAATTTGATTGCGGGCAACATGACCTGTTGATAACACAACATGACACGAACACAACCATTGAACACGAAATTCCCACACCTAATTACAAGAAAGCTTGGCTTAGGCAGAAATACTTCCAGGTATGCACACCCTCTGGTATGGAACTCGAGACATTTAACTTGAAGGTATTTTTTAGTGAACATCCTAACCGGGATGGTCGTTGCTCTTTGTGCCAAAAAAGGACCTTCGTTAGGCACATTTTTAGTACTTTATTGGATCATGTAAGTGTCGTTTAGATGAAGCTCATTAACAATAAGAAATAATCACATGCAAAATATTAATTGATAGAGCTTAAGAATGTATGTGATTCATGTTGTCATTTGGGGAATTTAAAGTTTATAGTATACGTCTACAATATTACAAGCATCCGCGACTTCTTTCTCTTTCTAGAATAATCATTATGCGGGGGATAGCAGCGAATGGCTGAACATGGCACATCCACACCTACACCCAAACACAAATGGACCAGCAACTCGGGTCGGGACCTGACTGCTGGAACAGCAGACAGAAGCCACGAAAGCCCGTCTGCTGTAACAGCAGGCGGACCAGTCTGGGACATGGAGGGTGCCGTTGGAATGTATAAGAGGGAGAGGGAGAGAGTCGACGGGAACCATCATGGGGAGCGGGAACACGCCGGAAAAGGGGAGTGTCTCTCGGATTCGTAAGGTAAGTTACCATTTTTTTGTTTTTATATTTTTCGGTCATCTCATTGGTTGTTGTCGGCATCTTGAAGAGGGGAAGGGGGCAAAAGCGGGAACGACCCCTCGACTCATTTTGGGACAAAGATCGCTAGAAACCACTAGGATTCCAACGAGATTTGTAGAAGGGATCGGCCATCCCCCCTTCTCTTCTTTTTTCCCGGTGAAACCACCAGCGATGAATGGCGATTGCTAGAGGCAAATGGTCCGCCTATTAGTGATGGATCGTTTAACGTTGGAAATTCTGTAAGAACTGGCCAAAACCGCCGGTTTTGGCAGCCTTAGCAGTAGTCGGAAGGTGAACCGACATGGGTGTTGTGTTGGCCCTCACCGTATCATGTCGGGTGCGAGGATTTGGGTCTGCAATGAACCGAGATTCTTTTTAAAACAGACTTAAGTCTCAATCCTTTAACTGGATCCAAATTATATAGATCCAAATTGGGTTTTTAGGGTTTTTTGGGCTTGTTTGAGATCCAGTTTTATATTGGCTTAAATCGCTGGGTTTGTATTTGAATGTAAAATATTAATATTATATTTTTATCATGATTTAGAGATTAAATTGAGGTGATTAAGAAGAGTTATATTATATTTGGATGTGCGTAAGGTAGGTGGATGCGTTCTCTTTTCGATTACATGCTAGAGGTAGTTTTAATTGCTTTTATATGATGCATTAGATTGTAAAATGTTTGTTAATGTTTTTAATTGGTTATAAATGTGTTGGTCTGTAAAATAGTATTTAAAGTGCTTTTATGAGTATATAGATGTTTGGCATGAGTGCGCTTGTGTGCGAGTAAACTACTTAATGTGTCTATCTCTTTCATGATGGTATGGGTCGTCGATGGATTATTGATAAACGTATCTATTAGTGTTAGCTTGTTAGTTGTCATTATGTGCGAGTAAAATGCAATCGGGTATTAATATATTTTTCACGACAGTATGTGACGTTGGTGGATTGTTAATGTATGTATCGAATAGTCCTAACTCGTATGTGTGTTGAGTTGTTTTAGGTACTTTGTTGGTCGGCTAGTTTGCACTTATACTCTTGTCGGTTACGACATGCTTAAGTTGGGGATAAGCGGAACTAGTCAACGAGAGTATAGAGTTTATGTATAGTATAACATATTTGATATTTGATATGAACGTGTGATTTGATATAGATATATTATTTTGAAATAATAATTGTATATAAGTGACTACTGTGGATGTGGATGTGCATATGCTTATGTAGACCTTGGGAGAGGCTTAGAGGACATGGATATGAGAGACTTGGAGATATTATATGATTCTTTGATTGAATGTATAACTCTATTAGTGGGATATCCGAAGCAAAGATTAGTCCCGATACGATAGATGTTTTGCATAGTTTTGCGTAGTTTATACGACTAGACAGGAGGAGGGTTCAGGAGACTCGTACGATGTGAGAGTTGGTTGGTTATACCATAGAGTACTTGATATCGAAACTAAAATGCATATTAATAAGTGTTTGAGTATGCATGCATGTTTAGAAATGATATTATTAATATTTGACAAATGTTTGTATATTTTCTCACTGCCTAAATTGAAATAGTGTATGTTTTAGTATGATTATCCGTGAAGAGATCACATATCTATGAGTACAATTGTGTTGTTTAGGTTTTCCTTTAAATGTTTTGAGGAATTAAACGACATAGACGTTGAGCATTTTGGGACGTTGGAGCAAGACTTTAACTTTTATTACCATATGATAAGAGTTAAAAGGATCTTAATAGTTATGTTTTTCTTTGTGTTGTACTATTGCCTTGTTGAATCTCAAATTATCTATAAATAAATAAAGTTTTGACATGTCATTGATTGTATGAGTTATTCTACCATCGTATTGTTAACGGTTCATAGGTATCAACCACGCGGCATGGAGAGGTCCTATGTAATGTTGGTCAAGACCTTGTGGGATATATATGCTTAAATATGCACAAAAATATCAATCATCCGATCTTGAAGATCAACCATTAAGATTTTTGAGTCAAAAAGCAACTTATACCAAGCGCATTTATTGTGACTGTAAAAATGTGTATCATACTTTTTTGTTTTTAATTTTCAACTATCCATGGTTGAGATTTAAAAGCATGGATTGGTGTGTGTGTGCATGACTACTCTCTCTCTCTCTCATATATATATATATATATATATATATATATATATATATATATATATATATATATATATATATATATAGAATACTCAATTGAGCATGGTGCTCAATCCCTCATTTTACATGATTTCACAGATTTAAGCCATTGATCTCAATCACCTTTTACTATTGTTCTATCATCTAAAACCATCACTAAAATTGCTTAAAAAAACATGAACCCACATACATATACAAATATTAAAGCTTTTTAAGTGGTTTTAATGGTGATAATAATGGTTTTAATTTGTAGAAGACAATTTTTATCGATGAAAGAATAGTGAAAGGTGATAAAAGATTGCAACGGGTGATTGAATTAATGAAATCTTGTAAAATGAGGAGTTGAGCACTATATGTTCAATTAAGTATGGACCAATATATATATATATATATATATATATATATATATATATATATATATATATATATATATATATATATATATGATAGAGAGAGAGGGGGGAGGTGGCTTGTAATGAATGGCTTTGGAACTCATTGGGTATCATTAGTGAAAAATATCGGGTCCTACTCCAATAAGTACGGTGGAGCCCATCATTTCATAAAGATTGAGTGCACATATATATGATGGAGTTATACCAAATACTTGTCTTTGGATAATATAAATATAAAGCATTCACTCATAATTCAGCCTAACAATTTCTATGCATGAATCGCACATTTCTACTACCTTGACAATGATATTTGAATTCTTAAACAAAATATAGAGCAAAACAGCTGCATAATTAGCCTTTTATATAACAATGACCAGGGCAGGGGCTTAAGGACAAGATGTTCATGGACTACACAATGGATTCGGTTCGATCCGATACGTACCAAATGCATACAATGTCAGAACAAGAAACTCTTTTGGGGAGGGGCCAAAAGCCCCTTAATGGTTTTCGGTGGGACAAACTATGCATTATAGCACATGGATCTCATCATGGGATATATATATGTGTAATATATATACACGTATATGTATATGTATATATATGTCCTGTTTTTGCTCTCGTCTCATTACTTGTTGGACTCTAATTCGTACCCACAACATTAAAGTTCGGGTCAAGCTAGGTACTCAGAGAAGGTTTATGCGTGGAGCCCCACCCCGAAAGAGGCCTTTCATGAGGGCCGTGAAGAGGACAAAAAGCTCTTCCAGACACGAAAGCTACCCGGACCCTCAGTCAGGCCATTTTCCAATCAACATTTCTGAGCATATTTTAAAATACAGTGCCGAATATTAAAGAACCCAATGGGAAGAGAAGGAGCTACAGCCCTCCTGGCTAGGGAATCAAGTCAAAAGAACCTTCAAGTTGGAGGTTCCAAGATCGATGTCTCAGGTGATCCAATCTATTGAGTAAGAGGCACGTGTAACAAAAACAAAATTAAAGTATGGCCTTTTTCTTGGTTATAGTGTTCAAAAAGTTTGGGTCAAAAAAATCTTTTAGCGTGTGTGGAGTGATTGGTAAATAAAGGGAACAATGTTAGCTTTAATTTAGTATCATGTAGTAAATTCTCAATCGAATGAGTATTTGAAGCAAAATTAATACCACTAAATCAAGTACCTACTTAGTTATTGCTTTAAGAAAAAATGTACTTTGTAATAATTGGGATGATCAAGCCAATCGAGCAATATAATGAACTTAAAGTTAAGTTCTATATCAAATTATTTAGTAGAAATATTGTCATTATATAAACAGAACCTCATTACTTAGTAGCATTCAACAGAACAATATTGAGTGGACTTTAAATGGAATATGCTTTGGTCTCATGTGTTGTTCGATGTTCCAAGAAAATGAAAAATAAGCCTACCGAATCTAAGACTAAGCCTTGCTTGTGCTATATCTTACTTATATTGGAATTGAACTTATATATATATATATATATATATAGAGAGAGAGAGAGAGAGAGAGAGAGAGAGTGATTGGATCATGTTTACGTGGACACCTATTCACTTATGTTCA
Organism: Brasenia schreberi; assembly: GCA_036023115.1. Lineage (NCBI taxonomy): Eukaryota > Viridiplantae > Streptophyta > Magnoliopsida > Nymphaeales > Cabombaceae > Brasenia > Brasenia schreberi. The sequence goes on from JAYKKT010000066.1 coordinate 2,095,016, forward strand.
TCATTACTTTTAGGTGACATGAGTATAATAAAAATATTATTTATACTATTTTAAAACTCTTTAAAAATTCACATAAGTGTGAGTAGAATCCATTTTTTTCATATGGGTGATCTCCAGGCAAGATAGGAATTTATTTTAAAGGGAAAATTTCACCAAAATACCATATTGGTTTTACAAATTTAATGACCTTCAGTATTCAACTTTTTAATGAGGAAACGAGGTCTTTGTTCATAATAAAACGAAGATCCAAGGTTTCTGTCATTAATCAAATAGGGAGTTGAGGATGTATGTGAAAACTAATATCATCAGGTATAAGGTTCCTATTTGATTAAGATTGAAACCTCATTTTCTTAACTAATTACCTATGAAAACCTAATGCCTCTTTAAATGTTGAGATATTGAGGTCTTAAATGTAAAATTTGAAAAATTATAAAGCGCTTTTGTAAAAAAAACCTATTTTAGAAGTTGGGATCAATATTTGTGTGAACTAAAATAGGGAGCTTCTTCTTGCCAAATAATCACATTGTTTGTTTTCATACTAATTACATGAACGATAAATTAGTTTCAAAATTTGTTTTCCAAGAACAAGCTCTCTATATATAATCATTTACTATTACAGAAAATTAGGAAAATATATGAAAAAAAAGGGGGCCCAGTTAGCACGATATTCAGATTTATTTTCCCAGGAGTCCAACTGGAAACCACATTGGATTCTTATTGAATGATGTGAGAAATGAAGGTCACATGAGGCCCAGCATGGCTCCCTTGTGACATGCCTACTGTCATCATCTGACACCCAACTTACATGCATATGCCTTCAGCAAATGGCATTTCCGGCTTTTGACTTCATTTACTTTCGTATCCATACACACAACCTTCACGTGTAGCCCTTTTTTTAATATTTTAAAATTTTATAGACAATGCAAACACATAGTTGCTTGTAAGTTCTTAAGTTAATTTTTTATAAGTTGATTTCTTACTTAAACATAAGAATTGGAATTTAAGTCCTTAAAATTTTAATTTTGAATCTTTTTAACAGATTCAAGCAAGGGATATTTTCTTATTTATAAGATATTTGAACTAAATGACAAGACATTATTACATGTAATATAGCAATGATGTGCACTTTAGCACTAAGTTAGCGTGCTTAGGGCACTATTTACAACTAAGTTCTGTAGTGGATCATAGTTGTGGTCTGAATTGTTTATGTTATTGTTGTGATTCCTTCTTCTTTTTGTTACAATGGGGAGAGACAAATCCGGTATACACGACCGAATTCGAACTGACTGCCTGAGTCAAGAGCCTCCAGGTGAGCAAATGCTATGAGTACTCTTCTTTTTATCTTTACATCAAGACATTCTAACATTCTAAGACATCGCTAATACATACATACATATATATATATATATATATATATATATATATATTATATATATATAGAGAGAGAGAGAGAAGAGAGAGAGAGAGAGAGAGAGAGAGATTGTAAATCCACTTAAAAGATCTTCACCGATCTATCATAGAGATTTTAATTTAAAAAGTAAAAAGTATAGTTGTGCTTTTCATACTTTACAATTAATGCACATGATGTTTAAATATTTTAAATTTAAAACTCCACAATTAATCGTTCTATCGAATGGTAGGGATCTGTTAAGTAGATTTAAGCATAGTGTATATATTGATGATGTTCTCTATCTATATATAGTGATTGGATCCAACCCACTTATGTTTATCTATTACTTTTCACATGCATGTATTAATGTAATAATAATGTCTTTCATATTTTTTCAAAATCTCATTACACGTGTGTCATCCAAAGACAATCCACTTTTCTATATATACATACTTGTATTTATATATTTGAAGACCAATAACAATTTTTTTTCCTGCTTGTGGATATAAAGAGAAGCACTTGAGTATATACAAGCACATACTAGGTTCTCTCTCTCTCTCTTTATATATATATATACATAAAGAGAGTGATTGGATCCTATCCACAACCTATATTCTTCATCCATTGATTTAGGGTGACATGAGTGTAATAATGATGTTTTTTATATTTTTTAAAATCTATTAAAAATGTATAAATTATACTTATACCACTTAAAAACATTGCACTCATACCACCCAAAAACAATAGATGAACATGTCACAGGTAGGTAGGATATGGTTTTTCGATATATATACACACGCAGACAAGAGTACATGTGTAGGAATTGTTTTTATAAGATCTTCCAAGGTAAATTTATAAATTACTTTGTGCGGAAAAAATAGATAAAGGACCTTTAATTTATGGATTTGTTTCAACTTAAAGTCATTATTAGAAAGTGCAAAGAGAAAAATTATGCCAAAAATGGAGAACTCAGCTATTGAGGAAAGCATTACTTCATCAACATAGAACTCGGCTCCCAGCTTGCAGATTGGCGAGGTCAAGTGGCTCAGATGAGCAAATGGACACAAGAAAGCTGCAGCCTTCAATTTGTCTACCAATTTATGTTGAGTCAGTGATACCAACATGGTCAAAGTACCCTTGTAAAACATTATCGATTAAGTTTTGGATGCACAAATAAATAAATCCAGAAATATTTCTTAATTAAAAAAAACATATATAACAAAAAAAAAAGGCAATATTGTAGTACTTATTTATAACTAGGAATGGCAACGGGGCGGTGTGGGTTTTTCACTCCATCCATACCCACTCCGCCCTAGAATCCTTTTACAAACCCCACCCCATCCCACCCTATGGGTCTTGGGGGATCAGAGCCGTATCCACCCTGCACCATTTTATTACGACTCGGACCCAAAGTTACATGTATATATATAGTTATACTTATAGAAAAAATATATACATATAAGAATATAAAATACTTACAATAAACAAATATTTTATATAAGTAAACACACACACATATATATACATATATGTGTGTATATGTCAGGGCGGGTCTACTGTAAAATCACCCCTGCTCATGCTGGGCGGGTTTTGAGGCCAGGAATCCTGCCCTATACAGGGTGGGACGGAACGAGTACCCACAAGACTGGTCCTAAAGATGTTGATACGAATCAATATGGTGCTCTAGTGATGGCATGTATACAGAGAAGAATCAGACCGGGATGGCGGTTGCATCGTATAGGAACATGGTTGGTAATACATAAGTGAGATATAAGCTAAGATTTGATCAATATAATGAGTGAAAGGACTGAGAGTCTTCAAGAACTGGTGCTTGAAGAAACTGCAAATCAGGTACCAGTTAGGGAGAGAAGATGGACTCTTTTAACACATCATGCCAGAGGGGCCAACAACTATAAAAACTAAGAAATTTAGTTGCAGAACTGCTTTTCCGATTATCTTTCTCTCCTCCAATGGTTGTTATTGTTGTGCCAACAACTAAACTTCATGCATCATTTGCTAAGTTTTCTTTTCCCAACACCATGATCATTCATAAGTTACTTCATGTTCTTGATCACAGAACCACTTGATCTTAATGACATCCTCTCGGGGGGTGAAGACAACGCCCTCTGGCACTCCCGCATTCTAACAACCTGAAGCCATGAATTTGGTGACCGGGATATCGTATCAAATCGAGCTGTCAAACAGCAACACCTTTTTGGCACACCCGGTGAAATCATTTGTTCTTTAGCGACGTTTCCAATGAAATATTGGTCTTCAAACACGGCCTGAAAACATATGACACATGACTTCTGGTACTGATAAACCTTCTAAACCATCCCAATCTTCATAACCCTCCTAATTTTAATCCTCACCTCTGCCAGAGATGATGAGCTTCAACCCAATAATTAGGATTATAAAGAGTCTGGAGCGAGCAAATGAAAACAAATGAAAGACGACCCTCCTCATTCATCCCTCTTTATCTTTCAATATTGGTTCAATGCATCCATGTCAAACGCTCATCATCAATGCTTCAACCGATGAGCGAAATGATGCCCTCGATGGCTAGTTAAATGGTTGCCATGTGAGAAGAAGAGTGCGCATCTTAGACTGGCATAACGGGTCACAGGGTCGAATCATTTGAGTTTGGGTCAAAATTGGCTGGCTGGGTCAGAATACTACAATCAGGTTGAATGCGTTTTGCTGGATCATATTCTTTGAAACCAGATCCAAACTAGGCTGGGTTGGCGTAAACTTTGTAAAAGTACACTTAATATATACATTATATATAAATATTTATATCTTACCCATCCATATATCTTATATTATATGTATTTATAATATGTAGATTATATTTGCATATATAGAGAGAACATTATAAATATCATACTCGATCAATACTCAAACAACAAGAACAACAAAACCTTTTCCCATACTAAGCTATATGTATTCTTTGTTTCTGCATGATTTATAGAATTCATGGTAGATAAGCCCAACAAAGTTTTACGTTGGATGTCGGAAGCCTAATGCAACTCTCCACCTTTATTCGGGCTTGGGATCGGTTATGCAAGGATGATCCCTTATATATATTTATATATGTAAAGAAAGACAGAAAATATTATAAATATCATACTCCATCAACGCTCAAACATTCTTAAAAATCTCAATTGTTGATATATTGATTTAAAAATTAAAAAGCAGTATAGTACTTTTTGTAAGTGCATGTTAATTTTTACTTTTTGCTTTAAAGATCTTAAAGATGGAATGATTGTGAATTTTAATGAGATTTGATTATGAATGAATGTTCATGTACTATGTGCTTTCTCTCTCTCTCATTCATGTTTTAGTGTCACCGAGATGATAAGCTAGTTCGGGTCAGTCTGGGGTCGAGTCCTGGTGGATTTTTTGGGTCGCGTCCTAAACTGCCAGGTCTAGGTTGGCTAAGCGACAAAGACTATCTGAGTGAACAGCTGCTTCTGGCCGAGCACAGGGACTTCGGCCCGGTCCCCGATGCTCGGCGTAGTTCCTACTCAAACTGGCATCTCAACGTTCATGAATCATGAGGCAAGCATGACATTCTACCCACTTCTCTGATATGAGTGTCAATACGGCTCGTAGACCGCCTGATTCAACATGAAATACCGATCATCTGCCACCTCTTCTTCCACCACTTTCAACGAAGCTCCACCAAGCCAAGCTTATCAACCACCGTATGGAGTTCCTCCGATACCCGAGGCCTCTGGGGACATCACTAGTGGCTCCCGATCTTGGGAGGCATTTGATCACACAGTTTGTTACATCGCCGGCGAGTGCTCTGGATTCACTTGGTTACAAAAGGAGGCCCAAGTCTTTACGTTATCAAATCATAAATTACACAAAGCATTATGATATAAAAAATATTAAGTTTCAGAGCACGAAACACACATTCTCTCATTAAGGCGTGGTCACCGACCCCAAGTGGTGCACTGCACTGGCTAGAGGGTTCTCGCTTTGATGGCAGGTCACGGGTTCGATACTCGATTGTAAATCTGTTAGGAACCTACCAAATCCCAGCTTGCTTATTTAAATAAAATGAAATCACCGAAAGGAGAAACGTCCATCTTAGAATATGAAAGCCAACCAAGGTTGTCTATTGTATACCAACTAGGAGATACCCATACTTATTATAAGAAATAAATTCTCCCTCACATGATTTTGTTGGCAAATTAAATTATAAACAACGATGCTCTTTTTTTCTTTTTGTTACAACAAGAGGTCAAACCCTAACACACACTCCCATGCATACATTCTTTGGGTGGAGAGCTTAACACACACTCCCATGCATACATTCTTTGGGAGTCGAACTCCCCACCGAAGCCTAACACATACACATGCACTCAAAGCCTAACACACACTCCCATGCATACATTCTTTGGGAATTGAACTCTCCACCAAAGCTTAACACATACACATGCACTCCAAGCTTAACACACACTCCCATGCATACATTCTTTGGGTGGAGAGCTTAACACACACTCCCATGCATACATTCTTTGGGAGTTGAACTCTCCGCCGAAGCCTAACACATACACATGCACTCGAAGCCTAACACACACTCCCATGCATACATTCTTTGGGAGTCGAACTCTCCACCATCAACAATGGTGCTAGAGCCTGCTGCCATTGAGTTAACGTTCGGGTGCAACAATGCTCTCCTTTGTACAATGTAATGGTTGAAGATAGATATTTATTTATTTGTTAACTGCAACAAGCTCTTAGCCTTCTCACTGGCCCATCATCAGCTGTTCTTGGGTGAGGCAAAATATAATATAATAGCTTATGGTCTAAACCATAGGCTTATCTTAAAGCCCACGTCTTTAAGAACAGGTCTTTTTTCTTTTATTTTTCAAATTTTGGATCAAGTGAGCGCCTCTACTTGTTTTAATGTTAATGCGGTACTGGGGCATGGTCTTTGGATCCGTTTTGAAGATGTTTTTTGCGTGGGTGATCATGGTCTTTAATAAGTTGGGTTGGATTAGACCCGAACCTTACAAGGTTACTTAACCAAATTTAGGATTGAAAACCATGTATATCATCCATGTTGACATATATTTGGAGTTTGGACGCAATATAGACATACGGATCCAAACTTAAAGGTTTCAGGTCGACTAATGTATAGTAGGTTGGGTTGGCCTACCAACTATGACCATTTGCCTCACCTACTTTGTCCTTGATCTGATCTCACTTAATAATTACTGTTTACTCTGTATAAGCACTTTAATCTCTCTCTCTCTCTCTCTCTCTCTATATATATATATATATATTGTGCCCACCTCCAACAACAAATACGTGTGCACCCATTCCTCTTTGGAAGCATGAGTATTATTAAGAAGTTAGAGTGTTGAAAAAAATATAAATTACAATCTTATTATACTTATCCTCGGAAAGCAATGAGTGCTTATAAGTATGTATTGTCATAGTGACAAACAAGCAATATCCAACCACACTCTCCTTCTAGATCCATAATATATAGTAAATGCAAAATAGCATTTGTTATATAATTTTGCACAAACATCTAACCTTTCCATCTTTTAGATTAACAGATGAGGTGATAAAATAAAAATATTTAATGTATATAATATATTAAATGTAATGTATAAAATACAATTGTATTTTAATTTAAATCTCCACCATGGATGATGCCAATCAAACGGGGAAAATGTTTAGCAAGATTATGCAAAACAAAAGAATAAATTATACATCTACTAATATAATCCTTTAGACCCACTTAATTACAGATGGACATGTTCCCAGAAGTCCTGCAAATGGAATCCAAATCCAACAAGATTTGGACCACTTAATGATTTCATCCGTCACGAAGCACAAGAAAAGACCATTGTTTTCTTGCTGCATGGGAAGCAGACCACGCCCCACACGAATAAATCGTGTCTTGAACCGTAAGTGGGCACAAACCGGGTCTGGTAACGTTCGGATCCATTTCTTTCCTCGCTCCTTACGGAGTGTTTGATTCCAAACAGGGACTCTGGAGCCCAGTTCTAGTTCTAGTGAGTACTCTACGGGTTGGATGTAGATGAGCATCGTAATCAGGTAAAAATCGGGGCTTTGCGGCCTCATTTCTTACTACATGCTAAATCCTGTGTTTGATTATGACAAGAACTGGAACGTCCAGTTACACAATATTAATGGTGGACAAGATCCAATCTCTCTCTCTCTCTCTCTATCTATCTATCTATCTATCTATCTATCTATCTATCTATCTATCTATCTATCTATATATATATATATGAGGTTTGGATTGAAAGAAGGACTCACTGGATCCAACAGTATCCAACTCCTAACGGATGGAAAATATGATAAGTTTAGATGTTTCAGGTTGTGTCCTTACATTATTCATCGATTAACAACAAAAGCCAACTCTTCTATTTGGACTTGAGATCGAATTTGGATCAGACTTAGCACACTAATACCTCACAGAATTTGAATCATATAGGGCCTAAAATGATAAAAACCAAACCCAAATCTTAATGGCATGCATATAAATCATATTCAGTAATTTGAACGTTCTCATTTTGAGTCACCCACTATGTTTTATGGTTGTTGGGTAGTTAATTATCAATATGCACTAAAGATGTTCTTGACAAAAACGAAAATACTGAGATAAATGAGTGATCACATAAGAAACAACCATTTACACAATATGGTTATTAGAAATAAATTGGGAGTGACAACAATAGATGCTAAATTAAGATAAAATTGTTTCAAATAGTTGGATACACAAAAAAAATAAAAATGATCATTGAAAATGTTAAAAGAGGACGAGAAAGACAATAAAAGTGTTTGAAAAAAATGATGTAACTTATACTGAGTTAACTATTAGTACGACACATGATCAAACTTCTACTAGTACTAAAAAGACTTAATTGTTGTTGTCGTAGTTGTCTCACTTCGAGCTTGGAGACTTAATCAACTTTATCTTGAAAGCCTAAAAAAAAAGTATTGAAAGAAAAAGAAAACCTTTGACCTCTTCTTCTTTTTTTCAAGTACTAAAAGATGATCTTTTATTGTGGGTTCAATGCTGACATATCATGAGATATGAGATAGCTCACCTGGGAGAAGGCTTAGTTTTGGTTTTGGTTGTTTGGATCTTTTAAATCTGATCCGGTAAATCACCCGTTTTTCCAAACCCTGACGTTTCATTTCAAACCCGAACTGTTGACTACCTAATGCAGCTATCCAACACGTTTCTAAATCCGATCCGGTGAATCACCCGTTTTTCCAAACCCTCACGTTTCGTTTCAAACCCGAACTGTTGACTACCTAATGCAGCTATCCAACACGAGAAACGTGTGTGGTCGTACCAAATCCAAACTAGAAATCTACAAAATGTCAAACCTGGTGGGTGAAAGGGCAAATTAGACCTTTCTCTTCTGAGCTCCACGTGATCTGCTTTTCCGACGCGTGACCAGGGAGAGCGGGTCTCGGTGTGTTAAGGGAGAAGACTCTGTCTAAAATTGCAGAGGGTTACTCTCTCTCTCTCTCTCTCGATTGAACCGTTCTTGCCTACAGCTCGCGGGATTTGGTGCTCTCTCTGTCACCCGATATTTCCCGTCAAAGTTGGAAATCTAGTCCAAGAAACTTTCTCTCTCTAGATTCTATATCTTTTTTCTGGGCATTGAGTTCTCTCTCTTTACTTGGTAATGTGATTCGAATGACTTCCTCCCTTTCGATGTAAGTTTGGCTCTGTGCGCAGCTTGAATCTCTTCTGTATGTATCGCATGCATACTTTTGCTTTTTTCTGTTGTTGGGTGGTGAGATGTTTGATGATGGAGTTTGCCTTCCATAAGAAATATGGGAAAACGATGTGTTAATTCCATTCTTTGTGTCTTTCTTCTGTTGATATGGGGTTTAGGGTTTTCGAATGTGATCAGCCGATTTGGTTGTTTCCAAGCTCTCCTCTCTCTCTACCCCCCTTTCGCGCCATCATGAGATGCATGATCTTATAAAGGGAAGCTGGATTGTTTGGAAAGGGGCTATTTTTTTGTTGTATTAAATTCTTTTCTGGATATTGAATATCTTAACTGTAATGTATACTTATATTCTAGTTTAATACAGCTATATGCCAGTTGATATTGGATTCTAACATTTCAGCGGGATCTTCAATGAGAGCTGGGGGCTGCAGCATTGTGGCATCATGAATAGAAAAAACTCAACTCGGCGAAAAAAGTGGCACAAAAATAATTGTACAGTGATCTGGACACATTTTGCGATTTTCTGGTTATGTTGGAGGGAAAGGAAAAGAAGTTTCTTTGAGGGGTTTGGACTTTGGAGAAACTAGTCTTCAAGAGAAAATTGGTTTAGGCTTTTGTCATTTTGCACAAGGCATTGGTTTTGAGAACGTAGAATGTGATGGATATGCTAGAATTTACAGATATTGTAGTCTCTTCTGTTGATGTAGTTGTTGCACCGATCTTGGTGCTTTGCAATGAACTTATTTTTCACGGGAAAGGAGTAGTCTAGGAGCAGGGGCTATTTGAAGAAAATAGTTGCTTAGAATTGGATATTTTCTAGGGATTGAGTTCTATGGTCGTATCGGGATTCAAAACTGATTCAAGAAAGTGAACTTAGTTATTTAATCTGGTGTTGGGGCTCTGTCTCTCTGGAGATGCTCTAGTACTAGGGATTTTTCTGAATCAGAATGTCCAGTAGTTGTGTTTCGTATGGTGAGATTCTTCTGTTGATCGTGAAATACTTTTGTTGTCCCAGTTGTGATCTATTCTGTTCATTGACGTTATCTCATTTTATTCTGAAGAATGTTTCTCCACAATGTGATGGTTGGAGCTTCCTTTAGGAATTGGCTCTTTATGTCATCATCGATGACTATCCTTTTGGTCCCCATCCAATCTTCCTTTCTAACCCTTCCGATCACACACACACACACACCTTACCTCCAATGAGCTCAAACAGTCTACTTGTAGACCCTATAAGTAGCGATCCTTTTCCAGTCCTATACCAACAGCGCACTTGTGAGCTTACTATTCTTACACCTCCCATTTGTTTATCATGCTCATTTTACTGGTGGTACTCTCACGTCAGCTACCATTTTTAGGATCATGGGAAAGCACTGCAGGTCCCATTTTCTGACTCCTCTCTCATTTAGGATGACAAACTTCTATTGATAATTCTTGTGCGAGACACGTGCCTTCCCTTTTTGGTTGGCATCTGTTGGCGAAGTGCTTCAGTGACAATGCACTTGAGAAATCCTGGGGGTTAAAAGGAAGACTATCTTCTCCACCATCAAAGTTGAATTTTCACCAACTGAATTCGGAGGTCTTGAATTTGAGTTTATGTGTACAGCCTAGTTATCATTGTTCTTGATTTAGCCACTAGCATAAGTTATTCCACTATGTGAGTTGCACTGATGACCAAAAGGCTGATCTGCTACCAATTTCTTATTACAAATGCCATGTTGTCATGTCTGTCTACATTTGATATGAATGAAAGCAAAAAAGTGTAACCTTCTGCACTTCACACTTGGTTCTCTTTTGATACAAATAGCTAGTCTAAATTTATAACTTTGTATGTTCTTCAGTGCATCACATCCTCTCATTAATGACCTTATGTTCTAGACAAGTAGCATTCACAACCCCCATACTCATCTATGACAACATTGACAAGAAATGCTAGGTAATGACTTTCTCTAAACCAACGTTTTATTATAGAAAGTCTTTTGGATGTGGCGACAGCAGTCTTTGTAAATACATATAGGTTTATAGGAGGCATGAACATCTTCTTCCTTAAGTCATCACACCTACTATAATAGATTTCACTGTTTGAATGATGGTTATTGGAAGTTCCTTTTATAAGAGAAAGGTTGCAACCAAAACAAAAGTATTACCGTGTCTTGGACTGTGTAAATCAAATTGAATATTCTTACCAAGGTCATTGGTAGGTCACAACTTTTTTGTCTGATATTTTAGATTGGGTTAGGTTGGTTCGGAATTCGACTCGACCCAAACCAATGGATTCACAGTAACGCATGATGTGTGTGGGTGTGACATTTTGAGACTATGATTTAGTTGAGGCTCTTTTTCATTTCTCTTCATCATGATGACTATTGGAATGGGTACCTTGTTTGTGAAAATTATGAGATGTACTGCACGCATTTAGAGCAGGCTTGGTCTCAATTGTTTTATGATTCATACTTTTGTCTGAACAAACCTTTTCTCTCAATGCATTTAAGTATAAACCAAGAGGTCAGGTCATTGGATCATCTCCTCTATGGTATCCCACTTTTTTCTTCCCATCTCCACTCTATTCCTATTTTCAATCTCAACCCTCACATGACAGAAACGCCATAAGTATTGAGAATAATAGAGAAAACACCTGATGTTGGCTGCACCATGTTGCAAATGCATGTAAATAACTCAAAAGATCAAAACAAAACTTAACTTTGGGTAGTGCATAAAATACGATTTTTCTTTATGGTTTTCCTAAAAGGTCCATGTGCTAAGTCTCTTGGTGCATATATGCCAAGATATCATTTTCCAACCTAAATTAAGATAGATAACCAGTCCCAGTCCCCGAGCATTGGGTATGCATAGCAGAAAAAGCCAGAACAAGACTTTGTTAGGTCCTGATTGAGGGGTTCTGATCTTCCCATCACCATTTCCAGAGGATTCAGGTTCCAAATTTAAGTATGCTTCGTTTACTGGGATGGGTCAGCCTCTGGGAAGTCCTCATGTTGAACTCTCTGGTCTCACTGAACTAGTGTTGGGAAGTTGCTGGATTAGTTGATCTACTGATATGTCATCATGTTGAACCCTCTAGCAGAGCCTAAGTAGAGTGGGAAAGGCTTGGGTAAAGTCAAGGTCAGATAATCTATGGCCCGTTTCGAAAGAGCCACTAAATAATAGTTGTGAGCTTTGCCCATTCTGTCAGTTTGTTATCGGGATATTGTATCATTTGGAGTATTGTTCATGAATGACAATAAGGGTCTCTGTTGGTTCATTCATGTGGTTTGACTTGGCAATTTACTTGCATGAATCTTGTTTTTTGTTGGGATTTTTGGTCATTTTTCTCTAAATAATAGTGTTTCACATTGTGTATAAGTTACTCTTAAGGAAGTTTTTTCTTGAGCTGTGTTTCAGGTTCCAGTTAATTTATAATTATTTGCTTTCTGCTTACCGCCATGAAGCATTCTTGGTGATTTTGTTATTAAATCCATGCTTTATTTGAATTGGACTCACTTGCATGAGTACTTGTCATTTTTCTGATTGCTGCAAGCTGACAGTTATCACTTTTTCAACTGTATCCCTTTTTCTCAAGAGTCTTTCTTCAGTTGCATCAAGACCTTAATAAATTGGATTGTGGTTTTTCTTAGTAAACATAAATGGGATTTTCTCTTCTGCTGCATGTCTCTTTTTCTAATTAATTTTTATGTAATGCAGGTATGTCTTTCTATTGCTTGAAGTTTGATATCATTTGCCTCTTTCAATTGAGTATTGCTGATTGAGTTTGAGAGCTGCACCAATGCAAAATGCTTTTGCGAAGTTGGTTACGAAGAGGATTGGTTCAAAAGGTTCAGTCACATAATGATCGATATTTGTTCACAGTGCCTGTCTCAAAAATATGGTACTGGACATAGCGATCCTTCTGTGCACTGTTCGTTTGTCTCTTCACCATGAAATTATTGCAGTTTTTATAATTTCACGTCTTGCAGGATGTTTCTCCAGCCAAGGCTTCAAAAGGATCAATCTTCGCACTAAGACTGGTGGTGTTATTCTTTGCTATGTCATTTGGTGTCTATATTTGTTCAATCTGTTTGAAGCAAATAAGCACAAGGATTGCACCACGATATGCAATATTGCCTACTCTTGATGTTAGGAAAGAACATTGCGGGATTCCAGATATTCCAACTGAAGACATAATCTATGTACATTTTCCACAGCCTAAAACTTACAGCAGGTTCTACTATCTTCTTCAGTATCTCTATGTCTTATCTTGGTTGATGAGGGAAGGTAGTTTGACACTTCTCATTGATCTCAACAGGGACGAATGTGCATGCTCTCCTGTACGTTATTTCGTTATACTGTCCATGCAAAGGTCTGGAAGTGGGTGGTTTGAAACATTACTAAATAGCCACCCAAATGTTAGCTCCAATGGAGAGATATTCTCTGTGAAAGAAAGGAGAGAGAATTTCTCGATTATCCAGAGGACGTTAGATAAAGTGTATAATTTAGAGTGGGTGAGTAGTGCTGCAAAGAATGACTGCGTTGCTGCAGTTGGCTTCAAGTGGATGCTTAACCAGGTGAATTATGTATTCCTCTTATCTCAAATAAATTTGGTCACATGCTAAGGGATGATTTTTGATATTTGTCGTTTCTTAGATATTGTAAAGTTCAATAACTAGCTAGTTATTTGATAAATCAGCCTCTATTATGCCATGTGCACCTTCTTTACAGAGCCTGCTTTGTCTCTGGCATGGCGGTCATTACATGCTTTTAATTGTCAACTTTGTTGAGTAACTGTCTAGGTTTCCTACTAGAAGCACGGGATGCAACTGTGCCCTACCAACAGCATATTACCAAACCAAACCAGAATCAAGCCTTTTCCTACTTCGAGTGAATCTGTCCTGTGTGAGGCCTGTATCTATCTTCACACAAACAAGATCATGTTTAATGGTCTCCTTGCAAGTTGCAACACTTTTATGGCCTCATCCTCTTTTGAACACCCACCATTAACTTCTGTCTCTTGTTGTAGTTGTATTTTTCTTCTTTAACATAACCAAATTACCTTCGGCATGCTTCACTCGTTTTGTCTTCAATAAGTGTCACACTCACACTGACTTATTTAATAGGGTCTATGATCCGGTCTTTCCTTATCTAACCTCGCATCCACTCTATGTTCATTCTGCCAATGCATGTTGATGATTGATTGGTCCATCCTATAACACAACCGGAAATATGGAAGTAAAACGATAAAGAAAAGTGTGATTGCATATACTCCAAGCACAAAGGCTTTCTGGTTATAGAATCTGCCGTTAGCAAACGTATGCATGCATGTACATATGTATGTATATATGTATTCATGTGCATGTTTAACATTCAAAAACAAGGGGCAACAGATGACCTAGTCCCTTTTTGCCTGAAGAGAAGGGAGTGAGTGTCTAAGATGATTCTTCGTCATCCTTTGTCAGTCACACACACACATGCATGCACACGCACAGATTCTATGATCGGGTCATTTCAGTGTTATGCATATCGTATCGTATCATTAGTAATCATGATACAATACACTATGATACTGTGTATCGTCCTATATCATGCGATACATCTTTTTTTTAAAAATTACCATAATTATATAATTTATAATAATTGACCAGCACCATATCCAAGGACTTGCTAGCAAATACGGTGTCCATTGTCAAATTATATACACTTTTGCATGCAAAGCACATGAAAAACTTTTTAAAATAAATAAATAATGTAGTAAGTAACGATAACTATGTATATTTTTAGTACTGTAACTATTTCTTCCTGATGTTGCAGATAAATGAAAGGCATCCAAGCTGATTCCCATCAAAATAATGTGAGCATGATGTAAAAGCAAGGAGTCAATAGCAATATGCATTGATCTCATTCTATACTAATGAAAGTGGAAATAAAATACTGAATATGGTCCTTTATCTTTTAATTTCTAAAATAAGATCAAAACCACAAGAGGACAATGGTTTTCAATGCATTTTTAGAAGTCAATGAATGTGGCAATTTTAATAGTGGAATTTCCAAAATAATGTGATTCTTCTTTTTTTAGTTATTAAAGTTATAATTTTAAAGAATATCTGCTACTTGTTCAGTGCTTATAATTTGAATTAATGTTAATATTTATCAAATTTTGATTTATAGGAATTGTTTAGAATTGTTTTTGATTTTTCTTGATTTTTCCAGTTTTTTTTTTTTAAATATTTTTTAAATTTACAATACTATAGATCTGTATCGTGGAGCAAAACGATACATGATACGGTATGGTACAACCAACACTGAGTCGTGCTATTGTCATGTTTTATATTCCTTCTGTGACTGCTAGTGAGAAAGTTTCTCTTTCGTGTGGTATGGTGATGTTATTATAACCTGTTATCATGTTTTATGTGCCTCCTGTACTGGTAGTGAGACGCTAACCTGTTTTAGATGTCTCCTTTCATCCACCTTGGTTTGAGCTTACACATGCTTCTACTTTGTTATTCCTGCTATGTTGACGTTTGTAATAATTAATCAATTTTAGGGTGTTATGGAATATCACCAAGAGATTGTCAAGTACTTCAACCAACGGGGAGTTTCAGCCATTTTCCTTTTCCGGCGAAATCTTCTGCGCAGACTCATCTCTGTATTGGCCAATGCGTATGACAGGGACAAGAAGCTGCTTAATGGAACACACAAGTCACATGTCCACTCAACAAAAGAGGTCTCTCTTTTGTTCCTTTAGACTTGTATGCCCTCACGGGTTATGAGGGGTTATTATTATATATTGCCAATCCTCTGCTTTCATCATGCGCTAAAGATTACATGGTTTAATCATTGAGACAGGCTGAAGTTCTTGCTATGTACAGACCAGTAATTAATACTGCAAACTTGTTGGCTAATCTGAAAAGTATTGAGAAAGTGATGGAGGATTCTTTGAAGTTTTTCAAGACCACACGCCATGTAGTATTGTACTACGAGAATTTGATCAACAATCAAAAGGTTTTTTCTTTCATTAACATTATCTCCTGACATTTTCTTTTTTCCAGTGATCGCTGTTCTCTTCGTTCTTTGTGCCTTGGATTTACTTGGAAAACATAATCCTGGTCTTCCGTACAGGAACTGTCTGTAGTACAAGAATTTCTTGGGGTGCCGGTGAGGAAATTGAGAAGCCGTCAAGTGAAGATTCATACAAGACCTCCCTCGCAACAGATCGATAATTGGAATGATGTGTACAAGGCATTAAAAGGAACAGAGTACGATCATTTTCTTGAACATGCTGATTATACTGCCTAATATATATTTTTTGATAACGTCGACAACGGTAAAGCTCCTTGCGTGATTTTAGCAATTGAGATTTGATTCTTTTGTACCCCACGTTACGTTCTTTGGTCCAGAGATGTTGAGAGAGGAGTTCAGCATTATTCTGGTGTAAAGCATTAATGTTCAAATTTTGCAATAGATATTAAAATTTAATTGCTAACTAGTCTCATTCTCAACGTACTATTGATTGTTCTAAAGGAAAAGTTTAATAAGATTTTTACCTTTTTAACAAGAGTTGATCGAAATTGATGAATTTTGTACTTTCTCATGCTTAGATCTTTCCGGTTTCCTGTATCTGTGGGTGTTAAGGGAGTGACTTCATGCACGCGGAGAATGCTATTGCAGCTTAAGTCCGTGGCAGTCTCTCTTTGACAAGAGGTAGTACATGGAATACTCTTGTCACGCAGACATTCTAACAGAGTACATCTGTGTTGAACAATGAACGTTTCAATAGCCGAAACTCGTATTTGTCTTGTGTCTGACTTCAGAGTTGCTAGTTTAAATATTTTTAACCAAAATTTCCAACTTGGAGCATAGTATATAGATGGCAGAGTGAATTTTGAATAAACTGTTTGCATCTCGGCACATGCTTCTTATTTATTCCCTTTCATTCTCCATGTGGTCACCTACCCTATGCATGATGCTGCCCTTAATGTAAAGAAGCTGATCCACCACGGGCATAGGTCGCATCATCAATTTCTCTGCTGGATCCGCAGGCCCTACCACCACCTCCACCCCAAGGATCTGTTAAGGGTTGCAGTTGGTGGGGGTGAGTCCTTGTTGTAGGACACAGTATAAACATTTCATATGTAGGTACCTGAATGTATTCCATTTAGGTAGCTGTATGGTTTTCACTTATTAATGGGTGCATGTTGCACCATATTTATGTCATTATTAAACAAGGGGTGCAATCTTATGATACTTGCTATGTGAGTGTTCCAAACCTCGTGTGCCTAAAGTACGTCTTCTTTAAAACACATGCACTTTCGTTTGGTTATCAAAGGCGGGTATCAAACTCAAGTCCCCTATCTGGGTGCGAACATACATGCTTTCGGTATGAATTTTTCTCATTTGGTCATTCATGCATGTCATGTCGTGACCTTCACAGCGTGGTCCCTGCCCTTTTCTCTTATTGATTGTTCATCCTCGTTTTAGAGCATGTATGTCCCACGACGATTTGAGCTGCTCTGAGAGAGAGAGAGAGAGAAGAAGAAGAAGAAAATGGAAAAGTTTAAAAAAAAGTACGAGACTAATTAATTCTAGCTTAGAGATATTTCATCCATGGATGATCGAAAGAAGACCAAAACCAACATAAGGTGGGTCTGCTAAGCTTATCTTTCGTAACTGTTGTTCTCCATCTTGTCTCGTATTCACATCTCATCTATGTTGCACGGAAATAGGACACAATGCATGCTCTCTCTCTCTCTCTCACACACACACACACACACACACATATATATATATATATATAGTGATTGGATCTTGCTCACACTGGCGTCTTATGGTCACCTATTGTTTTTAGGATACGAGTGTAATAAAAATACTTTTTGTATTTTTCCAAAGCTTCTTACTAATTTTGAAATTTCACTCATCACCAAAGCAGCTTCAATTTTCTTATATATATATATATATATATATATATATATATATATATATATATATATATATATATATATATATATATATATATATATATATATGAGATAGTGGTCCGTGTTTAATTTCATGTATGTTTAAATCTTTTCAAATATTTTTATCGTTCGATCAATGTACACAATTATAATCTACTTTTTCATTTCAAATTTTTATCGATCAAACCGTAAAAGTGATTGAGTAGATTTAAGCATCTTTTGGATTGATATACCGGAAAATTTGGTTCTTTGGTCGAGCTAAGACTGGCAAAAGCAACGCAGTGCCGATGGCGTTTAGATTGAAAGAAAGACGAGTTTGACGGTCGGATCTTCTTATTTTTTCCCAGTTTTTAAGTGAAAATGCTTCCTAAAAACAGGAAACTAGAAGACAGGAAAACGTTTTTATGGTGTTTCCTTGGATTTTTTTTTGTCTCCAATATGTATGGAAATGGGAAACCTCCACTCAAAAAAGTTTCGTGGTTCATAGCATCTCACCCAAAAAGCAAGTATTCAACACTTCAATATAGCAAACATATCTCCTCACTCTCTATTTCGAGATGAATTGACTCGGTATCAGCTTTAATTCTTTTTCAGTTCTTTTAATGATTTTTTCCGGTTTTGAGTGGTGGGACTGATGGCTCGCTTTCATTTTTTTATTTTGGAAAACAGAAACCAATGGTTTTAGAACCATCAGTTTCGATTTATCTGGAACCAGTCATGTCTAAAGGCGTCAAGACCTTTATATATATTAGAGAGAGAGAAAAGAGTGTATACATGATTTAGTCTCTTTATATATAAAAATTAAATACAAACCATCTATTCATCCATTGCTTTTTGATGGTAAGTATAATTTTAAAAGTTTTAAAGTTTTTTGAAAAAGTACAACCATGTCTCCGAAAAATAACAATCCAACATCAGTGGACACACTCTCTCTTTCTATATATATATAGAGAGAGACAGTGTGTGGGAGTTGATAGACAATCAATCTGCGATGTAGTAATTAATGGTTTGATTTGTATCATCCATAAGATTGTTTAGTAGAGTGTGGCATGAAAGAGTGTCTAACAACTGCCTGCTCCCAATTTTTCTATAGATCATCTAGTACAGTTTGACATGAGATATTATCTACCAACTCTCAGTTTATTATATATATATATATATATATATATATATATATATATATATATATATATATATATATAATTAGAGTGCAAAATAACCCTAGCTTTTGCTTGTTTCACCCTGAATATATATACATTTTGCCTTGAGTCAAAAGGGCAGGGCCTTTTGCGTGGCCAAATTGCCCGACTCGAACGAACACAACATCATCCTGGTTGCTGTTGGCACCGAATCGACCCTTGGGGTCCATAATTACCGCCGAGATGGGAGAATCCGCCAACCGAGAAATAATCTCTCTGGGCCACCAACACGAAGCAAGAGCAGACGCCGGGAATACTAATGGCCGGTCGGAATCAATCTCGTACTCTTGAGGGAATCCAACTCGTTCTTCTAGATGTCACTTTTTATCTCAGGCATATTAAGCATGTGACTCAACCAGTTTTTGAGTTCCTCCTCATGGATTAATTGCAGAGATCCAGCAGCGCCACCGATCAAAGCTTCGTGTTCACATTCTCCCGACTCATTCACTGCCCTACAACACACTAACTTGGGTTTGGGGCACTTATACCGGGTATGGATCCATTGTTACCCAGTTTTCTGATCCAATTTCGGGAAAAAAGTGTGTCGTTAGTGGTTTGTGATAACCACTGACAAGCACTTAAGTGCAAACAATCATATATATATATATATATATACATGGGGCAGTTTTAGAGAGAGAAAGTGTTGAAAAACTGATCTTTTATCCCCATTGTGTTGCTTGTCGTAGGAATGAAATTTAAAACATTTAGTTGTATTAAGGTTTTGGGTTCGTGTAACTAAACCTTAGACATCAACCATCATTAAAAAGCTTAGTTGTGTATGTTTCAAGGTATGATCTTGTTTGTTGAAAGATCATATTTTGCCATCTCTCTCTCTCTCTCTCTCTCTTTCACACACTGACTCTTACATACACACATATAGAGAGAGAGGAGGGGGGAGTAGTTACATAATATTTAAATTGCATGATTTTTGTGGATATTTTGAATTACTTTACATTTAATGTATATGGTGCATTAAAGATAAAATAGAAAAGTACATTGATACTCTTAATCTAAATGTCTACCATTGATCTCAAAGGTCGAATGACGAAGATGTTTATGCAAAATTATGCACCGAAAAAAAGTATTTACTATTTTTTAATATATTACATATAATATAGGGTCTCTTAAATGCACAATGTCTTTTCATGCATTGACACATCATTCAATCTTTTGAGATCAATGATAAATATTTGAATTAAAAGTATTGTGCTTTGTATTGATCTCAAAAATAGAATTGTATAGGTGTTCATGGAAGATTATGCACCAAAAGACAACATTAATTTATAGTATCTTAAATGCATGTCTTTTGATAAATAATCTTATATAAAAACCTACTGTGTTCAATCTTTGAGATTTAAATTTTATATATAAGTGGCTGTAAATGCATAATCTTTCATAAACATCTCCAAATTTTTGATCTTTAGCATCAATGGTCAATGCAATAAAAGAAAAATTATTAAAGATAAATTAAAAAGATATGATGATACTTTTAATTTAAATCTCTATAATTGATCATACTAATCAAATGCTGAAAATGTTTATGCAAAATTATATACCAAAAGACATTATATGTTTACCGCATACTCAGAAAGTACCTTCTTTCCCATCCGACCATTTGATCAAGCCCAATTAGTGGTCACAATATATATAGAAAAAGTAAAAATTCCTTTTCTATTTTCAAAGGCATAAAAGCAAGTCATTGCATTTTTAAAATACAAAAGGTACACCAAGTATATTGTTTTTTTACACACATATTAACCGTTGATTGAGCTCAATCGGATGGTCAAGAATTTGATAGTATACATTCTTAGAATACCCTCTCTCTCTCTCTCACACACACATACACACACACACACACATATATATATTAAACATAAATGGTTTCAAACGTATTAATCAAGCCTTTGAGTAAAATATTTAATATGGTATCAATGTGGACACCAAGATGGCACCAATTAAAGGTGAAATGCTCTCATGGTAAACATTTTCCAGGCCCGAATTGCTAGAAAGTTCTAGCGTTGCTCTTCCACTAAACGATACGTGGTTTACTTAAAAAATTGGTACGCAATTGGACGCAATAAAAGCATGCATTCTACCAGAATTGAACAACCAAGAACCACTTTTGCCTCCCAAAAGGCCTCCGGCTATACACATGGCCACTTTGGAACCGGACTGAAAGTTCCAACCAGAATCATACTAGGCAAGGAACTGACAGGAACTGGCCAAACTAGACCCAAAATGGGAACCAAACTGGTGACCCTTCAGTTCGGTTCTGGTTCCACCTTCTTCAGCGGTTAAAACAGGTGGTTGGACCTTCTTTTTTATTATTATCCTTTTAAACTTTTAAATTTCTTTTATATTTGTTCCCTGTTTTGAACAGTTTCGGACTCAAACTGGAAGCAGAACAGCCCTGGTTCTATGCATGTTGTAAAATGATGAAAAGTACCGTTAGATGTTTATTACAATTATGATTCTGATCTCTCTCTACAAGTGTATTACATCGAGAAGTGGCTTGTGGAGAGATACTTGATCCTTTAGTGCTTAAATGAATAAATCGTTCTTAAATATTTCAATCGAGACGATCAATTTTCATTATAAGGACCAACAATTTCCATCAAAAATCATAATTGCGTTCATCCTTAACCATTCCGGCGACGTTCTTGTTACCAGAAAAGTATGTTCCTATTATTGAAGGGAATATTTCTGTCTTAAAGCAGAAAATACCACCTTCAAAATACTATTTTTTAGTGTCTAATCGATCAAAACGTGCTTAAATATTTCATTTAAAATCACAAATATTCCATATAAAGTCCAATAAATTCCTTACCATTCTTGAAGATGCCATGACACCAGCAAGCATATGATCGAAACCGGAATAACGTGAGGAATATATGCATAGGTCCAAGCCTACATCACGCCACAAAAATGGCTTTCAAATTCATCTTCCACTCCCATATCACCCCCCCAGCCATCCACCCACATTACCAATATGACCAGTTAGACATGGCCGTTTCAGGGTCGGTCTGTCGGTTTGAACCGTAATCACACTGTTTTTGGAATTGGAACGGACCCGAGAACCATAACCGTAACCGATGACCTCTTGGTTTGATTTTGGTTTATGGCCTTTAGAAACCGGTCCGAAACCATAACTGATAATCTCAAACTGCAGCCAAATATATTTTAGATATTAAAAAAAAAAAATCCTCATCAGAGACAGACGTATCATTAGTTCGACAGCAGGGAGACTCCGGAATTCAACTCTCGGAGGACGCATTGCCCTTGGTTTTCTTTAAAAAAAACAATGAAACCGTGCCACCGGTTTTGGGGTGACCCCTGAGCAATTTGGTTCTAGTTTCAAGTTCCAGACAATCCGGAACCCGATATGTCTGTGACATAGTATGCCACGTTGGATATGCACTAAGAGAAGCTCACACCATTACTCCATCACTAAGAATATTCATGGAGCAGTGGAGAGTCACCAAGCACAAATTATATATATATCTGTATTGGTTCAGTACTCACCACTCAGGGAGTCACTTACAGTTCCTTGTTAATCAGTACTGCTTAACCCTTCATCTTCTCGTTCTTGGAGAAAATTATCCCACAAAAATGGCCGGAAGTTGTTTCTCAAACTTCATACACAGCACCAAGCCGTATTTTGCAATGATCTCCCTTCAATTTGGCTACGCAGGAATGCACATCACCACTAAGGTGTCCCTCAACAGGGGAATGAGTCACTACGTGTTAGTCGTGTACCGGCACGCCTTCGCAACGGCTGTCATGGCTCCATTCGCGCTGCTTGTAGAAAGGTAGACAAAATTTTGATCATATTGTTAAGAAGTTCTCAATCCAATCGATGATAGAAATTCAGATGGTGTGTTTTTGCATTGTTCATGCAGGAAAGTTAGGCCAAAGATGACGTTCTCAAATTTTATGCTGATCTTTGTACTGGGTGCACTAGGGTGAGTTTAAAAAGATCACTTTCTGTTCTTTCATCGCATGTTCATGTGAATCATGATACCAGCATTCAAACTATATGCCTTGGCAGACCTGTGATTGATCAGAACTTCTATTATGCTGGATTGAAGTTTACATCTCCTACTTTCTCATGTGCCATGAGCAATATTCTGCCTGCACTTACTTTTGTCATGGCTGTCTTCTGCAGGTAATACAGTTCTTTACATGTCTGTTTTAGTGTGCGTGCGGGTGTGTGTGTACTTGTGTGGTGGTAGGGTTAATTTATATGTGTGTGTAAAGTGGTAAACTAATGGTTAATTTGGTGGGTTTGTTGATGCTAGAATGGAGAAAGTACATCTGATGAAGCTCAGGAGTCAGGCAAAAATAGCAGGGACACTATTGACAGTAGCAGGGGCTATACTGATGACGTTGTACAAAGGATCGATCGTTGATCTGCCCTGGGCTAAGCATGAGCACCTGAGCACCACAGATGCTGCGAGCACTGGTGCAGCACCATCGGCTGACAAAGATTGGTTCAAGGGATCAATTTTTATCATCATTGCTTGCCTTGCTTGGGCAGCTTTCTTCATAGTACAGGTAAAAAGATCAACCCAACGCACACATACTTTTACTTCTGAACAAAGTACACCTTTTTATTCAACTTAATGGATGCATGGAAAGAATATAAATCTTGCCATAGCTTACATTTCTCCTTAGTTTTTAGCTAGGAGATTCAAAATACAGGAGAAATAACTTACGTTAATCCTTTTTATTTTTTATGTGGATAACAGGCAGTAGCAATGAAGAGGTATCCCGCTCAGCTTTCACTCACTACCCTTATATGTTTCGTGGGGACCCTTCAATCCATTGCGGTCACCTTGGTAGTGGAACATTCTGCTGCTGTGTGGAAAATAGGTTTTGACATGAATCTCTTGGCTGCTGCGTATGCTGGGATTATTGCCTCTGGAGTCGCTTACTATGTGCAAGGCCTAGTTATGGAGAAGAAGGGCCCAGTTTTTGCAACTGCCTTCAGCC
The DNA here is from genome assembly GCA_036023115.1 of Brasenia schreberi. Lineage (NCBI taxonomy): Eukaryota > Viridiplantae > Streptophyta > Magnoliopsida > Nymphaeales > Cabombaceae > Brasenia > Brasenia schreberi. The sequence goes on from JAYKKT010000066.1 coordinate 2,119,284, forward strand.
CTCTAACGATGATCGTCGTTTCTATCATGGGCTCCTTCATCTTGCATGAAGTCATTTACCTAGGAGGGTAAATCCTTTCTCCATTATCACACCTTAAGACCTTGTGCATGTTCGTCAAACCATGTGAACTTTTTCCCATTATATAATATTGCTTCAAATTATTATTACTTACAGAAATTTTCAACCTTTTAACGCTATTATCTCATACCATTCTCAGAAAAAATGGTCTCACTTGAATGTTCTCAAGCTTAGATTGCAATCAGACAGACTAACAAGTGCGATTTTCTGGTTTCAGTGTAATTGGTGCCATAGTTATTGTTGTTGGCCTTTACTCGGTTCTCTGGGGCAAATACAAGGACAGCAAGGCAGCCAAAGCAGCAGCAGCAAACACACCAGCAGCATTGCCAGTGCCTGGAAAGGACGATGAAGTTGATCAGATTGAGATGAACGATGTGGATTTAAAGAATCGCAATTGCAGTACAGATGTCCCGACATGGAAACCCCATAGTCCCCTCGATGCCATGGACACCAACCAAGCCATTGGCGCAAGAAGTTGCAAATGCTCAATAGTTTAATCATGCCTATGTCTGAGAGAGAGAGAGAGAGAGAGAGAGAGAGAGAGAGAGAGAGAGAGAGAGAGAGAGAGAGAACGATGGGTGGGGGAAGTGACTGGTTTTTTCCCCCACTAAGATTTCCTCTAACATTAGAATGACCTCTGTCTTTCTCTTTTCTTTTCTTTACTTTTGTTCAACTGTTGTTCAGAAGGGTTTTGTCTCTATATTATCATATTCTCACTGCAACTACTTGATTCAAATCCTCCAACCCCTGGCTGCGTCTGATTCCGATAATTCGCTTTAGTCTCAGCTAACACAAACATACAAAGAATGAAGGAGAAAGAGCTGGGGAATATAGTGAAGATTGTGAAAGTTAAAAATATGTGCAGCATCACTAATCTTTTACGAAAAGGTAGATAATCTCATGACATGATCACAAACATGTACCATCACTATCTTTTAAATGCATAGATTTATTAAGCCGTGCTTCCTGTAAACGAACCATACATATACTTTCTCTTGCTAATCTACAGATATCATCTATCGGTATTACTGGGTCTATGCATATCCATTGGTTTGATTATTTAAGCTTGATTTATCTTGGTTACGTTATATAGGATGATTGGAATCCATTTGAGGAAACCAGAATTCTTGAAGTTGCATCATTGTATCTTGATGAACCAAATATGGAAGCAGTCCTTCTTACATATGATAGTGAAGGAAATATTGAGATCGAGACTATTGGAGTTTGAAACAAAATGTATTTAGATTCAAAGATATTGTGCTTAGAATATGAATTTTGATACAAACTTTTAACTTTTTGTGTTGATATGAATATGTAAGGATTGGATAAATGAAAACCTTATTTTTTGAGAGGGAAGAAGGGATTTGATATTTCAATATTTAAAATTGAAGGGGAAAATATTGGTGCTGCATGCATGGAACTAATTGACTCGAGAGAATTCACAGTCAGTCTAATACCAGCAAGACAGCATACATGAAAGACGTGAGCCAATCAAAGCACATGTTAACTTACCATGTGGATCAGGGGTGGCTCAACCTTCCTATAATATATATATATATATATATATATATATATAAAGGGAGAGAGATTTCTAGATAAATATGTACCACTTATTTTATTTTGATGAATAGTTGAAATGTGAAAGTAAAGTATGCATACGAATAAAAGAAAACATATACTTTTTGCTTGTTGAATTCAAATTTAAACTATCAAATTATGTATGAAAAATTATTGAAGTTTATTTGGACAACCAGGTTCTCTATGTAAAGAGAGAATACAATGAAGGACCGAAGCCTAACACACAAACACATGTGCATCATGTTGGAAATCGAACTTGCCACCTGTGAGTGTGAGTGGACATGAGAAAGTCCTACGAGTGAGCTAAAGCTCCGGGTGCATAAGGGCCTCTTTTATACTTGGTAGAGAGTAACTTTACCACATACCTGAACTTTAGATGAATTGGACACAAGTGCTCGTTGAAATTATAATTGCAACTTCTTAAGTATAAATCTCAGTATCTGATTTACTGGATTTGGGAAAGCTATATCCGAACCAAATCCTTATTTGTTGAAGTTTGAAGGCAAACAAATTTATGATGTCTTAGGCCTCTAGGCATGGAATGCTCGCCCTATCAAAAGCCATGTTATGCAAAAGCTTCCCGCAACCATAGTGAATCATGAACACCTTTTATATAATAAAAAGTATTTTAACTTGCTACCTCATAATGGCTGCCAAATGAACAAGAGAATGATTTTCCAATTTTGCATTTTATTTCTGTGTTGGGACATAAATGTCTACATGGGATAAAGTTTTATGACAACTATTATAAGCCTAACGCAACCCTCCTTTTATATCCGGGCTTAAGACAAGTTTTATCGAGGTATCAAGTTAATGAGCTATACTATGAAATTGTGGGAAAGAATTATCGAACGTAGATTAAGACAAGTATCAAGTACAATAGATAACCAATTTGGATTCATGTCAGACATATCTATTGTTGAAGCGATTTACCTTTTAAGACGTCTTATGAAACATTTTAGAGGAAAAAAGAAAGACCTTCACATGATATTTATTGATCTAGAAAAAGCTTATGATAGGGTACCGAGAGAGGTTCTTTGGAGAACTTTAGAAAAAAGAGGTATCCCATTGACATATATTAACCTTATAAGAGACATGTATGATGGTGCAAAAACATGTGTGAGGACTCACGAAGGAATGACAGACTTCTTTGAAGTTAATATTGGGTTACATCAAGGATCAACTTTAAGTCCATACTTATTTATAATGGTGATTGATGAGTTAACAAAACATATTCAAGATGAAGTGCTTTGGTGTATGTTATTTGTAGATGACATTGTGTTAGTGAAAGAGTATAAGGAAAAAGTTAATAGAACATTGGAACTATAGAGAGAAGCATTAGAAAGCAAAGGCCTTCGACTTAGTAGAACAAAGACTGAATATATTGAATGTAAGTTTGATCATTTGGTTACTTCAGAGGACATAGAAATTAAAATTGGCATACATTATATCTCCCAAAAGGAAAGTTTTAAATACCTAGGGTCAATTTTTGAGAGTGATGGAAGAATGGATGGAGATGTTACGTATAGAATTAATGCAGGTTGGTTAAAATGGAGAGGAGTATCAGGCATTCTTTGTGATAAGAATATACCATTAAAATTAAAGTTCAATATCATAGAGCAGTAATCAGACCTATCATGTTTTATGGTTGTGAGTGTTGGGCACTTAAACATCAACATGTACTTGTCTGTGACAGAAATGAAGATGTTGAGATGGATGAGTGGTTATACAAGAAAAGACCGTATACATAATGAGGTTATTAGAAACAAATTAGGAGTGGTACCAATAGAGGATAAAATGAGAGAACATCGTTTAAGATGATTTAGACATATAGAAAGAAGATCAGAAGAAGGACCTGTAAGAAGGCATGAAAAACTAAATTTGGAAAGTATTAAAAGAGGTAGAGGACAACTACAAAAGTATTGGAAAGAAACAATAAAAAATGGTATAGCTTATTGTGAGTTAACTGCTAACATGGCACATGATAGAGCTATGTGGGAACAAAGAATCCATGTAGCCGACCTTGTCTAGTATGGGAAAAGGCTTAGTTGTTGTTGTTGTATTTTTTAATTAAATAATGACATGTTGAATAGGAACCTTCTTCGTTCAATGGTTCCATCTACATCAAACATCCACAGAAAGGCCGATTATATCTATGCATGGGCTCATTCACTTGAAAAGGAGGGTGTAATTTCAAACCCAACCCAGCAAGCTCAAAAAAAAAAAAAACAGGTCGGATCGTGATTCTGTACCTTGGGTCAAGACTAGGTTGTCCAACCCACACGAAAATCGGTCCGGGTAAAGCTGGATTTAACTTTCACCATAAAATGTAGTATATATGGTCGGCTCTGGTTTGTCTGGAACCAAGAACCGGAACTGAATTAGGATGGGTCTGTTTCGGTTTAAGTCTTAAACCGTTTGGAACTGAAAAAGTATTAAAAATTGAATTTTGATAAAAGTACTTAAAAAATAGAACCGCTGGTACTGCAGAAGTTAGAATCAAAATGAACTGGGTCCTCCCTAGTCCCGGCTCTGATTCCTTCCTGGTCCTGGTTCTGACAGTTCCAATTTCAACTGCTTCTTGGTCCGATTCGGTTTCAGTTTAAGTCAGACCGGTTCAGGGTCGGCCATGTCTACAATGTAGAGCTCTAACCAACGTATGTGTCTTGATTCCTTTAGTTTCATAAAGTAAGGTTTTATTGAGATTCAAGATTGAAAATTGTTATAAGTAGAGAGGTTGTCAGGCTGCTGCTGAGGGTTTTGAGAGGGTTAGAACCGGTAAAATTGGACCTGAAACCAGAGGGCACTGGTTCGGTTTCGGTTCTACCTTTCATAGAACGGAACCATCAGTAACACCCATTGGCTTGTTTGGCTCATTTAGTAGCCGCTCATATATATATATATATATACACATACATACATACATACATATATATATACATACATACATACATATATATATATATATACATACATACATACATATATATATATATATATATATATATATATACATATAAAGAGAGAGACTAGATCTTGATGATGCTCACTCATGCTCGATTGCTTGATTACTCATATATATATACACATACATACATACATACATATATATACATACATACATACATATATATATATATATATATATACATATATATATATACATATACATATACATATATATACATATACATATATATATATATATATATATACATATAAAGAGAGAGACTAGATCTTGATGATGCTCACTCATGCTCGATTGCTTGATTATTATTTATCAGTTTTATGAGTATAATATGCTTGTTTTTCATTATTTTTCAAATACTCTTATAATTTTCTAAATAACACTTGTACAACAATAAAATAATGGTCGGGTATGAGTGAATGATATAAGTGATGAGCATGATTTGATTTTCCTATATAATAGAGCAAATTGATCCTATCTTAATCTTATAAATCCTATTCTCGAGATGAAAAGACTCATATTACTGGCTGAATAGGGATTGATACTCCAATCCATTAGTTCCTGTAAAAACTATAACTAGTTCGAGAATATCATCAACCATGCTGGGACTGAGATACGACCGTTCTTTGTATTTTGAACTCCCTTGAAACTCTCCATTTTTTTTCTTTCTCATGGTGGTATCGAAATCCCAATTTATTGAGATATATTTTAAGAATTGTAATAGACTTGCTTTATATATATATATATATATATATATATAGAGAGAGAGAGAGAGAGAGAGAGAGAGAGAGAGAGAGAGAGAGAAAGAAAGAAGTATATATATATATATGTAAGAGAGTATACATAGTAGTATAAATATATTATATAGTAAATTGCTTAATACAGGTTATATTAGTATAAAGATTGTTTTAAACTAATGCGGGGCGAGCCTGGTGCGGCCTTACCGGGCTCGGTCCGGTACGTTTGCGGGTTGAGAACCCGAAGAACTGTGTTGCAGGGCAGAACGGGTCATAAGAAAATGTGTGAAAGAAACCCGCCCCACCCCTCCGAAGAAGCAGTGCACGAAGTGGGTCCCACTGGGATCTCTCTCTTCTCCTTTCAAATAAGTCTGGGTAGTAACCGGGGCGGTTCTTCACCGGGGTAGGTCGGTTCCGGAGTCAACCCAGCAGGGGTAACCCATGGTTACTTTGGGTTTTCGGGTTACGGTTTTCGCTGTGGCCCAATCCACGGCGGGTAAAAGGGGAAAGAAAAGAAGGGAAAGGATACGATGCAAGGGCTCCTTTCTTTCGTGAAGTTTTGGAGGGAAAGAGAAGTAATCCTTTTGGGTTTATCGTCGGTTGTTACTTTACCTTTTATTAGTTTATCCTGTTCGTTCACACCGAAACAATGACCGTAATCTGAGACGTGATGAGGAAAAAGCTCAGTACTCGTTTCCCGGCGGTACGCTTTCCGTTCTCCTTTTCACTTCATCATGGAATTTTCATTTTGCTTGAGTTCGTGATTTCGTATTAGGTTCTTTTGTTTTGGATATTTTGATTTGCCGTATTTCTCTAATTTGGAGTTTGGTTTTTGCCTGCTTTCGCTCGCTAGGGTTTTTTTTGAAAGGTGATGAGTTTAAGGTTTATATTCATCGGAGTTTGATTTTTATGATGATGCCCAGTATAGACTTTGGCATAATGGTATTGAGCTGAACTTTGTGGTGGGTTTTGGTCATGGTGGTCTATTCCGGTTCAAGTTAGGATATCAGTTGCTTTAATGCAATTATGTGGGAAATTTCGTGCTTCTTTCATGTATATGACATACTCTCTAAGTGTGAAGTTATCATGAACGCAGCAAAGTAGCGGGGGGGATTTTATTTTCATAATTATCATTTGAAATCGCCAAGAAAGTTACAAAACCTTTTCTTCCTTGTGACTTTTATTCGTTATTGGAATCTTTAATCCCCCTGCTCTTTCTGCATCCAATATGAGGACATGGATTCTCTTTTTACAAACCCATGCCACTGTTCCCGTTGCCTACTAGATAATGACGCAGTAGAGAAAATCTAGCTTGTGGGAGTCATAACCTATAAACATAAGCTTTTTGATTATTGTTCGTTCATCTTTGTGGTTCGTACTATCTTTGTGCACTGCTATCAATAGTGCTTTTACTTCACTGTCTCCGGTGGATTTTGCTTTGGAAAGTGAAGTGCATTATGGGTGATTTGGACTGTTAATATCATCTCGTCTTTTCTTTTCTCAGTCCCGAATAAAAAAGATTATGCAAGCTGATGAAGATGTGGGAAAGATTGCTATGGCGGTGCCCCTTCTAGTATGTAAGTAACATTGTTTGCATCTTGATTTGGTCATCCTGTAAATCAACTGTTTCCTGCAGCAAATATTGAAAAGCTTCTTGTTTGTTGATCAGCCATTTGCTGGCGTCAAACGGGATAGAGGCCTTTACTGTATTTCCAGGCTTATCAAGGCAAAATAAGTTGAATGAGGAACCGGAAAGAAGAGGAAGAAACTGAGACTTATAAAAATGAGTTGCTTTCTTTTATCCTTGCACTAATGATATGTGCATTTTAGATTATGCTTATAAGTCAAGATGAAAAGTAGTTCAGTTCAGCCATGCTTGTAGGTAATAGGGGCAGAAACGTAAATAGTTGATGAGGATCAGTTAGCTCCAGTGACTTAAGTAACCTTAAAGCCTCATTTTGCAGCGGAGAATCATTTGTTTACCGTTTCCTGTACAGATTACAAGGTTTCACCTTGCATCTTAGGCTGACCATAGTGTTCGCGATATTTTGAGGTTTGTTTGGACCATGTAGAAGTTTTCAGCCTCTTCACAAGAACGGTTCCAGTGAATAATGTAGGTTTTAGTCTTTCCTGCATATCAGTTTATGATGCTTAAAAAGCGATGTGGTTAGGTTCCTTATTATCAAGTATCAACATTGAATAAGATTTCCAGGCCTCCGTTTTTTTATGCATTGAGTGTATATCTGTCATCATTTGACAATTTAACTAATTTCTCCTTGCAGCAAAAGCACTTGAATTGTTTCTTCAAGATCTTTGTGACCGGACGTATGAAATTACTCTGCAAAGAGGAGCAAAGACAATCAGTGCTTTACATCTGTAAGACATCATTTTTTGTAATTGTTTCTTTCCTTTTCTTCCTGATAACTGTTTTGGTGTGCATCTTAGCTTTAGACAACATTTACTAACTTTTTAGATGCTTATACTGTTTAGCTTTTAAATATAACATCTCAACCTTAAATGTTGCGCTATGTGTTTTCTCCTCATTTATCATGTTTTCATTCATCTTTTGAATCTCTGATGCAAATTGCTTTTGTCCTGTTAGCAAGGATGAAACGGATGTCCACAGTTCTTCTGTTGGCTGGGAGTCACACTATTCCACATTTATTCTACACTTACTGGCTCATTTACCTTGAGGCTGCCACATTAAATGTCGACAATAGCTTGTAGTTTTTATTTGGTCTGTTCTTGTCCTGCTTATGTGACTCTATGGTTTATGGGCATTGGCCGTTTCTGAGGCTCCTGGTCCTTTCAGGAGTGAGATAACTGTGACACAGTCAGTCTGTTTCCTTGCCCACAATAAGTGTTTGACACAGTTAATAGTAAAAAGCTTTTCATTTTGCTTGAATTATAGTGTCTAGTTCCATAAGCTGATTCTGCAACAAGTTTAGTGGAGTTCTTTCATTGTCCTCCTTTCTCTTTATTAGTTGCAAAGTTTCCATTTATAACCACCGAAAAGGTGGGGTTGTGGTACAAGTTCCATGGGGCTTTCTACTTATTTATTGTATATGTTCCTTTTCTTTCTCTTAATCCCTCCTGATACAAGTATTGCTACCTTAACTTTCTTTTATGGATGTTGAAAACACAATTCTTGTTTGTGGGTATACTTCAGTTTTATCTTCTCTGTGGCATACTCTCTCTATCTCTCTCCTTCCAGGAAACAGTGTGTTCAGAGCTTCAGTGTCTTTGATTTTCTGAAAGAAATCGTGAGCAGGGTACCTGACCTTGGTGCTACTGATGCTGGAGGTGAAGAGAGACATAGGAAAAGGTATAATGATACTACGTATGATGTTAGGAACCTTATAATGATACTATGGATGAGGTTAAGTACCTTGTAATGATACTATGGATGACGCTAAGAACTTATTGTCGTCAACATGTAGTGTATCTTGCGTGTAGCACATGATCAAAACCACATCTAAAGTTGCCACATATCCTTGTGTTTAACAGGAGAGCTGTGGATGATGAAGACGACAGCGAAGAAGAGCCAAAGAAGACTAGGACTGTAAATGCCTTTCTTTTAATATTCTGATCTGATAGATTTATTTGAAAAAGCTAAATGATACCATGGAACGTTGCCCAACTTCTGGGTGATAATGCACCTTTTATATGGGAATTAGAATATCAAATTGGATCTATTCTGCATAAATGGTTTTATTAAAAGTCAATAGAAGGAATAGTCAAAGACAACAATCGTGCTCACTGCGCAGTGTTAGCCGTATCAGTTCTTGTCGTCTAAAAAGAAAACATGAAATGATAAGGGGTAAGATACAGGTTGTTACCCTCGTATTGTATGGTTGATACGCCCTGAAACTCTTGTAAGTTTTTTTTCTTTTTAATGTTTTTACCGTTAAACAAATAGAGAAGCTTTTGTTTTTGAAAGGTTATATTTGTCCTTTTCTTTTAATATAAAGACGGCACAAAAGGAAAGCCCAATATGGCTTTTTCCCACCGTCTTGTTTGGTACTACTGCAGCGCTGTTTTCGTACTTTTATAAGTGGATGGTTGAGGATTCAATTCAGAAAGAAAAAGTCCACTTTTACTTTTACGGGTTTGCTTGATTGAAAAGCAATTTTTTGCTTTTTTAATTCAACTCTCAACCAACTATCTTTACAATGAACCGTATGTGTTTACATGTGCTTTAGGCATAACTAATCTGGTGATAATTGCATAACATGACACTCATTGGCTTCCGAAATATAAAATTCTTGAGTTGACCCATGGCTGCATTGTCCTTGTGCATTCATTCTTTTGCTTGTGGGTTGGCAATCCACTGGCATTACATTACTTGTTATCGAGTGACTGATTGTTGGATAATCTTCTTGTTGAGAAAACGCCTGAGCATGTCCTGCCTTCAGTTTTTTGCTTGTTGTCTGCGTGTGTGCTCTTGTTTTGTAGACGCGGGCATGGGGTGTGTGTGTGTGTGCCCTGTCTCTCCACGTAAAGATACGCTGGAAAGTTTTCTGTCATCTCTGGCTACTTGCTCATTTGGTTGAACCTTTATGTGGTGTAATCACACCAGGATACAACTCATGGTAGCAGTAGAGGGCGTGGCAGGGGAAGAGGAAGAGGTCGAGGCCGTGGTAGATCAAGTGATAGGGACAATGCTCACTTCGAAAAATGTGAAGATGAAGTTGACCTGCCTCCTGAAAATGGGGACAAACCCGCTTCTAAGGGGTCAGATGATGGATTGCAGACTAAAGAACCAAATGGAAGTACATCCTGTAGTACGAGTAACCCTGTTCGGAACTTCGATCTCAATATGGAATTGGATGAAAATGGCAATACTGCTGCCGCTTCCACATCTGCCCCTGGTTCTGTTTCGGTGACACAGCCAAATCTGAAGCATGAGGAGTATCCGGGCTGGTCATTAGCTGAGATGAAGACAATCGATCCTTTGCAGCTGGCGCAGTTAGATCAACATGCAGAGGAAGAAGAGGAAGATTATGACAACGAGGAAGGATGATTAGAGTGAATTTCAGGCTTCTTACCACTGTTGACAGATTATTCTCTTCCTCAAGATGGGTGTAGTTAACAAGTAGGCCCAAACATACACGCATGTCCCTCACCTCATATAGGAGAATGTCTATTGTTTCTCTTTAGGAAATGTTTTATAACGTGACAACAATCCAAGGAAGATATTCACATGTTTTACGCTCTAGGATGTCTACAACTTTTCTTCTAATGATTTAATATTCTCTTAGCAGGGTCAACATTTTGTTATTATTTAAATATTCTAGTGGAAAGGTTAATACAACTCTCTCATTATTTAAATATTATAGTAAAATACTTCAATTTTCTAATTGAAAATGAAATCCAGCTTTATTTTATTATGCAGTTCTTTCATAAAAATTAGAAGATTTGATCATTTAATTACATTATACCCAGCCAATTAGTTGGTTTTGCATGGCTTTTTAGCCTCGCAATCAAGATTATCCGAAGACACGAGAACTATTTTCTTAGACACGAATTATATGAATCATAAGATCATTGGTCATACTAAGCAACAGCATGAGGATAATAGTATGTTTAAGTAATGTCATTAGAGAAATGATCGCAGCCAGTTCGGCATGACACCATTGATTCACCGGGAGTAGGATTGGATGATTCTCCTTCCCATAAGAATCCTTAAGAACAGTATCTCAAGTAATCGTCGGTTGACAATGAATGAATCAAAGTAGATTCAAAGAAGAAAAGGGAGGGGGAAGCAATTTACCAGTTACAGGACTCTTTTCCTCACACACACACTTATGCAGAACTCACTTTTGCATCTATATACCATACCAAAGCTACATTAGCATATAAAATATATCATACACAATATGCTAATTACGTGAAGTTTGAGAGCTATTTCTTCCAACGTTATTGAAGAAAGATCTACTCTTCGTTATCTCACATAGTGGCTTCTCGGTGAACCGGATAAGATTGTAGGCCAATGCACCAATAACCGCTCCAAAGATTGGAGCAACTATGTAGACCCAGATGCTGTCATAGTGGTTTGCAACTATGGCCGGACCAAGACTTCTTGCCGGGTTCATCGATGCCCCAGAAATCGGCCTGAAAGAAGAAACATAAACAACTTATATATATATATATATATATATATATATATATATATATATATATATATATATATATATATATATATATATATATATATATATATGAAAAGTGATAAATAGATAAAGTCTTTCGGTGCATAATCTTACCTATGTTTGAGTTCAATGGTGAAGATGTTAGTGAAAAGTAGCATTATACTTTTGTACTTTGCATTTAAAATACAAATTAATTCAGATCTCTACCATGATCAAATAGTGCAGATGGTTTAACAAGATCTTTAAACATTATGGAGTTACTCCTCTCTCTCTCTCTCTCTCTCTCTCTCTATATATATATATATATATATATATATATATATATATATATATATATATATATATATAATACATCCAGCAGGTTACATGTGGACCAGCCCCTCAGGAAGCTCACCGACTTGTTTAGTGGAATTACTGGATTTAATGAACTTAACTCACTGGATCCAGGTGAGTTATGATAATTTAAGTGAACCTATACCTAACAGTATTATTTAAACTACATTCTTATTTGATTTTGATCCAGAGCATGAATTGTATAAGGTCCTTAAAAGTCATGCATGGAGATTGCACATCCGGCCACTCTCACAAATTAAAACAATACTATGCAAACAAGGGCTCCAAATTAGGGGCGCTATTAGTACATACCCTGCAATCATCACATTTAATAGGATAGTGCCTCCAACTGCAATTCCTGCAAGTTCTCCGATCTGCAGCATTCAAAATGTAAAATCACATTGAACGATATCTGATAGCAAAAGCAAGCAACCCCACGGCAAGAAGAAAATCATAACAATCGTCAAAAAAGGTTTCTTCCATGCTCTAATGCACAACTTAGGTTGTTTCAACTGTGCATTAGCTTGGTCTGAAACCAACCAAAACCAAAGCTTCTCCACACTCAGTATGGTTGTGCTTGATACATTAACATTTAGTTCTACAAAAGTAATGTTATACTTCATGGTTTTCTCCAATTCTATTCTTTTGAGGCCTCCCTATGTGCTGTTGTGAAGTTTTCATCATCTAATTTCCTACCATGGAGCTCCATCTTGCTGCCTTGAAAATGTCTAAAGAAACAAACTTCCATGTTCTCAAGTATCTGATCTTTAGTAGACTAATTTTGGGTGTCCACAGATTCACCTCAACATCTTTATTCGTGTCACTAGATCATAAACATTTATTACTTCATAGAGATTATTCACTGAGAGAGTGATGCACGGAAGTCTGGAATCAGAGATTATGTATGTACGTATATACTTACAGCTCGTGTGTCAGTGGCAACTCCTGAGATAACGAACATGAGATAAAAGGTGATAATGAATTCGAGAACGAAGGACTGCATGTTTGATCCCGCCGGGAATGTTCCGGGGAAGTGTTGCAAACCTCCACCAAACATCAAACGAAGAGTTCCACTTGCAAGAGTTGCTCCCACCAACTGCGCTACCACATAAGCAGGAACCTGCACAAACATAACATATTAACTATTTGTCTCTGTAAAATTAAGCAGTAAGTTGGATGCATAAAATATTGAGCTTATTATAGTCAATAATGTATATATCAAAGGTCACAAAAGGTTGGAAACGGCAGAAGTCAACAGCCAAATTCTCGTGAGAAATTGGATTTCTTGCTTTCTCGTTTGACTCAACAATGAATAAGTGAAGGAAAGATGATTACGCGTGTGTGTGTGCGTGTAACAGTGGAAGCAGATCGCTAGTTTAGTTAGATCTACGGTAAAGATAAAACTAAAACCTTACCTCTTTCAGAGGAAATCTCCTACAGATGGCAAAGGCAAGAGTAACAGCAGGGTTAAAATGTGCTCCAGAGATATGCCCCAAGGCATAAACCATGACCATGACAACTAGACCCCACACTATGGCAACCCCAGGGAAGGTGATGGTCCCTTTGCTCTTGTTAACCACCACTGCACCACACCCAGCAAATATTAAGAAGTATGTTCCAAGTACCTCTGCAATTATCTGCAAATTAATCAAATTTGTAAATAAAGTTAGTTCAAGATATAAAGGATTGCATTATATGTTGTTTCCATAAATATAACCAATCAAAATATTTATATATATATGTATGCAGAAGAAACATAAATGCCTAAAGTTTCTTTGAGAGAACTTGCAATCTCTCTCTCTTACTGTAATGAAAAAAAAAAACAATTTAGCCATCAGAATGACTAAAAATTTACTTTAGATATGCTTAAAGCTTCAAAACGTTATTAAGATTATAACACTCCCGCTGTTTCAAACTGGGCGGCTATGATGAATGAAGACCTAACCATCAAAGAACCATCCAGTTAGATGGCTAAGATCATGGCCGCCACCATATTTCAGATGACAGAAACTTTTGTGTACATGTAAAAATGTTGAAGATCGTCATTTCTAACTATTAAATGAGCATGCTGGAGCTCGTGACCCATTATTCATCAACCTATTCCGTCATAAATTGTTTAATTAGTCACTGCGTGAAATTATTAGGTAAGACCTCTGAAAGAGAAATAAATGTGACAGTAGAACAAGCTGTCACTGTGTCGACTATGGCCAAAACCAAAATCCAGACCAAAGCCTTATTATCCCACAATCAGCGGGGTCTTGTTTCATGATTCTTCGTCCACATCATGCTTCATATTGAGCCATATTAGCATTTACTTCGAAAGGGAAATACTGTTAACTGGCAAAGAATTAGGGAAAAAGCAGGACAGGAAATTAACTCACCTTCTGTAAAAATTGAACAGAGATAAGTGACGCTGATCTACTATGATGCGGCAGCTGAGAACAGGAAGATGAAGTCTTCCCACCTTCCATTTGACTGATTTGTTCATCACTCACTCCATTGGGTGCCACTTTTCCATGGGAACCATTGAGAGAAACCTCCGCCATGCCTGTACAAACTCACGCATGAAGAATTAATTAAGACTCCTGTGAAAGTTGTGAGGTTAATGTTTTGTTCTTTTATTGCCTCTTTGGACGTGGGATATGAGAATATTTACTTACAACGTTACTTTTCTGTTGCTTGTTTCGTGGCTATGAAAAGAGAGTTCTTATATGAAGAAACTCTTCCACCACAAAAAACGGGTATGCTTCAACGGTTTAGTGAAATGTAGAGGAAGGTAACTCGTCAAATTAACCCACAAACGAAAGAATGCAAGTAAAATCCTTAAAGACTCGTGAGAGAGAGAGACAGAGTTCTATTGGAAGGGCGAAGTGAAGTTTACGTTGGACTCCAAAGAACAATACTTTTAAAACCAATAGGTTGAACTAGCAACTCGCTAATGAGGCTCAAGATTGAGATCCCGCAATGAAGTGGGGGAGAAGCCATGACCCCAGAGAAGACGAGGAAACAACAAAGATCATGCAGTTCCAATTAAGAAGACAAAATTTCTCATTCTATATCAAGAAGATGCACAAAAGCAATAACAAATTAAAGTTCATCTGTACCTACTGTTTAGAGGAGAGACGACACAGAGCTCGACACCTGAAAGCAGAAATGCTGGATGGTAGATACCAGTAGTAGATAACCTATTTATAGATTATAATCCATGGACTTCTTCGTTCCCTTACATTTGGAATGGGACCAAGTCCAGTTTTCGATGGTGGAAATAGCAAGATTCAAGGGAAGCTAGCTGCATGATCAACTGATTGGATAGTATGAAGTTAAGCAGGTTGTTGGGAGCATTAATCATGTAGGACAACAGCCACTGGATTTGACAGGGAAGACTGCAGCACTCTTTTTTTTTTTTTTTTTTGAGAAATTACAAAGGACACGCATCCAGAAATCTAGCATAAAAGCATACATAGGATTTGCAAATTAATTAAAACATACAATCTAAATATGCGTATTACTTTTGGAAATATTTAAAAACGAGCATACACCCTTTTACTATTAATTAAATGGTCTCTTAGGGAGGTTTTCACCCATCTAAAGCCCAAAAAAGATAAAGAAAGAGGGTTTTGTTAGGTAAATAACAGAGTAAAGCTTAATCAGATCTTTTACATGAACTCTAGGACATATTAAAACCGTATGTGTGTGTGGGTTGGGTCTATTCTTTTCTTTTTACAGTTTTGAGTTTCGACAACGAACCGAACCAAATTATTCGCTTCTTATTTTCAAAATTGAGAGGAAGCCAAACAAACTAAAAAAAGCGAAACAAAAATTTTAGAATGGTAAAATATGATCCAAAACCGAGGATCACTCGGTTCGGTTTTGATTCCATTTTTCATAAAAACTGGAACAGAGCTATTGGTTCCAAAACTATTTTAAATTTTTTGGAATATTTTTTAGTACTCTTTTCAGACCACTCGGTTCTGTTTCGGTCCCGTCAGGTTCCAGTTCCTCATTCCAGGAAATTCAGTACTGGCCAAATGACACCATTAAATTTTGTGTACGTCACATATGACATAAGAAGTACGCGATTGTGATGCGAACTAGTCAAGGAATTCGGCTCCGGAGAAATTTAAGGACATCAAAGAGTCCAAGCAAAGGTAGGCACTATCAAATAAGTAAACGTGAAGGCTTACAATTCATCCTAAATGCTAGAGGGTCTCAATCTTTTAGTCGCTCATTGTCCATAATCAGGTTGGTGGATCCATTTTTTGGGTGAGTGCACTTGTATTTCGGGAAGAATACTTATATTTTAGGTCTATAAAGCACTTATAATTTCCTATACAAAGTCGCACATCAAGAACTTTTTTATTTTGAATGAGCCACATGCTTCACCTCGCCCACAAGTGGGTCCACAGTTTGCAAGAGTGACTCATGGGTATGATCAAGGTGACCACCTTACACCTCCCTTAACTTAAATTCCTTATAGTTTCAATTTCCTAGGCACCAAAACTTTCAAATTTATTGTTTCGAATTTTTAAGTTTCATATATAGTAGTAAAGAAGCTTCAGTAAAAAAGCCAAGGAGGCCATTGAAGAAAATAATAAAGGATGATTTAGCTTTTCTTGAATTACTGTTATCATGACACATGATCGAACTTCATGAAAATAAAAAATCCATGTAGTATGAAAAAAAGGCTCAGTTGTATAAATTGTATCTAATTTTTGTTCTGGGACGAATATAGTGTTGAGCCGTTCTTTGATATCCAGCGCATGGTTCTGGTTGTGATAACTTAAACCACCTGTTGCCAAAAAACAAAAAAAAAGGTTTTTATTTTTCGTTGTGTTTATCTTACATACATAATAAGGTTCAACTATGTCAATTAATGAAGGCAATGGCATTCTGAAGTTCGTATCTCCAAACAATGCCCAAGCTATCTGTGAAGGAAGGAAGAACAACAGATTCAGCAGTGCAGAATATATATCGGCCTGCTTAGTTTTCTTCCTTCTTAGCGAGGAACACATATATCTTGTTGATTAGATTATTTGATCTTGTGTTGGTTGGAGATGTGCTGTATCGGATGAACAAAATCTATGTATTAGTATCTTGTTCAACTTAAACAAATCTCCTGCTTGTTCTCTGATAAAGAGCTGTAATTCCCTTCATTTTCTTCTAAAATATTAGCAAATTTGGCAAAAATCAAGGATGATGTATAAGGGAGTATTTCAGCATGGATTTTGGATGCTTCTGCACCGGTTTCCATTTTATGGTACCCGCTTAACGTGCTCTAGCAGCTACCAAATCAAAGGAGACTTCGTTCTGTGGATCCAAAACATAGAGCAAAGACATTCCATCTATTTGGGCCCATCTAAAGAAAATGCAGCTCAGTCATCCACAACTCAATTAATTTGACAATTCCATCGCGACTGGAATAAATGAATTCATTGATCAATGGTATCAGTCATCCTTCCCCCCCTTCCCCCCCTCTCTCTCTCTATATATATAAATATATATATGAAACTAGCAAATTCAAACAAATACCAACCATGATTTAAAATTTTAAAAGCAAAAAGACTGTGAATAAAGTGTACCTATGGAAAATACACGTACTTTTTATTTTAAAAATTCAAATCTCATCCATTGAGATTTGTTTGAATTTACTAGCACCTAAGAATGCTAGCATATACTAGTTTTTTCCTCTCTCTCTAATATATATACAACTAAGATTTTCAATACATTCATTCAAAGACTGTGACTAGAAAGTTCTCATGAGGTTAACTATTAAAAACTTCAAAACTACGAACTTCTTGTCATGAAAGACTAACATATGCCCACTCATCTTTTTCTTTTGGAGTCACGAGAGGAAGGACAAAACCATGTTGGAAGCCCAAATCGAACTCACGACTTTCATCTTGTGACTCGAATGTCCCCTGCCAGGTGAGCTGACTCTCTGAATGCCGTACAGATATCTTTATGCAGCTAAAATTTCCATCATTTGATTTCTCAAAGTTTCCCTTACCTAGAAAATCAAAAAGAAAAATCTGTAAATAAACCGTATAAAACATGAATTAAAGTTATCAGCAGCAGCAATAAATGCTCCCCTCCTAAGTAGGAAACTCGACCTAAAATTTTCAGACATTAATGAGATATGTAAAAGTATCAATTCTTCTTTCTAAAGGTGCAAAGAGGTTGATTGCAGCACATACAAATAAATCTAAGTAGCGGGTTCTCTCCTCCTCCATCAATGCAGCAAAAGAAAGCACCCTTCCTTCTGGCAGCATTGCTGCTTCTCCAATGAGCAGCTAGGACCCTTCACTTCTATGTTGTATCAATGCTTCAAGTAAACCTGCAAAAGAATGAATAACCATTAGGTTAAAGGAAGGAAATGCTTCCCCAATTAAAGGAAGCCTTGATTGGGGGAACTTTAGATTGACATAAAGGCCGATTGTTATCTCCATTATTCGCCAATGAATTCATGATTTTAATTCAAATAGGTGCATGGGATTTAACAGAGAAGATTCAAATTTATTAAAACTAAAATGCCATGATGAGAAACAGATTATGTAGGTAGAATATGAATTGACTTCATTCAGATTCAGGTTCTTCTGCGTTGTCTTTCACCTAAGTCCGAACCTCAAACAATATGACCGAACATGCAGCTTGACAAATTGCGTATATGATATTCAATGCAGCTAGCTACAACTGGATTAAGTTTATAGTTTTTTTTTTCTTTCCTTTTGAGAGCAACTGGAGTCCATATTTTAACCTGTGTATGATCTGATCACGTTCGACATGTTGATGCTTGGATCTCACCCGATTCTACCCCCTTGCGACACCATGATTCACTCACTTTGAAGCTGAGAAGGTGGAAACAGTGTTTACAATTAATGTGCAACGAAGGAAGCTGAACTCTAGTAAAAAACTACCAGTTCGCTTGGCATATATAAAAACTTCCTTAATACAAGTGTACTTTATTAGGTTTATGCAGTCAATGTTGGTCACATGGGAGGCTCTCTCTCTCTCTCTCTCTCTCTCTCTCTCTCTCTCTCTCTCTCCTTTTCAATTTTTGAGAAGTAAGCATACTTTGATTAGCCTCCAGAATTGGTCAAGTAACGTGGGGAAGTTAATATGGTTGTCTAGGTTGGGCAGAACAGCATATTAATGGACAATAATGGCTAGAGACGAGGACAGGTACCGTCACCGATTTCTCGACAATTTGGAGCGAAACAGTCAGCAGGTGGTGAAGGAAAGATTGATAACGGCAGCGAACTCTTCCGCAAACAATTCCATGCACACAAAGAGTGTAAATTAGGGTATATTGGTCCCTTCGAATCAAGAGAGCAGTAGCACAATGTAGCGCACCGCTGTTTGGAGGAAGATCTGATGAAGCCGCTTGACTTCTCCTCGCTCCTCTACTCTCAATACAATGGAAGGAGAAGAAGAAACCAAAAATGAAGAACAAGACATGAAACTCGTGCAGCCATCGGTGTCTATCAGCATCACTGCACCTGCCCTGCAGCAAGGAAAGCTGGTGCATCCGCGTTATCAGGGATGTTCATGAGATGGCCGAGGCCGGGATCAAAGTCTCCATCTCCATGTCTGATTCAGGAATCATATCCACGTCCCATCCTCACGATGAGACCAAGAAACCACCTATCTCCATCTCTGTGTCCTCACGACAATCCCTCACGAGAATCCGTTTCGGAAAAGAGGAACTATCAAACAAAGCTCATTTTTATATTTATACAAAATATATTTAAATTTGAACATATATTATTATTATGGATGAAATTGGAGAACGATTGAGTTCTCAAATTTAAAAAGAGGTAATACTTTATTTATTTATTTTCTCTTAAAATTTATTTTATTTATAGATGAATCTAATTTTCTAAAATCAATACGAAGAGTAGTAAGAATCGGATTCGTAAGGCAGATACATGGTATCCCATCCCCACCCAGATTCCCATGAGGAATTTCCTTATTCTTTCATCCCCATCCTCATTTGCACTTCTCAAATCTGTCTCGTTTGGGATCAGTCTCTGCGAAAAGCACAAAATTCTTTCCTCATGAACATCCTACGTATTATAAACACTTTATTTTATAAAGTTAAAAAGTTGATGAAGTTATTCACATGTGAATCACCATGGTACTAATTGTATCAATATTAACGTGTATTAATAGCTTAATTATAAATACCTTAAAAAAATTTACTGTTGTGGACATTTGGCCTTAAAGATTTTTCTACATTAAGAGTTTGAAAAAATATTGAGAATAGAATAAACTTGTCAAGTGATTTTGAGAAATCATTTAACAATTGAAGATTCATGGCAGCATCGATAATGGAATTTGGAAAAATTAAAGTGAAATTTAAAAAGTTAGATTACTAAGGAGGTTTTTCAGAGAATTAATCACATAAGATGAGTAAAGTTTCAAGAAAAAAAAGGATAGCTTTTTGAAGAAGTGTTTTTGGAAAACAGTTAAACGAAAATAGGTTTTTGAAATCCGTGAAGTAGGATGGGCAAATTAGGCATAAATTAGAAATTTTGTTAAGGTTAATGATTTTTAATTAATCATAAAAGGGCCCATTTTTTAATTTCCTTTATCAAGCCCATTAAGTCTATAGGGAATGAATTAGTCTTGGTGCGAGTACTTAGAGTGCTTAATCATTTTATCCAACCGACTGAGTCCAGTAGACATTCTTCCAAGGGGGTTACTATTTATTTATTGTGTTGATGCTCTTTTTATCGAAAGTTGTGAGTTATAAATACATCCTCTTTCAATGGCCAATATTTGATACCATAATTGTTATGTCTTTAGAACTAAAGAATGTGGATTGACACTTTAATGGTCACCTAATCATCATGTCTAGGTCAACACTCATCAATGTTATAAATATTCGATCGAAAATAGAAACAAAAATACAAAATGTGCAAAGAAAATAGAAGTAATTCTTAAAATAGAAGTAGATATTATTGATACCAAAATGTGTTTGGTCCATAACAAGCCATAACTTTTAGATTATAGGACTTATAGCTAAAAAATGATTGTCTTCTTAACAATGGGAGTTTGAAACTAAATACTAATGTTGTGAAGCACATGGTCTAGAGGCCTGATTTTTACTATCATAAGGTCAAGTAAGATCTTAAGGATGCGGTCGATTCATGACGTCACACTCTCGATTCACATGAGGTTTTTGTGTTTGATTTACGAGTAGTAATATTCTTGGGTTTTGATTTAGGATAGTGGAAAAATACGAGTAAAAAAAAAATATGCTTAGTTTGTTCATCTAAAGACCCTTAATGACTCATCTCTGCTTAGTTTCAAAGTTTTTCACTCGAAAGAAATTGGGTCTATGGAATCATAGTTTACATCAACACGGATTTTATGCTTGATGTACAACAAACTTAAAAATTGAAAGTACAAAAAATCAAGGTTCAACTCCATTAAAATCTTGAA
Source organism: Brasenia schreberi (assembly GCA_036023115.1). Classification (NCBI taxonomy): domain Eukaryota; kingdom Viridiplantae; phylum Streptophyta; class Magnoliopsida; order Nymphaeales; family Cabombaceae; genus Brasenia; species Brasenia schreberi. The sequence goes on from JAYKKT010000066.1 coordinate 2,140,574, forward strand.
AATCAAGATCTAGCTCCAAATCAACCAAGAGAACAACCAGAATCATGTTACGTGGAGACTCGTGATTATGTCTCTGGTGAGCAAAATGGTCGCCGCAGGATCAGTGAAGAGCCTCCCCTTCTCGGCTGCCCGTACACTTACCCTACGCGTAAATCTCAAATATTCTTGTACTTTTACTAGTTCCTCTCTCTCTCTCTCTCTCTAGTAGCTGCAGCTTAAGAAGAGAGTCCAAGATGTCTTCGGCCGGATCCAACCGGAAACCTGATAGAGAAGGAGACGGCGCGAAGGAAAGTGATCCCGCTGTTGCCAAGACGGCTGGATTCGTCGTGTTTTCTGGCATTGCCATGAGTATCATCAAGGCCCTCCTTCCCAAAAAACAACCATCATCACCACCATCGCCGCTGCGACCACCATCAATGGACCGCTCAATAAAGGTGAAAAGAAGAACTAAAGTCCATCCGTTTCCTTTCAAGTTTCTCCCAGGAAGGGAAATGTTTGTGGGTGTCTCATTTAAGCTTTATTCTTTCCACCAGGGATCCGAAACTCAACGAAGGCCGTCACAGACGATCAAGATTGTGAAGGGAGACACCCTTTGGGGCCTCTCTAAAAAATATGGGGTCTGCGCTTCCTTTTCTCTTCTTCGTTTTTCCTTCCTTTGCATCCAATCAGTCTTTTGTCCTTAAAGCTTGTCTTTCTGTTGTGGTTTTGATTCGGGCTTTTGGTTTCATGTGTAGGTTTCGATCAATGCGATCAAAGAAGCGAATGGTCTCTCTGGAGATACAATCTATGCTGGGAAGATTCTCATCATTCCATGAGAACCAAACCATTTGGGTCTTTTGGTTGTTAATACCATGTTTCATTTTTTGGTTACTTAGTGCCATCTTTTAGATTTTCTTGGCTTTGGTCTAACTGTGAATGGCGTTTTAGGTCGTCCATTTGTTATAATCAATGCATATATTTTTCTTGTTTGGTGAAATGACAAATCCTCAGTTGCTAGATACAGATCTCCACTTAAAAGAAGAATCGTCTAGGTGGTTTTGGAGGCTGAAATCGTGGAAACGGATTGTTACATAAAAAAAGCGGTAGCACTTTTGTGTAAAGGAAACGGCAAATTGCTAACTATCAAATGCTTCGAGTGGCTACATCTATTAAAATGAGATAAAATTACAGAACAAAAAGGAGCAAACCATGCTTCATCTGCATTGATAACTCAACCCCTATGAACTACACTGCCATTTTCTACCGTCTTGGTTGCATCGTTTAGCAGAAACTTTTGATGAATCTTGATTTAAACCGTAATGCGTTGAATTACTTCCTGCGCGAACATATTTCTACATGGTGATGCACCAAACTGAATATTTATGATCAGAGAACTATCTACAAAATTTCAACTTGATTCTAGTACTGCAGCTGCCCCTGCGTTAAACTATGAACTGCTTTTCTTGATACCACGAAACTGATTTCTCAAATTGAGCACCAGGGATCAGATTACATATCGAAGAAGGCACCGACCATGTTTCAACTGTCTTAGGTTCATCATTTTAGTCAAATTGTAGAAACTTTTGAGGTCTCAAGGTTTCTGAAATGATGATGAACCGCCTTCTATTTCAAATAAGGAAAACAATACTGGAACCACCTTCTAGCGTTTATTTTGGGAAGGACTCTCAATAAATACCGGAATGCAACTAAAGTGGTCCATCTAGAAACACATGGATTGGACGTGGTTATGCACCACATTGTGATGAATGCTTAGAACAGTAATCTGATTAAACAAATTTCAGCTTCTATGAACTGCTTTTACTGATACTCCTGAAGTGACTTGCTCAAAAGGACAAGGAGAGCCGAGGTTCCTGTTCCAACCAGGGAAATGCTTTGGCATGTTGGCACAGGGATATTATGAGATCATCATATGGGGCCAATCTCGTTCTAACTCGTATTAGAACAACAACAACAACTAAGTCTTTTCTCATTTTCCATACTAGATGGGTCGATCCTTCGTTTCCATAGAGCTCGATCGTATGCCATATTAACAGTTAATTTGATGTAAGATAAATTATTCTTTATTATTTCATTCCAATACTTTTGTGGTCTTCTTTTAACATTTTCACAATAGTTTCTGTATTTTCTTATTAGACTTTCTTTGGTTATCTTTGTACATGTTCAAATTACTTTAAACGATTTTCTCTTATTTTGTCATCTTGTTTGTTATGTTATGGTGTTTCCTTATATGATTACTTATCCATCTCAATATTTTTATTTCTGTAATGATAATTTATATATGTTGAAAATTAATTGCTCAACACTCATAACCATAAAGATTTAATTGTTACCTTTAACTTTAATAATATTTTTTGTCACATAAATACCTCATACACCTCCTCATAACAATGTGCATTAATTCTATATCTAACATCTTCATAATTTTTTTTATTACTATGAAAAACTGATTGCATTGAAAACTTTTTTTATAAGAGATACAATGTGCGTCAATCATAATTTTTATATCATTTAAAGTAACAAAATGATTAAACTTGCATTTTATGTTTCATATTATGTATTTGTTCTAATAAAATTTTTACTAGTATTTTGTTACCTTTCTTTTCCTAATAAGAAAGGTTGCTCAAAGCTTTAGAATTTTAACTTACATATGAAAGGTGGCAAACGTGGCAACATTCTCTCCCTGCATAAACTCGGTCACTCACTTGAAAAATACAACTTTCTTTACAAGGAACATAATGTGTGTGTCAATTTGTTATAAATTTTAGCATTTTGTTACCTTTCTTTTCTTAATAAGAAAGGTTGCTCAAAGCTTTAGAATTTTAACTTACATATGAAAGGTGACAACGTATGAAAGATGGCAACATTCTCTCCCTCATAGAAAGCTGGTTTATGCCAATTCCTGCCTGGTCACTCACTTGGGAAAGAATGTAATGAAATGAACTGAACTGAAAACCTACAAAGGATGCTAATGAATAGGTGACAATAATAATGGTGAAAACAGAGTTGGGGTTTGTCGAATCTGAGCACGCTTCATACAAAAGAGATCAACAGCCCAATTGTGAGACAGACTCCAGCATAGTGGAGAGACAACTAAAGAACTCTTGGTCCTTTCTAATGAGATTTCTCGACTCTAAACATCATATAGCACTTCCTTTTTCCAAAACCAAGATGTTATACCTACTGTATCTGACCTCATGTCCATGATCGCTTAATATCAAGCTCTTAGTGAAAATCTCATCCACCAAATATTAGTAAAAGCGTGGATAACAGAGGAACATGACAGTAAATTAGGTCTTCTTAAAGTGAAGAACACAGTGCAATTGACACTTGCAACATTTTATATTATCTGAAGAGGAAACAAAAACAACCTAATGATCACAACAACAATGATCGGCTATTGGCTGACAATACTCATGTACTGAAGCTAATGAATACTCATGAGAAAAATTTACTGGTGTACTTTGAGATCCTGAAGCTTGAACTCGAGTTCCTCCCCTTCATCTTTATTGTCCTCAATAGTTTTTGATGGCTCTTCTCCATCTTCCTTGTCCTCATCGTCACCCTCAGGGTCATTGTCATCCAATGGTCCAAGTACAGAAACAGAGTTGGAACCAGCCTTTAATATATCTTTTACTTCATCAATTCCTTCATCAGATATAAAATTGCCATTAATGTTCAGCATTATGAAACCCGGTTTGTTCACGACAGCCTGTGCTGAAACTTTGGCTCCAACCCTTCTGATAGATTTTGAACTTAGATCAAGCTCCTTTAGGTTGTCATGACCCTCTTCTAATGCTCTGCATATAACAATGCAGCCCTCATCCTTCAGTTCATTCTCAGACAAGTTCAACTTCGTAAGAGATTGCTTGTCCGCGATAAATGCAGCCAAAGAAGAAGCTGCAGCAACGAGTTGTCCCTTAGATCCAGCTTCTTTATCCAAATTCAGGTAACTCAAATGAATTTCTGTAAGATTTGAGTATCCAGAAACAGTTGTGCTCAGAGATAAACCAGCTTCTACTCCAAACATGTTGTCCCTTAGATCCAGCTTCTTTATGTTGTTGCAGGAACCCAATGCTTTAGACAATGCAATACCACCTTCGGAGCCCACCCTCGTCGAGGAACACCTGAAATCTTCCAAAGCAGAAGAGCCTTTTATGATCTCAGAAAGTGCACCCGCACCATCATCTCCGGTCATATTACTGTGGAAGTGCAATACTCTAAGTTTCTCAGTAGACGGAAGGAGTTCACTTATGGCTACAGCAGATTCCTCAGAGATGCCATTGTTTATGAAGTAAAGCTCTTCTAACTCTTTCTGTGATTGCAGCAGCGACCTGAATACCCTGATACCCTTCTCACCTAAAGAATTGTTTGAAAGATCAAGATATCTCAACGAACAACCTTCCAGAGCAGATGAGAATATCGACATGACATCAAGAGCTTTAGCCTCTGACCTTCCTGCAATAAAATCTGAGAGATCAACCTCAGTTAACTGATGCCTAAGAGACACTAGGACAGGTTCAGCAACACGTGCTGCATCAACTCCAAAGCTTCTGTTGTTAAAGCATATCTTGGTGAACGCATTCCCAGGTTCCGCCAACGGCCTTAGTAGCTCTTGAGCCTCTGACCCCTCAAGAAAAGCACAGGAACGGGGAACCTCCTGAGATGTCAAACACCGTTTTCCTAGGAGCTACATCTCCATTAACTTTTGGAACTATTTGTTCTTGATCGCCCCCCTTGTGATTCTCTGGTCCTTTTTTCAGAACTTCAAGCATAAGCTTGCTGGATTCCTTCGGGTACAGCTGCACAGCAGAACTACCATCACCATCAGGTTCTTTCTCATGGTGTTCATCGGCAGTAGCAAATGCCACATCTTCTATTCTCTTGGCATTTTCTTCAGCTTCTTTGAGGCTCAAAAGATCATATTTCTTGGAAAAGATAGACACAGATGAAAGATTTTTAATCATGCGCTCCACAAGCATCAGTCGTGTCTTATCGCTTGGAGGTCACAACTTGATTGTAAATGGAAGATTTGGAAGAGATTCAGCCACTGCATCCATTGCTCAGGCTATCCTAAAACAAGAATACTTGTTAATGAATTGTTAAATCAAGAAAGCATGAGAGCTTCATTAACTTATACGTTAAGCTCTAGCCACAGTACTATAAAGTATAAACTGCACTCAAAAAATCAAAAGGACAAAATGTAACAATGCATGAACACGACTCATCTGTGTGTGGGTATGTGTGCACGTGAGAGAGAGAGAGACTACCATTCCCACACACAGGACTAGACATAGCGAAACACCTGCTAAAGAGCTAGGACTAAATCAACAACAGACTACCATTCCCATGCACTGCTAATAAAATTGTGCACTAGGAGGCAGTTGACCAATCGGCCACAGCCTGAAAGAAAGGGAACATTGACCACTGACATTATCAAAACAGCCATAACATGACCACAAGCCCTTGCTTCCCAGCAACAAATGCATCCTTTATCGTCTAAAAAAAATACTCCCTCACCAAAAGAAAGTAGGCATTGCTAGATGCAGGTTTAAAAAGATGAAACAGAAAACCTGAAGTTTCCTCAGTAATGCAATTGATATCCAATTACCGACTAGAACTTGAGTTTGCAATGCATGTCGATATCCTCATGGTGTACTAAATCTTGGGATCAAATGCCATTGTTCTTCTTCTGCTACTGCTCCTTTTTCTTCACATATTTATTGATGCAATGTTTTCCATAATTCTGCAACAGCTCTTTCATTCAGTCAGGAGAGAGAAAGAGATTTGGCATTCACAATTCAAGTTTTCAGTATTCCTTATTCTTTTCTTTTTGATTTTTCTTAAAGGGGGCGGGAGGTTAAGTAGTTGAACACAACAAACTGCAGCTTATCATTCAGGTTCTATAGTGAGTGTTACGTACACTAAACAGCCTATGACACGTAGTACATAATGCTAACATTTTTTATGAACACTTAGGGTTAATGGCATCACTGGTCTCAGGCCTGTATAAAAGAAGAGGTTGCATAGGCTTCTGACAGTAAGCATAAAACTTTGTCGGACTTGTTTACCATGAATTCTAAAAATTATGATAGGGCTATATGGACTCTACAAATTATGATAGAGCCATGTGGAAACAAAGAATCCATGTAGCCGACACGAGAAAAGCTTAGTTATTGTGGTTGTTTGTTGTACCTAGGGTTAATGGTCAAAACCGCTTAATACACCAAAAAGAGGGTGCTGTTTTGTTTTGATGGAATAAACATCAAGGGCTAAAACGACTAAATGTCTTAAACGTTAGTGGCAAAAAGAAGGAAGCAATAGGTTTGCGGTTGCCCTTAATGTTGCTTCCGTCTCTTCCTTGTTCCTCTTCCTCTTATCACCTTTTCTCATCATAAAAGAGTTGCATATGACAAGTAAAAGGATTTTCATCTCATGTTATTCCTTTTTACGGGTGAACACAATCAAATTGAATATCTCAATAAATACTCAAATACAACAATCAATTTTCCCAACAGATAACCACAACAGCTAAGCCTTTTCCCATACTAGATGGGGTTGGCTACATGGATTCTTTGTTTCCACAGAACCCTATCATGTGCCATGTTAGCAATTAACTCACACTAAGCTAGATCATTCTTTATTGTTTCTTTCCAACACTTTTGTGATCATCCTCTACCTCTTTTAATACTTTCCAAATTTAGTTTTTCATACCTTCTTACAGGTTCTTCTTTTGATCTTCTTTCTATATGTCCAAACCATCTTAAACAACATTCTCTCATTTTATCCTCTATTGGTGTCACTCCTAATTTGTTTTTAATAAACTCATTATGTATTCGGTCTTTTCTTGTACGACCACTCATCCATCTCAACATCTTCATTTCTGTCACAGACATCTTTTGTACATGTTGATGATTAACTGCCCAACACTTAGAACCATAAAACATGACAGGACTAATTGTTGCTCTATAATATTTACCTTTTAACTTTAATGGTATCTTCTTATCACAAAGAATACCTGATGCTCCTCTCCATTTTAACCAACCACCATTAATTCTATGCATAACATCTCCATCAATTCTTCCATCACTATGAAAAATTGACCCTAGGTATTTAAAACTTTCCTTTTGGGGGTTGCAATGTGTGCCAATTTTAATTTCTATGTCCTCTAAGGTTACCAAATGATCTAACTTACATTCCATATATTCTGTCTTTGTTCCACTAAGTTGGAGGCCTTTGCTTTCTAATGTTTCTCTCCATAGTTCCAATTTTCTATTAACTTTTTCCTTAGACTCCTCCACTAATACAATGTCATTTGCAAATAACATACACCAAGGTACTTCATCTTGAATATGTTTTGTTAACTCATCAATCACCATTATAAATAAGTATGGACTTAAAGTTGATTCTTGATGTAACCCAATATTAACTTTAAAGAAGTCTGTCATTCCTTGATGAGTCCTCACACATGTTTTTGCACCATCATCCATGTCTCTTATAAGGTTAATGTATGTCAATGGGATACTTTTTTTTTCCAAGGTTCTCCAAAGAACCTCCCTCGGTACCTTATCGTAAGCTTTTTCTAGATCAATAAATATCATATGAAGATCTTTCTTTTATGCTCTAAAATTTTCTATAAGACGTCTCAAAAGGTGAATCACTTCAACAGTAGATCTGCCTGGCATGAATCCAAATTGGTTCTCTATTGTACTTGATACTTGTCTTAATCTATGTTCGATAATTCTTTCCCATAATTTCATAGTATGGCTCATTAACTTGATACCTCGATAATTCGCACAATTCTGAATGTCTCCCTTGTCTTAGGTATAAGTGTACTCGCTCTCCATTCCTCGGACATCTTTTGGTTTCTCCATATTTCATTAAATAGTCTTAGAAGCCAAGTGATTCCTATTTCTCCTAGCATTTTCCAAACTTCTATAGGAATATTGTCTGGTCCTACTGATTTACCACCTTTCATATGTTTAAGAGCCTCTTTGACTTCATCATTTTGAATCCGTCGATAGAAATGATGGTTTATATACTTTTCTGATTTGGCTAACTCTCCTAAGCTAATACTAACATCTTTTTGGCTAACTCTCCTAAGCTAATACTAACATCTTTATTTTCATTAAAAAGCTTATAAAAATAGTTTTTTCATCTATTTCTTATATCATCATTTGCAACTAGAATTTTTTCGGCCTCGTCTTTGATGCATCTAACATAATTAAGATCTTTAGTTTTCTTATCTCTAGCCCTAGCTATCCTAAAAATATCTCTTTCACCCTCTTTTGAGTTGATTTTTTTATATAAATCCTCCCAAATTTTAGCTTTTGCTTCACTGACGGACTTTTTCGCTTCATTTTTTGCTTTCTTATAAACCTATAAAGTTTCACTCGTTTTCTTAGCATAATGTAATTTGTAACGTACCCTCTTTGCCTTGATTTTATTTTGCACTACTTCACTCCACCACCAAGCTTCTTTTTGTGCCGATACAACTCCCTTAGATACACCTAACACATCTTTCGCCACTTTCCTAATATGTATAGCCATATTGTTCCACATATCACAAGGTGTACCAACATAATTCCAAACATTGAAGGACTTTTTGTTTAAATATATCTTCTTTCTCGCTTTTGAGGTTCCACCATTTAGTCCGAATAGCTCGATGCACTCTTTTCTTCTTTGTCCATTTTTTTATTTGTAAATCCATAACTAAAAGTCGATATTGGGTGGTTAAGCTTTCTGTTGGAATTACCTTAAAATCTTTACATCATGCTCTATCTTTTTTTCTACAAACAAAGTAATCAATTTGTGTTTGTGATGAGCCACTCTTATAAGTAATTAAATGTTCATCTCGTTTTTTGAAGATTGTATTGACTATAAAGAGATCAAATGCCACAGCAAAATTTAAAATCTCCCTACCTTCCTCATTTATATCACCAAAACCAAAGTTTCCATGAATACCTTGACATCCTAATGCCTCTTTACCGACATGTCCATTTAAGTCTCCTCCTAAACAAATCATCTCCCTTTGTGAAATCCTTTGAATCACCTTATCTAACTCTTCGCAAAAAACTGTCTTTATACTATCTTCTAGTCCTACTTGGGGTACGTAAGCACAAACTATATTCAAAACCTCCGCTCCTAACACTAATTTCAACATCATGATTTGATCACCATATCGTTGTATGTCTACTACACTATCCTTTAAATCTTTATTTATGATAATACCAACTCCGTTTCGAGCTTTTTTCTTACCTGAGTACATAATTTAAACTTGTATCCTATATCTCCTTTGCTTTTTCTCCAACCCACTTTGTCTCTTGTAAACATAGAATATAAATCTTTCTCCGAATCATAGTATCTACCACCTCCGTTAGCTTACCAGATAATGTTCCGATATTCCAAGAACCAATACGAATCTTATTATCTAGGACTAGCTTCCTTACCCCCGCATCCATCCATATTGAAAAAGCAGAGACCCTCTCTGTAAATTATTCACTACATTCGGGCAGCAATATAGCGGGACTAACTTCTTTACCCACACCGGTCCATGATGTGGGAACCCTCTCTGCAATTGATTCACTACATCAAGACAAAAATATAGTAACCCTTGCTTGCATTCGGGCTCTGCAGCTCGTCACTAAGTGGGGACACCCTAAAGCAATGCTCATAATTTGTGTAATCCATGGTATAAAAGTCCGAGAAAGTTTTACGATGGTTGTCGAAAGCCTAAAACAACCCTCCTCCTTTATCCGGGCTTGGGATCGGAATTGCAAGGGTGATCCCTTACATGGGCGGAGTTATGATTCATACAATAAGCAAGCACAAAGGATAAATTTTCATCGGTAAATGAAATAGATGAGATTGAGATATTCAAGTTCCATTAGATCGATAATTAACTTGAAACTTATACTAGTTCCGGACCTAAGCTTAAAGCTGAAACATAGCCACTTTGTCAAAGAAAAAGTTTTCTAATATAGGCACCAATACAAATTGTGACTTTGAAGACAAAAAGCTTTAACCAACTGGAATAATACCATAACATCATCTATAGGAAGTAATGACCGGTAAGCACATAAACATGCAGAACTAAGCAGATTGCCACTTGTTTGTGCTCAGCTCAGGACCCCCCAGCTCAATTTTTTAGCACAAATGAGATATTAAGTTTATTAACCATGTCAAGAGCAACACATCTCACTTCGAGCCTTACATATTTGCAACAGTTGCAAAAAGTACACTTTAAAAGACATTCCTTCAGCAAAAAGAGACTGCCCAACTGTGGGTGGTAACGTTGTAGGTTAACATGTAAAGTACAATGAAAAAGAGTCAAAAAATGTGATTGGCATTGAAAAATCAAGCTGAATAACATTCATTTCAACCAAAAACAAGTGAACCTAACAAATTTAACCATGCCGTTTGTGAAGCTAGTGCTAGAGCAAGATCACGAGGTAGACCAGCTGCAACTCCTCCATCAGCCATGGCCTCTATAGCAAGAAATATATATGCTGGGGCCTGGGCCACTACCGCTGTCAAAGGAGTAGGATTCAATATCGAGTAAGTACACACATGTACATGCATACATATTTATATGTTATTAGAATCTTTGAAGACATGCGAGATGACTAACGCACATGCTCCTCGGAACAGATTTATGAATATAATCGATCGCCTTGAAGAAAAATAATACCTTGAATTCCTAGCCCTTCATATGATCTCCTCACGCGCAAAACCACGGTAGGCAGAGGAGGGAATTAAAGAGCAGGAGCGTGGGCAAAACAAATAACGAAAAAAGGCATCCAACTTCCCGATTTCAAGCAAAAAATGAGGGAAGGCAATGGAAACCCCGATCCCATCAAGAGATCGAGAACAAGGGTAGGAGTATATAATAACATCCTTGCGAAGAATAGAACAGAACGCTAACAAAAAGAATGCAATGTAGTTCATTTCAAAATCGGAAACAGTGATGGGAGTACAACATAAGCTCCGCGCAAAGAAAGCGAAATGGAACGCTAGACAAATAAGGCAATACCCGTCCTCATGGAAACAGGGCAAAGAGATCAGCTAAGAAACGGGTGATGGGAGTACAACATAAGCTCCGCGCAAAGAAAACGAAATGGAACGCTAGACAAATAAGGCAATACCCGTCCTCATGGAAACAGGGCAAAGAGATCAGCTAAGAAACGGGTGATGGGTACCCAAATCGAATCACAAACAAAATCAGTAAACCCATTTCACTGCCTTCTGACACTCCCAAAGAAAACCCAACCTAAAGAGATAATGATCGTAAAAGGTCGAGAAAAACATGCCTTTTGCGAGAATGCCTAAACAAAATGTACGAAGAGAAGGGAAGAGGAATAAAAAGTTCAAGAGAGAGAGGGAGGAAGAACGTTACTTTGGCCTTCCCTTCCTTTCTCTCTAACAGAGGGAGAGAGAGGTCCTTCTGTAGTTCCTTCTTCAAAGGCTTGTCTTTCTTATGCTCACTTCGCTCCCAATGCCACAGAACCCGCATCCCCTCATCTTGAATTTGAATTGAACCAAGACGCAACAAATACACATTGACATCCAGGATGAGACGGATCCGATTTTCAATTCTGGATCGTCTTCTTCTGTCCACTACCCACGTCATGTCTTCACTGAGTGTATTGTTCATTTAATTTTTGGTTTCTTTTCCATGCATGTTATAAAAATTAAAATTTTCATTTCTTATCATATATATATAGGTCATCCAGCAAACTATTCCAATTAACTTTTGTATATATATACATAAAGAGAGAAAGAACATAGTTGATGCACATACTCATCGATGTTTAAATTCACTTTATCATCATGCTAAACGGATGTTTAAGTCTTATGTTCAATTGAATGCAATGAAATCATGCTCAACGGATGTTTAAGTCTTATGTTCAATTGAATGCAATGAAATCATGCTCAACGGATGTTTAAGTCTTATGTTCAATTGAATGCGACGGAATCGTGCTAAACGGATGTTTAAGTCTTATGCTCAATTGAGTATAAACCCTTCTCTCTCTCTATCTATATATATATATATGTATTATATATAGGGAGAGATCTTTTCTAGCTTTAATCTTCCCCACAAAATCTAAGTTGGTATCGCTTAATTTGTTTTTCATTATATTTTAAACACAAGAACTTAAAGCAAAGCGAAATCGAACCAAACCTTAATTCAGACCAAACCGCAACGAACGCAGAACAAGACCTACCTAGCAGAAACCGGCACAAAAGAAGTGGTCTAGCCTGAAAGACACAACGACTAGAAGGACAATTCTGGCATTAACTCAAAGACAGAGCGTGGGATGGTAATTTACATCTTGCGCGCCATTCTCCACTTCAGTCTCTGCTGCCGCTTCCCGACTCAAATTCCTAAAAAGAATGTCTTGCCTGGGTTTGTCCAGCGTTTCGTTTTTCCGGCGACCCGCGGGAGCTCCGAGGGAACACCCTTTGGTGACACTCCGCTGCTTCTAGAGGGAGAATTCTGGAGAAACTTTAGCCTATCCCGTGTGCCGGCTGAACCATCCAAAATTCGGGCATCATCGCTTGCCTGCGTGTAGACAGGTCTGTGTGTGTGTGTGTGCATTGGCTATGTTGTGGCATTTGTTTCCTAATCGAATGAAGACGATAAAGCGCGCAAACGAAACGAAGTTTTGCCGTTTAGTTTTTTGTGCAAGCCTTGTATGGAGAACCGGAACTTTCTCTGGTACCGTTAAGCGTTGTCGGCTTCTTTGTCAACTTGTTTTTGTCACAGGACATCTCTTGATGGCAGAAAAACCCTCTTGTTTCGCTCGCTCGATTGCAAAATTTGCAATTTCCTTGACGGTGAGTTGCCAATGATGTCGAGTTGTTGTGAATTGGACTTCCATCAATAGTTCCGCTTATATGGCTATGGACTATATTCTGAGATATAGGCAAATACTTTTTTCATGTATGATAATGATACTACCCTTGTATTTGCATGATGTAGGGCGATACGTCTATGTACAATACTAACCTTGTTATCTTACTGATTGTTGTGACAATATAATACACACATGATACTGGTCGATTCTTCAAACACTGACTCAAATACGGCCTTCTTTTTCTTGTATGGTTTACTGTAAATTGCTGCATTGATTCCCCAGTTAGGTAAATATATTGTTAGTTAACAATCGTATTACATAGCTGTGGGCAGATACAGTGTCGGTCCTGATAGACACAGCTAGGGTACTGTTAACTTATCTTCTGTTGTTTTAGTTCTTCTGACTGTTTGTTGGATTGACTAATTAAGCATATGAGAATAATCCTGTGCTTTTCTGAAATACTATGAATTATGTAAAATTACAATAATTATGCATGTATAACACAAAAGCTTGCGCTGATGAATTTTGAAGCTTCAGTCCATTTACACCTGTACCCATGGGGCTAATCTTCTGTAACATCCTAAGAGCAACCCTAGCTGATATCATTCATTGGGAGGAAAGATCGTGCAGTTGCAAATATAGCCTGGTTGACATACTTTTACTTTTCTTACCCAACCGGATTAGTGATGCAGATAGGACTTGGTCTATTTGGTTTGATTTGTGATATTTTGTTCTACTTAGATTTGAAGTCCTACAAAGTGAATGTGCTGCTAGGATTAGGAAGCAATTTATTAATTGACTTTGAATGTTGTTCACACATTCTATTACCAAATCTAAACATTGTGAAACCTCTCTTGTGAGGAATGGATATAAGTGCGAAAAATCTCTATCTCATGGGCTTTATACTTGAACCTTTCCAGCCAAATGTAGTGATTGGTTGCAACTGATTGCATCAGTTTCTGTGAAGTGCCAAAAATCTTTCATGCTTTCTGTTTTGGAGTGTAGCTAGAAAACTGCTAAAAAAAGTGCAAAGCATAGATTCACTTCTTTAGTGTTGTTTCTTTTTTGGTAATTGAAATTACTTAAAGAAATAGGAAATTGTTCTTATTAGTGATTTTGGGAAGACAGTAATGCTTTGGAGTTTAACTCCGCCTATGTAAGAGATCACCCTTGCATTGTCGGTCCCAAGCCCGGATAAAGGAGGAGGGTTGTGGTAGGCTTCCGACAGCCAGCGTAAAACTTTGTCGGATTTTATAACATGGATTACAAAAATTATGAGCATTGCTTTAGGGTGTCCCCACCTAGCGATGTGTTGTAGAGCCCGAATGCAGTAATAAGTAAGCAAGGGCCACTACATTTTCGCCCGAATGTAGTGAATCAATTGCAGAGAGGGTTCCCACATAATGGACGGGTGTGGGTAAAGAAGTTAGTCCCGCTATATTGTCGCCCGAATGTAGTGAATAATTTTCAGAGAGGGTCTCCACATTTTGAATATGGACGGATGCGGGGGGTAAGGAAGCTAGTCCTAGATAATAAGATTCGTATTGGTTCTTGGAATATCGAAACATTATCCGGTAAGCTAATGGAGGTGGTAGATACTATGATTCGGAGAAAGATTCATATTCTATGTTTATAAGAGACAAAATGGGTTGGAGAAAAAACAAAGGAGATAGAGGATACAAGTTTTAAATTATGGTACTCAGGTAAAGAAAATGCTCGAAACGGAGTTGGTATTATCATAAATAAAGATTTAAAGGATAGTGTAGTAGACATACAATGATATGGTGACCAAATCATGACGTTGAAATTAGTGTTAGGAGCAGAGGTTTTGAATATAGTTTGTGCTTATGCATAGGACTAGAAGATAGTATAAAGACAACTTTTTGGGAAGAGTTAGATAAGGTGATTCAAAAGATTCTACAAAGGGAGATGATTTGTTTAGGAGGAGACTTAAATGGACATGTCGGTAAAGAGGCATTAGGATATCAAGGTATTCATAGAAACTTTGGTTTTGGGGATATAAATGAGGAAGGTAGGGAGATTTTAAATTTTGCTATGGCATTTGATCTCTTTATAGTCAATACAATCTTCAAAAAATGAGATGAACATTTAATTACTTATAAGAGTGGCTCATCACAAACACAAATTGATTACTTTGTTTGTAGAAAAAAAGATAGAGCATGTTGTAAAGATTGTAAGGTAATTCCAGGAGAAAGCTTAACCACCCAACATCGACTTTTAGTTATGGATTTACAAATAAAAAAATGGACAAAGAAGAAAAGAGTGCATCGAGCTATTCGGACTAAATGGTGGAACCTTAAAAGCGAGAAAGAAGATATATTTAAACAGAAAGTCCTTCAAGGAGATGTTTGGAATTATGTTGGTACACCCTGTGATATGTAGAACAATATGGCTATACATATTAGGAAAGTGGCGAAAGATGTGTTAGGTGCAGTGTTATCCGTATCGTGGGAAGCCACTATACGATACTGTATCGTACGATACAAACAACAACAACTAAGCCTTTTCCCATACTAGACGGGGTCGGCTACATGGATTCTTTGTTTCCACATATCCCTATCGTGTGCCATGTTAGCAGTTAACTCCCAATAAGCTAGATCATTCTTTATTGTTTCTTTCCAACACTTTTGTGGTCGTCCTCTACCTCTTTTAATACTTTCCAAATTTAGTTTTTCTAACCTTCTTACAGGTTCTTCTTATGATCTTCTTTCTATATGTCCAAACCATCTTAAACGATGTTCTCTCATTTTATCCTCTATTGGTGCCACTCCTAATTTGTTTCTAATAACCTCATTATGTATACGGTCTTTTCTTGTATGACCACTCATCCATCTCAACATCTTCATTTCTGTCACAGACATCTTTTGTACATGTTGATGATTAACTGCCCACCACTCAGAACCATAAAACATGGCAGGCCTAATTGCTGCTCTATAATATTTACCTTTTAATTTTAATGGTATCTTCTTATCACAAAGAATACCTGATGCTCCTCTCCATTTTAACCAACCAGCATTAATTCTATGTGTAACATCTCCATCAGTTTTGAGCTCATTGTTTTGCTCATATATGAAAATTAGCAAATATGACAACTACATGTACAAAGATAACAGCATGAGTTAATTTGAAGTGCAACAACATCACGAAGGAGATGAAGATTTTCATTTTAAAGCAGAAGGTGATGAGAAACTTTGAATCTTTATCAAGTAGAAGATGAAGATTATTTAGTTAATAATCCTGATACAAATTTATAATATGTAAAATATAAATGTATTTCATTTTTTGCTTCAAAATATGTAATTTTGGATGCAATTGTTCAATGTTGAGTGTTCAATTTGTGCTAAACTTTGCATTATATGAATTTAAAGCAATTATTAGATTTTTCCAGATTTTTTTCGGATTTTTACTAATTTTTTTGATTTTTTAAATAATTTTTGTATTATTTTAATATTAAAGTATGATACCATACGATACCATACGATACGCCCGTATCATGGAGCCTAGCAATACGCGATACGATACGCGTCAGACAACACTGGTTGGGTGTATCTAAGGGAGGTGTACCGGCACAAAAAGAAGCTTGGTGGTGGAGTGAAGTAGTGCAAAATAAAATCAAGGCAAAGAGGGCATGTTACAAATTACATTATTCTAAGAAAACTAGTGAAACTTTAGAGGCTTATAAGAAAGCAAAGAATGAAGCGAAAAAGGCCGTCAGTGAAGCAAAAGCTAAAATTTGGGAGGATTTATATAAAAAACTCAACTCAAAAGAGGGTGAAAGAGATATTTTTAGGATAGCTAGGGCTAGAGATAAGAAAACTAAAGATCTTAATTATGTTAGATGCATCAAGGACGAGGATGAAAAAATTCTAGTGGCAAATGATGATATAAGAAATAGATGGAAAAACTATTTTTATAAGCTTTTTAATGAAAATAAAGATGTTAGTATTAGCTTAGGAGAGTTAGTAAAATCAGAAAAGTATATAAACCACAATTTCTACCGACGTATTCAAAATAATGAAGTCAAAGAGGCTCTTAAACATATGAAGGGTGGTAAATCGGTAGGACCAGATAATATTCCTATAGAAGTTTAGAAAATACTAGGAGAAATAGGAATCACTTGGCTCAGAAGACTATTTAATGAAATATGGAAAAACCAAAAGATGCCCGAGGAATGGAGAGCAAGTACACTTATACCCATATATAAGAACAAGGGAGACATTCAAAATTGTGCGAATTATCGAGGTATCAAGTTAATGAGCCATACTATGAAATTGTGGGAAAGAATTATCGAACGTAGGTTTAGACAAGTATCAAGTATAACAGAGAACCAATTTGGATTTATGCCAGGTAGATCTACTGTTGAAGCAATTCACCTTTTGAGACGTCTTATGGAATATTTTAAATCCAAAAAGAAAGACATATTTATTGGTCTAGAAAAAGCTTAACCAAGGGAGGTTTTTTGGAGAACTTTGGAAAAAAGAGGTATCCCATTGATATATATTAACTTTATAAGAGACATGTATGATGGTGCAAAAATATGTGTGAGGACTCATGAAGGAATGACAGACTTCTTTGAAGTTAATATTGGGTTACATCAAGGATCAACTTTAAGTCCATACTTATTTATAATGGTGATTGATGAGTTAACAAAACATATTCAAGATGAAGTACCTTGGTGTATGTTATTTGCAGATGACATTGTATTAGTGGAGGAGTCTAAGGAAAAAGTTAATAGAAAATTGGAACTATGGAGAGAAACATTAGAAAGCAAAGGCCTCTGACTTAGTAGAACAAAGACAAAATATATGGAATGTAAGTTTGATCAGTTGGTTACCTCAGAGGACATAGAAATTAAAATTGGCACACATTGCATCCCCCAAAAGGAAAGTTTTCAATACCTAGGGTCAATTTTTCAAAGTGATGGAAGAACTGATGGAGATGTTACACATAGAATTAATGCTGGTTGGTTAAAATGGAGAGGAGCATAAGGTATTCTTTGTGATAAGAAGATACCATTAAAGTTAAAAGGTAAATATTATAGAGCAGCAATTAGGCTTGCTATGTTTTATGGTTCTGAGTGTTGGGCAGTTAGCCATCAACATGTACAAAAGATGTCTGTGACAGAAATGAAGATGTTGAGATGGATGAGTTGTCATACAAGAAAAGACCGCATACCTAATGAGGTTATTAGAAACAAATTAGGAGTGGCACCAATAGAGGATTAAATGAGAGAATATCGTTTAAGATGGTTTGGACATATAGAAAGAAGATCAAAAGAAGAACATGTAAGAAGGTACGAAAAACTAAATTTGGAAAGTATTAAAAGAGCTGGAGGACGACCACAAAAGTATTGGAAAGAAACAATAAAAAATGATCTAGCTTATTGTGAGTTAACCGCTAAGATGGCACACGATAGGGATATGTGGAAACAAAGAATCCATGTAGCCGACTTCATCTAGTATGGGAAAAGGCTTAGTTGTTGTAGTAATGCTTTGGAGTTTGCATACAGCAATATGACGAAATTGAATTTCATTTATGCGCTTTTGACTAAGTGAAAAGGAAGATTTTATTGCTCTAATGTTCCTCTCTTTTATAATGCTGAAGTTTGGAGTTGGCAGTGGAAGCAGCAAATGCAGCACTTGAGGGTGGCATCTCTGTGGTGGGTACTCAATTCCTTTTTTTCTTTTCTTCCCTTTGGTTGTCAAAGGTTGGGGTTCTTGTGGATGCTACATGGATGTCTGAGTTGGGGAACTAAAGTTGCTAACCTAAGTTGTTTTAGTAGCATGTTTTCTCAGTCAAGATCGGCACCTCATTTAAAATCAATCAACTCCCTTGTTCATCTCTCTCTCTCTCTCTCTTTATATATATATATATATATATATATATATATATATATATATATAGAGAGAGAGAGAGAGAGAGAGGGGTAGTGATAAATGCATGTCTTTTGGTGCATAATCTTACATAAACATCCCCAACGTTAGATTGGCATGATCAATGATGGAGATTTGAATTAAAAGTATGGTTTTACTTTTGTACTTTGCATTCAATGCACCACAACTATTTTTTGTTTTATCATCTCAATTGTTCGTCTCAAAGATCGAACGGTGGAAATGTTTATGCAAGATTATGTACTGAAAGACATTTTGCATTTACCACATACCTCTATATGTGTTTATAGATATATGTATATGTATACATGTATGTATGTATGAATGTGTGTGCGTGTGCATGCATGTGTGAGTGGGTAAGTGCACGTACTTTGTGTTGTATGAGAAAGAGAGGTATGTGATGGACCAATGGTCAACATTTTCCCTTTATTTTAAAACATAAAAATACTTGTTTTTTTGGGATTTTATCCATGTTCATGAACCAAGTATGAAATCTTGCGTGGTTTTGTTCCTGCAGACAAAGTAACAAAGCAAAAAAGAAATAAAAGGAAGACCTGTATGTGAAAGCAGTAGAGAATGTCCCAATTGAATGTATACTGGGACAGGCGTGTAAGTATTTGCGTTGACCATAAAGGTATTGTACGAAAATTCCCTACAGAAAAGTTAGGCACAATCCAAGGACCAAAATACCGTTACCCTTACACTAGAGTCTTCAATTTGGATCCAACACCAAGTTCAAAAGTGTTTTACCGCCAGTTTAGTATAACATTGATGAGCTTGAGGTTCAACTGATGACAGCCTTATTCCTCCCCACTTCTTAGTACCTCATCATTCTGATTTTTCTTTTAACTTTTGTCTTTATTTTTTTAATCACCTTTTTCCCAAACTGATAAATCGGGTAGCTTTGGGATCCAACTTATAATAAATTTACTTTTTACTGTGTTTTTGTTGTTCATAATGGCAAATAATCAACAATTGATGTGCCATTATTTGATGTGTAAAATGTATGGATACCCAAAATATAATTCACTCGGCCAAGAAAATCCTTGATTTGTTTCTTGGATTAGAAATTCAACACATTTTATACAAATCGTATGTTTCATACAATATGATATATCATAAATTGTGTATTGGACTGATATGATTCAAGCAGTTGCTTTACATATTGCACAATAAGTTTTTACATGTATCATATTGATGAAGAAATAGATATGATACTAAGGTGTATGGTAATTGCTGATTATGGGCGTGTCATATTCTGCGTATCGCATCATATGTACAATACAATCTGTTTCTTTTCATTTTATAGTTGAAGTAAAATAACCAATTGTTAAGTGTTTTAAGAATTAATTCTCATTGAACAACAAAAGTGGCAATTCATATAATGACTGGGTCACAGTGCATAATGACAACAATATCAATTTATGATATGTGATGACCATAGTGATATACAACCCATTTGTTATTTACTGATGCTCTTTCTTTGGACATTTATTTTTTAATGTTACGGTACATATGGCATGTATCACTACATAACATATGGGTAGAGGCGAAAGATACAAAATCCACATTGATACTTGCAAAACTCATTCACACATAGTTACCATGAAACAAAATGAATAAGAGAAATTTTGTGTGAAGCAAAACTAGGAAACTGAGGGTTGAAAAATATCATGAAGCATTCTTAAAGCAATTACGAAAGCGCATAGGAAGTGGAGGAGAAACATAATCTTCATACATGCGAACTTAATGCTTCACTGACTATAATCGATTCCTAAGAGATTAGGGAGTGTTGACTGAACAATAGGAGGCAAGGGGAAATGAAGTTGAAGTGATTTTGGAAGAAGATGAGAAACATGATGCTGATGGCCTCGTTTTTGTCCGATAAGGTATGATGCATGGGCTCCGTATCAACACATGTGATACATATGATACATTGCTCCACTAGTTGGGTATAGAAGCAAAACTGAATTAGCTGAGGAAGGAATTTAGTTTTCATGAGTAGAGATCGGTAGAAAGAAAGATGAGGGAAGGAAGCGGAGCAGGCTGGAGAAGAATAGCTAATAAAAAGATGATCCGTTGTTTTATTATAAATTTCATAGTGATCAGAGGAATTGATGAGGCATTTATGTTTTAGAATTTGGATGGTTATCAATTTTATTTGTGTTAGTATAGTATGCCTGCATGATACTCTTTAAACATATTACACACACAGATATATATATATATATATATATATATATATATATATATATATATATATATGTATGTATATGTATATATGTATACCTATGGATGTAATAGTTTTGGAGCTTGTTAAATGATGTTGATGCTTGCGACCATCTTAGGTTAGTATAGGAAAAGTTGATGTCATGCCAATAAAAGATAAAATGAGAGAAACATACTTAAGGTGGTTGGACTTTCGACATTTAGGGAGGTGATTAGATGGAACTTGGTTAAAGAAGGTTTGAGAAATTAGATGGAGGAAGGACTCAGGATGTTGGAAGGGAACGAGAAAACATTGTCTTACTCTTTTGGGGTTTATTGCTAATACTGCAGAAGGTAGAGCACAGTGATAACCAAGAACCCATGTAGTCGACTCAACTTAGTGTGAGATAAGGCTAGTGTTATTTTGGTTCTCTTTTCTCGATTTTCTGTGTTTTATGAAATTTGTGAATATTACATATATAATAGGCACAATGCAGAAAATGTATTTCCGTGAACTTTAGATAGGGTCATGATATGATATTTGGCAATATTAGTTCAGATTAAAAATAATTCTTGATATTATAGAGCAACAATTAGACTTGCCATATTTTATGGTTATGAGTCTTGGGTAGTTATTCATCATGTACAAAAGATGTCTGTGACATAAATGAAAATGTTGAGATGGATGAGTGGTCATACAAGGAAAGATCGTATACATAACGAGGTTATTAGAAACAAATTAGGAGTGACACCAATAGAGAATAAAATGAGAGAATATCGTTTAAGATGATTTGGACATATAGAAAGAAGATAAAATAAAAAGCACCTGTAAGAAGGTATGAAAAACTAGATTTTGAAAGTATTAAAAGAGGTAGAGGACGACCACAAAAGTATTGGAAAGAAACAATAAAGAATGATCTAGCTTATATTGAGTTAATTGCTAACATGACACATGATAGGACTCTCTGGAAACAAAGAATCCATATAGCCGACCCCATCTAGTATCGGAAAAGGCTTAGGTGTTTTTGTTTTTGTTGTTGTATGAGAAGGCTGATGCTGAACTCTAAAGTTTTTATTTCTTGGATTTACTAGGGATCTTAAAACATAGTCACCCATATCATTGATATATTGGAATTGTCATGATAAAGTAGTCAATAAATGTAGTTTACATTATTAGGAAAACATTATGATATGTTTGAAACGTTTCCTTAAAGTATCACGATTATGATAATATCTCAATAAACTTTCTATTTGCTCATTCTTTGCCTCTTTTAAACTACTTTATCTCTGTTTTATAAGATTGACCAATGTTATTTATGATACGGTGTGGTACGTTGTATCGTATAAAAGAAATTATCGGGCCATATCGTGCGATACAAGCCGTATAGCACAATACGAAAGGGTTCCTGGTCGAATAAAAACCCGTATTTTTGCGGGTTTTTGGCTTCTGTTCAATGCTCCCAAAGGCTCCCAAGTGTGTCTTTGGTGGCTCCCCCCTCTTTGGTATTCAAGGTTCTAAAAAAAAGTGCTCTATGACATACGTGTAATGCTCCCAACTCAAGTTGTAGATTTACTTTTTAGAATTTTTTTTTGGTATTTGTTGTTTTTTTGGTGCTATTTGCATTTCTTTTTGAATGATAAAATATGAAGTTATGAAGAGCGTGAATATGATTTTTATTGTATTCGTGAAGTGGGAGACACACTATTTGAGTGTTATGTGAAGATTAGGGATTTATGAAGTGCTTTTATTTTTTTATTAGATTGAAGTGTTGAATTGAGATGGTAGGAAGGGGTGTTAGGGACTCCCAATCTCGGTCCAATAATCCGGCATGGCAATGGGGTACAACGAAGGCCTCCAACGGTTGGTCAACAAGCTAGCCGTTCGAGGCCAATGCCATTGGGGATGCCCAATGACTGATCATACACGGGCCCTAGTGGCCCATGGTCCTATTACAACATTCTTAACATATACTTCATGGATTTGATTGTGTAGTGGGCGTCTGTGATAGATATGGCTCTACTATTATGAATTTTGACTTTTCTGTTCCAATGCTGACATGTAAGAGAATCTAGATAGTACTTTATTTTTTGTGAGAGCTGTCTCCTTGTTGAATTAAGATTGTAACAATCTTGTTGTGATTGGTTGTGTGCTATATTCATCAATTGCACCATGATGTCAAGCTGTGCTAGTTGAATCTGGTGGAAGAGTGCTGCTGTGAGGGAGAAAGTCATTTTCTCATCACCTTTCAATTGTTTGCATTGGGGGATACAAGATAAAATTGACAGACATCATCCTCATGATCCTACAGTAATACCACCTTGAAACCCTTCCTTAAACTGAACTAGCAACAGGGATGATATCTCTTGTATTTAATTTGATTTTGAAACTTTCAGATTGTTTGATGATTGGGTGGGATCGTTTTACATGTTTCAGTATGTTTGTCAGCATCATTTTTTTAGTAAAACATTTTGATACAAGGCTAACCACTTAATTGAACGATTTAGTCATTATGTTAAGCTATCTTAGGTCATTTTGAGAATTGTGTCATCAATAGGCAACTTTGACATCAAATAGTGCAAGGGCCATTTCAACTAGGATCATCTCTCACATGCTGATTGATACTTCACTTGCAATGTGTGAAGTTTACAACAGATTTATTCAGCAATTTTTTTTTTCATTGACTGCAGAGGCCGTCTGTATGGGAAAGGGCTTAGTTGTTGTTGACTGCAGAGGCCGTGTAGTATGTGATTCATCTTGAAGATAATAGCAATTTTATTGGGTATTGAATAGGTTTATCCAATTTCAGTATTAGGACCCCACCAATATATATAAACTCTTAAGAAGCCATTTCCCCATATTCCGATGATTTCTTCTCAAGGCATCACAATAGGTTTGTCTGAAGAGCCAAAGGTTCTGTCAGTGGACGTGTGTGTGTGCATGCGTGGGTGTGCGTGCAGATATGTGCTTGCCCATGTGTACCTGAAACAAACATCCAAATTACATTAACTTATTCTTAACATTGTGCACATGGTTGTTTGAAGCCAACCAGTGGAGTTGTGAACTGGGGGTTCTGCCCTGTCTCCATGCGTTTGTGGATGGCAAAAGGATTCTGAGTTACAGTTGTATGGTTTGGGTGAATGACCGAAACAATGCGTGACACCAGAGTCTATTATTAGTTCGTCTCCTGCTGCCAAGATTCTATTAAACCAAGTAATACATAGTCGAGTATGTAGAATTACACATTTACAAACTGATCTATTGGTAAGTCGTTGGCACATGTACATACTTGATACAGACATATATATGTAGTCACGTATATATGTGTAGAATTTTTAGAAAGTAGAAAAGCACTTCAAGCAGGTCCTAGTATTCATAATCACAGGCGTCTGTGTGTGTGTGTGTGCATGTGCCCACACATAAAACTTTTAGAAAGTAGAAAAGCACTTCAAGCAGGTCCTAGTGTTCATAATCACAGTTACACAAGATGGAATCATTGGTCAACATATGAGAAGTTATCCATAAAAGGAGCTGATGTATGTACAGACTCGCAATAGGGACTTCAATGCATAGTAATTTTCTGCGTCCAATTGAAATCGGATCATAGTCTTCCAACTTCCAAGGCAGTGACACCTCATAGGACAACAATTGCCATACTATAGACCCAATGCCTTTCCAACAAAAATCGGTTCTGCTCATTAGCTGCAGTTATGTAATGGCATCCGTGCATTTACATGTCCTCGTTTTTTCTTGTTTTTGACTTGCAAGCGAGGGTTAAACAGAGTATAGGAAAGAAACAGACACCTAACTGTGCCTCAATGATCAAACTTCTGATCTCTTGCCGGAAAGCGCAAACTCGTTGCTTGCCAATGTGTGTGCATCCACTTGTGCTTGTGCATGGGTGTGTGGCGCCTGGCTGTATGTGCCTGTCCATGTGTATCTTACCAAACATCTAGATTACATTAGCTTCATGTTAACACATTCACATGGTTGAAGCAGTGGTAAATATTGTACCGAGAGTTCTTCCTTGTCTCCCTGCAAGTACCTGTTTGTGAATGGCACAAGGACTACAGTTATCTCTATTCAGGTCCCTGCACTAGCTTTTCAAAAATATAATTTCTATGGACCAAGTAAAAGCCTTTTATGATTTCGTATCTCCCATATTCTATGGAATTATATCTTTGTCATGGAGCTGCAGGAGTGGTGTTGTCTGATTCTATATTTGACAAAGAAGCCATGAGAGAACGAGACTTTCATACAGTATGCCA
Organism: Brasenia schreberi; assembly: GCA_036023115.1. Taxonomy (NCBI): domain Eukaryota; kingdom Viridiplantae; phylum Streptophyta; class Magnoliopsida; order Nymphaeales; family Cabombaceae; genus Brasenia; species Brasenia schreberi. The sequence goes on from JAYKKT010000066.1 coordinate 2,165,814, forward strand.
ATTAGCCAGAGAAGTTGTTTCTCGAGCTAACAAAGCTATTCAGAGGTAAGAATCACAATGATTTGTTGTACGTTTCAGGAAAAAATGAAAATTCCTTGCCTTTTCTTTTCCTCCTTTGAGGAAGCGGTTTATTTGTATTCCCTAGGCATAATGTGCAAAATCACTTTGTAGTTGTCTTCGTCTTGGTAAATAAGAAGAGTTGTGGAAGTCTAATCTTCAAGAGAATGTTTTATAATTCACTCCCATCTCATTTCATATCCCACAGGATCCAGCTCTATGAAAACAAAGAATCCATGTAGCCAACCCCATGTAGTAGGCATAGTTGTTGCTTAATTTCATGTCTCAATGGAACAATCGCTTGGGCTTCTTGCGGGAAGAGTGGAACGATCAGCTAGGTGTCTTTTCTTCTGCGGAGTCACGGTCACGTGTTCAAAGTCAAACCAGCAATTTCCATAGGAGAAGTCCGAAGTCCGTAGACTGGAGAAAATTGGGCACAGTTTTGCAGAAAGAGTACATTTCATCGTCAATCAGATGCAGGTTCATCAATAATAATAATGTCTCTCCTTCCACACTATCTTTAGAGAAGCGATCCATGTTCTGTTGTATATAACGCATAGTGGATAATAAATATTCAATGTCAATAATTCATGTCTTCATCAAGTGAGAACAGACGAATGTACGGTGGAAATTTGATACAACCTGACGGATGTGTTATGTATAATAGCACTTGATATGCTGTCTGCTTTATATTCGTTGAAAAAGAATCAGAAGCGGAAACCTTCAATAAAATGAATCCTTTTCAGCTAACAAGTACATCTTCATCTTTGTATAACATAAAGATTAATGGTGCGTAACAATTTTTCTACTGTTATTTTAGGTCTTTAAGTCTGGACGATGTGGTACACGGGCATGCCATCTATCATGGATATCTAATACTTTATTGATGTCAATTCGCTATTAAAAATTAATTTTTCTGTTGCTAATGTAACAACAAAAGGCCCATGTTCTTGCAAGGGCTGACAAGTGAACAAACCAAGGTGGGGCTGCTCATGGTTTGTTGATGAACTCACAATCATGTTTACATATGATCCTTTAGCTCGTTTTGACCGAGCTGAACAAGAACTACAAACAAGCTGAAAATAAGCTACTACTTAAAAGTAACAATGTAGTTTTCCTTTTCGTAGTTTTCAATACAAAACCGAATTTTCTACTTAGGAGGTCGAATTTTATTGCTTATAGTGAATTATGTCTTATGGCCAAGGATATTTGAGATTTTTGCTTCAATGAGTTTTTTGGTTACTTCTTCAACCAAAAATGTCCGGATGGTTGGGAACACCAAGGTACACTGTAGAATGTATGAGCAATATTAGGATCGAAAGTGTCTAAACCAAAATTTCAGTTCCTTGAGAGGATATAACACAAAATAATCTACATTGGCATTAACATCTCTGAGAAAAAGATGTAAATCCCTCAAGAGTTGTAATGCATCAATCAGGTCACATTGATCGAATGGAAGTTCCATTGGATATCCATGTCTGTTTAAATTCTTTTTATAGTTGAACTTCTCAAATGGCACCGAAATATTGGATGCAAAGTCAAATCCTTATACAAATAACTTTGTTGGTACATGCATACCGTTGATTATAGTAACTGGCAGGAAGAAAGAGATGAAGATAGCAGTGGATTTCCAATGAGATGAAAATATGTTGGAAATTTGAGTCCTCAATAGCGGTGTAAAAAGGAAATGGCGCATTGAACAAAGCCCACATTGTATGGAAACCCATTGTCATATTTGCTTTTACTAGGATGCATGATATTCAAGTCTATGCTCTACAACAAATAGTTTGAAGCTGCTTTACATGGCGAATTCGCTGCCTTCTGTTCCACTGCATGGAGAAAATGCAGGTGTGCTTGGTTCAGTGTACCACTCATTCTCTCTACGCTTGACAAAGTATGCCTCTGATAAATTAGCAGATAGCTTAGTATAAAAGGGATGGAAATGATGAACATGGGAAAGTAATTTAATCATGAGAACAGAAAGACCCCTAACCTGATACAAATACATTCTTGTATTCGTCCTCATCGTAGATGAACCTTGGTGGATCTGGATCGCCAACGCCAACTATAGTGCTCCCACTACAGAGTAAAACGTGAATATGAGATTTCAGATCTTCAGAATCTGCTAAAAGCTTCCAGCTATATATATATATATATATATACTTTTAACATGTTGCGAGCATTTGCATTCGAACTGGAAACTCTAGACTACTACAATCCACCATGTATCTAGACTAATGCAACCATCATCCATGTCGTGTCATACTTGGGATGCATCTACCTTTTTGCTACTTGGAACAAGAATGCATTAGCTTTGAACTCTTTGGATTTGAATTACCTTGACCAAGATGAGACTCATCATGCTTTAATATTCGTTGCAATTATCGTTGTCAATGCAACAACAAGTTTTCCAATCTGCAGATACTGCATTGATTTGGTTTTTCAAAACAAGGATAAGGGTAAATTCTGGGATAGTGTGTTCCATGAAGAACTCGATCCTCTCAAAATCTAAGAAAATATATCTTTATGCATCAAACCTTTACATCCTTGTTCCTACGAACTAAAATCTTGTTTTGCAAAGTGAACCTTCGTTTACTTGTATACAATCTTCAGTACCTGCTCATCTTTCTCAAGCTTAATATAAGGTGGAATTAAGACAGATCCACTTGTCTCAATCTAAAATTCTAGTCTTAGTGTTTTAGGTTGGGTTTTAAAACCCTAAAGGGATGCTTTCTCCTAGATATAATAAAGAGAGATCCTGGCTTCTCAAGAAGGAACTTCAGCTGCCTCATTATGTATCTATGGAGTTCATGCTGTAACTTAATGGATTTCCATGTCAAGATAACAAGAAAAAATGTAAGTCTTGAAAGATTAAAGACTAAAAGACTGAACATCACCGACTAATCTTGAGATAGGTTACCAATTAATCTTCCACAGCAGAAAGGACAGAACAGAAACCAGTATCCCTTAAGTATCTCTTAAGGGATAAATCCGCTCATTGGATCTCAGTGCTCCTGTGACACTGACCTACCCCACTACCTGCTACCATAAATAGTGGTAGAGCAACCCGCTACTATGAAGAGGCACTGGAGAAGATCTAACAAATAACAATTCAAATAATCTGTTGAAAGAAAATTCTTGCCACTAGTTTTATATAATATGAACAAATACAACTGGCACAAGTACATGGGTCAATGGAAAGAAAAAATCTTGTATTAGACAGGAAACATTAACCCAAAACATCACAGATGCACATACCAATGTGGAGGACTCTCCTTAGTGTGTGTATGCTTGCAGATTTAACTTCCGTTCAGAAGCTAGTGACGCGATATGACTAAGCACATGCATTGTGGAAAGAGAACACGCTCACCTTCCTGACATGAAAACAGCAGCATATTGTCCACGTCCAGCTGTGAGAACACGTTGCTTCAACCTTTTCAATGATGGCAAGACTACAAAAGCAGGAGTCTCTACAGACAATGGATGGTTATCATCAATACCAGATAATAAGGTATAACAAGCCATTGGAAAGAAGCTGGGTAAAACCATAGGTAAATTTCTACCAAGGAATTCTTACAAACCTAGGTCATTGATACAAACATCCTGAGAAATCCCATTTTTCTTGATCGTCTCCAACAACGATAAAGGGTCAGCAGAGCTGGTTTGATCTAGCCGAAGGTTCTATACATGTGAAAAAGAAGGGAAATTGTCAGGAATGGCTAAAGAACTTCTTTGAAATGCAAGAAGTAAAAAATCTGAATCTGAAATACCCTGTAAACTTCGCCAGTTGGACATGCTTGTTCAGGCTTTATTAAAACCAATGGCATGTCCATGGGAATCGGTGAAGGAATGTCTTCAACAACCTAGAAGATGCAACCTTTTAGAGAAACTTAAAACTATCAAAGATGAAAAGTTATATCTGGAAGGAATGCTAAATGATTAGATGGTTTTAGCCATCACCATCAAAGCTGCTAGATGGCAAGACTCGTTACAACCATTTTTAACATGCTACCTGGATAATTTAACACATTTATTTTGTTTCCCCTAAATATAAATTTCCAGCCACTATGTTGCATGTAACGGAGGGCACTTGTTAAATAAGACCAATAGAGTTACAAATCCACTGTTTCACTTTGGTGGCCAACTGAAAGCTTAATTAAACAGACACCAGAGTGTCGTGCACATATCATACCTCACCCCTACCAGTACAATATGCTGCTCCATGAGAAAAAAAGAAAGGTATGTCCGAGCCAATCTCACTTGACCATTCCTGAAGATCCTTTTCTGCGGCAATGCATCCACTAAACTGGTTTGCAGCCCAGAGTGCAGTAGCAGCATTACTACTTCCACCACCAAGTCCAGCACCAGAAGGAACTTTCTTATCAAGATGGATCTGCAAGCAATACATGGTAGACTTAAGACATTACAAGCTAGTTTCTCATTATTCTTTGTTATCAAATAGTAAGAAAACAGGAATTATATGTTCAGGAGGTCCAAAGTACCCAGAAGAAGTTGTCAGTGCCCGTCTTCTTTCTATATAGATTAAGTGCTTTGATAATCTGTAAAAGACAATGAAGGCTAAAAATACACGTATGCTGATGATGAAAATTTCCACACCATAATGACAGACACCTTTGAAATACTAAGATGGTGTAGAAAACCAAACATAAAAGCAAGTCCATTACTTAAAGGAGAAAAGATATATTTACTCAAGCTCACCAAATTGCTGTCGTCAACTGGGACTCCAGGTGCATTAGTTGAGAGGCGATCTCTACCTTTTTTTGGTGACAGAGAAAACTTAATTGTGTCTCCTAGGCTGATTACCTGATATCATAAAGGTTGTAGCAAGCAACGTTAAATTCACACAAAACCAATGCCCAGAACTAAGTAATTTGTTGTGCGCTAAAATCAAGCAAAGATGGGGACATGTACTTTACTGTTCTGATGGAGATGATAAGATTTCCCTTCATCTATCTCTTTCCAAATAATTATAATTATCTCCGCATAGGTTATGATTTATTTCTTGATATGGATCTGGTACCTCTATCAAAATGTGAATAAAGAAAAAAAGAGCGATCCGAGGCTCTTCTCCATGGGCCTATCGGCAGCTCCATCTACATTGTATTCATTTCACGCTTTTACCTCCTGCCGATCCTAAAACGTCGCAGAAGACATCATCTTTCGCAGGGTTAGGTGCACAAGATATAGCATATGAGACTCTTCCTACAGCGAGCGCCAAATCCACAATGGCCAGAAATAGAGAACCAAAGAAGCGTACATAGCATGGTCCAAAGAAGAAAAAAGAGAACCGCCCATAGCACAAGTAAAAGGCTTAAATCTAGTACTTTACAGAAAAATTAAGCATTTAGAGGAAAATAGAATACATAAACTTACGTGAAAAAGAGAGGCCAAATCATGGTAACCGTCTTCTCTCTTCTTCGTTATTCTCAAGAACACGTTAATCTGAATTCCATAAGGTAGGTACCACATCACCAAACCAAACGTGACCAAAATTCAGATGAAACCATGAAATCCTTAACTCATATAATAATTACCTTACAAGGAGAGAAGAGTGAGAGCCTTGAGAGGCCTGCTTGCTTGTCCACCTCATCTGCTAACTTGTTAATCCTTTCATCCGGGTCATAAACAATCTGTAATCACACTACCCCCATGAAAATATTTTCAAAAGAATCGGATTATGAGCAAGAGCAAATTCTGATTGTGTATTTGTGGCAGACAGACAGACAGACAGAGAGAGAGAGAGAGAGAGAGAGAGAGAGAGAGAGAGAGAGAGAGAGAGAGAGAGAGAGAGAGGGGTCCTACTTCACCTCTAACTGCTTTCTACCCGTTAAACAGACGATCTTGGAAGATGGGCATCCCCGATATCTATAACTTGGAGCAGTGAATCTAGGAAGAATGTCCCTTTGGTGGTGATGATTACCATGCTTCAATTGTAAGGAAGCACAAAAATGGTGAGGGAAGACGTTTGCACCGACCACCATCGAGGAAGAACACACACACAGAGAGAGAGAGAGAGAGAGAGAGAGAGAGAGAGAGAGAGAGAGAGAGAGAGAGAGAGAGAGAGAGTCCTTGGTCCAAAACCCGGAACCAAAGCGTGACTTTGTTGCTCCCAGGACCCAGGGCGTCATCTCAACTGGGAACTAGGGATGTTCATAGTCCCCGTTCCTGTTTCAAAACCCCGTCCCAATGGGGACCAACAAGGCCCATCAACACCTGTCGGGAGAAAGACCCGACAGAAAACTCTCACACATACATATTAAAACCTTAGTTTACATTAATGTGTACAGTAACGATGATAGATGCATGAATTCTAAAACAGAAATGATATTTTTTATTTATCGTTATACATAATTTGTCTTACACCCTTCTACAACCAATGAGAGAAGGAGGTCAGGATTGAATTCACGAAATAGGAACATGTCATTCATGTTGGGGATTTCCTTTCTCTTCCATTTTCGCTCACGAATATGTTTCGTTCAAAGTGAGTTTTCATGGAGAATGAGGAATCCTCTTTCCTTGAACATGTAAATCCTTGCTGCAGGTGGAGAGTTTGATTCTTGGAGGTGTTTTGATGTGAGGCTTAGGTATTTTTTTAATAAAAAAAGAAATGTGACTTTGATTTCATAATTTTATAAAAAATACTAAAAAATACACATAATATAAAAGAAGATACTGTACAGTACTTAGAGGGTTAGCTCAAACTGCATAACCCTCTCACGCATTTGCAGGAAGTGGAGAGAGTTCAACTCCCAAGGGGGTGCCTGTGTGTTAGGTTTCCGCCTCACTTTGTTAAAAAGAAAAGAAGGAAAGAAAAGATACTGTGCAGGTATCCTTTCTTTTTTATAAAAAGAGGGCCGAAGTCCAGGGTGAACGTGATCTGGAACGGAGTACCTGGACATGACCCGTTTCAACTACTAGAACCCCAAAACAACTGACACAAATTAAAACTGAAACCGAATCTGAAATCAGAGACCACCTGATTCAAATCTGGTTCCACCTTCCATGAAACTGACCATCGTTCCATATATATTTTCCTTTTTTAAATCTCAAAATATTTGAAGATATTAAGTTTTTTTCCTGATTTTCTTTAAAGATAGGGGATATGCCCGTGAGTTTCGAACTTGAAACCTTTCAGTTAACATGTTCTGATGCTACTATTTTGACTGATTTAACACTGCCTTATTTCTCTTGCGGGCTTGGTTCAGGCTGACCTTGAAATGTTTGATTCCTCAGACATGAATGAACTTTCTTACCCCGAATTTCTTGAATTTATAGTTGTATTTATGAACGCCCAAGAGTTCCCACTTTTAATATAAGAACTCATGTGTCCTGATTGACTCCATTGTCTGGGTCTGCATCCCCAGCACACCGAACAACCACCATTTCCATAAACGAACCATCAGCAGAGTCAGGTGCATCAAAGACTCCCTAATGTTGTCTTAATAACGTTCTGGCTCCTAGTTAAGGTTCCATATCTTGACTCTTAGTGACCATTACATTCTAAATTTTGTCATTTTAAACCGAAAAATTAACAATCATGTTAAAGTACATTGAGGACTAATTATCAAAGCTGGCATATTCATTCAATCAATAGGAAAAGAAACTTGGTGTTCGCATAGCTGCTGAGTGATGGATTGATTTGTCAATCTTAAGTGAAATAATACTGATAAATGAAGTCTTTAATTGGTAATTGTTCGCAAAAGATTGATTTTTTTCTTGGTCACAGTGGGAGGCCGAAGCCTAACACTCACAACCGTGTTGCTAGATATCGAGTTTTTCCTTGTTTAAGAAAAGGTTTAAATTGAAATACTCAAAAGAAAGAATTATTAAAATAAAAGATGAGGAAAAGCTTTCTTTAAAATATCTTGAGATTCCGAATGTATATGATATATTTAAGATCATTATGCTTTTATCAAATTAAATTTCTGTTTTAATTGATAACATTGCCATTATTCTTTCAATATTTCGAAAATATAGTGATAGCAGATAGTATATGCCTCAAAGTTTCGTCGTAGTCATTAAAATTAGTGATGGCTAGTTCAATACTAGATTTTCATACACACAAGCAGCAGAAACTATTCCGTATGGGACAAAATTTCCTTGAAAATTTCTTGAATAAACCAAAAAAGAAAAGAAGGAATTTAAGCTTCTTCAGTTCACAATTTAATGTTTAATTTCTTTCCTCAAACTACAACAGCGAAGTTTTATTCTTAAGAGTACATAACCTGTTCCCAATGGAAAAGAACAGGATGGTACACAATCTATTTATCTACACGTATCGATTCCAAGCTGTCAACTAATGTACAAGAGGGCAGTTGCCAAGAACAAAAGAGCTATTTCCAAAACAATCAAAGAATAGGAGAGAGAGAGAGAGAGAGAGAGAGAGAGAGAGAGAGAGAGAGAGAGAGAGAGAGAGTATGCATGGTTAGCTAGGCCAGGTATGATACTGTGTCGATCCGTAAAGGCAACTTTTGTGTTAATTAGTTGAGGGGAAAAGATACGTGGTTGAAAGTCTCTGTTGATGACTCAAAGCTAGGGTTTTGATGAGGCGATGAAGATTGGCTCATGCTCAAGTGGTGGCTCTGCATCATTTCCTTCACAGGATTACAGTAATACTCCACGAGGTGCCGGTTGGAGACTCCACTCTGTCGAGGCTGTGTTTGGTAAAATACTTTGGAGACGACCAACTCCCCTTCCTTTTCTTCTTCCTGTGAGCCCAAATGGTACTGATGCATCACCCAGTTGGTCTTCCCGGGCTTCTTCAATCTTCCATAGTTGGTGTAAAGCACCAAGATCTTCTTATGGCCTTTTGTTTTCCCATCCACCAAGATGGGTCTTGTTTTCCCAGTCTTGTGCCATCTCGTTTCTCCTCCTTGTTCATCTGTTTGCACCTTCCTTCTCTTCCTCGTTCCCGTCGTATATGCTTTTGATGGATAGTGGAAGAAGTGCCTAGCGAGGCCGTCCATACTCAACCCTGTTAAACATGCTACATGCAATATCATTACATGTATGATTCTTATTGTTCTTATTGCTATATGCAATATCATCTGTTTGTTCTGTATGTTGGTAAAGCAATGCTTCTGTAATAATTCACAGCCGCTCATGGTGTTATGAATGATGAGATCAGGTCTAATCCTTTATAGCCTAACATCAATTACTGGTTGTTGTTTCATCTCTTAATAGTTTGCAAGATAAATAACACCGTGAATTAGTTGTGTGCACGTATTTCTTTTGTCACGATAACCACTGCTAATCGGAAAGGCAATAAGCGCACATATTCTGCTATACGTCGGAATCAGGTCAACGGCAATCAGATTTATGTTTTCCGGCTATATTTCACAGTCAAATAAACTCAACAACAGCAGCCGGAATTGAGACTTTCCATAAAAACAAAAGAAAAGAAACTTATGGTAAAGAACTTATCCACAAAGGCGCCCTCAAATACTCCATGATAAAAGTTAACAACAAGGTTCTTTTAGTTTTCATTTATGATAAGATATTCACCTCATCATGAAAAAGTTGGGACCTATATGAACTTTTGATGTAACGGATATCGTCACTTGCTTGAACGACACGGGGACTGTTCTCCTCCTTAATTAACAAAAGGAAACATATAATCCCACCTCACCTTCAGAAAGCGGGCCGGTTTGATCCATATACAAGTCTATTGTGAAAATTTCTCCATAATTAATGCTAATTAAAGCTGTTGCCAATAATTATCGACTGTAATTTACTTCAAAAACCAATCCCAGTAATTTATAATTTTTATTCTTAAAAAAGGCCATTAAAATACTAAGCAAAAATTTGAAGGAGAAGCATGTTTCTAATGGTTTGTGTTTTTTGCATAGCATTATTAACACTGCTATTTAACTCTCATGCTTCTTTCCTTGTGTTCACAAATTGTCTAGTACATACGATATACAGGAAGCTTATACACACACATATATTTTAGTCTTAATCTATTTGTTGAGTAATTTATTCAACCGCTAATTTTCAGATGAAAATGAAAGAAAAAGAAAGATTAAGAAATGCGTGAGAGAATCAGCTGTGTAACCTGGAAGGTTTTCAGGATGGGTATAGCAGATGCCTTCTTCGCCTTGAATCATTGGAATGAAGTTATGGAGCAAAGGATGAAGCTTGGCTGAGTCGCCATTGACCATGCTCTCGAGATGTTCAAGAAGTTCTTGGTCTGTCGGATCAAACTTCACCCCCGCCGGCAATCCAGGCAAATTGTGAAGTGCTACCACCTGTGTTCATTAGTTAGTTTCTCAAACCTTTATAACACCACTTAATTGAGAGAAAGAGAGATGGTGCAAAGGCTGAGTTAATTTGCTGTGTGTGTGTGTGTGGAACTGAAACAATCAGTAAGATCATTCGAGGATATCGATCAGGGTACCTTGTCATCACCATGAAGAGCATCATGGGGTGGGATGGCATGGCCGCATGAAGGGCAGAAACCATCCTGCAGCATCAGCTCCTCCCGCCTGGAGTCCTCATCCTCTTCCTTGTTGCTCATCTCCTCGTACCTGATTCCTCAGATCTCTTTATTTCCTCTATGTATTACCATCACACAATATTAATCGACCAAGAAAGAAAAAGAAAGCAGTAACTCCTGCATATATATTGAGGGCAGGTGTTGAAGACAGAGATCCTTCTTTGATTTTAAAGAAAAAAACAATGCGATTGTTGAATGAAATAGTATTCTAAATGTGATAGAGATATCATGGTCTTTGACAAAAACAAAAGAGGTTGCTTGTTTTGCAAGTCTTCTTCTATATATATATATATAAAAAAGAGGGACTTTGACATTAGAACAAAATAGGTGGGGGGGGGGGGGGACGTCTTACCTTACAAAGAGGGAACGCCATGTTTGCCAGCGAAAGTTTTCGGGTTCAACTTTCGGCGCCACTAGCTGTTGCTGGAGTGGCTTCGAAGAAAAGTCGTTCCTCAATGACCTTACTTAAGTTTTCTTGCTTGCGGTATATATATATATATAAAGAGAGAGACAGAGATAATGGTCTATGCTTAATCTCCCTTCACATGATTATGGAGAACTGTCCTTCATCACTAAACCTTTTTCTCTTTATATATATAATCATAAATACATAATATCTTTTTGTACATAATTTTAAATAAAAATTTTACAGTTCTAGATAGATGGTTGAAGTAATAAAACAAAAGTTATTTTAAATACAAAGTCTAAAAATATAATCATACTTTAATATAAATCTCTACAAATGATTATGTCAATCAAATGATAAAAATATTTATATAAAATAATGAAAGACAATATGCATTTTACATTACTCTTCTCTCGCACATTCTCTCTCTCTCTCTCTCTCTCTCTCTCTCTCTATATATATATATATATATATTTAGAGCAATATTATTGATAAACAAATGCAACCCACATTTAAGAGCCTCTCGTATCGTGTTGACCACGAATTGGCTATCTCCAAACTGATACAGTCATAGTCCTGCCTTTAACTTTAAAACCTTAAATGCCTTTCAATTTTTTTACAGACATGTCTTTTCTTACTATCATTTCTTTGTGTTAATTTATTATTTATTAAACGCATAGTAGAACGTCCCCCATAAGTTACGACATTTATTTATTTTCCAGTTAGAAGGGGAGGGAGAAGCCTAAAACACGAGGACAAGCCCCAATCGGATCCTATTGCAGTCTGATAGACATGACCGGTTCTTAATCGGTACGGTGGTTTCAATTGAAACCGAATCAGACGAGGAACAGGTAAAACCGGAACCGAGACCAAATCGGAATCAACATCAAATAGCTAATGGGATCTGTGTTGGATAAGAGGTTCCTTCATCCTTATATCTAAAACCAACTTTCGACCCAATTGCGTTGCATTTGATCAGTTCGTTCCTTCCATTGTAAAAATAAAAAAGGTTTGACCAACTGAACCTAGAACCCAAATCCAGTTCTGTTACTTACGTTTAGAAAACAACCCAATTGTCAAGCACTCAACCCAATTATGCAAAATCCCGATTAGGTATATTGAGTTTTAGTATGATCCAAGATTAATGAGATCCGGCCCATCAACATCCCAGTTGAAGGATCAAAATTCAAACCGACAGGCTCATGGGCCTCATATGCGATCCCGCTTTTTGGTATATGATGAGGCCCACGTTTGATTATGAGCAGAACTGTAACTTCCAGTTCCATAGTCTCAGGCCTTGTAATCAAACACCCCTTAATTGGGGCAGAGCTCACATGGCAAGGGAGTCATGTCGAAAGCCTTAGTTCATCTAAGTTCAATACTTAGGGTGGCATCTGGTAGGGAACCCAGCTTGCTTTCCACTACAAAAGAGTAATTGGGTTTACTTGTTCTTCAAAAAAAAAAAACAAATAAATAAAGGGAATAAATAGGTTGCAATTAGGTCGAATGTCAAGAGGTTCATCTGAATCCATCTCAACTTGTAGAGGCCTCTCAATGTATGATTTTGGGTCTAAAAGTGATAAACAGATTTAGCTGACTACGAGCTGTACCTAGAAGCAGGCAAATGGGTCCAGTAATAGACGGTCCACCTTAATCTTGAGTAAGATCAGTGGCGGATCTAGAATTTTTTGTGGGATGAGCGGACTGCGTATTCGACCATTTAAGATGAGGCAAACTATGTATGATAGCCATGATCATGTCCTATAACTTTTTCATTGCTTTTCCAAGTTTCAGGTAGAACAACCACCCCACCTCGCCTTAATGTAGATCCGCTGCTGAGTAAGATCCACCAAATTTTCACACAGAAAACGGAATGTGGTAGCGACCTTTCAACCTACCGATCGTATACCTCCATGTATCAATTTTAGTATAAAATACACAAAGCAAAGTGTTGTGTCAATTTCATATGACATAGATAACATCATTTAAATAAAATAACTTTTTTTCTGACTGGTATAATGTGGGTATGGGTTTCAGTATGCTCATGGTAGCTTCGGTGGATCGGGCTGGGATTCAATGATCAGTGTTAGGTGACTTCATGCATGGCTGAGCCCAGATTCACAAGACATGGTGCCGGCTCAATCAGGTGATGATCCTAGTTGAGATGTATGGTGGACCTAATTCGACCTTGCATCTTCAATGCAGCACAGTTTAGCTCAGGTTGATCAAGTAGCTCAGGTTGCTTTTGCCGGAGAACCAGGTAGCTTCAGGTTGGTTCTGGTTGTTTTTTTTGCAAAGAATTGAATAGCAGTCCTTGCCGCCGGCAGCTACTCGAAAGTAACAATGTAGGCTTGTTTGGCATGAGAATCCGCATTTAGCATGATTCATATGCACCAATCACAAGTTGGACTTTGTAGATCATTCAGCGTCAGTGTTACAACTTGTTAGACACCGAAAAATCGAAAGGGGTACGTGACAAGCTCTCAAAACAAAAAAATTCTCACACTGAGTGGAGCTGCTTCAGTTCTTTGCTGTCACTATACTTAATTAGTGTCGGTATTAGTATTTAACTTTTAAGAGAACGATATCATCTTCTTCCTTTTGTTGGTGAAAGGAGGGGCCTGCTGTTGATCGACAGAAAACGCTGTAGCTAGAAACCTCTTTGATAGTGATTTTCCTCACGAAGGCTGGCATATTTCAGCGATCAACCCCTGTTAAGCATGTCCTCAATACATTTTAGCAGCGAGATAAAGAATAACATTAGTAGAAAATAGGCTTATTCCGACTATTGGCAGAAAATTCTGACTGCTTGAGACAGTCGAAATATAGTATGACATATTCGAGATGTTATACGGTTAAAATAAACTAATATAACAGTCGTAATTGTTGATTTCGGTATCCCGACTGTCGAAGACTTGACGAACAGTCGGAATTTGACTTCGGAATTAATGTCGTGTCAGGGCTGGCTGCAAGCATTTCCACCAAGCATTGGGAATCTACCTCAAGTATAGCTCTTCGAAGCCATTTTTCCAGCAGTTCCAGTGGTGAACGACCTTTTCTTTCTATGCTAATTATCTCATTATGGATTTGATTTTCCTTCAATAGTTACACATCCACTGCAACATATTCAAAGTTGCTATACAGCTTAATTTGCTCCACACAGTACTCAACATTATACAGCACTGTTGGCCTTGATGCTGCTCTGCAATATGCATCATCCCAAAAAAATGAAGTGCAATGATTTAAGATAACACAAACAATTAATACATTCTCCACCTAGCAAATATGCACAAACGTTGCCTTTAAGATGTTACGTCGGTGCTTCTTTAAGGTATTCAAATTGGAAATGTTCTCATCTGTTTTAGCAGAACAAGATTTCAACCTTGCTTTGTGAAGATTAATTTGTTATAGTTTGATGATGGGTGTCAGAGTCACTTTACTGAAGGATCAATTGTTGACTGGGATGGCACTTCATGATGGGTATCATTGTACTAAAGCAATGGAGAATCCAAAAATCTTTTGAGGAGGCAAATAGCCCACTGTTCTATCCATGTTACACTAAATTTTTCTCAAATACCCTTATTACATATTTATGGAATGTAAGTTTGATCATTTGGCTACTTCAGAGGACATAGAAATTAAAATTGGCACACATTTGATTCCCCAAAAGAAAAGTTTTAAATACCTAGGGTCAATTTTTCAAAGTGATGGAAGAATTGAGCGAGATGTTACACATAGAATTAATGCTGGTTGGTTAAAATGGAGAGGAGCATTTGGTATTCTTTGTGATAAGAAGATACCATTAAAATTAAAAGGTAAATATTATAGAGCAGCAATTAGGCCTGCCATGCTTTATGGTTCTGAGTGTTGGGCAGTTAATCATCAACATATACAAAAATGTCTGTGACAGAAATGAAGATGTTGAGATGGATGAGTGGTCATACAAGAAAAGACCGTATACATAATGAGGTTATTAGAAACAAATTAGGAGTGGCACCAATAGAGGATAAAATGAGAGAACATCGTTTAAGATGATTTGGACATATAGAAAGAAGATCAAAAGAATAATCAAGGTTAGAAAAACTAAATTTGGAAAGTATTAAAAGAGGTAGAGGACGACCACAAAAGTGTTGGAAAGAAACAATAAAGAATGATCTAGCTTATTGGGAGTTAACCGCTAACATGGCACATGATAGGGATCTGTGGAAACAAAGAATCCATGTAGCCGACCCCGTCTAGTATGGGAAAAAGCTTAGTTGTTGTTGTCATACCCTTATTACATATTTAATTTTTTATGTTTTATCAGCTCAGTATCTTCATTTATTCCACATATATCTGCTGCAACTGCTGATAGAAGACGCCCACCACTCAGCGCTATAGAGCATCGGTGGATTTGTTGATATATTATTTGCCCTTAAAAAATAAGAAAACATAGAATTACGAATACATTGTACTTATCGTATGTAAACAAAAGTTGCCAGCTTTGTAATATTACCATTCTTCGTTTTCATTACAAAATTAACCTTTTGCAATATAACGAAACAATTTTGGTGGTTTACCTATTTCAAGAAATTTTTCCGGTACCGAAAATTTATTTTGAATGGTTTGTCGAAACATTTGGTTTTGAGAATTGTCATAGATACATTTTCTGAAGCGGTTCCGATCTGGTAGACTATTTTTGGTGATGTTTTACGTATTTCTGAGGATTGATTAGGTGTTTTCCAACCGTCTTGTTTCTAACGAAATTTTTTCGGGGTTGTGACTTATTTCTGGCTATTGAAACCATTCGAAATGGCTTTCTCGTTGATTTTAACCGCCGGAAATAACGTTTTTTAAAACGGTCCAAAAAGCTCTGATCTGTACTAGTGTAAGGTGGACAAATTGGAAAATGATTATCTGATCAGCCTTATACAAAACAAGACTTCATTAACCTTGCTTTATGAATTGCTTAATGTGATCTTTCATATTCAATGACGGGTGCCATGAGAGTTGCCCTTCGTGGAACGTCAATGGTTAACTTGGTGAAGTTTCATACTTTGTGCCATGAGGCGAATAGCCCACGGTTTAACTGGTGGTGTACGTAATCTATTATAAAAGATCAATTTATTGTGAAATTACATTTAGCTGCCTACTTTCTTTGAATGCTTTTGAAGCAGAAACCTGAGTCTGAGAAAGTCAACTTTCACAACCTTCCAGAGCAATTCATGTTCGTGGATTTTGAAAATACAGAACCCTACCTGATATTTTGAATTTTATGTTTGAATGACTACTTTTCTTCTGAATCTATATTTCAAGAATCATCTTGAGCTGATCTTGACATCCATCAGTTGACCATTGTTTGATCAAACAATCAATCCGGCATGTTTCGCGAGATTGTTGAATCAGGTGCAGAGGTCTTGCTCCAAGCAGAGTAAGGGACAAAGGAGAAGTAAATCGTCCTCTGTTTGTTCTGGTTTTCCTTAAACCAGGAAGCAGAACCGAATCGGGATCGGGTCGATTCAGGTCTGGGTTTGTCCTAAACTGCTCATAACCCAAAAAAAACAATGATAAAATTTTAAAGAAATTTTTTTAAAATGTATATAACCGACAGCTCCAGTTCCATAAAAGGTCAGAACTAAACTGTGTGGTCCTCGGTTTTGGGTCCAGTTTCAACTGGTTCCAAAGCAGCTATGTCTAGCTAGCTCCTACTAGCTTTTAACTAGCCGGCTTTGGCGCTCCCATGTACAAAAGATATATATCCATGAAAATCGAGAAATATTACAAAAATAAGTGACTATGAGAAGTATTTTTCGTAACTAAATTACAGGAATATAGCCGTATGGTGTGGACCGTATATATACTGTGTAGACCACAAAATAAATGTGGGTCATTTTGCCTCGATCATCTACGCTGTTAAAAAAATGTATAGGTCATTGATTACTCATCAGCTGCATTTGAATTTGAATTTTTTCCATATTCTATGGCATATTCGTATTTAAACAAATTTTCTTAAAGGAGTATTTAACAAATTTTGACTTTCTGGTTAAAAGCAAAACAAATTAATGGTTGTTGCTTACTGTTTATACAGATATTGGTTTTACAGCAAACCAATGGATTTGGTTGCATTTATTGTGAACAATGCAATCATGATAAACACGTATGCTTGGGACCCATTAACCACTATTTCTTCATGCGTATTGACATTGGAGATGCATTCATTTCTTGCCTTTTTGTGTGTGATGCGAATGCGAGCACGCATGCACACGACATTGTCAATGGAGTTGGTTCACCTTGCTCATATAAATCATACCAAATTCACATTAAAAAAAAATCCAAACACCAAAAATTTTGCACTAATAAAGAAACCAACCTAAAGTTTGCGATCTATCAAATCACATTAATTATTAACACATTCAATTCTTTTCCTGATCAATTTTCAAATTTACATATATGTATATATATATATATATATATATATATATATATATATATATATATATATATATATATATATGTATGTATGTATTACGCATATATATATATTCCTTCACACAATGTTCCTCAGTTCCAAGGCTGTAAATATATATACAGCCTTCTTCTCCACACTTATGTTCTCTCTCTCTCTCTCATTCATATCGACAGCCTTCTTCTTCACACTTATGTTCTCTCTCTCTCTCTCATTCATATCGACAGCCTTCTTGACAATGTTACTCAGTTTGGTAGAATTTAGAAGTTTTGCTAACTTGTTCAGTGTGTTTCTCAACAAGTTTCAAATGATAATGCAGCTTTAAAAGTTGGCAATTCTTTATGAAGTTCATTTTCAGAAGTTTTAAAGTCCCGGCCCACCGGCGGTATCGGATGCAAAAGAGATGATGGCAGGGATGAGAAGATGACCAGACGCCTGCGTAAAGCAGCTGGTTTTCATCCAATATGTGCAACATGAAGATAATTATTATTCTACATTGGTTGGTCTCCATTGAACATGGTGATGAGGTCATTGATGATGCACAGATTGACCTCTCTATACATTATGCTTCTGCGACTAGCAACTAGATTTCTTCTCGAACCATACTAATATAATATGGCCGTCCGATCAACTAGATCTGACGGTCCTTCTTCGTCCGCTGCATTTCACTTTTGTTTACTTATTGATGGCCACAGGTGGATCTAGAAAATTTCAAGGTTGGGACTCATAGCCCACTGTCATATGGTAGGCTATATATTCTAGCCATGTTGACAACCATGGGACATATCCTTTTTTGAAATTTTTGTTGGGTCTTGAGATGAAGTTGCAGTGATACAAGGTTTTCAAGGAAACTAGATTTTGATTCTTGGTACTTACGGTTCCAAGTTTCTCGTGCATGGGACTTGGAACCTGTTGCTAACGTGGAACTATGGTTTCATGAACCTAGTTTGGAAAAAAAAAACTTTGGTACTAGGAGGAGTTGGGCAACTAGAATTGGACCCAAGATTTTGCACGAAAACCCAAGCATCAATCAATACAACTCATGAATCAAGCGTGAACCCAAGCATCAATCAATACCACTCATGAATCAAACAATGGTTCCTTGAAATCATGGATATGTGGGTCTAGGCTTGCAGTTCTAGTACCAGTGACCTGATGCTACGAATCAAACACGCTAAATAGCTTGTGTTGTTTCTCATGGCGTAGTATAGGCCACGGATTCATCTGAGTCTAGTGATTTTCTAAACCTTTTCTAAGATTTTTGTGCCACATTACCTGATTTAATATAGATCCGACGGATTTTGATGGCTGAACATCATGACATAAATGCCCATCACTTTGTTTTGTCAAATTGTTGTTATATATGATCAAGCTTGCTTGCATTTATGAATTTATGAGAACATATATATATATATATATATATATATATATATATATATATATATATATATATATATATATATATATATATATATATATAGCATCATCACCACGTTAATTTTAGCTGCTAATCTTTGTCATATACGTCAATTAATTTTGGGAAATTATGCAAGCAATTCCAGGTTACGTGAATGGACCTTTATAATCAACATATCCAAAACCGATTTAAAATATAGTAATAAGCATCATTCATCCTAATATATGAGAAGGTAGGGAACGATGATATCTAAGGGCACGTCAAAAAGTAGAGATGTCAATACAAGCCGGGACGGGAAAAATGTGCGCCGGCTCAGCTTGGGCCACATTTTATATAGGCCTCTAAAATGCTGGCCTGGCTCAGCCCTTGAATGGCCATGAGACAGGCCAGACTCCACAAGTTGGGCTGGGTCAGTCCCTAGGAGCAGGCTCATTTTTTTTCTTGATCCAACAATGCTTATTTTGACATATATGTATATATTTATATATATACATACATATATACATATATATAGTATATATATACATATGCATATACATATAAATACATATATATATACATATACATATATAGATATATGTGTTTATATATAGATATATACATATAATATGTCTTATATATATACATATATATATATATACATATATATATATATATACATATATATATATATATACATATATATATATATATATATATGTGTGTGTGTGTATATATATGTATATATGTATACATATATATAATCCAACCCTGTGGGCTCGGCAGGCCTGCATTGGCCAGATTTGCCAGTCCATTCGGCCCTGCTCCTAAAATGGGCCAGAAATTTCTGATCGGGCCTTGCATTTTTTCAAGGCAGGGCCAAACCGATTTTGACATCTCTATCAAGAAGCCGACCTGTCATTTAGTATGCATCTAGGCTTGGTTTTGGTATTGTTAATAGGTCTTTGTATATATGTATTATAAGTGTGTGTGTGTGTGTGAATACACACTGTAAATCTTCAGACTCGAAGTACAATTCGTGTTGTAGTTTGTAACTTTCGACCGATCGGTGTTTACCTTTCTTTGTGAGGCAGCTTTCATTCTTGAACTGGATCAAGTATACCAACCATAATTCAGCGTGCTTGGAAGGTGAACTAAACTTTAAGTGTGTCCTAACTCTCTTTAATGATTGTGAAATGAAAAGGTCTTAAACCCTTCAACATTATTTATCCTAAAGGCTTTCAAACAGTTGTTTTTGCTTGTAAACCCTCTTTCTAACTCTCTTTTGGAAGATATTATAGAGAAATCTCGAGATTTTCTCTCGAAATTTTAAAAATTTATAAGATTTTTTGTAAAATCTGTGATATGAAACCCGAATTTTTCACATCTTATGGTTTGCCGTGTACCGTTCATCGAGGGCGAGCTTTGTAGATTCCAACATGTATACATATACAATAAATGCATTAATTTTCATAGAAAGGGCGCCACCCAAATCGATTTTGAGCTCCAAACTTGAACAAGAACAAAATTGTTTTTCAAACTTAATTTCTACATAAATTTCTTATGCATATGTACAAACTTAGCAAATCAATGCACCACAACAAGCATATCTTCAGTGGGCCTCTTTCTTTTTCATTACTATAAATCTACAGTTGACCCTCATAATTCATCCACAAGGGTGAATGTTAGTTGTGGCGGTCGAAATCTATTACTGCGGATTTTACGGCAGCTCATCAGGTAGAGAGAGAGAGAGAGATGTGATCAGCAAAAGACGATGAAATAATAGTGTTGATGATGACGAGCTGGATGTTGACATCAACTTAGGGAGACCATTCGATGCATGGCATGCTTGCTATCCGTGGCCCAATGGGCCCATGCAGGTGTGGTGTAAGCGTCCTCACCTTACGTCAGTCACACCACAGAGAGAGTCTTTCTAGTGGAAGAGAAAATTCTAGAGAGAGAAAAAGAGAGTTTTAAATTTCTACGTCACTCAGATAAGATTGTTGAGGATGGTGATGCAGAAGAAACATCACCAAGACGTAAGGTGACGCGTGAGATCGCGAGTTGCATAACTACCATATGGCGATTGAGAGAGAGAGAGAGAAAGACACATTACCACACAATCACAACTTCCTCTGTGCATATAAATGGTGCCTCCAATCTATCCTCTTGCCTTTGATTCTACTCTTCCTCTCTGCCTCGTCATTCACCTCTCTCTCTCTCTCTCTGAAAGTTCTTAAACTCCCAAGACAAGCACTGCCACTACCACCATCATCTCAATGCAGAATCAGATCGGTCTAAGACCAACAGAGGCGGCCATCATAGGAAAATTACATCAATTGCCCGAGAATTCTTTAGGCAAATTTCAAGTCTATTCAATCCTCACGGAGAATACAGCATTGGAGAATTCCCCGGGAATGATCCGGAGGCTCATCTCGGAGAATTCAGTGCTTGTTCTCAGCCTGCGAGCTTGCTGCATGTCCCATGTGGTGAAGAGGCTGTTGTTGGGTCTTGGCGTGAACCCGACCATCTACGATCTTGCCAAGGACGAGGAATTCCAAGTGGTTGAGGAATTAAGATCCATGTTTGGCGATCTCAAGAGTGGATTTCCTCTTGTTTTCATTGGGGGAAGATTGTTGGGTGGATTAGATAATCTCATGGCTGCCCACATAACAGGGGAGCTAATCCCAATTCTCAAGCAAGCCGGTGCCCTCTGGCTCTGAGCGCCTCTAAACCCGTTTTGAGACTTATTGAATTCAATTCCTTTTATCCAAAGTTTTAATGATACCAATTGCAAGAACTTGCTACATATCTTAACCAAGGAATGTGTGTCAAACTCGATTATCTACGTTCGAGCTTCCTTCTTGATCGATCTCCTTCTCTTCGTCGTCCCCTGCTCTTTTCTTCTTCATATGACGGTTTATTACAGCGAAGTTGCTTCCCGCAGAAAATGTGAGCATTTTGTAAAATTGTTGTGATGAATATTGAAGAAAAAGTGAATTTCGTTTGATTTTTGTTTCTTTTTCCTGGTTTAGAGTCCTAGTGGTTGACCTTTTGGATGATATCGATATCAAAGTAATTCAGAAAGACTTGTGATGTATGATGACAGCTTTTGTAACGTGTTGGATGCAATAAGATAAGAATAACATGTAAGCATTGACGTCATAAGAATCCAAGAATACCATACATCCAAAAGAGAAGAAATCATCTTTAAAAAGAGAGAGAAGAAATCAGGAGAAAATGATGGGCGATGATCTAAACAAAGAAAAACAATTTGACACCGTAGGCTATTATCTGAGCCAAAAAGGTCTGCCATTATAACTGCGGCCTATAATATAGACCTATGACTATTCATCTCATTCTAAAATTAATATGTTTTAATTCTATAAAAAAATGCAAAATGATTCGATGAAACCTCAAAAGACGAGCCACATACCATGCATGTGATGGATGGATGCCTTGTGAAAGGATGCTTCATCCTAATATAAGTATGGGAAGGAAGAAAGGACTCAATAACAAAGAATATTCTTTCTTCTTGAAAGAGGACTCCCCAGGTGTGCCTTTGGTGTTAACGATGTGCCCAAAATCCTGAAAATATTCAAATTATTAATTAGTGGGAGTTTCTATTTATTTTTGGTTTATTAACTAAAAGGAATTATGTGGTAGGTACACGGCAGAGAGGACACTTTGATGCAATATTTAATCAGGTAAATTCCTTGCTTGTAAAAAGACATCATGCGAATGTAAATCCGAAAATACCTTTCTAACCGGACTTTCAGGACACGGAATCGGTCTGAACCCGACTATTTGGATCCGCTAAGGAGATTTCTATTTTTTTTAAATAAATGTAGATCTTTTTATCTATATTTCATGGGTTTTAGTTCTTTACATATATTCTGGGAGTGACATCTTATAAAACGAGAAAAAAAATAATTAAAATAATTTGAACACAGAAAATCAACTAGGAAGCTCTGATTAAGAAGAAGCTGGAAATTAGATATCATAATGTTGAAGGAGAAAGAAAAAGATTACAGAAAGTATTAGAAGGAAACAATAAAAAATAATATAGTTGTTGTGGAGTTGTTTATTAGCATGGCATGCATAAGATCGAACTCTATCAAAATAAAAAGATCCATTTAACCCACCCATCTAGTATAAGAAAAGACTTAGTTGTTGTAGTTTTATATATATATATATATGAGTGATTGGATCCTGCCTATCATTAACGATATCTATATATCCAACCATTGCTTTTTGAGAGTATAAATGTAATAACATTATTTTTTATCCTTTTTAAAAACCTTTAAAATTTCTTAAGTTACATTTACGTTACCAGAAAGCAATATGTAAGCATGTCAGAGATGGGTGAAATTCGGTTTTATATATGTGTGTAATAGAAAGCCATGTTAACCCAATGGATAGGGTAGGCTTAATATATTCAAATCATAAAAGTTTCAATTAAATAAAAAAAAACATTTTTTCTTTCCTAAATTATGTGAAAAATACATTTTTAGCTTTAATGATCAGCTCGTTTTTAGCTCGTCAAACTCAGCTTGTCCTTGGCTCATTTTTGACTCAGCTCAAACAAGCTGACCAGACAGTCAAGAACAAGATCTCGAGCAGAAGTGCCATGATACCGAGCCCTCTTCAGTTCTTTCGAGTTGTTTATGAGCCCTAATCACATGGGATGAACACGAGAGTTCAGGGTCGTGTCGGATCATCCAAAAGAGTGAAGACAAGTCCCCATACATGTGGATGACGTCGTCTGGATGAGCACGAGATCTGAAATTCCAATGTTCCCCATCTGTGGCGGTGCGTGATTATCAAAACTTTGTATGGACCATAATAATTTGAAGGAAATTTTTAGTGTCTAATAAAAATTCAATGGTGTAGGATCCACTGGTCCAATCAGTCATGCATGAGAAGCACACGAGATCATGAGATAAGAACCATTACCTATTATAGAATATTATTTTTTTCATTTTCAACGATCGTTTGATTTTATTCTCTACTTATACGTGTGTATATATAGATAGAGAGAATATGGTACATGATAGCATACTTATTAAAGATTCAAACAAATTTCAATCATTATGTATGATAGAAATGGTAAATAAACAATCTTATATAAACATCTTCAAACTTTGATCTATGAGATGAACGATTAAAGTGATAAAATAAAAACATTTAATACAAATAATGCATTACACACAAAGTACAAAATATAACTATATTTTTATTTTATATCTTTATTATTGATCATTTCGATGAAATTGTAGAGATATTTATATAAGATTATACAGTGCAAAACATTATGTATATCAATATATATATACAAAGAGAGAGAACCTTGTATATGCTTAGCATATTTTGGTATTGCATATCCAAACAAATCTTAAGTATTCATCTTAAAAATCGATGATTGTGATTTGAATTTAAAAAATAAAAAATGTATGTATGAATTAAGTGTACCTAAAAGTTATATACTTACTTTTGATTTTCTGAATTTAGATCTTCTCCGTGCAAGAGATTATCTCTCTAGTCCTAGATAATAAGATTTGTATTGGTTCTTCGAATATCGGAACATTATCCGGTAAGCTAATGGAGGTGATAGATACTATGATTCGAAAAAAGATTCTTATTCTATGTTTACAAGAGACAAAATGGGTTGGAGATAGAGGATACAGGTTTTAAATTATGGTACTCAGGTAAAGAAAAGGCTCGAAATGAAGATGGTATTATCATAAATAAAGATTTAAATGATAGTGTAGTAGACATACAATGATACGATGACCAAATCATGACTTTGAAATTAGTGTTACGAGAAGATGTTTTGAATATAGTTTGTGTTTACGCACCCCAAGTAGGACTAGAAGATAGTATAAAGACAACTTTTTGGGAAGAGTCAGATAAGGTGATTCAAAAGATTACACAAAGGGGGATTTGTTTAGGAGGAGACTTAAATGGACATGTCGGTAAAGAGGCATTAAGATATCAAGGGATTCATGAAAACTTTGGTTTTCGAGATATAAATGAGGAAGGTAGGGAGATTTTAAATTTTGCTATGCCATTTGATCTCTTTATAGTCAATACAGTCTTCAAAAAACGAGATGAACATTTAATTACTTATAAGAGTGACTTATCACAAACACAAATTGATTACTTTATTTATAGAAGAAAAGATAGAGCGTGTTGTAAAGATTGCAAGGTAATTTCAAGAGAAAGCTTAACCACCCAGCATCAACTTTTAGTTATGGATTTACAAATAAAAAAATGAACAAAGAAGAAAAGAGTGCATCGAGCTATTCAGACTAAATGATGGAACCTCAAAAGCGAGAAAGAAGATATATTTAAACAGAAACTCCTTCAAGGAGATGTGTGGAATTATGTTGGTACACCCTGTGATATGTGAAACAATATGGCTATACATATTAGGAAAGTGGCGAAAGAAGTGTTAGGTGTATCTAAGGGAGGTGTACCGGCACAAAAAGAAGCTTGGTGGTTGAGTGAAGTAATGCAAAATAAAATCAAGGCAAAGAGGGCATGGTTCAAATTACATTATGCTAAGAAAACTAGTGAAACTTTAGAGGCTTATAAGAAAGCAACGAAGGAAGCGAAAAAGGTCATGAGTGAAGCAAAAGTTAAAATTTAGGAGGATTTATATAAAAAACTCAACTCAAAAAAGGGTGAAGGAGATATTTTTAGAATAGTTAGGGCTAGATATAAGAAAACTAAAGATCTTAATTATGTTAGATGCATCAAGGACGAGGATGAAAAAATTCTAGTGGCAAATGATGATATAAGAAATAGATGGAAAAACTATTTTTATAAGCTTTTTAATGAAAATAAAGATGTTAGTATTAGCTTAGGAGAGTTAGCCAAACCAAAAAAGTATATAAACCACAATTTCTATCGACGTATTCAACAGAATGAAGTCAAAGAGGCTCTTAAACATATGAAGGGTGGTAAATCGATAGGACCCGACAATATTCTTATAGAAGTTTGGAAAATACTAGGAGAAATAGGAATTACTTGGCTTATAAGACTATTTAATGAAATATGGAGAAACCAAAAGATGCCTGATCGATTTACCACTCTTCATATGTTTAAGAGCCTCTTTGACTTCATTGTGTTGAATATTCCTATAAAAGTTTGGAAAATGCTAGGAGAAATAGGAATCACTTGGCTTATAAGACTATTTAATGAAATATGGAGAAACCAAAAGATGCCCTAGGAATACAGAGCGAGTACACTTATACTTATATATAAGGACAAGAGAGACATTCAGAATTATACGAATTATCGAGGTATCAAGTTAATGAGCCATACTATGAAATTGTGGGAAAGAATTATCGAACGTAGGTTAAGACAAGTATCAAGTACAACAGATAACTAATTTGGATTTATGTCAGGCAGATCTATTGTTGAAGCGATTCACTTTTTGAGACGTCTTATGAAACATTTTAGAGCGAAAAAGAAAGACCTTCACATGATATTTATTGATCTAGAAAAAGTTTATGATAGGGTACTGAGAGAGGTTCTTTAGAGAACTTTAGAAAAAAGAGGTATCCCATTGACATACATTAACCTTATAAGAGACATGTATGATGGTGCAAAAACATGTGTGGGAACTCACGAAGAAATGACAGACTTCTTTGAAGTTAATATTGGGTTACATCAAGGATCAACTTTAAGTCCATATTTATTTATAATGGTGATTGATGAGTTAACAAAACATATTCAAGATGAAGTACCTTGGTATATGTTATTTAGAGATGACATTGTATTAGTTGAGGAGTCTAAGGAAAAAGTTAATAGAAAATTGGAACTATAGAGAGAAACAATAGAAAGCAAAGGCCTCTGACTTAGTAGAACAAAGACATAATATATGGAATGTAAGTTTGATCATTTGGTTACCTCATAGGACATAGAAATTAAAATTGGCACACATTGCATCCCCCAAAAGGAAAGTTTTAAATACCTAGGGTCAATTTTTAAGAGTGATGGAAGAATTGATGGAGATGTTATGCATAGAATTAATGCTGGTTGATTAAAATGGAGAGGAGCATCAAGTATTCTTTGTGATAAGAAGATACCATTAAAGTTAAAAGGTAAATATTATAGAGAGAGAGAAAATAAAGAAGAGAACAATGGAGGAAAACATGATGACAACAAAGAAGAGAAAATAAAGGTTGCGTAAAAGGCAAATCAAAACATAAACAATAATTGAATACGGAGAAGGCATATAAAGCATTTATATCAACCGTGTAACTAATCCAACTCGAATCAGTGACTTGTAGATGAGATAACTGTCTGTGGACCAAACTTTGTCTAGCAAATTGAATAGCTAACATATAACTCAAGTAGTATGTGTGTGTATATATATATATATAGAGAGAGAGAGAGAGAGGAGAAATGATATATGTTAGTAAATTCAAACAAATTTCAACCATTCACCTTCCGTGATGAATGGTTGAGAATGTACCTACTATAAGCAACCAAAAGATATTAAAAGTATACATTTACTTTTTACTTTATAGATTCAAATCTCAATCATCCATTACAAAAGATAAATGAATGAGTTTTGTTACTTAAAAGTGCTAGCATATACCACACACTCTCTCTCTCTCTCTCTCTCTCTCTCTCTATCTATATATATATATATGTGTGTGTGTGTGTGAGAGAGAGCAAGCAGACACCGTATTTGGAGCAAGTTGAATGTGGTGAGTAAAGCACACGAAAGGGTCCAAGTGGAACGGAGGGGTTTCGAACCCGCACACCATTGTAGTAGGAAAATAGTCCGTGTCCATTTACGCACGAAAAGTAAGCCAACGTTTGCAGTTTGACCAACAAACCGTGCCGACCTCGAAGAGCAGGTGAACTGAGAATCAGTCTCCTTTTCGCATTTACAAACAAATTCAGACCGAGCTCGTTTGCTTGCTTGAATTGGCCATTGCTATCTAATGCATCGGTGGTTAGTAGGGCCCCTCTTGCTTCTCCATATTATATGATGTCATGTCTCATGGTAATTTTTTGCCGTTTTTTTAATTTTTTTAAAATTTGAAATTGCCGTCGAGAAGATGGAAATCCTTTTTTGATATATTTTTAAGATTTTTTGTTTATTATTTAAAACTATAAAACTAATTGCTTCTATATTTAAGTTACAAACATTTCATTTAAAATGAATGACATGGCACCCAGAGCATTAGCTCAACGCAGGGTGCTCTAGCGCGGTTGCTGCTCCCAAAGAGTGCATGTGTGAGTGTTAGGGTTCAGCCTTCTCTTGTGACAAAAAATTATTTAAATGGCATTGGATAATTTGAATTTCTCACAAGGTTTTGCCATTTTCCTCTCATAAATTCATAATAAATTGGGATCCTGCTGCAAAGAATGCACTCTGGCTTGACAGATTGTAGCTTACTTATGATGGGGTTGACTCCTTATACCTGAAGCTTGCAGCTGGTTAGGGAATATATATATATATATATAAATAGCGTGAATTTAATATTCTTGTCTATACTTAAAAGCTCAACGACTCATGTTTTAAGATGGGTGGTTATTTTAAAATTAAAATTCACATACAAATCAAGTAAATCTGCAAAAGGTATATATGTAGTGTGCTTTGCTCAATTACGAGAAGGACATCGATCAGAAGGTGATCGGAGTGCCGGACTGTTGCTGTAGGCTGCCGGAAGTCGCGGATAATCAGTTCACGATGATTTCTTCTCTGTTCCTCGTTGAATTCAGTTTGAATCTATTCATATCAAAAGAAAAGGGTGTTGTTTTCATCAATTTGAACTCAACCATCTATTTTCTGAGATAAATGAATGAGATTTTGAAGAATATAACAAGTATATAACTTGACATATTATATGCTTATCATATCGTTTGAAAATCTCAACCATATCTATTTGAAAAGAGATATGGTTGATTTACATACATGGGAAGAAAAATGTTTGGTTTCTTAAATGCACTCATGCCAATATAGCAACTAAGTATTTGATTGTTCAATTTAAACCGCTGAATGAGACATCATCCGACGGTCTGGACATGGGTCGGAGTGAACTGGATCAACTAAACCGGATACTTGAACAAAATTGCATGGAGAAGATCTTGGGTTCAGTTCCAATTCGATGGGCTGGAGGCCTTTCTTCTGACTTAACCGACGTCCCAGTGGACCTTGTTCTCAATACAGAACTACAAATACTGAAATGGATCTTAGAAACCGAAACGTTGACAACTATATGAATTGATGTATAAATTCCACAGCCAATCTAACAACAGCAAGATTTCAGTTCTCCCTTTCCACCAAGCCAAATAGATTATTAAACTAATCGCCTAATAAATCTTGCTTAATCGATAGAGGTGTCATGATCATGGGAAAAAATTGACCGAAGAAGAGGTGGGTCGGTTAATTGGGTCACTTAGTGGACCCAGTTTGGAGCTAGCTTTACTGAATAAAGAAGATATGCATGTGGTGTGGTTGAAATAGTTAGGCTGACATTCAACTATACCCACCACCCACA
This sequence comes from Brasenia schreberi, assembly GCA_036023115.1. Lineage (NCBI taxonomy): Eukaryota > Viridiplantae > Streptophyta > Magnoliopsida > Nymphaeales > Cabombaceae > Brasenia > Brasenia schreberi. Next base: position 2,195,160 of record JAYKKT010000066.1, read on the forward strand.
TTTTGAAGTATTTCTCTACGTCAAGCGAACGTTAATATGATTGGGAAAATGCTGTTTTGTTTTCTCAAAATATTGTCACAATAAAGACAGATCCAATTTGCTGCATATTTAGTTTTTTTTTCTTAAGAGTTGTTTTTGCATAATGTGATATCAATAATATATTAATGTGAATGGTTTTCATATTTTGTCTCTTAGTTGGAATTAATATTTGCTAAAACCATTTTGTATGAGAACCAATCTCATCAATTTCAATACAGAAGATTATAGTGAATTGTGTGTATAGCGATCGATGTAAACCCCCTCCCATGAGGAGAATCAAAGATTTCAATAAGAACAATGTTAGCTAATAGGTGACAAACTTGATTCATGGTTCGTGATGCTGAAGGATGATTTTGGGATAAATTGTTAGATGCTCAAAAAGGATACTAAATGAGAATAAAATTGTCATATATCGAATCATGTTGAATGGATAGTCAGATAACTTCATCATTTGAAGAGAACAAAGAAAGTGAATTTGGAGCAGGTAAACGAGACTATCCACAACTAGTGTGTGCTTGTCTATGGGAATATATTAATATAGGAAGGTCGAAGGATGTTATCCACTCATGTAAAACGGATCTCCATCTCATCAAGCAACATAAGTGGTTCAGATTCAAAATCATAAAATAAAAAAGTATGTGTCTGTTTTTGCAGTGTACTTGATTGCTCATTTTTTAGTTTTTTAATCTTAACCATTCTCTCTCTCTCTCTCTCTCTCTCTCTCTCTCTCTCTCTCTATATATATATATATATATATATATATATATATATATATATATATGTGTGTGTGTGTATGTGTGTGTGTGTGTGCGTGTGTGTGTTGTCGGTGCACTCTGCATTAACTACACTCACTATGCTCGTTTTGCACAGAGCTGCCGTCTGTGTCTTGCATAGCATGCAGAAGTGAAACTCATTCAAGAGGCATTTGAAAAGGAAATAGCAATTCATGATTAGATGGAAACTAAAATGCGTCATTTGAAATCACCACCATCCACTGTAGTGATGGACGGCAGGATGGTACTTCATGGTGAACCCCACTCCGAATGTATGATGTATGTCATTACAAATCAACAGTTATCACAAAACATAGCTATAAGTTGAACTGAAACAGAAGAAACAACTGCTCTAGTGATATATAATTTGAAACTCTTCTATGCCATTTTAAACATTGATACACATTTTTAAGTGATTTTGAAGAAAAAGAAAAAATTAGTCTGCATGAATATATAACTCAGCATGAAGTATTGCAGCAGGTTGCCTACAAGTGAACCACAGGATGATAAAAAACAAGTAACAATAAGAGATCAGGCTCAAATCGAGTCAAGCCATTCATCAAAGTCATCCAATGATACCAGGGATGGATTTCCAATCTTCTCACCTTCCTTCCTTTCATTCTGCACAGATGGTGTTGTCTGTGAAAGCCTATGTTGCACGGGACATACCCGTATCCGGTATGTACCGGGTATGGGTATGTGTATCGGTACGTGTGATACGTACCGGTACCTTCTACTCTGCTCATCACCGGCGACTGCGAGCAGCAAACAATCAGCTGATGATGATGATCTATGGATGACCGGCTGATGACGGCGGATGACCGGCGAGCCCCAATCCTAGCGTCTCTTCCAAAAACCAAGAAAACCAACCCAAAGGTCCTTCCAGCAGATTTTTTACACTTAGCTCTTGGCATACTTGAGTGAAGATATACGACCTGCTTGTCCACCTGGATCACCTCAGCCTTATCAATCTTACACTTGGCTCTTTTTTCTTTTTGACTTAGTAATGTTACACACCACTTCATGGTATTCATGTGACTGTTACCATATTTTTAGTTGATTCTCTTCCAACTTTGTGTTTGTGGAATTGTTAGTTTTAAAGTGATTTAGGCAAGTTTAGGTTCATTCTATTCAAGAGAAAAAACTAAGCACGAAAGTGTATGAATTAAACGTAAGGCTGGTAAATTGAGATGATCAATGGGGTCATTTTTTCCTGATATTATGCCATGATCTTATGACTCTTGCATGCCTTAGCGTTAGATTGCATTAAATGTAGGCAACTTCTGCTTCAATTTGTTACAGTTTGCCATGAACGATCTCTACTGGAAGTTAAAGATACGGTTTAGTTCCTTGATTTAGATACGGTTTAGTTCTTTGATTGGCAGGTGTGTGTTATCTTTGATTTGATGAGAAAACGATCCTGAAGAGTTAACGGTTTAGTTCCTTCTTCCATTTAATCTTGCTTGTTCGAAGCAAACATGCAACTGTTCCACTTTTGAATTTCTTGAATCGGTCTTGTATTTTTCTTCTTTATAGGTTATCATTTTCTTGGTTGTAGGATAAAATTTCATATACACTTTCCATTTGCAGAACCAACTCTTTAACATGTAGGCATTGTCTTATAAACTGTTGATTGAATTTGATATTTGTCAAGCACCTGCTCTTTCAAATATAGAATGCTCTATATATAATAGTGTATATTTATTTATGTAAATTCATCTTTTTATTATGTTTTTTAATAGTGACGTACCCATACCTTAATTTTTTAAAAATTGTATATCTCGTACCCATACCTGATAGTGGTACCATACTCGTATCCATGCAACATAGATGAAAGCGATACATAGATGAAAGCATTCGAGAAGCAAGGTTGGCAGATTTCATCAGAGGCGTTGTAGCTGATGTTTTGTGGGATAATCCTGAAAATGCACCACTAATTTTGAAGTAGAGAGAGATGAAGGGGATTTGCTAGAAGAAGATGAGACAACAGCTCTAATGGACCCTGTTGGTGCAGTTGTCCTTCCCTTGAAATCAAATGAATCTAGCAATGTGGTTTCACCGAATGAATCAAGCAGCATATCAAGCTCTGCCTCCGCCACAGCTGCTTCAAATCTGTTTGTTGCTGGCTTTTCCATCGTGTTTGACATTTCTTCTTGCCATTCCTTCGATGTTGAACTACCACAGTTTGTGGACAAAACATTTCTATCTTGCTCTGGACAGTCCTAAGAAGCAAAATTTATGCTTTTGGCGAGAATCTGCTGTTGAGGAAGCTCATACGTCGCATCATGTCTGCTGGGACCATGGCATCATTTTCTTGGGCAATTTGCACAGCTGGAATTGGAATTTTATCAGACTTATGCAGATTGGCATCCTCAAAGCGACAATTATCAACCGTTAATGATTCCTGCTGTTGCTTTTGTGGAGATTCACTAGTATGGGAAATTGCACGCTGTCAAGCACAAGAAAATAGCAGTTAGAAGACTCATTAAGGAAAGGTCTTTTAGATTATCTTCTCATTCAAATTCTCATGTTTAAATTTGACTAACAATAATAGTTCTTATTAGGTGGAAACTTGAATTTCCCCACAGGTAACAAAACAAACATTAGTACCACAATTTCAAGGAAAGGCGAATTCTTTAAAATTCTTACATTCTCAAGTGAGTTCGGGAGAATGTATCCAAATACACCTTTCATTGAACTCTATTGAAAATACAAGGCCCAAGCATAAAGCAATGCATATCAATACAATTGTGCCTAGACAATGAAGAGAGGATGGTCTAAAGACTGCTGCACGCACTTTGTTATTTAACTTGAGACTTACAAGTTAAGACTTATTTATGATCCATTTTGTGTGCTTTAACGATAATATTTTACTATTATTACATCTCCTTATGGCATGAAGCGGGAGAAACCAAAACAAACTTGGTTTTGGTACATCCAACTCAAGAGTCAAGACTTTATTGATAATAACTATTCTTTTTATTGACATACATTATTAATGGTAATGGCATTTACTATTACTGGGAGATATTTTGTGTTTCATTTTACTAAATATGATGTTAATCTCTTAGATTAGGCCTTAAACGTTCTTAATCCAAAAATTCCTCGATGCCTATGATCCTCTTCCAATGACTCTTAAAGGCATTTCTCCTTTCAAAGATAAAGCAAGTTTTCTTACCCCAAATCTATCCCATCTTTATTTATTACTCTCTAGTAAAACCACTTGCTGCATTATTACTTAATCATATAGAGCAAGATTGGCACAAGCATGTTGAATGCATATTTTCCGCATGGTCGTACTTGATTTTCCAGATGCATGTAAAGTTGTTTCTAACTTCGTGCTTTTTGTTAATCAAGTAGTTACCGTTTTTTCTATTAAACACATTATTGTTGAATTTCATGCATTATATTATGTGATGAGTTGATGATGAATAACATAAGATTCTCATTACATGAAAATTTATACTCAAGGATTATATGTACCTATATGTATAAAGAAAAGAAGTAGAGGCAATAGGACCTTTAAGATCCTGATCAAATCCCAATACTTGATCCTAGGAACCTCATTGGGTCGATACTAGGTAGGATCTAGAATACTGACTACAATGGATACAAGTGGTATTTGCAACACAGGGTTGACGCGTCTTGAAAATGACAATAGCAACATTATGTAGCAGTCCACATTGTACCATATAGGGCTGATACTTACAGCAATGATCGAATAGACATACCATGCTCGGAGGAAGTATCTCTTCCTCAATGAAAAGCCGTTTAGATGGTTCTAATTTCGCAAGCTCTGATGCGAGATGGTCAAAGTCCAGGGAGAAAAAAGATGCCTACAGAAAACCAAAAGAGAACATATTAAGAGAAAAGATAATATGACATACATGTGATGTGGCATCACAATATAGTGCAGAAGAAGCCAATCTCGTCATGCCAAATCTCTTCTTCAATGCAATACTAGACTATCACTATTAATTGCAAGTCAAGAAAACAAAAAAAGAATGGATAAATTTATCTATCATGAAAAAAAGATGTTACTTAAAGAAATGAGCAAGCAGTGTTTCAATAGCATAGGATTCTCAAACATTAAGCATTGTGCTCCAATTCGAACAGTATGTCTTAAAAGAGGAAATGCGCACTTCATAGTCTAATGAAGAATCGTCATCCACAAGAAAATTGTCATATGCACCCCCATGATAAAAATCCTTTTCCTCTGGTAGAAAGCATAGAACTCACTTCATCATCAACTAATCCTTTTCCCATACTAAATGGGGTCGGCTACGTGGATTCTTTGTTTCCACATAGCCCTATCATAATTTCTAGAATCCATTAGATAAGTCCGACAAAGTTTTAAGCCGGTTGCCGGAAGCCTAAGGCAACCCTCCTCCCTTATCCAGGCTTGGGACCGGCCATGGGCATAGTAAAAGCATAGAACTCACTCCCTGAGAAAAATCTAAAAAGCAATTTCTTGTTAATTGTATGAAATAGATTAGAATCCCTTTCCCATAGACATAGCGCTTTAACACAATATAGGCACGGTTTTATCCCCATATTGGTGATGAACAGATCATACGTGCATCTTTGAATAGCTAAGGCTATACATAGGCGTATATTAAGCATCCAAACCACAACAACCGGTCACAGGGTAACAGTTCACCCATTACATAATTTGTCCAACTCATATAGTCGCTCGCAACAAAATACTGTCAGATACATACTTAAGCTTATTAGTAGCTATCCTCTCATGCAATACAAGAAACTATTGTGACAAAAAAAAAGGAAGTAAAAAACTCCTACAAGCGTAGAAATATAATCAATGGGTTTGCGTGGCGGAATGACAAATTCATGAATTTCAAGCTAATGTCTTTGCACCAAAGAGACATCAAAAACCATCAAATAGCGTTCTTCCTTCTACATCTGTTAAAGAGTTTAGGCTGAGCTCATTGAAACAAAAACACCAACAACTAATCAAAACCTTATACTTGCAAAACCAAAAGAGAAAAATACAAAACTAAGAAACCCATGCCCGAAGACCGCAGAAAATGGACAATCAAAAGGCACAAGAGAAACCAAGATAACCATGAATTGCTACCACCAACCTTGAAGCAGGATGTCATGGAAAGAAGGAGCACGGAGCAACTGAGATTGGGCCTCGGAGATCATATATGAATATTCGGCACCTTTGCTTTTGGGCAAAACAATTTCTTGCTTGAAGGATTTGGAAGATGGACCTGATGCGCCTACCAATGCTTCTTTCTCTGTTTCCTCATCATAGCGATCCCAATTGGAAGGAAGCGCTCGATGGTTGTGGCTTCCCTGAATGGGGACACGGTTCTGCTGGTGCTGGGTCTTCTTTTTCGAGGATTTACTGGTTTCGGGCCTTCGGCTACTGCGTTGGTGTTGTTGCTGGTGCAAACCGCCTTTCGATTTGCTGAACGACTTCAAATCCATCACCCCAGAAATTGCAACAATTTTGGAGAGAGAGAGAGAGAGAGAGAGAGAGAGAGAATTGCTGATACTTGGATCCATGGGAAAGGGAACCGACCGTGGAGTGAGATGGAGCAAGGGGTGGATATCGGGTCGACCCGACCCGGAGCAGTCATTCATATCCCTGAATTTCAGGGGTGTGATGAGGTCGCATTCGATCGTATTCAGGTTACCTTGAAAATCCGGTCAACTGTCTCTCTCCCTCTCTCAGGGTTTCTGTCTCATGGTCTATCTTCCTCTGTGCATCTCTTATGGTTCTTCAACGCTTTCTATCAATCGTGTGATGCTTATTTGCTTCAATAATCTTTCCGTAGGTTGAGTGTTTTCGAATTGTTACAATAAATGGTGTTACTATAAACAAATGCGGTGATGCTTCTTGTACCTATTGAATTTGTTCTTATTACTTTATGCGAGTTTCAACTGTTGAAATATTGATTTTGTAAAAAAAGTTCTACATTACCGTTGTAAAATATTAACATGATTTATAGCCTAAATACATCTGCCCATCTATTTCAATCAACCAACGCTCCTGCTGAAAGGAGAGTTAAGAAGCATCTGTCCATCTATTTCAACCATATTCATCCATTTATAAACTGAACGATGTTTTCCTTTCTTTGCAACAGGGTTTTAGTCAATTTGTTATTGGTACCAATTTATTACTTTAACGAAGTAAACTGGTAAACAAGATGAACAAACTGAAGAGGGGCTGTTAGCATAAGTTTTAAGTTGCAGTTTTCCTTAAGAACCTGTGTTGACAATTTGATTGCATTATGCCCACCACATCAATTAACATGGACAATTAGCATATATGTACATAAAATTTTATATGCTTAACAAGCTTATATGAGCTAAGTTGAACTGAACAAACATTGTTCATAATCAGCTTGTAAAGCTGATTAGCATGCATGTAGGATCTGCCCAAAATTTTAATTTATACTCATTTTCAGTTTGCTATCATATCTTTTCAAATTATGGTCTCTAAACAAAGAGTATAATTCTGCATATAATCCTTGTGCATAATGTTACCAACCATTATCTGTATAATTGTTTCATCAGATAAACTTGCTTTATATCTCAAAGTAATCGTAGTCTTTACACCAACTTCGAGGCCTGCGAAGCAATTGCCAATTGCCAAAGAATATTACAGAAGCAAGTGCTCAAGGAGCGAATTACGGCTGAAAGGATTTTAAATGATAAAAGTCTGTGTGTGTGTTTATGTGTATATATACAGCATCATCTTCTTCTTCTTTTTGCTGCCGAAAAAGTATAAGAAAGCGAAGGAAACAGAAAGAAACTGCGAACTCCTTTGGATGGCAAGAAACAGCAGCAACAAATACGCCACCATCAATTTCAACGAGATCTACGGCAAAAAATCCTCCTCTCCCTCGTCTGCGCCTCCGTCCACCGTTCATCCTCCTCCTGTCTCCTCTGCTAGGACACGCTACCCCTCCAATGGCGGTATGCTCGTCCTGACCCGCCCATCCAAGCCTAAGCCCCAACCCACCACCGTCACCGATCTAAGAGAGCTTCCGATCACCGTATCCCCTCCGATCACGCCGGAAAAACCTGAAATCCAGCCTACCCACGACGCTGCTCTGGAAATCCGGCCTCGGACAAAGCCGGAGCCTTTCATTCCTCCCCACCTCCGTCCGGGGTTCGCCGGAGAAGGGTGCAAAGTTTCCGAGACTGCTCGCCCGAAGTCCAGCGGCTCGTTGCAATCGCGTGGACGGACGGAATTCGATGGTACTGAGGGGACCAGGCGAGGTGCTGCTGGAAATCGCGTGAGCTCAAATGGGTATTCCTCTTCTTCTTCTTACTCTCCGTATGATCAGAAAACAAGGAAGAACGACTTCTAAAATCCTCATAATATAGCCTTTTGTTCCAAGGCTCAGTACCCAGAATTTCTGCTTCCTTTTCTCTTTCACTTTCTCAATCAGTCCTGTGGTTTTTTTTGGTGTTGTTATTGTGGTGTAAAGGGAAGAAGTTTCTTTCTTTATGATGTAAAAGGACTACGTTGTTGGGATGCTCAGCAATTAGGAGAAGAATATGTTACGTTTAGCTGTAAGAAGCTTGTATTTGTGTTGCTAGATGGCTCTTCAAGGAGGCCTAGTGGAAGCTTTTCATATGTACTATTATCATTTCCGTTGTGAAAAGATGCTGATATGTAGGAATAAGATGGTGGAATTGATGATGATTGTGTTTTTTATTTCATTGTCTGATGTTGGATCGAAAGGGGATTACTCATTGTTTCTCTTTGCCGTTTTGTTTCATCTAATTGGAGGAGTCTGATTATTTCTCGAGAATCACTGAACTTCCTGCCTCACTTCATGTTCCATGACTCTGAGATCCTTCTACGTTATTGCACTTTGGTGATTTCCTTCTCATATGTCTTTAGCATTGTGTGTGCATCAATAAATGAACAAATAAATGAAGGTAGATCTTGATTGAATCTGAATGTACGACAGACCTGGCCTAAAACTTGTCTTGACAATTAATGTCAATAAGAATATGTTGCACACACACATCACTGGCCGTCGCGTCCATAGATGTATTTCTGATTTTTTTTTTTTTGCTTTTCTGATAGCAACCGCACCGTCGATAACCCTTTTTAGATGTAAAAGAACGGTTCTTCGTAAAATCATGATTATTGTTTTATAAGGCTGTTAACCACCTGCTGCATATCTCAAACTTGCAATCACATGACTGCCCACTTTTCTTTTGAATTGAACTCCTTTCTGAAATCATAATGAGAGAGAGAGTGGTGATCGGTGGAGTGGTCTTCAAAACCTTGGATTCAAACGGTTTCGTCATTGTACGGGCTGTCGAAGGTTGTATCTGTAAATGAAGACGAAAAGGCGCAATCGTAAGCCGAGGTAACCCTCTAGTGATGTCAATCAACTGTTGGATGTTGACATGTATCCTGATTTGGTTGAACACAACGAACCCAATAAGTAGATTTAGTGGGATCAAACTTTTTATCAACTATGTCATACTCCCCATCAGATTCTTTTATATATATATATATATATATATATAGAGAGAGAGAGAGAGAGAGAGAGAGATTTCTGCGTGTGAAGTCTATCAATACCATTGCTGGCAATAACATTGTGGTAGAAAGGAGCCCACTGAAGATTCCTTTAGTTTGATCCTTCAGATGCATTAGCTGTGGGCTTGAAGAGTTTACGCACTCAGCTGCCTGCGCGAGAACGAATCAGAACTTATGTGCAGGGTATTGCAGAGAGGATAAGTAAAAGATAAGCACGGAGCTATTAGCATGGTTCTGCTTAGTGCCTTTCTTTGGTTTTTCTTTCACAATCTGTGTGTGGTTTCCTCTAATTTATATACGTTACTGATGTTCACAAGATAATTTCTTTTCATGGTATGCTTTCCTTCTTAATGGATACCTGTAGATCCTTGGAAGGATTTGAGATGGCCATTCTTTGATCAGATACAATATGTTGATTCTGTGTACTCGTGTTGTATTATGTGAAACCACACAGGAGCAGGTTTCTTGTGAACCTATCTAAAGGTGACCAACTGTAGAACTTTATAGGGCATTTTATTCCTCCCCACATTTACTTGCAGACATCCACCAATATCTCCACCGATCAGGGCATCATACTGTACTGGCAGGAAAACTGTTTTGCATTGCTCAGAGGGAAACAACGAGTCGGTACATCCGAAACAGCACCCTTAGTTCGTTAGCAATCCGATCATTTACATGAAGTCATATCGGTTCAACAATCAACTAAACTGAACACCCCTTCACAGAAGGGGTTCAACCGAGCTGCGAAACAGGGGATGTAATGCACAATCCGCCCTTGCTGGTCTTGTATGTCATCGGCTCTCAAACCAAACCATGCATCGCTTAAACCTGTTTATATTCAATTCACAAGAAAATCCATTTGGCTTATCATCAATTGAATCAAGTGAGAGTTGTTTTGCAAAATGAAATTGGCTTGTCAAATTCAGCAACTGCATTTCACAACTTATCCACGCCAAAAGATCCAAGAATATCAATAAGAAAGAAAGAACTCAGCCATATAACTCGAAACATGTTTTATACTGCAATAGAAAATATATAAACATCCAAAAATTGCTTCCCTTGGAATATTTGGAAGCATGCCTGTTTAAATGGTTACATAATACTAGTGAAAGCTCCCCTTTCTATTTCTTTAATCGTTTTGATCATTTGTCCTTGTCGATTTTCTGAATCTCAGTGCCAATAGGATCGACATTGTCTGATGGCTCAATTGAGATGACAGTCTTCTTCTGTTGGCCATCTTTGCCGTCTGACGTCTTTCCCTCAGTATCACTCCCCATGGAGTTAAGGGTCAGCTGGCCGGAGTAGAGAATCAAGCCAATGGAATTCAAGGCAAATACGAACGTAGCCAGATAGCACAACCCATTAATTATTGTCCTGCACAAAACGGTGTTTGTGGGATAAATTTGGACAACATTCGCATTTAGAAAGAAACTGTATTCCATTTTGCTTGTTGACAAGATTTCTGATAATTACCTTACTGTGATCGTTATTTGGCGAGCCTGTAAAGGAGAGATGTATCAGAAATTTGTGGAGAGAGAGAGAGAGAGAGAAGAAAGATGGCCAAAACTTTTCTTTATCACCCAGCTCTGCTTAAAAACTTTTTTTTCAGAAGATTACATATAGGATGCTAATTCTGCTGAAAACCCTAGGATATCACTTCACGTACCGCAGCAGAATGATCCTAAAAGTGAATCAAAGTTCAAGGGGCTCGTTTTGACCTCTCCAGTAAAGAATCCTTTTATCACGAATATTTTTTAAGGCAATAGAACAACAATATAAATTTCATTTAAACATAGGTTTGAGTATAGCGTAAAAGTAACAAGTTTGTACCAGATATTAAGAAATATGATAATTTTAATAGTTCCTATCGTACGCAGTAACAATAAAAAATGGAGTCCTTTAAACAAATATTTGCAACAGAAACAAAACCAGAAAAGGCAAAGTCAAAACCAAGATTTTTTGGAAAATATATATCAAGGGTTCTATGCATTTCTTTTTGGTACAATGGGAGGCTGAAGCCGGGTATGCACACCCCTGGAATCGAACTTGCGGTCAGCAGTCTACATCAGGAGCCCTGTTAGGTGGCACACACGAGCACCCCAGGAGTCGAACTCCCCACCAGAAGCAAGGGCGTGAAAGTGCCCTGCCGTGGATCTAACGCTCTGGGTTTGACTCTATGCAATTTGTTGATTCTGAGTCTTATCCTTGGTTATTTATGTTCAACCTGATTTAGGATAATTCAGTTATAAATGAAAGAAAACGTTATTAGTTTACTGATATTTGATATTTCATAAATTAAAAAGAGCAGATCTAATTTTTCTTTTAGGACTCGTAAATTTTTTCACTTACTGGTACTCAATAGCTCATTGAGAGTTTACAGCTTTTCCCTCGCAAAGGATTTCTTTTAATGGCACTTGAGGCTTACAGCTTTATATTTACGAAACATGCATCATTAAGCCTCACGCGCCTGTTTCAAAGGCTGTCTTCCGTTCGACCATGCAATGCTTCTATACTTTTCCCTGTGGTTTAACAGATTCTATAAGAACAAGCATTTCGAATGGAGAAAAATCAGCTATAACTTGCCATAAACAATCATAATCAAACAAATTAACTAATAGCAATTGAATTGGGAAGAGGTGTTTTTTTTTTCTTGGTGAAGAAAGAAGAGGTTCTATTTGAACAAACCGAGAAGTTGTCGGAAATAGCCTGCTGATTCAATGCAGCTTCAATGGTGGTGGTGAATTTGTACAGAATGAGTGCAATTGCTCCAGCTGCAAGTCCGCCAACTAAAGCTTGGACCGGCGAAGGCGGAGATCCCTCCTTCAATGTGGCCGTCCCCATTGCCTTAAGGCTTTCCAGAGCCTCTTCCTTGATATTCTTCACCTCCGAAGACCTCATTCTCTGTCATGCATAATCAAATTCTCAGCTCAATCCAATACAGAAGGAAAGGAAAGAGAGAAATTGCATCCATTGATTCCTCAGAACCCTCAATCTTCACTACCAACATGAAACTGTCAACGCACTTTAATCAGAAAGAAAGCAAGAAAGCATAGGAAATGATGCGCATTCCCTGCTTCATAAAGGCTCAATCGCCAAAATCCATGTCAAGATTTCATGGAAATATGTTTTAGAGAGAGAGAGAAAAAACAAAAATGAGGAGAAACTCGGCCGGATTCAACAATCTCCAGAAGAAAAAGAGAAATCAATGAACTCCCCCGAAATTACCAACACTCGAATCGAACCACCTTCTGAACTCCACGCAGAAGACCGAGAATAACAAAAAAATGCAACGCATCATTGAAGAAAGAAGGAATCCTCACGAGTTCCTTGGCGCGGCGAGCGCGGCGACGGAGAGAGCGAAAGAGGAAGACGGAAATGGCACCGGTGAGAAGAACGCTGGTGACCACCTGAATAGGCGAAGGATTTGAAGTGTCGAAAGGGCCTCCAAATGAAGAAGAAGAAGGCAATGGGGGCAGTCGAATCGGTCCCTCTTGCTCTTCTTCCTGCAACTGAGCGAGCCATGACGATGGTTCGTTAGTTCTATTCTTCTTGGCATTTGCAATTTGTGTGCGCGAAGAACTCTCCGTAGAAGATTGGCACGCGAAAGCATAATCAACAACAACGCCAAATCTGATCTTCTCCTTCAATTTGATTGAAGAGTGAGAGTCAAAGGAGGCCAGAAGGACGAACTGAGAAGAGGAACAACGTAAGTAGTGAGGTGACAGCATCGGATGGTGCTGTGGAAACACAGTGAGCAGCATATCCAGAAAAGAGGGTATGGTTGGCACTTTTTGGCATCCTACCCTATCCTATCCATCATTCATTCGATCATTTTCCTGTAAATAAAAAATCATACGTTCATTTCAATTCCGTCACTCCATTTCTTACCGATATCCAGAGTCACCCTTTCCCTTTTTCTCCTATCAAAAGACCGTATTTTTGGGTTTTGGAATATCGAACTTTGCCAAATTGTACTGTACATTCAATGAAAACATGTAAACGAATCATGAAAAGAGTTTGTGGAAACTTTGACCCTTCAATGTCCTAATTCACTTCAATACCCCATGATAATTTCTCAATTGAAGTGATAAGTGATGTTTAAGCTTTTTTATTATCGAAAACAAAATCAGGCTATAGTTGGACCCTAGTTTTTTACTTTTTTCAGAAAATACGGTGTAATAAATCTTGTGATTTAGTCGATTGATTGAGCTCTATTACAACTAATAATCCATGTGCCCAACCTCCCTCAGAGTTGGAAGGTTTGGTGTGGTTTGATTTCGTTTACGTAGCAAGAAAGGAGAGTTATAGAAAGGCAGATGGGGCTGGAAAACGAGTCTAACAAACTAAGTACTGCTCATGTTTGGCTCACTTGTGTTTATATGTTTACGAACAATTTATGTTCAAAAAAGTTCTCAAGCTGTTTGTCATGCGAAGTTCAAATACAGCCGCTCGAGCTTGACCTCGTTTGGAATCATGAAGTAGCAGTCGGCTGGCAGTATTGGTCATGCTTAACAGAAAAAAGAATGTGGTGGCAGAATATGGCAGCTGACCAACCTGTCTTGTATTCCTCTTATTTCTGAACATATTTGATGATTGAAAGCTTGATGTTTATCATGGTATCAGAGCCTTAAACGCACATACGGTCGCCTCTTGCATAAGGTATTCCTAGAAAAAGATTCAAATATTATGTTAGTTTGTTAAAAGATTTGATGAAAAATCTGAGATATTTAACAAAAACAAGAAAGGAGAGATAATAGACTGCTGCAAGACATATTGTGAATCAACTCACGTGATTTAAAAGGATTTCAATCACGATTGGGGTTATTGTATCATTTACAATATCGCAATTTGTTAGTGGAACTGAATCAGACGTGAATGCCATTTGAATGATCTGCGTTTCTGTTTGTTTTAGTTCTTGTTCAAAACAATATCCTAATAGGAACCAGTATATTTGACTCATAACTGATGTAACCGCTGAAGAATCTAGTAGTCAAAGAAGGTTTGCGTGAGTTTTCGTGTTCAGGACGAGTCAGGCAGTTGACAAGCAAGTCTTCTTTTCGGTCAGCTTGACAGTTTGAGCTGATCTGAATGTACACACATTGCTCATGCTCACCTCAGTTAACGTCACAAACTGAACATGGATGAGCAGTCAACTTGGTAGGATGGACTGACTCGTGCTTTTCCACCTTACCTGCATGCTTGGATGAAGACTGATAATTCGCCGATTTGAATCACTTAAACGACAGGTCTGATATCCATCTATTTGACCTTTTCTAATTGATATCCAGTTTCGATCCCAATCAGTTAAACCACATTCACCCATTGGGGTCATGCTACATTAGGAATAACTAATTCCAAGTAATTTACATCGCTAATGATACCGTTGTTTGCACGCTTTCCTCTCTAGCTTTCAAGTTTGTATTTTGGGAGTCGGCTTCATTCAGCTTTAGACCGAATTTGGGCAATCGTTTAGACTTTAGAAAGAAAATTGAGCGGCTCAAGTATCATGCCTTACCTCGTACGTGGTGGCAATGGCCTTTGCCTGCTTGTTTAGATGGTTCAGGGCGTGGCTAAATGGGTTGGCTGCAATAATATAATGAATCAGTAGAAAATAGTAGGAAGATCGACTTGATTTATAAAAATCATTCAAACAACAATGATTAAGGGAGATGGACTCGGTACCAAAGTGGAACACTTGATTTATTCTAGGGTGCTCTTCTTTTAAGAGGCTCAGGCTCCGAACTCTCCTGTAAATTTGTACTTTCTAGTGTTTATGAGAAAATTGTGTATTGAGGCCACTCCAAGAACAGTCTTTTATTTCGAACTTCAAATTTCATAATATTAAGTCTTTTAACATACTGTTGCCTTCCCCATCTAGAGAACAACATCAGGTTTGGGTAACCTGAAGTAGCTTGTATTAAAGTAGAATTCAGGTACAAATAACCCAATCCAAACCAACTGATAGGCGGATCCTGCCTCTGGTTCCCAAGCCCATATCAAACGGTTCAGCATTATGCTGCCAAATCTGCAACCCACCCAACCCCCCTGAATTCAATGAAAATCTTTAGCTGGAAAGCGAGAGGAAGCATAAGGAAGTTAGATTAGGAGAAATACTGAAAGCAATTAAGATTATATTTGGATAAAAATCGCCTAAATATTACAAGAAGTTCAGTCTGATAAACATCCCACTCCAAAAAATCCTGCTCAACAAAAAATTTCCCAAAAATGGAAACAAGAGAGCAGGATGAAAGGTGTTCTTACCAAATTTTCACCCCAATGAATATCCATTCACCTGTTAATCTACTAACTCACTCGGTTCCCGGTTGCCGTTTCGATGACATTCTTGGACAGCATATATGTGCGAGAAGACAATTGCTTTGTGCTTTCTATGATTTGCTCGTACCTGCAAGTTTCAGACAACCAGCAACATCTGACATCATAGAATGTAGAAAGAAAAAATGGATTGGCATCAACAACTGCTCTAGGCATTAAACAAAAATATTATTGAAACTTACACATTCGGGTAGGTAGTGCACATTACAAGAGTCCCCGAAATTGAGTCGATTTTGGCATCAAGCTTAGAGTTCCGGACAAGATTCACTATCCATCTCTCAGCCTCGTCATAGCTCATATTCAACTTCTCCCCAAGCATACTATACAGTATCCAAGAGTAGAGCGATAAGTACGGCCACAATAAAACAGAAATCCTAACTCGGATTTACCAGAGTAGTATACAGGCAGCTATCAAGAGGGATCGGACAGCCACAGTCCCAGAGTATATATATTCTCACAGGACCCTCCAAATTCAAATATATATATATATATATATATATATATATATATATATATATATATATATATATACAAAAAAAACCTGAGGATCCTATCGAGAGTGATCGAACAGCTATGGTCACAGAGTATATATTTATTCTCAGAGGAGCCTATCATTCCTCTTATATAGGAAGGACAGGGTCATTCAGGAGTATATACTCCCAAGCCCTAGTCATCTCATCACCTTTGACGCATGATTAAGTTTCATGTGATAAAGAGGATACCTTGTTGGTAGATCATCAATTGAACGGCTAGACCCTACCGATTCTTAATATATAAACAAGAACCAAGCCTTGTGAATCAAGCACAAGAAAACCTGATTAGAAGCAGGGAGGATCATAACAGTAGAACGTGATCAAAGTTTTAGGCATAATGAGGTGTTTCCCGAGATTATAAAGAAGGTATAAGAGTCGGCACATTGAAGTGTGAGACTCAGCTCTTTTTGGAGAATGTAAATGAATATAAATACTACTGTTAAGAAAATAAAATCTCTTTACGTTTAAAAGATATCAAACACCAGGAGACAGGTAATTTTATTTGACTAAAAATTCTACCAGAATTGTGGAACACTTGACATGTTCACGTTCAGCTCTCTTTTGCTTGTTCTTTCCCTTCATATTTTTGCTTTATAATGCAACTTCTTTTAAGTGCACTAGTTTTTGCTTTCTTTTGGATAACCACTAGGTTTTACTTTTAATGACTGAAGTTCTATACAACGAAAGATAGAAATGACTAAACTAAGTTGGTTATATTATTTGGTATGAACGAGAATTATAAAGCTTGCCCCTTGCCACTTTTTAAATATTTTCACATACATTTGCAGCATCTATGTATAGATATTTATCATGATAAGGATATTTCTTAAGAGGCTTCTTTCAGGATGTCATAACCATGTTTCTTCTGGTTGCCATGGGCCCACAGTCAGGATGGTAGGGAATTTAACCAAGAAGGAATTAGGACGGTTATGAAAGTGCATCTCTCTTCAGATCCCAGAAACAGATAATATACAACAGCAAGTTCTAGTGTCCATTCTTTTACCCAAATAAAGTTGTATCTATGACAGTTAGGTCAAACTACTTATGGGACAATGTTTGCCCAAGCTACAATAAACTTCACGTCCAAATGAAGTTTTTCGCATTAGTAAAGATGCATAAAAGGGAAGTCTGACCATTGGTGCATCAGCCTGATACCCCCCGCCCCAAAAAAAATGCCCGAAGTTTAGTAGAAAGCATAAACGGATACCCACTGTATACTTGCTTTCACCATGATATCTGAAACAGCAATGGCCAAGACATCCACTAACGATGATAAAATGCAATAGCAAAGTTCAAAAAAGAATATTTCCGAAATCCTCAAAATTGTCTTCCATACATTATTCCATAGTAAGACACGGGGAAAGGATGAAAGTGATAGAACTAAATGGGAAAGGTGCATATCTGATTAGCTCAATGATATACCATCTTTTATTTTTGAAGAACTTACTGACCACTAACTAAAAGAGACACAGGATAGCGTCAGGATAATCCATGGTAACCAAAGCCTTTGCGCAATCACATACATTTAACTATGTTCTACAACTAAACAAAGAACCAAAAACTCAAGATTGACCATCATAGACTCAAAATGGAACACTTCGTTCCACTTCCTGCAATAACTGAAAAATTAAAAATTAGTGTTTCTATAAGATCATCAATTATTAATAACTGCACTAAAAAAAGAAAGGTTCTAAACTCAAGGAAGCCATTATATTATTCCTTACCCAAGAAACAGATTTAAATAAGGGGGAAAAACTCATACTAACCCAATGTCAATACACTGATGTATGCAGCAGTAAGTTTCAAATATGAAGAGACGAGCATTTTCTAGAAATTCATCCCTTAGAGGCACCGTGGAAAAGTTACCCTCTTGAACTTGCTTGCCCAGGAATGGGTCATTCAATATCACCTGCACGTTCATGGGAAAAATCTCTGAGAACAAAATGACTAGATTAGCACAACCTAAAGTGATTTCATAACACACAAATCCTTAGTAAATTAGCATAATTGCAACCTGTTCAGCCATGCCTACATAAGCTTCCATGTTTATGAATAACTAATTCAACAGATGTTGTCAATATTTAAATCACGTTATGCTGTTACATATGCAACTACATATTCACGTTAAAGCAGCAACAAAAAACATCGAAGGGACAGCATCTATACAAACATATCTTGAGAGATCCTGTAGTGAGTACTAACATATGCTAGCAGGTCATTCTAGAGAAAAGAATCTTACATCTTCACATTCTCGAAGTTTTTGCTGTGCACCTTCAAAATCATAATTTATATAGAGGCATTCCAAAAACTCAGTGATGGGGTCCTTGTATTCATATTGCTCTTGCTGGATAACTTTGATCAACTCCTTAAGCATATTTCTTCTTCTTTTGTTTATAATCACTGCAGTAGCTAAATAGCGAAGAAGATGACGAGCATTTGTTTGAAGTGCATTAAGATACCTGCCAACAACGTACACTTGCAAAAAGTAAGCACTTCCAAATTATAACAGCTAACTGGTCCACATTGCAGAGAAACTCTAGAGAGCCTATTGATCACCAGAAAAGGATGGATACTAACTGCCATGCTCAGACATGCATGGACAGAACATTAATGCGAACAACTTGCATAAAATTCATAAGAAACAGACTTTGACTTTAAGAATGGAAGAGGAAAATTTAAATAATATATAAATATTCATAGAGCACCTGTCCTGGAAGAAAAGATCAATGATGCCATTTCTGCCATTCTCATGATTAAAGAAAATAAAAAGACTCCAATGCATTAACCATGTCCTGTTTTGCAGTTGAGTGAGAGGTGAAGAAAAGCTCTGCATCAGGAGGTCAAGATCCATAAGAGTAATGAAAAAGAATTATCAGCAACTATCTCGAGGAAAGAGAAAATTCTTGCACACCTTTGAGTCAATTATCTCCTTCAACCGATCAAGCTCCTCCAGAGCTACATCCCAATTTTGCATTAGTATCTCTGCTGCAAGCTTTCCCCATAATGCACTTAAGCTTCTATCACCATTCATGCACAGAGCACGGTACTGGTATAAGAAATCTGCTGCACCAGAGTAGTTTCCACACTCGAATTGAAATTTAGCATACTGATATAAAGCTTCGATCTGATCTGGACCAATCTGCAATAATGACAATTGAACTTCATAATGCTGAACATAAACTTCTTGAGAGAGAAATCAAGAAACTGCATGAAGAAACAATTTTTAATTTTATGAACAAGTGCATTGTTGAACATATGAATAGAAGTTCCCTGCAGCGCTTGTAAGTTAATGTTGCAAAGCAATTTAAGGAAAGGTCGGCATACAAATGAAATGTTGGGATACACATGAACCCAAAGTATTTCATAAAAGAAAAGCAACTAACAAGCAAGTCCATGAAAATTAAGAGAATTTAACCATGATTGGCAAGTTCTGATGGTTCTAACAAAGGAGTTAGAGGACCTCTACCGATTCTAGAGACAAGGCCACAACTATTAGGGCAAGGGAAAGAGGCAAATGCCTTTGACGAGTATGTGGAGTGACTATCCTTAAATGCCAAAGGAGCTTCATTATGTGCCAGACTATCAAC
Source organism: Brasenia schreberi (assembly GCA_036023115.1). Classification (NCBI taxonomy): domain Eukaryota; kingdom Viridiplantae; phylum Streptophyta; class Magnoliopsida; order Nymphaeales; family Cabombaceae; genus Brasenia; species Brasenia schreberi. The sequence goes on from JAYKKT010000066.1 coordinate 2,214,961, forward strand.
ACTAGCAATTAACAGAAATAACATTGAATGGAACACAATGTTTGATTTGCTTGAACTGATGATTAAAGAAAAATTAATTGCTTTAACCGGTTTAACCAATCTTGTCTGTATCGTATCGTGACTTGTTGTATCGCACGACAAAATTTATCATTCTGTATTGTGCAATACAACATTTATCGTATGATACAGGGCATTCGACGATACAGGCGACTCTCTGGACTTCATAAAATTCACCGAAGAGAACCTCACATTTCTATGGGGTTTCTAGCTTCTATGTGTGGCTTCTTACTGCTCCAAGGAGACTTTTAGCTTGAGTTAGGCATCTCCAATGGTTTTTAAGGGTCTCTAATGCCACAATCACTCCGGCAGTGACAACACCAACGATCTAGTGGTTGTGGTATAGGTTTTTTTTGCTTTTTTTCGTGTATTTTGTATTTTCTTGTGTTATTTGTTTTTTCTTTTTTGAATGACAATACATGAAGTGTGTGAATATCTTTTCATTGTATTTGTGAAGTGGGAGACATTCTATAATAGTCTATTTGAGTGTTTTGGTGGTTTATGAAGTGAAGATCAAGGATTTATGAAGTGTTTTTATTTTTAAGTTTATTATGATTGAAGTGTTAAATTAAGATGGTTAGGGACTTCCAATCTCGGTACAATGATCCGGCATGGCAATGGAGTAACGCAGTTGAGGAAAATAGATTGAAAATCAATGTGTTTTTTTGTGAGAAGGTGATTAGTGGTGGAATTTATTGCTTGAAACATCACCTACCAGGGACTAGAAAAGAGGTTGCTCCTTGCATGGGTGAAGTTAGGAGAGTGTCAGAAGCTATTAAATGGAAGTGTCTACAGATGATTAAAGTATAATTCAGAAGAATCAAGAAAAAAAAGATAAAGGGATGTTTGAGGAAGATGATCTTGGACTTTATGATTTGATGCTAGGACATAGATTAGTAGTAGTAGTTCTTAACCACCAACCAGGGAAAAGAGAATTGTTCAAGTGGTAGAAGAGAAAGGGCGAGAGGTAGATTCTTTTTTCTCTCTTAGTACTCCAGTTGGTGCTCAACCTAGAATTCGAATTGCTATGGCTTCAAAGCAATTGCATGAGCAAGCAGACCTTGCAAAGATGGTTTTATGATGCATGCATTTAATACATTAAATTCTTTTTTTTTTCAAGCAATAGTAAATATGATTGCTAACATTGGTACAGAGTATAGAGAGAAACTATTAAATAAGACTATCCTTAAAGTTCAAGAATATTGTTCTACTTTGAGAGAGTCACGAAAGAAAAGGGAATGCACTATCATCATATCATGACAGATGTATCGACATATACGAGAGGAAGGACTTTGTTAAACATTCTTGTCTATTGTCCTAAAGGACTTAGGTTTTTGAGATCCCTATACATGTCAGAGGAACGATATCCTGCAGAGGTTCTAAGGTAAGAATTTGATAAGGTGATATTGGAGGTTGGACTTGCCTGCAGCCATTCGCAACCGTAATAATATGAGTCTAGGTAAACTATTTATCTTAATATTTAAGTTTCTTAAATCTTATATTTATTATGGAATAACTCTTTATGTTTAACTTTTTCTATTAGATATTTCGTGGAATAGGTTTGGAAGTGATTGTCCAAACCTGAGAGATTTTGCAATAAGAGTTCTGAGCCAAACTTGTAGTGCAACTGGCTGTGAAAGGAATTGGAGTCTTTGAACATATCCACACAAAAAAACGCAATAGGTTGGAACATAAGCGGCTCAATGACCTAGTTTTCATCTGTTGTAACATATGAATCCGACAAAGATAATAAAGGATTAGTTATTAATTAAGTGTTCAATTCAATGTTTCATTTTATTTAATTGTTAATGTTATTTACTTATTTTTCTTGAAGGCAATTAACAAAGTTAAATAGGAAGGAAAACGAATTTGATCCAATAAGTATGGACAATTTTGATAGCTTAAAGGAGTGGATTATGGAAGACAGTGAAGCAAATACACTCCTAACTGAAGAAGACATTCAATGGATTAATTTGGAAGGAGCGCAATAACATCAAGAAGATGATTTTGATTTTGAAGCTGAAGGTGGTGATGATCTTGAACAAGGAGGAGAAGATAAGATTATTTAGTTGATCATGATTACAATATGTAAATGTAATTCTCTTTTTCAATTATGAAAGTTGTAATTTTTTTGGTAATGCTTAAATGCTTTATATATTGAAAATTGCATGGTGATTAATGAATATGTACTCAACTTATGCATTATATGAAGTTTTTCAATCTTCGTGATTTTTCCAACTTTTATGATTTTTTTATTTTTTCTAAATTTTTAGTATTAAAAAGCGATATGGGTTGATATGATATGATCAAAACGATACACGATACGATACACATCGAACAACATTGAGTTTAACTAATATGCCCCAAAAGAAAGTCAACAACTCAGTGGCAACAGAAACCCTTATCTATCAAGACCAAAACATTAGTTCTACACTCATCTCAAATCATGTTAATCCAGCTAACCACAATAGTTAATTGCTGCTTCGCTCCACATTTCCAGAGTCACTTATTTAAAGAAATTCTTCTGATAAAGTTGGCCCGACTTTTCAAGAAAACTATCCACTAAGAACCCAGTCCCATAATCATCACAAATGAAACAAATGTGAACTGAAGGTAAAGAAAAACCAGATCTAAACCTTAACCTTATAATATCAAATCAAGTATGCAACTTTTTCCCATGACAAACTAAAAGAGTAAGCATTGTAGCCACCCTTCAAGTTATGTCGCTATCGAATAATAAATGCACCAAGTACATTCTATAGCCTGAACGCAGTACTCATAGAAACAAAAGAACAGGACACAGTAAAACAAGAACTACATGACATGTGGGTCATACAAATTCAATACCTTATACCGATCATTCAACATCTGGAGTTTGTATTGTTTATCAGGGCGGAGATCCTGGACCAAGGCTGCACTCTGGAGAAACGATATAAGTGGGGCCACTGCTTCTTCCAGAGATTTCAATCTGGATACAACTTCAGCACGCCTATCAATCATATCTGTTTGACATGAAACAAAAGAATATTATGAAACTTTACTAAATTGAAATGGCATAATACTCGGTACACTAGCAATATCAAACACGATCCTCGTAAAACCCACACTATCTACACTTAAACCACTATAACCGCAACTGCAGATACCATAAACGTTCGAGTTGTACAACTCCTAATGTGGACTATGAACAAAGAGCAAGACACTCCAAGTCAATTTATCCATCCCCATAACAAATGCCAAAGGATCTAAAAATTCTTATTCCTCATACTCCGTAGAGTGTTTCCTCTCAGGCTATGCAACATCAATTACCAGAAACATCAAAAGTCATTCATACATGAAACAGAACAAAAGAAAACCTATGAATCCAGAATCAGAAAACAGCAAGAAGATTTAGAACATTCATACATAACTCATGCTGTTCAGAAACAGTAAACAAAGTAGGAGAGAAAGCAATGGCCGACCTCCACAAAGCACGAGTAAGGATGTACAAAACAAACCAAGTGATTAGACAGTGGAATTTTAACAGCAAACTAAACTACAGTTGCTTCAACTCGCCAATCAGAATCAGCATCGTCGGGATTCGGTAAATCCAAAAGCACTGAAGTTCACATTCAAGATAGGCGAAAGACAATCAAATGAGAAAGGAATCTGACCCTGAGGCACGGACTCGGTGTGGTAGAGGCTCCGATGAATATCGATGGCGTAGTCAACCATGTTAGTTTTGCTGAGAAGATCGGTCTTGGCCTTGAGAATCTCGTCGTCGGCATAGAGTTGCCTCTCCTGCAAGAACTCCAGTAACGGAAACACCAAATGCCGGTCCAGATGAAGCGCGATCCGAGATGTAATATCGTAATTCAGCATATCTCTCTCTCTCTCTCTCTCTCTCTCTCTCTCTCTCTCTCTCTCTCTCTCTCTCTCTCTCTCTCTCTCTCTCTCTCTCTCTCTCTTATACCGTCTAGAAAACTGCAGACATATTAATGTCGCCACGCGGACGAAGACAAGATCGACGAAGAACAAATCCTAGAATTTCATGTCCGGATTCGATTACTGGAGAAGATTGGGGAAGTATAGAGGATATTTTTCGCTTGCAGAGACAAGAAGTAGACGGATGAAGAAGAGAGGGAAGACAAAGCACAGTGGATAGCGAGCGAGATTGTTGCTTACTCCCTCTGAAAGAACCCTAAAAGAAGTTTTCTTGGCTTGGGGTGGGATTTTATTTCGTGGAAATTGTTCGGATTTAGTGTGGACCCGATTGGCTCTCTATACCCTCAAAAGTGGCATGGTCGGTCTAGAACCGAACCGTCGGTTTTAGACCGAACTGAACTCGAGACTGTAACCGATCGAAACCAGCCTGACGATTCGAACCACTGTAGAACCATCGGTAACCGAAACTGATCGAACTGATTTTGAAACCATAATCAGAATAAAAAACCTTTCGATTCAATTATAGTTCATCCATTTTTTAAAACCCATTTAAAACAATTATTTTAAACCGGTTTTTAATAAGAAATATATAAAATTTTAAAAAGCTTTTTTTCTTTCAATGAAATTTTTAACAAATTTCAGAGAGGTTTTAAAATTGAAATCAAAACTACGAATCGATTTCGATTCCGAACAACTCAAAACTGGACCTGTCTGCCTTAATCAGACCCTGTCCCCAAGGAGGAACGAGCTGCTTGTCTTCTAGATTTTCCGACACCAACCAAACTTATGATTGATTATAATCTTTCTGGTAGACATGACTTGTTTCAGGCAGTGGTGAGACTGTTCTACTTAAACTCTTCAATTTTTTAATTATACATTAAAATTTTTAAAGTAATTTTAAAATTTTAAAACTAGTCTCATCCTAATATGAAGTCCACTCCACCCAAAACAAATTAGTCCTGAAGTTAAGAACTGAAATTGAACTTGGGAAGAATATAAATGGCAATAGCAACAGCAACAACTAGGTCTTTTTTTTCATACTTGAAAATTTAGTTGTATGGATTCTTTATTTTCATATAATTCGCAACTAAGTCTGTCTTTCGTACTCGAAAAATTAGTTGTATATATTCTTTATTTTCATATAATTCGATCATGCATCATGATTAAAGTTAACTACACAAAAAGCTAGAGCATTTTTTCTTGTTTACTTGCAAGTTTTTACGTTTCCTAAGTTTCACAAAAGAAGAAAAAACCAGAGTTCCACACCACCACCCTCACTTGGTATCCTTCTATCCCTACAGTTTTCATATGAATTAAAGGTTAGCATTTTAATTATTTGTGATCAAATCTAACCCGATAACATATGTAAAATGTTTAACAAGCTTAGGCACCATGGTGCTTTATTTTAGTGACAAAAAAAATTATTACATGCATTAAAAAAATAATATGTAATAAAAAGAAATATACCAATATCAACTAAAGCCATAGATCTATGAAAATCCATAAACAAATAGAATATGGAACAAGCAAAGCAAAAAAAAAAATCAGTAATCAACATATATGATTGAGTTGCCCTTAGACACTTACATAAATCAACACCTCACTATCAAATACACACGAGCACAATGCCTTTCCCCTACGATAAAACAATCATGGCAGAAAGAATAATATACTTAGATTCAAGTTACCTTCGACCACACATCAGTCGAAGAGAAACAGTTATGGCAAGGGAGAAAAATGCAGAAGGCAGAGAAAGATGAGAGAGTATCAAAACATTTTGTGTAAAAAGAATATCGATCTCGAGCATGAGCCCGATCCGACGCGTGTGCATGTGGCCTTTAATGTCCTCCACAAACTCTTTAAACTAATCATGAGCTACCGTCTATATAAAAGGACATTTAGATTTCTTTGACAAAGAATACCCAATGGTATTCACATGCACAAGACCATCATCTCACATGCAACTTTCATACTTTAAGACTTTCAGTTTAATCAAAGTATATCAAACAAAGTATTTGAAAATATTTAACATGAACTAATACAATTAATATCATATTTAATTAACTCAACCATTAATTAATGATTAAATCTAACATATATATATATATATATACATATAATATCCAGGTGTCTCACTTTGCGAGCGAAAGCGAACCATAAAGATGCAGGAAAAAGGAATTGATATTTTTAAGTGGTTGACATTCTCTACGTTAATGCATGGATTGGAGCCACCCTCGGCTTCCTGAAGAACCGGTGCTTCAGGCATGCAGTCTGCCACAAGCTTTAGATGGCACAGCGAGCTGCATTCCTCCTCTATAAATAACCAAGCAGTGCATCTCATCTTTGAGATGTGACGTTTCTCTATAACGAGCAGGATTCGACCCCTCAGTCATGAATCGAAACGTAGCAATGCCCATGAACACCTATTTCACTAATATCGTCTTCTTTCTCGCATTCGTTCTCCTCTTTACCTGCAACGACTCTGTTGAACATGGTAAACGATCTCTCTGTGTGTGTTGAGTTGTTATTCTTTGAGATTTTAACAATCTGAGTTAATGAGAGATTGTTGTTGGGCAGGGGAGTTTGATTATGCAACAAAGAGCAGCAAAGGGCCAGAGAAATGGGGACAGATTAATCCAGAATGGGATGCTTGTTTGCATGGGAAGAAGCAGTCACCCATTGATATTAAAAACAAGAACCTCACTGTCAATCCAGAACTCGGCGTACTGAAAAAGAACTACAAGGCTACGAATGCTTCTGTCGCAAACAAAGGCCATTATATCATGGTACGTAAGTCTATTTTCCCTTTAATTTTTATATAGATAAAAGTATATATATATATTTGTATTCACACCTATCCACTCGTACCATCTATTCTTTTTGGGTGACACGAGTACTGCTTCAAAACTTTTAAGAGATTAAGAAAAAGTACGAAAGTCATTTTTATTTTACTAATATCATCCAAAAACAATGATGAACAGGAGATTCAATCTCTCTCTCTCTCTATAATATATATATATTTCAGTGCTTTCTATTTTCATCTCTACTCGTTACGTCTGGTAAACAAGCTCAATGGACCAAACAAGTATAATTCAAATTTTAATTGGTTTCCACTAAAGTTTCTGCACTTTCATGTATACCCTCCCAGTTAGTAGCGTTAACCTGTACGGTTTTTCCTCCAACATATTTTAGAGAAACTCTTAAACACACACACACACACACACACACACACACACACATATATATATATATATATATATATATATATATATATATATATATATATATATATATATATATATATATATATATATATATATATATATATATATATATATATATATAAAGAGAGAGAGATGGATGAATGGACAAATGTATGTATATATATATGAATTATACGAGAAGTGTATATGTATGTATCTATATATGAATTATATGAGAAGTCTCTAGGCACACCACATACATGTGCACTCTACCCTATTTCACCACCTTCCACCACTTATTACTGCCCTGAGCTACCTTCATCTCGACTTCCTCAGCTTCTTTCGAACACCAGGGCAATCCTAATGGTGATCATGGCGAAATGTGTAGACATGGAAGCAGAGGAAGTGGCTGAGGATGGCGAGGATTCAACCCTTACATTTTCATCATTTGACTAAGATCAATTGTGAAGATTTGAAATAAGAAAATAGATAGTACCATTGTTAATTAAATGTGAGTACATAAAGTATAACAATACAAATTGCTTTTTAAATTTAAATCTTCATATTGTATCAATTCGACAGTGAAAATGTTTGAGAAGATTTAAGCATGAATCTTGATTGAACATGGACCTACATATATGTGTACATATATATATATATATATATATATATATATATATATATATATATATATATATATATATATATATATATATTGAAAACATGATCAAACTCATCAGTGCTAAATTAACAATGGGTAGTTCAGTTTGATCAGCCCCAGTACTTTGAACCATTTCTGCGACCTATTTGATTTTGTTGGCGTGTCTTGGTACAGGTTAGTTGGGATGGAGATGCAGGAGGGATTTACATCAACGGGACAAACTACAATCTTAAACAATGTCACTGGCACTCACCTTCTGAGCATACAATAGACGGTTCAAGGTAGCATGTTATTAATAAAACTTTTATTTCTTGCATTCATTATGAGTAAGCATAGACATTACGCTGAACCAGGAACTGAAACCAAATTCGGACCAGCCCCATTCCAGTTTCTGTTTGAGGCCTAAACCGCCCGGAACCAGAAAAAAAAACATTAAAATTTTGGTGGAACTGGAACCAGAACTGAACCGATTGGTCCCAGTTCGTGGGTCCAGTTCTAGGTTTGGTTTTGCCTGTTCCTGTCCCGATTTGTTTCCAGTTGAAGTGGCCATGTGTAATAGGCATGTACCTGAAATAACTATTATGGATATAAATTGCATTGTGGGGCTGCAGGTATGATCTGGAGTTACACATGTTCCACGAGAGCACCAATGGAACCAAAGCGGTGGTTGGAATCCTTTACAAAATCGGGAAAGCTGATCCATTTCTTGCAGAGGTCCAAATCCAAAACTTCTCTAATTTCACGTGCTATATGGATCTGGGTTCTCAGTCATGGTTTGAGTATAATATCCAATCAATACAGATTCTTCAACTTATGAAGTGGGTAATTGTGGAAGGCAACTGAACCTTCATTTATATTACTCGCAGTTCTAAGTTTCATTATGCATCACATGCGAAACATGTTGGTACGAAATTATAGTTCCATAAACCTAATTTGAGTAAAAAAAACTCAACACCAAAAAGAAGAGGTGGGTAGCAAAAATGAGACCTAAGAGCTTCACGCGAAAACCCAAGTGTCTCTTCGCTCGTGGTACTACCATGCTTCGAAGACTACCATTCGCCAATCAAACATGGAATGATGTTCTTTGGATCCATGGTTGCAAGATCATGTGGGTCTAAGCATGTAGTTCTAGTACCAAGGGTTCGACTGGAACTCCAGTTCTAAGCCCACAAGGGACTAGAACCTATAGTAAGAACCATCCATAGTTTCCTTTTGATTTGCACTTTGAAATGACACTTGGAATGATGGTTTTGCATTTGATTTAATCTTCCATGTGATACTCAAGTTCTAATTTCATACAACTAATTTCATGTTTGATAAATATATATATATATATATATATATATATATATATCGACTAATCAACTATTTCAATTGGAACTACAAACGATAATAATAATTATAAACATTCGATAAGTTTGCTTTACTTTTAAATTTTGTTAGAGTCTCTCCTTGCTCGAAAGCATTTTTGGGTGTTGGGCACTTATAACAACAAGCATATCAACAACTATAACTTTTATTCGCAATTCAAAAATAAAATCAAAACTTATGAAAAATAAATCAGCTTTAAGAAAAAAGGATACACTCGAGAATGAGATTCATAATTGTCTCAAATACAATTTGTTTGTACTTATCTTTTCTCAAAAAATTGTCACAGTCTGCCCTTGCCCAAAGACAATCTGGACTCGCAAATATTTAGATATGTAAGGAGATATCACATGAGAGGGTGTACATGTAATTAAAATGAGAAAGAATTTATGAATGTTGAAGAAAATTATAATAAGTAGATGAGACTGAAATTACATACATATACATACAATTCACCTTTTTAATTACGCACATTTATACACTACGGAATTCAACAAATGGGCATAATATATTATATATATACATATATATACACACACTATTTTGCTATATATACACAATGTTTGCTGTATGTTGACATATGACAAACTGTATAAGATCGAAGAAAAATGAGAAATAATATACGGATTCTAGATGGGTTGTGACAAATCAGGCAGTCATTCTTTTCCAAAATAGAAATAGGTATCTCAGGTGATGTTCTTCAGCAAAAAATCCAATGATGCCAAGGGATTCTGGTTTCTCTTTCCTCTAGGCTTGTTGAACTCCATTAAAGGTGAGTTTTTTCTCCAAAATAAGATGTCCCAAGATAAACAAGGGTGTTAGCAACAGATAACTAACAATTGCCATCAAAATCTTTTACCTAGATCTGCAATATTTCTAGTATTGATGCAAGGCATTATTTCATCCAAAGTTCTCAAGTATGCTTGAGTAGTATTCTGGATGGGCAATGGAAAATCTTTGTAAAGCAAAAATGCGATGAATGGTGTCGTAAGAGATGGGCAAAAACAGACGGCAGCTTCTTGATTCCTTGCATCGGTCGTTACATAAAGTCATTCTTTAGTTTCTTGCCAACAACGAGGGAGAGAGGGGTTGTCGACTAGAAACGAAATGAATGCCATGAGAGATGGGCAGAAACAAGATGAATGATTGTGATGACAACCAAAAACAAGAGAGAGAGGGGTTGTCGACTAGAAACAAGAGAAAAGAATAGAAAGAGAATACAAGAGAGAGAGGTTAGAGAGTACCTTACACGCATAATTGCTAGAGAAGAAGAGAATACTGTCCACACACACAAAAAGAGGTTAGGGCATCCGGAGACAAGAGGAGTTCCGAGTTCCAACTCCACACGCCCATCCCATGACATGGGCTGAATTTTTTAAGTAAAATCTAGGTCATGAAACTATAGTTCTGTGGCCCTCTAGCGTTTCTTGTTTGATTGAGGACATATAGTTCTTAAAATTAAGAGTCGGTCCTGTATGGTAGCGTGAATCAAACACACCCTAAAAAGCTACTTAGTGATGCAGTTCTTTTAATTATTCTTTTTTATTCATTAATGATATGATATGAGTATTTGCTCCATAGGTAATCCATGATCTTACAAATGGATCCACAGCAACAAACATGGGAATTATGAACCCAAGAGACATACGACTCGCAAGCAAAAGATACTACAGATACGAAGGCTCCCTCACTACCCCTCCTTGCACTGAAGGCGTAATTTGGACTATATTGAAAAAGGTACAATTAATACATCAATCACATCAACATATATATATATATATAAGAAAATTGGATCGTGCTCACTTATGACATGTTCATTCAGTGCTTTTCAATAACATAAGTGTAATTTGAAATTTTTTATGAGTTTTTGAAAATATAAAAAGGATAATGTTATTGCACTCACACTCCCAAGAAGTAATACGAGTGAACATGATCCAATCATTCACATATATATATATATATAGCCTCGATTACATATGATATTTCTTACAAAATGCTTCATCCACATACATATATGTAATATACATATGTATGTATGTAATACATGTAGAGAGAGAGAGAGAGATGAATTGCAATCCGCTACCTTAAAATGTAGAATACAGTGCTTTTTGCCAAAGATAATCATTTGCATGTATATGATCCCCATGTCAAAAAAGTTCATTTTTGCACTTAATATTTTGCTAAATGCATTTGATTTCTGTAAGAATTTAAAGAATTCTTAGAACGTTTCACTAAAAAAAAATAGATAGCATGCACACACACACAAGAAGTAGCTTTTTTAAGTAATTAAGAAAGGCATAAAGCATTTATGAAGTTAATTCTGCTCATCAGATTTCAAGATGGCATTGCTTGAGACACAAGATTCTTCCATAAAATTCTGTCTTTGTTTCTGTGACTGTTCGAAATTAATTTTGTGTAGGTGAAGACCGTATCAAAGGAGCAAACCTCTGCGTTAAAAGGAGCTGTTGTTAGTGTGAGTAGATAATAACTTGTAAATTAATTTTGCACTTAATATTTACAAGCACAAAAGTTTACAGCCATGCATGGATTTTGCACATAAAGGGGGATTTACACGTTTCTAGTTGCCAAACACAATATTAGAAGGAGAAAATCATAAAAATATCAGGAAATGAGGAAGCTTGATATATGCGGTAAAGATTTGACTTTAAAAAGAAAAATATGTACTTATACTTTTGCAAGTGTACTTATCTTAAAACAACTTTTATTTTTTTAATTCAAATCTCAATCATTCACACACACATATATATATGTATATATGTATATATATATATATATATTTGGTTGATGTTTGTTAAAACGGAGGTTGAACCCTAGACTAACACACACATACACAGGCACCTCTCCTCAGAGTTGAACTCCCCACGAGTGAGAGAACGCCCTGCCAATTGAGCTAACACTCTGCGTGCATATTTTTTTTAAATATTTTCCAATGCATTTGTCGTGTTCGTGAATCTGTTAAACAGTCATCTACACTTTGGTTTTGCAGGGTTTTGAAGAGAATGCAAGGCCAACACAAGCCATCAATGACAGGCCAATTTTTATGTACGGACCCAAGGATTCAAAGTCGCCTGAGTTGTAGAACTCTTACACCAAGCAACAGTTTGAGAAGAGTTTTGAGGTCATAGAGTTGAAGCCACTGAACACTGCCAACAAGACCTTTTTTTAATGAGGAAACACCTTTAATTTCAACAGTATTCTTGCTCTTTAATTTCAACAGTATTCTTGCTGTTGTTAAGTAGAAATAAATTGAAATTTGTTATTTTTTGAATTTGTGAGAATTAGCTTAATATGTTGGTAGTATGTGTGCCTACCCAAAATAAGAAATCGCTTGACGTATATTATATACTTCCTTATCAGCATCCAATTGCCAATGGAAAAGGGAGCGATCAATGGTATACGTAAGAATCCTTTTAGGTGAGGTGCATTTGTATTTGATATTCATAAAGTACTTATATTTTTTATATGCAGTGGCAGACTGAAGAACTTTTCAGATTTCGAGTGAGGCACATGCTTCATCTCTCTCTAAAGTGGGTCTTGGGTCCTCCATTGGTGCCCATAAAAAATATATAAATCATATATAAGGCTGATACACAAGTCAAAATAACAGAACTGGCACTGTATGTGACTGGTTCTTTCACCTCAAAATCTCCTGTTTGGTTTGTTTGCTTGTTTGAGCTAAGCCAAACACAAATTGACCATGAGCCCAGTTAAACGAGCGGAACACGGGCTACTTGTTCAAGTTAAAATGACAAGTTTTAACATGCAAATTTACATTAGTAAACTCTCTCTCTTTATATATATATGTTCATGTTCAGCTCATTTACATAATATCCAGCACGAGCTAAACCAAGCCAAAACATAAGCAGTTAGTCCTTTTTCGGTCCTGATGACATCCGGAAGCTTAAGCACACACACATGCATCCCCGGAGAGTCGAATTCCCCACCAGCAGCAAGGGCATCTGATTACCTTACCAGTTGAGCTAATGTTCTGGTTTCGGTGCTCTATTTATTCATTTGATGAAGAAAAATAGTTTTAAAATAAAAGGCCAAAACAGTTGACATTCTTTGTTTTGGTTGGTTCTAGACCCGCCTAGTAGAGGTGAACGACGATTTTTTCCCCTAATGATGTACTCTTATGATATATAGAGACCTACACATAGACACATGGCTAGTTTGAGACCGGCAAGACGGTTCAAACCGGAACGGTACCATCAGTGAAACCAATTGAACCGACTCCGAAATCGTAACCGAACTCAAGAATCCCTCGAGTTTGGTTATGGTTTATGGTATCCAAAAAACTTAGAACCAGAACCAAAACCAATGGTTTCAAACCGCTGCTAACCAAGTTTTATATATATTTTTTAACACCCATTATAGACAGTCTCCACTGTTGCGATTGGCGGACACATTTGTCTTTTAAAAAAATGAAACGGCTCAAGGTTCTGGAACCGGTCTCAAGATAGATTAGATTCTCGGTTTGAGACAACCTGAAACCAAACATGTCTACCTACACATAATAGATGTTTCATGATTGATACACACACATTCCTTTTACTATACACACACACCTTTTTTACTACTTTTCTTAAAATACTCTTGGTCATTTTAAGTAATTATAAAAATATCCCTCAACCAAAAAAGGGATGTTCTATCTCCTCATACGTGAATCTGCTTGCAACCCTCATTTCCAGCTATTCTTCCTTCTATTCTTCACTCCCCATCTCATTTCAACCACCTATTACTCTATCTACAAATACTTTTAGCGAAAGAATGGATTGAAATTCATCAAAAAATAGAAAATGAAGAATAAAAAAGAAAGGAACAAAAGATACAAAGGGGGAGTCATTGATTTATCGATTTTATGATATTGATTTGATTTTGATTTTTTCATTTTTTAGTTGTATTGATTGATTTGTAGACCGGAATTGAAAGTCAAAATCTAGAACATTCCAACCGAAGAGACGCACCCGATGTGCGTCTCCCCTAACAAGAGAGACACAGGAGGGGCGCATCTCCCTCAAAGGGCAAGACATGGCTGAGATGCCCTAGATTTTGATTTTTAATTTTTTTGTATATTTGTTGATTCTTTTTTTCTTCTTGTTTATTATGGTTGTTGTTTCGTATTATTGAGTTGTCCTTATTTCGTTTTTTGTTTTAATTTTAATTTTTCCTTCTTTGTTCTATCTTTTTTCAACAAAAAATTGTAAGAATATAGATTGAGTTGTTAAGAAAACAATAATATTAAGTGAAGCCTATCGTTGGAACAAAAAGATTCCACCAAATATACTTTGCTTAAATTGGATGAGAGAAAAGATTTTGATGGAATTAACTGGGAGAGGAGAGATTGGATAAGAGAGAAGACAGAAACGTTGAGATGAAATGTGGGAGAAAACCATATTTATATGGAGGGTACTTTTGGTTTTTGGTAAAAAATAGGAGTGTATTGTAAAAAAAAGATCATTTTAGTTTCTAAGTGGATTTTTTCTAATATATCCCTCTTTCTAGCTATTTCTAAATTCGTCCCTTTCTCTTGGCTCATCACCAGAAAGGACTTGCTTCTTACATGGCCTTTATAAGCCCATTCTGTATTCCATCGTTATGAAGTGAGTTGCTTTGAAAAAAAAATTGACAAGAAATTGCTTTGATTTTCTCTACCATGTTTTCTCATCTTTGAAGGCTTACTGAAGATAATCGACTCTGATTTTCTGAATTTTGAAGAAAATGATGGGCCTACACTCCAAATGCCATGAGCACTCACACAGCCCGGGCTAAAGCTAAAACAAACAATTACATGGGACTCAGAATATATGGTAAAGTTTTTATTTCGACCATTAGTAGCGAAGATGTTCTTTGCTGTTGTTAAGTGCCGATACAGCAAATGAGAATAGGGATCGTCGATCGATTCACAAATTTATTACACGAACTGATCTCAAACGCAGATATCCATAAATTGGTTCCCTTCACCAACAGCATCTCCAAAGTTTTACATCAAGAAAAATGCACGGTCTATTCTGCAGCTTTGAGGGCCTTAGCATGGTGTTGGATGTGATCATCAATGAATGTAGAGATGAAGAAATAGGAATGATCATATCCAGGCTGAATCCGCAAAATGAGAGGGACCCCTGCACTCTTGCAGGCTTCTTCAAACCTGTGAGGCAGTAATTGGTCGTACAAGAACTTGTCCTCATCTCCCTGCATTCACCAAGATGCCCAAGCTTCAGTCACACCAAAAGCCCAAGAATCCAAATGCTCTTGCAATCTTTCTCTATCTGGTTACTATAGTTAAATAGATCAATTACAGACTATTTCCTTGGAAAAACTCATAGGCGCCACTCAAAACCCGCAGACATCAAGATCCAAAGATGTCCTGAAATTTTTATTTATAGGTTGATTTAAGATATGCGTTTGAGTAACTCACGACTGGTAAGTTCTATATGCTACATCAGAACCATCTGTTCATAAGTGCCAAACAATCAAGTTTTACGGTTAGATAAACAATCTGTTTCTTTTGATCAAAATCGATTCGAGCTAAACGTATAAACCCATATTCCTGCTTTCAAGACCCCTAGAAAAAAAGATTATGAATATCTATCTACCTGATCAATTAGGATGGGCACCAAAGATTTGCTGCCTTTCTTAACAAGAGAAGTTGCATCATATTCCTGCAGGTCAAAAGCATCAGAACAGGAATCATGGAGAACATTAAGGAGGAAAACAGATCAAACTCCTTGTCCAGAATTTACAATCAAAGGATCAGACACTGTTCTTACCTCCCAAAGAGACTTATCACTGCCCAAGTAATTTGAGAAAGCCTTCTGCCCCCACGGACAGTCAATAGGATTTGTAATTGGAGCAAAGGCTGAGACCGACTGTTAAAATGGAAAGAGAACAGAAGGCATGAGTGGACATCTAACCATGTTCATACCACAAAAAAATTATGAACAGTACCTTGTAATTCGACAGATTTTTTAGATAGATTGTCAGGGCGCCATGTCCTCCCATAGAGTGCCCAAAAATGGAAGCCAGTGAAGTATCAAGTTGTGGGAAATTTGCACTCAGAAGCTTAGGCAACTCATGGACAACATAGTCATACATTTGCCAGTTCTTCCATTTCTCTTGACTAGCATTTAAATAGAATCCAGCACCTGCATTAGGTATAGGACAATACGGGTCTCAAGCCACCGTAGTTGAAACATAAGAAAGCGTTTCAGCAAACATATTGCAGCTAGAGGCCGAATGTCAAACATAAAAATATCACATAGCCTGACCGACCCTTAACGAGAACAATTCGTCCAAATAAAAAGTAGCATACCAACACCAAAGTCCCAGCTATCAGCTTCTCCGTCCACATTCAGGCCTCCTGCATGCATGTAAAGAAGTCTTTTAACATATATGACAGATGTCAAAGACTTTAGGATAAATGAACAAAATGTAGACAGAAAAAGTTTCCTTTTCATGAATCCATCACCAGTGAGATGAAACCACCGCAATACACCAAAAGGATCTACAAGAAGCATGACTTTGAAACCAGAGACCACCTATTCTTGTTTTTTCCTTTGCTACATATTTATAAAGAATTTTGCAAGATGAATGATCAAAATAAGATCTAGACTCTTTCTCTTCATTACTGGACAAATCCATTGAACGAAATATGGAAGTCATTCTGGCAGGACTACAATATCCATAAAAGTCACAGCAAATGTTGCAGAGTTCAGTTCTTGCATCTTTTACATTGGAACACTTTCTATTATGTGAAAATGAGTAGAGATGATATATGAACCTTGAAAAAATTGCAAATTATGGATGGCACATAGGTAGAAACGAAGAGAAAAGCAATATTGTCTTACAGCCTATGTCACACAGACACCTCTAGGAGGTGAAGTGTCAACACCGACAAAGGAGATAATCATATGGAGGTGGTGGAGGTAATATACATTTTGTATAAATTTTGTAACATTAGTTTTACAGGGTCTTATACTAGAGTGCAGGTTCATTTTTTGAAATTATCAAAGCATGATATAAGAGCATGCCCAAATGTGGATGAGGCTTTGCGAAAACAATTATTAAAAAAATAAGAAGGTTATGAAAAGAAGAATGAAAGGGGTGAAAAGAGAGTAAGTATTCCATTATTTGGTGGATACAAAGAAGATGCATAAAAGAAAAGAAAGATAATGCAAAGTGACTTCAATAAAGGTTTTAGAGGAGCAATTGAAAAATCATTTAATGTAATTGGAAGGGAAGAGATTGATAGAAAGGTTGAAAGATTTTTCTTCTCAAGTTTACTTCCTTTTAACGTACCAAGAAATCCATATTGGAAAGATCTTATCACTTCGTTGGCTAATTGTAATTTGAATGTTATATTCCTCCAAGTTTTAAAAAATTGTGAATCATGATTCTTAAAGAAGAAAAAGCCAATATTGAAAGGTTTTTAGAACATAAGAAGTTTTCATGAGAAACTAATGGTGTTTCTATTGTTTATGATGGATGAACCGATATTCAAAGGCATCCACTCATCAATTTTATTGTTTATTCAATTAGTGGTCCTATATTTTTGAAGTTTGTTAATGCATATAGAGAAATTAAAACTACAAGCTAATTGAAAGATTTTTTATAGAAGTTATTAAGTGTGTTGGACCATATAATGTTATACAAATAATCATTGATAATGCAACTAATTGTATAAGTGTAGGGTTAAGTTTGAAAAGTGATTATCCACACATTTTTTGGACACTCTGTGCAACTCACAGTTTAAATTTGGTTTTTCTCGTATATGTAAGCCATCAAAAGATAAGGATAATCCTCGTGCATATGAATTGTGGTCATGGATGGAAGATATGGCAGCAAATTGTATAAAGATAAGGAATCTTGTAATGAATCACCATTTAATTACAAGCATATTCAATAGATATTATGATTTAAAGTTGTTGAAGGTTGAAGAAACATGTTTTGCTTCTTTGATTGTGATGGTAAAAAGATTCAAGACAATCAAGACATCATTGGTTAAGATGGTTACTGATCCAAACTGGGATTTATACTGTGGTAACAAGGTTGAGGATCAAGTAAGGGCCCAAGTAGCGAAGGCTATTATTCTTAATCATTTATAGTGGGACAAGGTATCATATTTTCTTGAATTCATAGAGCCTATTTGGGAGATGTTGAGAGAAGTTAAAGATGAACCAATGCTCCATAAAGTTTATGAAATGTGGGATGAGAGAAGTTAAAGATGAACCAATGCTCCATAAAGTTTATGAAATGTGGGATATCATGATTGAAAAAGTTGAGTCATAATTTTGAAGCACGAGAGAAAAGAACAATACAAGACATCATTGTTTTATGATCATATTCATTCTACATTAGTTTCAAGATGGGATAAAAGCAACACTCTCTTGCATTGTTTAACATATTCTTTAAATCCAAGATATTATGGGAAGAAATGGTTGCATGAGAGTTGTGGGTGTACTCCTAATAAAGATCTTGAAATAGAAAACAATAGGTAAATGTGTTTGGGAAGGATTTATCGTGACTCGTATTTAGGCAAGTAAATTCTGAATATAGAAAGTTTTCTTGTACCAGACTTGATTTACTAGAAGCACTAGAAGCAAGGGATTATCAAGATCCACTAGATTGGTGGGCATGTTATGGATTTGAGATACCTCTTCTTCAAAAGCTTGCATCAAAATTATTATCTCAACCTGCAACTTCATCTTGTTGTGAAAGGAATTTGAGTACATATTCTCAAATTCATAATATCAAAAGGAATAATCTCTCAAGTAGTCATGCCGAAGACCCGGTTTATGTCCATTCAAATGTGGGATTGGTTTCACGATCTAATGTCGAGTACATTAACTAAGTATTTTATTGCTTTCAAATTTGTTTTTTTCTATTATTCATGATCATTCGATTTCATCTTTTATTATTATTTATTTGAATATATTGCGGTGAAGGAGAATCAAAATATTAGGATACAAATTCGAAGGAATATGATTTAGATGACAGCCAAGATTTCCATACCCTTAATATGGAACTCACTAATTCGATAGTTCCTTCAGTTAATAATGTTAGTGATAGTAAAGAACTATGATTTATCTAGTAAAGGTTCATTTCATTTATCAAACATTAAGATCTTCTTTTGATTGATTTATGTATTAAGATAACATTAGTAGTTGTTTACGTGTTTTGCTTTAATATAAAGTTGTGTACTTACTATTGTCATACATTTATGTTAATTGATATCTCACTTGATCTAGTTTGAATATTATATATAATATTATATAACTTAACCGTGTCCTCGCACCCAAAATTTTTGAAAGTTGCCGTATCCCGCACCCCTATATGCACTCGCACCCATATGACATAGCTTATGGCTATTAACCATACTAAATATGATGACTAGTGGGGTCCTAAGCTAAGCCTATTTTGTTTTGATGAAAAGACATCTCACCAAATAAATGTCATTCAACTCACTCGGTGATGTATCTGGAGCAACTAGAGCAATGCCCTCACTAGAAGCTGAGCGTTGAGCACCAGACTTAATGATGAAGTTCTCATCTGAGCAAGTGAGCCCCGACAACCAGTAAAGCACCTGTCAAGGAAAATTGATCATTTAAAGGTCACGGTACAGAAAAGGCCTACACAAGCTGCAGGAAGAGCGACTCCTACCAAACAGTGAATGTTTTGTACTTTGGAGATTCAAAACCACAAATTCTATGTTAAAAGAGGGAACTATTATTCTGTCATCTCTCAAGGAAAACTACGAAAAGGATGCCATAGTCCTCATCCATGCCAAATCTAACCAAACTTCATGAAGAGCAGTCTACAGCAATACATGAAAAAACATATGATCGTAAGCATACACAACCACTATAACGTTAGAACTGTACAACCAAAAAGTGACTTCTTTCATAGCTAAATTTCAAGTCATCAGATATTTTTCTGAGTGCCCAGTAATGGAGTCATCAGTTTCCAAATGAAAGCATGAAAATGACGGAAGAAAATGACGAGATATTATGTGATTTTAGTAGCATAAAATGTGAATGGTTCCTACAATCCTAGTTTGCTCCAGCACCCCACCATCTGAGAAATTGTTACTCCTCTAGATCACTGTGCTCCAAGGATGAACACAACTTTATATGGATAACTGAAAAATCTGGGAAAGAAATATTGTCTTTCGTAGACCAGTGAACTGCATCAGATAGGCATTGATACAAACCTACCTGAGCCATGCACAAATTGTGAGCGAGATCACCACACAGACTTCAAAATCAAGAAGTTTGAGGATACTTCATTTCCCTAGCAGATCCCCAACTTTTTATCAGAGCGCATATACCACCAGTAGACAGTATTGAGTATCATGACGCACAAATCCCGACAAAAAAAATACGGCAAAACAACGCTCATCCATTCCCTAATCGAAGCCCATTTTGAACAAGATAAGATACCGAACATCAACGTTGGCTGGTGACACTTGGTTAACACCGACTCCCCTCAACACGTCCAAAAGGCTTCAACCTTCACGAGAAAGAATCAACACGGAAAAGAAAAGAATCGCAACAAATCGCTGCCCATCACCAGATACAATAAATCCTTCAATGTCAGAAAGACAACCGAGAAATGAAGGGAGGGGGGAAACCCCACGAGAGAGAGAAGAAAAGATTCAATTCTTACGGGAAACTTGCGAGAAGAAAGTGAAGAGGATGGTGGGAAGTAGATGTGGAAGGTCATGGAACAACCCAGTGTGGGGCTGAAATGACGATATCTCCTGTTGTACCCACCGAACATCTTACTGCTACTAATCTCTGTAGGTTTCTCCTCCATTTTCGACACACAGCGATGACCACGACGAGCAAACTCTCTCTCTCTCTCTCTCTCTCTCTCTCTCTCTCTCTCTCTCTCTCTCTCTCTCTCTCTCTCTCTTTGTGTGGGTGTGTGTATGTGTGTGGGTGGTGGGTGTGGGAATGGGGAAAACCCTGAAGAAATTCACGAGTACGGGAAGAGACCTGGACGGTCCACCGCCCGATTAGCCCCAACAATTGAAACCCAACCGGCTTAAGCCACGGAGAAGACTCTCATAATAAACTACCGTTCTCTTTTAGTTTGAGCAGATTCCTACAAGCTGTATTCAAGGAAAAAGAAAGTTATGTGAGATTGTATAATCTTGGGAATAATCCAGTCGGAGGAAATTCTTCCGGGATTTCAACACTTCCAATTTAGAAGATTTCAAGTGTATAAGCAAATTTTACTTGAATGATGTTAAGGTACAAAAATTCCGTCCATGTAAGAGATCACTCTTGCATTGCCGGTCTCAAGCCCGAATAAAGGAGGAGGGTTGTGTTAGGCTTCCGACAGTCGGCGTAAAACTTCGTCGGATTTTTATAACATGGATTACAAAAATTATGAGTATTGCTTTGGGGCGTTCTTGCCTAGCGACGTGTTGCAGAGCCCGAATGTAGTAAGAAGTAAGCAATGTCCACTACATTTTCACCCGAATGTAGTCAATCAATTGAAAAGAGGGTTCCCACATCATGAACGGGTGTGGGTAAAGAAGTTAGTCCTGCTACATTGTCGCCCGAATGTAGTGGAAAATTTTAAGAAAGAGTCTTCGCATTTTGATTATGGACGGATGCGGGGTAAGAAAACTAGTCCTACAAAATAAGATTCGTATTGGTTCTTGAAATATTGGAATATTATCCGGTAAGCTAATGGAGGTGGTAGATACTATGATTCGGAGAAAGATTCATATTCTATGTTTACAAGAGACAAAATGGGTTAGAGAAAAAGCGAAGGAGATAGAAGATACAGTTTAGGAGATTTAGCCAAGTCAGAATAGTATATAAACCACAATTTCTACCGACGTATTCAAAAGAATGAAGTCAAAGAGGCTCTAACATATAAAGGGTGGTAAATCGGTAGGATCAGATAATATTCCTATAAAAGTTTGGAAAATACTAGGAGAAATAGGAATCACTTAGCTCACAAGACTATTTAATGAAATATGGAAAAACCAAAAGATTACCGAGGAATGGAGAGCAAGTACACTTATACCCATATATAAGAACAAGGGAGACATTCAAAATTGTGTGAATTATCGAGGTATCAAGTTAATGAGCCATACTATGAAATTGTGGAAAACAATTATCGAACGTAGGTTAAGACAAGTATCAAGTACAATAGAGAACCAATTTGGATTCATGTCAGGCAGATCTACTATTGAAGCGATTCACCTTTTGAAACGTCTTATGGAACATTTTAGAGAAAAAAAGAAAGACCTTCACATGATATTTATTGATCTAGAAAAAACTTATGATAGAGTATTGAGGGAGGTTCTTTGGAGAACTTTGGAAAAAAGAGGTATCTCATTGACATATATTAACCTTATAAGAGACATGTATGATAGTACAAAAACATGTGTGAGGACTCAGGAAGGAATGACAGACTTCTTTGAAGTTAATATTGGGTTACATTAAGGATCAACTTTAAGTCCATACTTATTTATAATGGTGATGGATGAGTTAACAAAACATATTCAAGATAAAGTACCTTGGTGTATGTTATTTGTAGATGACGTTGTATTAGTGGAGGAGTCTAAGGAAAAAGCTAATAGAAAATTGGAACTATGGAGAGAAACATTAGAAAGCAAAGGCCTCCGACTTAGTAAAACAAAGACAGAATATATGGAATGTAAGTTTGATCATTTGGTTACTTCAGAGGACATAGAAATTAAAATTGGCACGCATTGCATTCCCCAAAAGAAAAGTTTTAAATACCTAGGGTCAATTTTTCAGAGTGAAGGAAGAATTGATGGAGATGTTACACATAGAATTAATGCTGGTTGGTTAAAATGGAGGAGCATCAGGTATTCTTTGTGATAAGAAGATACCATTAAAATTAAAAGGTAAATATTATAGAGCAGCAATTAGGCCTACCATATTTTATGGTTCCGAGTGTTGGATTGTTAATCATCAACATGTACAAAGGATGTCTGTGACAGTAATGAAGATGTTGAGATGGTTGAGTGGTCATATAAGAAAAGACCGTATACATAATGAGGTTATTAGAAACAAATTAGGAGTAACACCAATAGAGGATAAAATGAGAGAACATTGTTTAAGATGGTTTGGACATATAGAAAGAAGATTAAAAGAAGAACTTGTAAGAAGGTTAGAAAAACTAAATTTGGAAAGTATTAAAAGAGGTAGAGGACGACCACAAAAGTGTTGGAAATAAACAATAAAGAATGATCTAGCTTATTGGGAGTTAAGTGCTAACATGGCACACGATAGGGATGTGTGAAAACAAAGAATCTATATAGCCGACCCTGTCTAGTATGGGAAAAGGGTTAGTTGTTGTTGTTGTTGTAATGTTGAGGTACAAAACTATAGTGACTATGTACTGAGCACCATATGAAGAGGTGATGCAAGTTCTCTTTATTAATAGAGCATTGACTTAGAAGACTACACTCATATCTCGAATCTTTCCTATACAAAGGATTGGTTTTTGAGACTCAAATGATGGCATAAAAGCATTTGTGGGTAAGTGTATTGAAAACCAAATGCATTTGTACATTTTTTAGAATTGATACCTTTCACTCTACATAAATCTTAAGCACTTTTAATATTGAAATTTGTGGCCAAAAGTTGGTTCAATCCATCATCTACTTGTGGATTCCATTGTTGTTGCTGTAGAAGTGTGTGCCATTGTTCGAGAAGGTCAATATGTGTGATCTACCTCAATCTATAGCTAAGAGCATTCTCTCGATTCTGTTGAACCACCTTTGTATTTAATGATTCTTTGTATTTTATCTACATTACATAGTCCAGAAAAATGTTGTAAAATGGTTTTTCTCCACACAAAAAGTCGAACGAAAATCGTACAGTATGATCATTCTCCCCAACGACTATTTTATGCTATTAGCTACCATCCTCGCTCCCCATCGAATGCCATTCCAACCATGTATTGGTTAATTTTCAAACTGAGAGAAATTTCTTTTGATAAAATTATCAAAGAGTTGTATCTCTTTGGAGATAACACAAATATAGAAGAGTAATCTCTTCACGAGTGCACATATGACATAGTGCACATAACGGGCCTTTCATCATCTATAAATAGATGGCTTCAATCAATATCATTTATGAAAAAAAGTGAGTTGATATGGTATAGTATGTATGATAAGAAACCATGAAAAGAGATGTCGGGAGTATGACAAGTTTACTTTGTGTTGCCGTATTTATAATGATTATCTCTGTCTTCTTTAAATTGTAGAAAGTGTCTTAAAAAAATTTATTGTTTGTGCCTACATGGTAATTGATGTCTAAAACGTGGTTGTGTTCATGCAAGGCAAACAAAGTGGACTTGGGATAAAATAGGGCATGACAGAGCATAGATTGCTTTCACAAGAAGGGCTTCAACCAAGTATGAGAGACCACATTGGTTGGATTCCACATACGATCCTAAGAGATTATCGTGACCTATTCCATCTAGTTGGAGCTTGACTCTTTGCACCAATTCCAAAGATTCGATAGAGATGTTAAAATGGGCTTGGCCCGATGGGTGGGCAAGAGAATTTCGGCCCATATGATCATGGGGTCCGACGTGGCCTCGGCCGGGTTGGCCTGCAGGATCATAAGCCTGTTGGATATTAGATCAGGTCTCCGATTCAAATATGCTTAAAATCCAAATCTAACCACAATATTTTTGGCTTAAACAAGCTATATACACATAAACATGTATATATACTACATATATGTATATACACATGTATATTTTTTTCATTACATGTGTGTATATATATGTAACACATATACATGTATATATATAGTTTTATATATATATATATATAAAACTACATATGTAACACATACACATATATATGTATGTATGTATCTCTCTCTATATATATTTATATGTATACATATATATGTATCTATATATGAGCCATATATACTATATATATAATAAAAAAACTATACATTTATATATGTAATATATATATATATATATATACATGTAAATATGTAATTGAAAAACTATATATGTGTGGGGCGGCCGAGCCAGTATTTTACAGGCTCATCCAAAATGTGGCCCGGCCCGTATTGATATCTCTATGATTCGAGTAGGAAAAGAAGGAGATAAAAAGGAGAAAAACAAAAACAGGTGAAGGATCAGTCAGCCTTGAATCCTCCTCAAAACTATCATTCCCCTAATGTTCTTCTCTCAAAGGGGTGGTCATTTATGGGTCAACCCCCTCATAGGGCTTAGTTCAACATCTAGTCCCCTTATAGCATGATAGGAGGACTATCATTTGCCACCCCAACCAAGGATGATAATCTTGTCAATGCACATGATATACCTTATAAATGGTTGGTAGGTGTCTTAACTGAGTGACAATCTTACTTTAGGATCGTCACTCAAAATTAAATGTATATAGAAAAATATAAGTGTTTTATGAATGTAAAATGTAAGTCACCTCCTTTCTCAAAATATAAGTACACCTCGTCCCCAAAAAAAATCTTGAGTGTACCATTGCCTAAACCCATATCCGACGAAAATGAACAGCCTATTTTGGCTTGTAGCCCTAGAAGAAAAGAGAGATTGACCGAGGGTGGATTCTCCATGGTAGTGGAAAAGATGAACCAGACCTGACCCGCGAAGTCTATTCTATGTTACAGAATGAGACCAAAACCAAACTTTATCCCACGCTGCATGTGTTTCCCATCGCTCTCTTCTGTATTGAAGTATATTCATTCAGACGGAACGGAATTCCACCATCCCATGGAGAAAATGTCAAGAACATACACACACGCACACACATATGTATATATATATATATATATATAGAGAGAGAGAGAGAGAAACCGATTTTCACAACCTTAAGACGCTTGATCTGATCATATTCAGAAATCAACTGCCCTGCGAGAAAATAACAGTTGTTCTTTCCAAGATAACTAAACCACCAGTGTCAGAAGCTGTTCATATATTACACTTTCCTTGACGTTTAAACTGGTTGGACCAGGTGTAGTTCCAGATACGTTCAAGTCCGAGTACCTTTCAAGGTGTAAATCATCACTTCGATTCACACACGAAATTTAGTGATCGGGAACAAATAGAACAGGAAACATATTGATTACAACAGAGATATTTACAGTACTGAAAACATGAGCAGATGAATCAAGGGAAGTGGACCTCCTCAGAACTGTGCGGGAATTCATTTGGTTCTGTGCTCTTCAGTAGCTGGAAGGGAGCAACGACGGACATGTTTCAGATCCACCCATGTAATAGCTAGTATTCAGTTTCGTTGATCGAAACATCTGTCCGCTAAAGTTACCGGAAGGACGAGGATGCTGATGGTGTAATTCTGATGCAACTACCGAAGTTCAGTCCATATGAGTTCGAGAGCATTCAACCAGGTTTCATTGGTTCACCTGCAAATGTTCTGCAGAGAGCAAGGGAGGCTCGGTTTACTATCATCCCTAATTGGGTTCGTATCCCTTAACTTGATGAACTATTGTAGGCCAGCAGAAAGGGCATGGTGTCGATCCTGGGGGTCCAGATGAAGTTGCTGTGTTGCTTGTACAGCAAAAATAAATACAAGGCACACTTCATGAGATCATTCCTTCAAAATATGCGCCCTCTCTTTGGCCTCATGAAAGCTGTTTTCCATACTTCTCAATCTATGTTAGAGGGAAATGACTTCTCGATTTCATGTTCATCGACAACAATTAGGTTTCACCCTGCAACATTCGTAACTCATTTTCAGATATCACAAATGAATCGAGGAAATGCAGACTCCCACTTGATCTCCATCTATTTTGTGTGAATTATGGTGTGGATCTTTTAATGGTTGTGGCATTATTGTTGATCTTTACTTTGCTGTATTGGGAACTTAATAAACTATCTTTCAAAAATGAGCAATGTGAGGAAGGTCTCTCATTCCGAGTCTGCCTATCACATTTCAAAGAACTATATCAACATCACACAATCAATTTCATTAGTGACGGCTTTTATATCATAAGAATGCTTAAGCTAACCCTTTATTCCATAGAAATATGCACATCAATTTCTCGTAATATCTGGTATATTATAAGATAGTGGTGCTTGACTTGCAATTACTCGGAGAAAATCGATCTATTGAAGGGTTGGAAGTGGCAAAATTGGTTGGTGTGCAACGTTATCACCCCTACATCTCATTTCTGATCATCTGGTTCACATGATTCAGGTAGTTTTGCTTCTCAATTGTTGTGAAATGGGTACAAACTGCTATCACTAGTGCAGTGCTTCTATAGAAATCACATGGCTCCAAAAACTAGACATGTCCTGTTCCTAACCAGCCTAGCGGTTCCAACCGAAACTAAATCGGGCCAGAAACTGGCTGAACCTGGAACTGATGAAGCCGGAACCAGGGACCATTCCGTTCAGTTCCTGTTTCACCTTTTATAAAACCGGAACCAATTCTGAACTCAAACCAGAGCCGCTCCAAAGACCAGACATGTGTGACCTCACCCTTCATGCACATGATGCAATGTTCTAAGAGGGCAATTGGAGAGTGGCACAAATCCATCGAGGTGGCAAACATACCACCACGAAATATCAGTTTCCCATGAACTTTAGAATTTCTCACCCACTAAAGGGACATCTAAACCAACCCAAGCTATGAGGACAGTGATATTAATGATCACTTTTTTAGACATAAAGTATCAAAATACACAAACCGTGTCGAACATGTTGCACTTTGTCCATGTCGAAATGGGAAACAAATCATTTATTATTTGTTTTTTACTTATATATTATGACATATTTATTCGTTGTTTTTTGATAGCATAAATATATTTTTAAAAATTAAAAAAAAATTGTTATTACATTTATAAAAAAAAACAACCATCGAATATGAGTGAACAAGGGAGCATCCAATCGCTATGTATATATATGTCTCCCTCTTTCTTAATCTTTTGAGAGTTGCCATGTCCAAGTTGAGTGGCTGAAAGTTACCAGTTGTAGAAACTTCTACCTGTGCAAGATGCTGAGTTGGTTCACCTTGTAATGGTGCGATTGTGTCGGTGCTTGTAAGCTCACATTTGGGGACGATCATAGATCATGCCTTCTTTCTCTAGTAACAGTCTTATTCTTATTTATTAATTATGCTTATCATGACCCTTCATGCCGATCGAGTAGTTCTAACCTTTTGTCTGAACTCACAGGGAACTGTCAACTAAGGCCATTCTTCAAGCCCTAAGGGATGAAACCATGAATGACCCCCGTGATCGGATCGAGATAGTACAAAAGCATGGTTTCTACAAACCATCTCTTTTGGGGCAGTCTTCCAATCGCATCTGAAATCGTATTTACAGGTTCAAGTGCTCATTTGAAGTTTCAGATTTCCAAACCTGTTGTTCTGTTGGATTGATATTCATGCAAATGACTGTGGTGTGTGACATTGATTTTGCTTCTGTATCTGAAGTAAGGTCTCAAGAGTGGAAATCTTCTTTTCTTTTCTTTTAGCAAGTAGTGTTACCAAGAGTTTTAAGAACAGTTAAATGTGCGTGCCACAGATAAACTTTCTATGCTTCAATGAAGATACTGGAATTCTAAGGTTCTATTTGCATAGCCAACGGTGAAAACCTGAAAAGAAAGAACAGGACTAATAGCTGATCTAAAACACCCAAAAAGAGAATAATTTCTTTCACCAATTTTCTCAGAACCGGCAATAGGAACAGAGCTTCTCACAATATGTTCCTCTCAAGATTACTTTCATGAATCATACTCTACTTTTTATGAATATTGATTCTATGGCCTATATGTAATGATCAATCTTAGTGGAGGAAGAAGGATGTACTGATAATGACCAAATTAATGAATGACTCAATCGAGAATATACGCCTCTATGACATCTAAACAAAAGATACATTCAAGATACCGAGACAATTTGTATTTGTTAGTGTTGTAGTTCTTTCAAAAATAAGGTTGCTAATCAATCTGTAATTAAAGAAAGAAATGATATCAATGATATTGACAAATATGTAACTTATATAAAATAAATTCCACCCAGTATATGTGTCCCATTTGTTATCATCAAGTCTAACTTCTTATGATTCTAAAAAAGATGAAATATAGGAGACTCCCTATGAGAAATGTTTTCCATCTTGATGCTCGAGGCAACCCCTCAACTATAATGGTTTCTCACTTTAAAAGCTGAAAAGTACTTATAAATCCATACTTGTAATACACATTAGTGTTATTTAATACATCATGATAAACTTATTGCATTAACTCAAAATAATATAAGAAGGTTATTATTACATAGAGTAGAGTAGTATGATTGTTATGTTGTTATGTCTCGATGCAAGAAGTTTTCTTAATTGTTTACACTTTTGAAACATTTTGAATCATATATAATGGGTGACCACTTTTATCATACTCTGCATATTTACATCAAGAAGATCTTGTCACATCTTATAGGTGATGTGACATGTAAGGTTGTGAAGTAAATTCGAAATAGTGGGAGTCTTGACCCTGTTATCCTCTATACAATCAAAATCACCTCTCTCTATTGCATTAGAATCTCTATTATTATCTTGTTTCAAGGATGTAAAAAACTGACCTCATTTTGTTGTTT
Organism: Brasenia schreberi; assembly: GCA_036023115.1. Lineage (NCBI taxonomy): Eukaryota > Viridiplantae > Streptophyta > Magnoliopsida > Nymphaeales > Cabombaceae > Brasenia > Brasenia schreberi. Next base: position 2,244,800 of record JAYKKT010000066.1, read on the forward strand.
TGAACAATATGAAGGACCAACCTCATCATCACGTCCAAAGGGTAGCTTTATCAACAATAGTTGCTATGTCTTCCACATGAAAGTCAACCTTCATTTGAAGATAATCCTCCTATGATAGGCAAATTGTCTCCTTTGTTTGCTTAAAACCATGAACATGTCCTTGTGTATAATTGTTTTAGCACATTTTGACCTTTCTTAAGTAGTAACTATATGTCCTTCCAGTCATCTACAACTAGTTATACCTGAAAAAGTTTCATTAACAAATATAATAGACCAATATACTATCTTTGCCTCAAGAGATACGGAAAGAAGAGCCTACTTAAAGCAGATGAGTTGGGTTGCATTTGCTCATAAGAATGGATATGCCATGGGGTGTGTTTGCATTTTTTATGTAGATATACTCTCATGCATTTGCTCTTGTATTTATTTGCATCTTGCCATAAATAAGGCAAACACTAAAGAGAGGAGAGAAGAGGGAGGTATTTTTGTGCTCATATGTTGTTCTACCTTTGACAGAAAAAAAAGTTGACCAAGTCGTGAGGGGAGGTTTTGGGGATAGATTCCATTCCCAGTTCATATTTGGCTCCATGGTCTGTTTTGGAGCTCAAATGAGTATTCTAACTTGAAATTTGTGAAGTAGACTTGAGCTTAATGCACTTTGACAAAAAATAAATATTTTAATATTTTTTTTAGCTTATCATATATGATATACATGATTCGAAGCGGAGTAGTTCACACTTAAGGCTCCTATGGTTAGAGCAAACTTTTACTCCGGTCATCATCATGAGGTTGAAAAAGAATTCGTCTTTGCCTTTCCTTCGAAATGCTGACATTGCAAAACAAACTTCGGTTTCAGGCCTCATATCATTGACTCTCTCATCTTCAGTTTGCAATGTTGATGTTGTTTTGGTCTCTTGACACCCTAGATTAAAATTTTGTTCTTTTCTACATCAGTAAAACTATCAGGAACCTGTGCGGTCTGCAGTCTTATTAGATCATAGAAGTTCTGGCATGAAAATATCTATCAACAATCAATGATTCGGTGAGCACACAAGTTTTTGTGTACTCAAATGAAATGCTTTTGTACTGACATGCTTTCACGTTAAAATCAACTAATTGTACTAGGTGATAATTTCAAAGAGATGATGAAGCATGTCTTTGAGACTCATGTTTTTGTCTTCCTACAGCGCTTCTTAATGTGGCGTGTTGAAAAAGTCTACTTGAAATCAAGTGTTTGCAAACCTGTTTAATGTATGGAGGCATGTTTTTCTGAGATCAAATAGGAACCTTTAAATTATTTTTCTTAACGTGATACCTCATTTCCCTGTTCATACATGCATGTTATGCAAACAATTGCATTCATTCCCAGTTTCATTTGTCCTGGTGTCTCATAATAAGCTTTCTTGAGACATTTCTGTGGCATATCGTGGGATGAGTAGTGCATTGTTATACTGCGTGGGTCCTAAAAGGATGAAGCCAATGGGCTTTCATCGAGAGATACATGTTTATTGAAGCCCTTAAGCCTCCACTAAGAATGTAATAGCTAAACAATTATAAATGTGGTAGCCACTTGGTGCTTCCCGTGCTCTTTCTTCCCACTTTTCTGTTTGTAGCTGAAGATTTGTTTTGATGTGTTATGCTACTGTGACGGAAAAGTTGAACTCCATGAATTTACTGCTATACATGTCGCCTGTAGCTTTTCTGGTTTTGCTGCCTGCGCACTGATAATGGAGCCCAATGCGTTGAATCTAACGCTCTCTTGGAAAAACTGATAAGCTGATGCTGATTCTGCTTTTGGTGAACTCTACAATCGCCTATTCAGCTAACTTGTCTAACTTCCTGGTTACCAAGCATACAATCCCGTTAACTCTCCAGGTTTGTGTTTCTATATTTTCCCTTTTCTTTTTTAGATAACATACTGCCTTTTGATGTCTGAACCCTGAACATGAATTAATTTTTTATAAGAGAAGGCTGTGGCTAGCTTTTTGGGGAAAGGAATAAACAAACAGAAGCTATGCAGCAAGAATTCCTGAAAAAACCCAGGAGAAAACCAAGAAGGGGAAATGTAGGTCCAGATCCAATATTGTTGATTCTCTTTCTTGGTTGTATGAGATCTTACTGAATTCATCCCGTCACAAACTATAGCAGGACTTTAGGTCATCAATTAGGAGTTAGCTTCACAGAGATAACTGAAATAAACCTGCTTCCTTTAAGTTTAGAAACAAGAGATATGGCTTACGATAAATGGTTAGCGAACTTTGCCCTGTTTAATATTGACTATATGCTGGAGGAATCAGATGTCTTTGCTTTCGTTCTGCTTGCTGCTTAGTGACTGCTTTCATATACGCTGATCTTTACTGGCTGAATCCTATAGCATATGGTTTTGGTGGAATATCTCCAGAAATAATTTGTCTGCAGTGCAAATCTTTTTCATTTAAAATTCTCCAATGATTTGTTAATGCAAAGAGTGGGCTTTCTTATTGGTTGGGGAACTTGTGCTCAAATTAATCACTGACACACAGCTTCCAAGATGTGGTTAAGATCTCGAGTCCTTCAACACGGACTTGCTCCTTTGCTTGTACCATGTCAGAAAATCAACTTAAATAATCTTATCGCACACCACCATATTTAGTCTATAAGCTTACTTCAATTAGTCAAAGACCTTTGCTTTTCAGTAATCAAACATCTTGCAAGTTACATTGTCGAAGAACTAGGTACAGAGAATCTCTCCAATGTCTACTTTGCATGCTGTAATGTATAGAATATATTATATGGGAACACAACTCTGATCTTTAACAAAATTCCTCGAACTTTTTGTGTCTTAGGCAGGTCTTAGGCAATGCAAAAGGTGCAGTAGCTGTTGTGATCTCTATTATGATATTTCAGAACCCGGTTTCCTTCATAGGAATGGCTGGCTATACACTTACAGTGCTTGGAGTTGCCCTTTATGGAGAAACCAAGAGAAGATACAAGTAGGGGTTTGGACGTTTACATCTTCCATTTAATTCATGGCGATTCTTCAAAAGATGGCTAGAGAGGAACAAAGGAGAAACAGACCAAAGTCCCTCAAGGAAAAGGGGACAAAAATTGTGTTTATTCATCGCAGGGAGATGGCCTTGTACTCTGCTTTTCTGACAGTCCCTGTCAAAAGATCCAGGTTTATGGTATCTTCTGTTGGACTGAATCATTTACTGTAGGCTACGTTTGTCAATTTTCTGCGGATAAGGGCGCTTACTCTTCATGTTCCGGCCTAAGGCTAATGTAAGAATATTCACTGTATATATTTGTTGGACTTAAATTTTCCTTGTAATTACAACACTTTTGCACCTTCAAAAGACGATTGACTGTCCAACACTTGACAGCTTATATACCATCTGTTATAATAAAAGGATGATAAGCAGAAGATTTTCTGAGTTGCAAATGAAAAAAATATATTATGATCATGTGGTGAGATGTGGACAGTTAGTTGTAGCATGAATTTTTATCATCCCAACTTGCAGAGTAAAACATGAAACTGATCTTTGGAGCTTTGCGGTAACCTACATAATGTACATGACATTATTCAACTCAAGGTGCAAAGACACTAGGGGTAGCTAGGGATGTTCATGGGGAGGGGATTCTCCACTCTCTCGTGGGGACCCACTCCGAATAGAGCGGATTTGAAGAGTTGAAACGAAGACAAAGATAGGAGAGCAGGGAAATCCCCGACTGGGATTGGGACAACATGTCTTCGTCCCACAAACCTGACTCCAACCCTTCCTACGATTGATTTTAGAAAGTTGGGATTCATCTGAAATAAAACAACCTATGAGAGAAATAAATAAAAGGAAGTATCTTCTTTTTTGAATTTGTAAACTCATCGTGATTTCTCACTTTCCTACGAATGTGTGTTTCACCATCCTTTTTTTCTCAACGGATCCTTGTGGGGACAAGTGGAGACATGGCGATGGGGCTTTTTGGTTTCATCACGGGGACGGGGATAGGATTTTGAAACGGTCATGGGAACGGAGACTTTGTTCTCCTGACATCCCTAGAAGTAGGGATATTGTCCCGAATGGAATGGGGAATACCTGATCCAATTATATTCGGTTTTGAGTACAGAAATAAGATGTCTCTGTTCATACCCAACCCAATATTTATCTTCACAACTACCTGATATTATATATATATATATATCTTTAAAACTGATCTCTTTGAACTTATTTTTAATTTTCTAAGAAAGGAGTATTATTTAAAATGAGACCATATACATAATCAGGTTATTAGAAATAAATTACTGTTTAAGGTGGTTTGAACATATAGAAAGAATATCAAAAGAAGAACCTTTAAGAGGATACGAAAAACTAGATTTTGAAAGTATTAAAAGAAGTAGATAGCTACTACAAAAGTGTTGAAAAGAAACAATAAAGAATGATGTAGCTTATTGTGAGTTAATTGCTAACATGGCACATGATAGGACTATATGGAAACAAAGAATTCATGTAGGTGATCCCGTGGGAAAAAGGCTTAGTTGTTCTTGTTATTTTAAGAGTATTATTTAAAAGTTATAATAAATTTTTTTAAAAATCAACTCTTTATTACACTTATATCTTCCAAAAACAAAAGGTAAACATGAGAATGTCATGTTGAAGAAGAGGGCATCCAAAGCTCTATATAATATAAAACAACACGCTTGTTACACTCTTCCCCACTAAAAAAGTGAAGCGTGGAGATATTCTGTGGGAGGTAGGCAATATTTGACTCATACGTAACCCAGCCAAATCATAAGGACCGAAGTCGTTCCAACGACGAGAAACTCGGCTTTGTTTAGCAGCCCGACGCAAAAGCGTGACAGGGTAGGGCAGAGGTGCACAGGCACCGGATCTTTCTTTCCCTCTCCTCCTTCCTTTCGTCGGGAGTTCTCTCTCTGAATGGGTCTGGTGGACTACGGTTACGGCTCGTCTTCGGAGGAGGAATCACAGAAAGAAGAAGAGGAAGAGGAAGGAAGAAAAGAAGAAGAAAAAGGGGACACAGAGAAGGAAGGGTCCGGACAAGGACCGCATCAAAACCCTAGTTTTCTTCCCCCGCAATCGACCCGGTAAATCTTCATCTTTTTCTCACTATCAATGCCCTCTATGCCTGCGTTTCTGGTGAATCTGCCGTTCCGTGTCCTGATAGCCGAATGCTGCTTCCCGGGTGTTTCGGATGATTCTCAAGTTGGAACCCGTGGCGGTTTCGGCAATCTAGTTACTTTTGTGTAGTTCCCTTGGTTTGATGGCGACATCGTGGTTAGATGCTTATGAAGCAAAGGGAGATTGTGTTTCTGTTGTTCCCTTCTCTTTTTTTCGTGAGATCCTAAGTTCTGCGAGTTTTCCTCTGAAGCCTCTATGAAGAATGTTAATTTCAGATTCAATGATACTATCAGCGTTGTGTTCTTCTATTTAAAAATAATGGACAGATGAATTATTTTATATTTTTTTAAAATCTTTACTAATTGTAGAATTGCAGGATAATTTTGATACTTCTTATTGGTGCTTGTCATTTATATACTTATGGTTTGGGAGTCGGAAGGTGCTTTCTACAATGAGAAGTAGTGATTATATTTCTTGTCTGGAGATGAACTCATGAAATGCTTTTTTTTTTTTAAATTTAGATGCATTAATTACTTTGGTTTCTTAGTTGTATTTTTGCAAGAATCGGAATTCTAGATTTTAATTTCCAATGTTGCTTCTTCGCTTCTTGGACAATGATTAGGGAAGCGAAGGAACTTAACTCTCAAGCTCTGTTTTTATCTTTCAGGAGCTCCTCGTTACGTGAACAGCAAGTTCAGAAACCACCAACAATTCATAAGCTTCCCGACGTTTCCCTGCTTCTAGATACACCTTCTTTTACTTCGGACCAAATGAATGGTAGTGATCATTTCTCTAGGGTTGCGGCTGCCATAGCTGCACGTGAGCTGAAGAAGCGAGAGTCGAATGGTTCACTTCCACAACGGAAAGTTCCTAGGGGAAACTTTCCTCCTCAGAGAATTCAACCTGACACTCTTGGGGGCCTTCTCATGCCGCCACAAATTAATGGAAGGTTTGATATGGCTTCTGTTTGTCTTCATGCTAGGTTTCTCTCTCTGCCTATAAGTAGTGATACCATGTCTTACCAATAAACTCAATGCATTTTCTTATCCTGAATTTGTTATAGGGAGGCATGTACACCTTATTAGAAAGTTATTTCATAATTTTATTTGGCAACCTTCCTCAAAAATTCGTTTCATTTTGCAGTGCTTAGTTCCTTCTGCACTGCATTTTGGGACAGACAATAGGCATGTTTTTTCTGGTTCTTCACATACTTTTAGTTTGACCTGCTGCGTTTGTTAGTAACTTATTTTTTTCGGATATGTTTCTTATTTTCATACATTTGATAATGGTGTTTCAAAGTGCTTCTTTGGTGTGCATGACTTGCGGGGACACACACACACACGTATACACATGTATTTATATAACTTTGATCTTTAAAATGATTTTTTAAATAATTTCTTGAGGAAAATTGTAGTATAACTTCTATTGTTGTCATTTGCTACTATTTATATTTGAAAGTTAAACCATAAAGGTTTTTGCAATATTTTCTCGTAACATAAACAGATCATTATTGCAGCTAAAGAAAAAGTGAAAAGCCTTGCCAACAAATCCTTTTTTTTTGGGGGGAAGGGGGAAGTGATGCTGGTGGGGTGACTATGCTTCCTATAGAAGATGCTATCCTATCAAAACTTGGCATGAAGAAAATTGAACAGGTTTATTCTCTATATCCATGCATGGACAAGGAGATCTGGACTTGATGCTTACTAAAACCTACCCATGGCATGAGCGTGTGAGGGAGGGAAACGAAATTCACAATGCTGTGGCCATAGGGTGGTGACTCCACTTTGTTGCATGCTTCAAGTGTTTCAGTGAAAGCTGATTAATGCTGTGAACTTGAAAGCACTAACTTTATATTGACTTAATAGTATCGGTGTTTTAGATGTTATCATCTTTTTGTAATTTCTTGGAGTAGAAGGATTTTACATTGTTCATGTGTTGGAGCTAGAAGAATTTAGATTCATTTTTGAATCAGATAAATCCATTCTTTAGCTGTTTATTCAGTGTTTGCATATTTTACTCTCAAATTCACTATTTGCAAACGAGAAGAATTATTTATGAATACTGTACTTTGCTTCTGAGCAGGAGTAACATTGTGACGGAAGACATTGGTAAGCTTTTTGTAAGGAGACGGCATGAGGAAACTGATGGTCATTCTGGTCATTAAGATGCTTGAGTACCTCTCACATGTATGTATGTCTGCCAAGAGTTGGAAATCACATTGTACAATATTGCTTATGCTGTACAAAATAGGACTTCTTTTGTAAGATGTTTTTTTGGTGGCTTGTCCACATAAAACAGTTTAGCTTTAGAGTATGTTTTCATTGTTCAAATTTGCCAGATACCTCCAGGTTCTTATGAGAATCGTTGTCAACCTTTTTCTGCAGTAGTGCACCTTAAAACTCATTCAGGGCGCTACACATCCTGGATGAAACTCATGCAAGCTTTCTTTCTCTAATTTGACTTCATAGTTGCTTTTAGAATGGTCACTTTGATAGGAAAGCACATTCTGAAACGAATTATTTCAGCATAAGAACATGGTTTTGTCAATCATCAGATTCTGATACATGAGGATTGTTGAACCTCAAAATTCTCTGTAAAACTTCATTGAAATAGGTAAGCTTGAATTATGCTTTTAGCCAACCAAACCATGTAGGTCATCCCTACGGTTAGATTTGAGTGGCAATTTCTAAGTTGATAAATCACATGGTACGATATTGCTTATGCTGCACATAATAGGCTCCTTTTGTAAGATGGTTTTTAATTGCTTGTCCACATAACGACGGTTTAGCTTTGGAGTATGTTTTCTTGTTCAAACTTGCCAGATTCCTCCGGTTCTCATGACAATTGTTGTCATTTCTTTTCTTCTTTAAAACTCGTCAATAAAGCGCTAAACATAATCTGACCTTGCAGTTGCGTTTATTATGATCATTTTGATAGGAATCACATTCTGAAATGAATGATTTCAGCATAACATCATTTTATCAGTTATAAATCTGATGCGTGAGGACTGTTGAATCTTAAAGCTCTCTATAGGACTTCATTGAAATGGAATGTTTTTAGCCAGCCAAACCGTGTATATCATCCTTAGGGTTAGATTTGAGTGGAAACTTGAGAAAATGCTGACTAGATGCTAGAAAGGAATTGGTACTTCAGCAGAGCGTGTGTTTGTGCGTGCATGTTGGGAGAGGAAGAGAGATGGAGCGGTATGCCTGCATTACGTCCTAAACAGCCTGCACAGAGAATTCTTATTTCTGCTTGATCTAAGCTTATAAATATGCTGAATTTATATTGGGAAATAGATATCGGATTTGTTCAATGGTTTTCAGCAAACCTGTGATGCTGAATAATTTACAAATTGAACAAAAAGCATGTTAATGTTCGGAAAGTGTTTAGAATGGTTCAGGCTATGATTTGTTTTGGGACCTCCCTCTCTCTCTCTACACGGTCCAGTGTAGGTACTTGGAGTATGGGAACATTGAATGGTTAGTTAATGGAAGTGGTAGATATTATGATTCGAAGAAAGATTCACATTTTATGTTTACAAGAAACAAAATGGGTTGGATATAAAGCAAAGGATGTTAAGAATAGATGTTTTAAATAATGGTACTTAGGAAAGAAAAAGGCTTAAAATGGAGTTGGTATTATTATAAATAAAGATTTAAAGGATAGTGTAGTAGACATATAACGATTTGGTGACCGAATTATGATGGTGAAATTAATGTTAGGAGTAGAGACTTTGAATATAGTTGTGCTTACTCATCCAAGTAGGATTAGAAGATAATATAAAGAAAGAAGGCTTTTTTGAAAGAGTTAGATAAGGTAATTCAAATAATTCTACAAAGGAGATGATTTGTTTAGGAGAAGATTTAAATGGACATGTTAGTAAATATTCATTACGATATCGAGGTATTTGTGAAAACTATGGTTTTGGAGATATAAATGAGGAAGGTAGGGAGATTTTAAATTTTGCTATTGCTTTTGATCTTTATAGCTAATACAATTTTCAAAAAATGAGATAAATATTTTTATTAAATTATTTTTTATTAGGTGAAGTGGGACGGGGCGGAACAGGGCCGGATTAACAGTAAGGTCATCGTCGCAGGTATGACATCACAGTCACTTCTTTCAATTTTCTGTCATTGTTACAACTGCAGACAGCTAATGCCAGCATTTCTCATACAACCTCGCTCCGTCGTAATCCTTAAAAGCCCTACATGCCAAAGAAGCACAAAGAAAGAGATGGAGTGCTTAAGCGCTTCACCGCTGCTCATTCTCTTATGCCTTCTTCACCACCGTCAATGTATGTCTTACATCATGCATTGTTTTGAAGTAGTTCTTTTGGAGAAGGCCTTACATGATGTAATCCAACCGCAAGTGTACCACTGTGTTATACATCTCAAGTGGTAAGTGTACCACTGTGCTATACATTTCATGCCAAAATTGAATATTTATGTACAAGGAAAGATCGTATTCATAATGAGATTATTGGAAAGAAATTGAGAATCGCATCAATAGATGATAAAATAAGAAAACCGTTTAAGATGGTTTGGAAAGACTATCGAAAAAAGCCCCGATAAAAAGATATAAGAAACTAAATGGTGAAAATGTTAAAAGAGAGAGGAAGAAGACCACAAATGTGTTACAAGGAAATAATAAAAAATGATCTTAGCTTATATTTATTGTTAGACGATGAAAATGTTAAAAGAGAAAGATGAAGAAGACCACAAAAATGTTACAAGGAGGCAATAAAGAATGATCTACCTTATATTAACTGTTAGTATAACACATAATCGAGCTCTATAGAAATAAAGAATTCATTTAGTCGAGCCTATCTAGTTTGAGGAAAGGCTTGGTTGTTGTTATTGTCACACCCTAAGTACCTGCGATCAGTCAAACATGGCACATGACCTTGGCATGAGGTGATAAAAACCTCTAAATGTAGACAAATTTTCATTAACCCACTAAAGTTCAAATAATTATATATGAGAACTCTATACAATTTCGAATTTCATGTTTCAATTAATCATTTACATTATTTACAACTCTATGCTAGTTTCTCCAAACATTTGGCTTTCAAGCTAAGTCAATCTAATTACACATCAGTGCAGCATAACCTATCACATAATAGGGAAGTGGGTGGATATACACGAAGAGCTTGTAAGTTTAAAATAAACATGCATCATCATTTCTAAACATTTAGAAAATAGACATGATTTTCAAATATGTAAGCAAGTCAATAACTTATACATACACCAATACACTATTTAGTTTGGATATTAAGACCCAATACTATGTATACTGCCAAGCCATGGGATTTGCCAACACTTCCATGAGTGATCAACAAAATTCATTAGCTTTCATAGCGAGGTGTTTTCCTTATAATTCGCTCTTCTAACCTAAAGAGCTGATTTTTAGAGACCTCGCGTGCAACCATATACATGTAGGATCATACATTCACACAATTTAGAAGGTCTGTGGCCTTACGAAACTTACTAGTAGAAAGGTAGTTGCTTCGTTGTCTTTGACGCAGCGCAAAGACTCGCAAGAGTCGAGTTTCGAACTTGCATGCCCATCTACTGATCAGCTAATCAGCCTGATATGGTGAGCAGCTCTGTCAGATGATTCATTACATAATTTTGATTTGCATACATATTAAGTTAGCAATTATAACATCATGTTAAATAGGTAAAAAGTTGACAAATACCACACATCGAGATTTAAATCCCAAGGCTAAATCCATCATTCTCTCATAAAATGCACCTTAACTCGGTCAATAAGCAACAATGAAAACGTTGCCCTGTGAAAGCATGTGCAACCATGAATCTTTTAACACTTCAAACTGCATCCAAATCAAATACCCAATGGATCCAGGATCATCAACATACAGCGCCTGTTCTGGATCTATAGAGGATCTGATTCCAAAATAGTCCTACCCAAACCAGTAAATTGGATCGAGGTTGATAGACTCGATCAACAAACAGTTATCTGGTCTAGATAGTATCAGAATCCGCTTTAACAAATCTAGATACGGATTCCATCCTGATCAAAAGCCGAAACCAGATCCAAAGCAACCTATGTTGCGTCATCTTCACGTAACGTCACTAAGGACACAACACGAATCTATGGCAGCACACACGATCACGATCACGATCCTCGATATTGACAGGGAAGCTCGTGACGATACTAGCCACGGCGGAGGACCATGGTGGTGCCAGAACCTCTGCGTGGCTCTCGCCTCTCATTTTGCCACTTGAATGGATGTTGCGGGCCGTCAGAGAACGCCTGGATGTCCAAATGAGAGAGGCATTCCTCACCAAGCTTTCTACATCCCTTTTGCTCGGTATAATCTCCGACGATCGCCGCGGTACTTGCCGGACAAATCCAAAATGGTAATATAAATTCGTACCTTTATCTGCTACATTCTTTGGAATTCTTCTTCGACTTTGGAACTTTGGAATTTCTCTCGTTAGAGGGGTCGTGCGTGAAAATCACGGCCTTTCTAGGCCTTAAATAGGCATGGGAAAGGGATGAATCGAAATGAAAACCTTCCCCTCAGGGTTTATGACTTCCATTATTGCATTCAGCCAATTTCCCATTGCACTCCTTTTTCCCTTTCCGATTTGATTCCGAGAGGCTTAGCCTCAGAGGAAATCCCAAAGCTTACGATATCAATTTCTAAGATTATCTGATTGCAGAACGTGGTTCCAAAAGATGGATATGTAATTAACTGACAATATGCGCATTGTCCTCGCTCATACGACCAACTCACTTCCTTCTTCAACGTATTTCCCTTATTGGGGACCGATTTTCTGCTCATGCCCTGTTTCTTCCTCTCGCCGAATCAAATCACATTTGGCATCGGCTCATGCCCTTTTCACCAGACTAACCCGGCCGCCATTAGTGGCCCAAGTGTCGGATGCACTCAACTCTTTAAGCACTTAGACACCAAGCAGAGCGCTCGACTCCTTAAGTTGCAGGTGTGAGTTCGATTTAGGCTTGCATACCAAGCTTCAGCCTCATCTTACTATCTACCTTTAGTGGTGGCCATGACTTCTCCGCCTCACCGTCTTATACAAGAACAATCACTAAGTCTTTTGTCTTGTTAGATTCGTGAGATCTGTTACCTACATTGTTTTCATAGAATCTAATCATGTACCAGATAAACATTTTTTATCTTGTTTTTAATTTTAACATTTCCACATTCTAGTATTTTTTATAATATGTATTTAAACCGCCTTCAATAATTTTTTATTTATTTTTTCATGTATATCACCCCTAATTTATTTCTAACAATTTTTATGATCTTTTTTTGTGTGATCATAAATTCATCTTAATATCTTCATTTTTATCATTCAACATAAATCATATTGTTATATAAAAAATCTCTAATTAGTGCTCTATAATATTTAGTATGAAAGAGAGAGAGAAAAAAACTACGTTTCATTTTCTTTTATTGATGATAGACTTTAAATGTAACTTTCGGGCTATGAGCCACTATCTTTCGAGCGGAGAGCTAGAGATATATTGTGCATCGTGCAAGCACAGTGCGGCTTGACTTGATTCATTTACAAGGTCAAAGAAGCTCAAGTCCCCAGGAGTCCAAGACTGCGGTTGTATTTTCCCACGTATGAGAACTCCCAACACGTAGTAAATGCAATGCAAAGGCAGACACTAGAGAGCACGGAAATCTATGTGGTTTTCCCAATAACCTAAAACATCACAAAACACAAGATTCAGGAATACTAAAGAAATTATCTTGAAAATGAAATTTCGGCGCATTGAAATCACTCACAGATTCTCTAAATTTCCCTTTGATTTCTGTGGAAAAACCGATGCCCAAACAAAGTTATTAAAATGGTATCGTACAATATAATATGATTTAATTGTTTATCTGGAATCCAAAGTATTTGAGTACAATTTATTAGATCATATTACCCTCTATCATATGATACGAAGCAATATTCTTCTGTATATACGATATCAAACGTCATGGTTTAACTTTTGAGACTCAAGTTTGTTTTAAATCCTCAGTCTACCTTCTTCGGCCTTCCTATCTCTTTCTCTTTCAAATTTAGAAGGTGACAAAAATCAACCACTCACAAAAGGGTATGTACATGCCTAGATTGTAATATAGCAACATGATGCTGATGAAGAAAGAGTATTTTCAAAATAAAAAAATTAGAAAAGGTACAAATCTAAGACGCCATGCAATAACATCAGAAGATAAGCTAATGCACCACCTTGTGGTGCAATATGCATTGATATTTTAGGCACAGTGTCGTTATTATATGATACGATATTATAACATTCAATAGAAATTAGAATGATTATTCTCCACATTCCCGTCGCAAGATTTTCACTTCAACAATCATAACAAGTCGGTTTGGTAAAGGATTTAACAGCGTTTAGAATATTGAACTTTTGCCACAATAATCCCACTTTACCTAACAAATATTGAACGAGTTTATGATTCCATGCCCGTACCAATCGAAATATTCAACAAGATTCCACACAAAATCAGAAGCTTCAGACTGTCATTAGAATCATACCTTCCTCTTCCATCGCACAGGCTTATTGAATTAATGCGAGAAACAATCAACAACTACAAACATGCAAACCCTTTAGCAAGCTTTGCTTCGTAATTTATATGAATATTTAAAATGTTGAAAACTTCGAAGCTTTTGGATATATCTATGTACATGAAAGCACCAATATCATCTTGGACCAGACAGCTCCATTGCTTCAATCACAAATGAAGTTTCTTCACAGCCATCTCCAAAGTTTGCAGGAACGTTAAACGTCCTCTGACAAGGAACTTGTGAATGCAATTCCTCCTGACGTTCTGCAGTCGGCGATCCCTCTCCCAGCATCTTCACAACTTCCGTCATTGTTGGCCTCAGCCCAGGATGAGACTGGGTGCATAATATTGCTACCATGGTTGTTCTTTCAAGTTCTAATGCATCAAATGAACCGTTAAGATCTCTATCCACCAAGAGTTCCAATTTCTTCTCTTCATGGAGGGATTTCACCTGCATGTTCCAAAGAACCCCTTATTGCAAACTTTATCAGCATAGTAGCTACGGTCTTAGCAAAGGCCCAGAGTTTCTACCTGGATGCACGAGTAGGGGTCACCCCGACCCCAGCTCTTGAAAAGAAAGGCAAATGAGATAAATAATCCAATTACAATAAAAACTAACGTAAAGAGTAAGTGTGACATGAACTGCCACACGTGAACCATATGCAATCCAAAGGCTGTAATCTCCCAAGGGAAAACCTCACTATTGCCCGGGAATGATATTAGTGACCATGATCTAAACTCTAAGTGATAAATGACTTCCACAACCCACAAGAATGAAGCTTACAAAAGCAACATAGGAGCCAAATTTAAAATAGATAGATTTTTTAAATGTTATGGTATTTGCAGTCATAGAACCACCCTTCCCAGTCTGTATGAGTGCCACTTGACAGATTCCCAGCCATCTACTTCTCTTTCAGAAATAACTAAGAACTGGATACTTTTAGCGTTTGACTTGAACAAACCTTTCAGCAGATGCAGACCAAGGAACAGTATGCAGTAAAGCACAAATAGAGAATGAACTGATGTTTAACATAAATTAACTCTAAGATTAAGCTTTCCAAAACTAAGAAAGAAAAGGTAACAGAACAGCAAGTGTAAGACCGTAAGACAACAGATTTAGCTGAGACTAATTGTTGTAAATTTCATATATAAGAAAACCTCCACCTCTGAATCCTACATGGTACCGACTTGGTATAATCCAACTTGAAGAAAAAGAAGACTTACTGATGCCTCGACAATTCATTTGATATATAAAAGCTTCCAGTAACCATTCGGAATGCAAGCTATTTCGAAAACCAATTACAAAATTAAAAATTGCAAAGGCAAGCATAAAACAGATGAGACTAAGTTAAAAGGCAACAGCCAACCTCAATAGAATCAAATGCAATGAACTTAGCATACCCAATCAAGAAACATCCCTTTCTGGTGCGGAACATTTTCAGCACCCAAAGCTCTTGGCCCAGTTACAAGTTCCAAAAGGAGCATGCCAAAGCCAAAAACATCCGTTTTCTCTGATGACTGGCCTGTGGAAAGGTACTCTGGGGCAATATGACCAACTGTGCCCCGGACAGCAGTTGTGACGTGTGAATCCCTCCTGTCCAAAAGCTTTGCAAGACCAAAATCACCAACCACAGCTTCAAAAGTTTCATCAAGCAAAATGTTTGCAGCCTTCACATCTCTGTGAATGATTTTTGGGTTGCATTGCTCGTGCAAGTACAGCAGCCCTCTAGCAGCTCCAAGAGCTATCCTCATTCTTTTGCTCCAATCAAGTGTTGGTTTTCCTTGAAACTTGTCTGCACAAAGATAGCGTAACTAAGCACAAACATGATAATAAGCCATTCTCCATAAAGTTCTCCACAATGATCGGCAAGACTGGGTGAACGGGTGCTTGGCTAATATAGGCACTAAAATTTATCTTCTGTATTTATCCCTTTGACTGGAATTCGATGTTTTGTAGCTTGAATTTCTTCTTAGAGCTCTTATTCCAGATAGATAAACTACAGTAGTTCATTCTGATCAACACATCGAAAATTTAGGGAAGCGGCTAATCCCATGCATATTGTATGTACGTCTGGTGGAACAATTTGCATAGCATCATAAATAGCTATTCCAGGTATTACCCTTCATACTACATCTAATGTCTACGCTATCATCACATCTTTACTTGTTTCACTGTCACAACTCCAGGTAGTAAACCCACCAAGTGACCCTCTTGTGATCAATTTCAGCTTGCGCAGGTAAATAAAGGAAATGCAAGAGTAAAACAGAGTACAGCTACCTCTTAAACGATCAGCCACACTTCCATTTGGCATGTATGGATACACTAGCAGCCTCTCATTTGTAGTCATACAAAAGCCATATAAGCGCAAGAGATTCCTGTGCAGAGCCAAACTAATCATCTCCACTTCGGTCTGAAATTGAACTTCTCCAGTAAAATTGGGATCTCTTAATCTTTTGACAGCAATCACAGTCCCATCCCTCAGGGATCCTTTGTATACTATGCCAAAGCCTCCTTGGCCTAAGATGTTCCTTGGATTGAAGTTATCAGTGGCAACCTGGAGATCACGATGTGAGAACCTCTTTACATGTCCCATATCAACTTCGTAAAGGTGATGATGCTCTGCAGAAATCAAAATATAAAATAAAATAAAATAAAATAGGGCTTCTACAAAGTGAAAGTTACCAAAAAAAATTATGGAAAAAAGGATCCTCAGCACGATAATGTTCAAAGGAAATTTTGAGATGCTAAAACTACAAAGAAGTGCTACTTGAAGACTGTTTTGAGCTGATTATCCAGACCGTTCAGGATACTAGATCTTCACATACAAGAATCAACAAAACCTACTAGAAGACTTCACCGGAAAAAAAAACTACTAAAAGATGTCAGCAACCAATTTGCTTAGGCCACTAAAGATCTTAGTCAGTCCTGTCATTCTATACAAGCTCTATAATACCCAATGCTATTAAAAGCATACCATCATAAGAAAGAAATGTGCATGCTCTGCATGCCCTTAACCAGCATAGAGCCAACATAGTTAGAATGACAAGAAAAGACAGGCAACCAAGGCTTGCAGAAACAACAGCAACCAATCTGTGATTATGGGATACTGAAGATGTAACTGTTTCTGCAAAAAAGAACCATGAGACAAGTGTTATCCAGAGGAACCTTGCTCTAAATAGAAACAAATGAGCGTGACATATTGCAGGTTTGTGAATACCGTTTACTTGGTTGGATGTGTTCTTGCAGCCCTTCAAAAATGAGTTCACACAAAGAAAACTGTTGCCTGCAACACTGAAACCCACAGAAATTTCACTAGACTAACATGATTTGTAGAGCATTATAGGTGCTGACATGCAAGAAAGAATTCATATTCACTCTAGAAACATAGGGTTTGCTACCGGACACCACCTCACTTCGTGTATGGCCCTTTGGGAACCACCCCTATGAGTGTGTGCATATAGCCTGCTGACCTATCCATTCACATCAAGGAGAAAATGATTACATGGCTCAGATACGAGCCAGAGTCCTTCACCGCTACCTGGTGCACATCTGCGATGCATTTCTTGCAATGAGCAATTGTTATCCAAGGAAATCATCTTACAACCATCAACCTATAAAAGCCGAAGCCACCAGACAATGTCTAGGTTTAAACTTTAAACTATCAACGAGAAGAATAATTTACATATACACTGACATCCTTCAAGAAGTGTAAAATGTCATTTAACGTTAAAGATATACTTCAGATATAGCTATTTTCAAGACTCAAAGTGTGATTCAGTATGAGACAAAAACAAGTGTTATGACGTATGACAGGTATCCCAGATTCCCACGACATAGTAAGTCCACGTCAAGTCCTAGACCCGTCAAGAAGAGCCCATTCTCACATTCAGTCACGTCTAGGAAAAACTTCATAATGACCTCCATTTTTCAACAGTATGCAATACAAAGTTGCACAAAAAAGAAAATTATGTGGAAAGAAAATGTTTCCAATATTACCTGAAATCCTTTGCAAGTATTTTAGGAGCAGGGCCACAGAGATTGTTGAATGATAAATCCCTGTTTCGTAGTCATTGTTCAATAAAGCAGTGATATCGCAAAGGGAAGCCAAATAACAAGAGTGCAGTAAGAAGCAAAAGGATGGAATACATACAAGAAGGAAAGACCTGTGAGATTTGCAACAGCTAGGGGGATTCGACCAGATAACCTATTTCTATTAAGCCGCCTAAAAATCAACCAAAGGTAAAGATCAAGAACAGAATCAGCAAAAGCTTAGAGCAACATATAGAGCCTGCCAGTGGCATAACTTACTTACAGGTAACTGAGATATGTTAACAAGCCCAAGGTGCTTGGGATTTCCCCAGCTAACTGATTTCCTGAGAGGTCAACAGTTCGCAGTTTTGAGAGCTTCCCAATTTCAACAGGAATAGAACCAGATATGACGTTATTTTGCATTAACCTGTTCAATGTGATTTCACAGACAAATATAGGCATTAAGCAACCCCACGATGGATGTCTAATCAGTTCAGATTGGTTTCAATACAGTAAAACCAACACGATGAATTTTAAAAAGGAAAAGAGAGCTAGTATCCAGAAGTTCTCCACAATGGAAGTCAACATTACATCATACATCACACGGAACTTAGAAGGTATATTCCAAAATGAGAGAGGTCATTTCTGGATAGTAAAAATAGAGAGCTATCACTAGAAGAACGACTAATAACATGATTAGTTGATATACAAAACCAAAACCCCAACAGAAAATGTTTTAGTAAACTGCACGTGAAAAAGAAAGTAATACAGCGAATCAGGTGAGCTTCAGAATATTGCCATGTTTTTAGCATGCTTCAAGTTATGATGTTCAAGTAGTAACCAAAAACTGTAGAAAACAATTAGTTTTCATACACTCATATCACCGAGAATCCGCCAGTCGCATAATATTTGACAAACGAATTAAGAAGCACGGCATAGAAACTCGTATCAAAACAATAATGATATTATCAGATAAAATAATTATTCAGATATTCACATTGTCTGTAGATGACTCAAATTGCCAATGCTATGAGAGAGAACTCCAGATAAACCCTGGCTCGGCATCTCCCTGCCATTAAGGTAAAAAAGTTAGTGAAAAAGAGTGTATCTCAAACCACACGGCGCCAAGCAGAATCCCAGTTCATAAACACTCCAAATGTTACTAGTCCCACACCCAGAAAGGTGAAAGACAAGAGGACGCCTGACAAGGATCCTCCAGTCATATAAGATAAATATCAAAAGCTAAAATGGCATTGCCCAAGAAGACAAATGAAACCTACAATGCAATTACAAAGCCAGTGGAGTCACACCCAATGAAGCTCCAAGTGCAAGGATCCACTGAATTAATGTCCCATCCATCCAAGACATGTGATTTATCAACTAGCTCCTTCTTCAGTGCCATCAAAGCAGCCACTGCAGAACACGAACCAACAATACGTTTCATAGTTATTACCATAATAATGGTCGTGAATATATACATACATATATATATATATGTATGTATATGCACACACACCATGAACTTCTTAGAAAATTAGACTTCAATAACCAACGACAACAGCAATAGAAATAATGGTAATCAAACAACGTCGTGTTAATGTATGAGGGAAAGCATATTGAGATAACCCGTTTTCAGAGATCGTTTCCTGCTCAACAAACAGCAGCTCGCAACCTTCAACTAAAACAATAAGGGGAACGTATAAAGGAAACAAATTTTCAGAAAGTTCAATTGGGAACCGCTTCGGTTCCTGTAGTTCCCAACTCTACATTTCTGGACAAATGGACTCGTCTCAACAACAAAGAGGTCCCCTAAACCCCTCTAGCTTGTGAAAAGAGCATGACATGTAACTCATTGCGGTTAAGGTTTTAAACTGATGGACGACAAATTTTCACATTTCGGTTCGTACAGTGCATTTTAGTAAGGGATTGTAACTTTTTCTCAAAAATAAGATAAAATAGAAACCACTCGATCTGAGCCCTCATGGAGCAACAAACAAGAGACATCAAAACGACGAAAACAAAACCAGGGTTTCATTCGCGTACCTTCATAGTTCACCCCCTTTGGAGAAAGCAAGCTATCCGACGGAGAAGCGGCTATTGGAGCTAAAACGTACACCAAAACACTCAGAACAACTGCTGCCACAGCACCCATTGATTCTACAGTCTCCTCTGTTAGGATTTAAACGCACAACAATTCCGATCGGAGAGTGGTGCTTGTGGGAGAGCAAAAGTTCGACCCTGCTTCTGTCGGCCATTAAAGGGAAAGCTTTCCTTCTCTTAATCGCTCGATCAGCTAAAAAACATCGAAGAGATTGAATTATGGAAAAGGAAACGAGGGGAACCTACCGATACAATAGGGGTGGAAACTCGAAAACCTAAGTAGGGAAAACAAAGTAAGAGCTTCGAGATCAGTGACTGACAGGAGATTGCCGCCAGACCATTGAAGAACGAGCGTCAACGGTCGGACTCGTTGTGTTCGGGTTTCCGGGGAAAGGGCAGTACCAGACCCGGATCCTGGTTATATCGGGTCTTCCATGTGGAAATACCCAGATCCTGGTTTATCGGGTCTTCCATGTGGAAATACCCAGATCCTATAAAAAAAAACTCATACATATGTATTTGGGTGGTACTATTCAGACACCTGTTTTTTTAATAAATCTATATTTTTTATCATTATTTAAATGCTCTTCTTTCATTTCTCTCTCTATTCTCTCATTGTAGATACCATTTTTCATAAAAAATTATATTTAATCGTATCATTCTTAAAATAAAGTGACTCATTATTGGTGTTTTTGGTTATTAAGTAAAACACATCTTAGGTACGTCGATTTCTTCTCTTGTTAGAAATATTTGTTATGCATGGCAATTTAAAGCTCTATTTTCTATCATTTTTCATGAGATTTGTATTTAGATAAAGATAGAGATTGAGAATAATAGGGAAAGAAGTTCGAAAGAGACTGGGAGAGATAGACAAAAAGACAAAAAAATATTGATGAAAGTTTAAAAAAGAAGAGTTGAAAAGCATAATATTTATAAAATTTAAATAATTAAGAAAACATTAAAAGAGAGATCGAGAAAGATTGTTGGAAAGAAAGGAGAAGTTAACATTATGCATACACATCATTGAGAGGAGCAAAAACAATGAGAAAGAAAAAGAGATCGGTGAGAAGGAAGTGAAGAAAGAGAATATGCAACAAGGGTAATTTAAGGTTTTTTTAATAATTTAGATTTTTATAAAAAGGATGTATGGACAATAATTATGTTTTTTTCCTAGGGTGTTACTAAAAGCGCACCATTTTTAATGAAGGGTTTACTCTTTATTGTTGAAAACATTCATATTATCCTCGTTATGTAAATTATATTTTTTCTCTATCCTTCGGACTCAAAAAGATGCACTCTACTCGCGTGAGGTATATTATATAAAGAAAACATGCAAGGCTTCTTTTTCATAGGAAACCTACTCATTATGTATTTCCTATTTGAAAGAGATG
The DNA here is from genome assembly GCA_036023115.1 of Brasenia schreberi. Lineage (NCBI taxonomy): Eukaryota > Viridiplantae > Streptophyta > Magnoliopsida > Nymphaeales > Cabombaceae > Brasenia > Brasenia schreberi. The sequence continues at coordinate 2,266,010 of JAYKKT010000066.1, forward strand.
TGTCTAAGGTGCTTCATTTCTTTTTATTTTTATTTTTCATAAAAAAATAGAAAGATAGAAAGAAAAACAAAGGAGCAAGGTGGTTATAGGCTTCCATGGCACGAAAGAGCGAAAAGAATGAAGAGAAATGAGAGGAGGAATAGAGGGTTGTCAATGGGAGATACCAATTACGAGAGAGAGAGGAGTGACATGCTTTAGTGGTGAGTCCTAACTTCACAAAAGAGACAAAAGGAGGGAGGGGCGACTGTAGGAGGGTGTATTCTTAGTAATTTAGAGTGTACATTTTTTCGTAACTGAAACACTTATATCTAACTTAATCAACTGTGTTCAGATCTGACTTATGTACAAATTTTTGTTACCCAGTTCCATGTATTAGTTTGGTTTCTAAGTCCGACCCAAATCAGCAAACACATAAATCCAATTGTTCTCATATCCAATCCATCGGTTTGAGGCCAAAGCAACTAGAGCAATAGAATACAAGTCAAATTAATTATGATTTATTTTATTCATAAACAAGTTTTTAACATTTTAGCTTTAAATGTTTCAACTAATTATAAAAGACATTAGTTTAAAAAATGAAGATATTGAGGTGGATGTATATAATAAAAGTAAGAAAGATTAACTTGTAACAAGTTTATTGGACAAAAGGTATAGAAAATAAAATGAGAGACAAAGTGAAAGTGTTTTGGAAGTGAGGTCGGGCTAGACATGACTGGTTTTGGTTTTGGGGCGGTTGTGGTTTGAGTTTGGAACCGCTCAAAACAAATTAACAAAATCTTAATTTAAAAAAACTGGTTATATTTTGTACATACCAACGTACAATAAAATAATCTTTTTAAATATATTATCTTGTCAGACTCATGCACAACGTTATAAGGTGGCGAGGGGTGGTCCAGGGTAGAAGCGGGATCCAAAAAGGGTGAGGGACTGGCAGTTTGCGGGATGAGGCCAAGGCTGTTTAGAACCACCAATTTCAAACGGTTTCAACTCGTCGGTTTTTAGATCGATTATGGTTCCAGTTCTAACAGGTTTTTGGTTTTTGAAAATGTCAAAAATATAATTAAATTGAGTGTTTTCAGGTTTCAATTACGGTTCTGGGCTGGTTTGGACTGTTCCAATTCCAACCGGTTTCAAGGCTGGTCTGGTTTCGGTTTGAACCGACAAGTCGATTCCGAACCAGTCATGTCTAAGTCGGGTTCACCAATCCCCACATCCCACTAAATGAACAAAAAAAATACACGCCATGATATAAGCATATATGTAAAAACAAACATCACATATCATGTATATGCTAAACTTCTAAAGTCAAATATATACAATGTGCATATTCACATGTTCTAATATTGTGCCAATGAAAAGTAAAACCATGGTTTGCCGGAGAGGTTTAGTTCCTCCTCAACCAAATTGGCCACATACCATCCACCATGGTTTAGATAACTCATCACGATATGCGCCGGACTTACACGGTCCGACACGGATCTTCTCGAAATTAAATTTTTTTCTCATCCATAACTAAGTAAATCATCCATCCACAAGCAATATCACACCATACACATGTGCCTCAACCATAATCTCATACTAATTCTTACAATAAATGTGTTTGCATAAAGCATTTACAGGCAAGTAACACAACTCAATCAACAAGCATTTAGAGATTGATGAGTCACATTTACAACACGCACTCACACACACACATATACACACACATATATACACACACACACACAAACACAATGATATAAGAGATGCATTTAATTCAGCAAGTTATCAATAAGTGTCACAATTAACATAATATTAAATTTGGTTCCATCACGCGTTCAATGGTTCAAAACATGCATGAATTATAGAGTTCAAATGGCTCAAAAAATCATATAAATACTAAAGCGGATCCTATAACTAACCCTCCTCAATAAGCTCACTATCTAATCGCCAAGCACAATATAACCTTAATTACATTAAAGACATACTGTTTGGAGTTTGGTGCTTCAAACCAAGCTCAAATCAGAACTCCAAAGTCCAGATAAAAGGACCTGGATCCTGCACCGTTCATTTTGGACCTGAATCGATAATCGAACCCTATTGGGATCCAAACCAAAGGCTTGTCTACTTGTCGTGAGAAGCATGACAGAACACTACCTTACCCAGTAAGGGCTAGCAATCAAAACATCACACGGACACCGCATATAGCTACAAGGAGACGTTATGGGACTCGTAACACAAGGTACCTTTGAATGCCCGAGGTTTTTCACCAGCTGTGCTCACCGAGTCACGGTTGTGAGCCTTGATCAAGCCTAGAGGTGAACATTATTCCGATACAACCAAATAACCAAATCGAAATTTCTATTTCAGTTCAGTTCTATTAAAAATTTATTCGAGTTTAGTTTACATTATTATAAAAAATCAGTTCGGTTTTTAAGGTTTGAAAACCAAATATAAATATATACATATATATATGTATATGTTTATGCACATATATACATATACATAAATATACCTAAATATTATATATATACATATATATATATATATATATATATAGAGAGAGAGAGAGAGATAATTCAGCCCTAGAAGATAAAGTGAATAACATAACCCAGCCAAAATATTTTGGTTCGGGTTCAGTTTCGAAATTCAAAGGCTATTCGATTTCGGTTATTTCAGTTCAATAACCGAACTGACCGATGCACACCCCGCCTCTAGCACCTACTTGATGCACAAGAAGAGATATATTTTAGAAAGAAACATAGGTAAGTTTATTAATTATTTTTTGAACATCTGGTTCCAATTCAAAGATCGGGTCTGATTTTGGGATCTGGGTCTTGATGCAGATTCAAAGTCAGGCACTGCAGTCTACTCAACTTAGGAAGATTTAGTTCTCAAAATTATATTGATGCACTATATTAAGCTAAATTAATCATGTTCTTATTTCACTTAAATAAATTAATTACAAAGATTTATGTTATGATTATCCAACTAAAGTGGACCCATATTCAAACTACATCAAAATCCAAACCCGTTGACATAGAACGCTTTTCACCGGGTCAACTAAAAGCCAGGGCGTATGTTTTTGAGAAAAGAGAGTGTTTATCTAAACGCGATAAATAGGGAGTTTTACCATGCATTCCCCGGGTATCGAGTTTAGGACCTTCTTTGTTGTGAGTGAAGCCACCTGCCAGGTGAGCTAACGCTTCAAAGCGCCTTGCAAAAGAACTTGATGGTAGAAAAGAACGTCAAAATGTGGACTTGATATTACGGTGGTTATCGTCCTTCGTTCTTAAGAAAATACTTGGAAATAAATGCAACGAACACAATTAAGAGAGAGAGAGAAAGGGGGAGAGAGATCTGAGTGAGGAAGACGGAGCTCGTCTCGTCTTCCACCCTTCAACTACCACAGAGAGAGAGAGGGAGAGATCTCCTGGAATTCGAATTCCTTGGATTGTCAGATCTTGGCGATGGCGCTGAACATGAAAACCCTGACCCAGGCGCTGGCTAAGACGGCTGCGGTGATCGAGAAGACGGTGCAGACGACCGTTCAGGAGGTCACCGGGCCCAGGGCGCTCCAGGACTACGAGATCCTCGATCAGGTGGGTTCAGGCGGTCCGGGACTCGCTTGGAAGCTCTTTTCCGCAAGGCCGAGGGCGGCAAAGCCATCCCAGGCGCAGTACCCCTTCGTCTGCGTGTGGCTTCTCGACAAGAAGGCCCTCACCGACGCCCGAACCCGCTCTGGGCTCTCCAAGGCAGCGGAAGACGCCTTCCTGGATGTTATCCGCGCCGATGCGGCCCGACTTGTCCGCCTCCGCCACCCAGGCGTTGTCCACGTCGTCCAGGCGCTGGACGAGAGCAAGACCGCCATGGCCATGGTCACCGAGCCGCTCTTTGCCTCCGTTGCCAACGCCCTTGGCAAATTCGATAACGTCTCCAAGGTGCCCTCCGACCTCAAGGTGCTGGTAAGTAAACCAAACAGTTTCTGGTTCGCTCGCTCTTCGACTTATTAATTTCTTGTTGTCCGTCCGAAAGCATGTTAATTGTCGTGGTTCCTGTTATTTGAAGGAAATTTCCTTCTGAATCGAAATTGTGGGGAATCGGTGAGCTTTTTATTTGCTAGTAATGAGGGGGAAGAAAAACTTCTTTTGTGATTTTACCAGTCTGAGAATTGGAAGCGAAATCTTGCTATGAGCTTTTGCATGTTATCAATCAGGAGAAGTTTAGTGTTCTTTTGTGCTTGTTAATGTGATCTTATTGCAGTTGGTAGACGATATTAGTTCTGATGTGCTTAATTGTATAAGGATTTGATTTTCACTGATAGAGCGAGAAATACATTAGGAGAAGATCACCAAGTTCTATGCTGATTGATGCGATCTTGTTGCAGTTGTGTTTTGTTACTTCCTTAGATGTGCTCAATTGAGAGATAATTCGAATTTCGCTCATTGAACAATGACTCAATTTTGAGTTAGTTGTAGAGGGTAGTTTATGTACATGAGATCGTACTTCATGCTCATAGTCATGGAACGAAAAAACCATGAAAGCAATCAAATGTTGGGTGCTTGAGTTTTTCCATAATTTTCATGCCTAAACGTTCAATTCATGAGATTGATCTTTTCTTCATGCTAAAATTTGTTAAACTGAAGCATTTATTTATTTATTTATGAGGGGCCACTTTATCAGGTCCCATCCAACTTGCGAGGACGTTCTAGTAGTTAGATTGTTTGTTGATGAATCTTATCTCTATGATGATTATGCAACTTCTGAGTTCCAAAATCACAACCTTCTCCAGGTTGTTTCTAGGGCACATGCTTTTTGATCATACCCTTATTGCCAATCCAAATGTTCGCTCTGGATTCCCTGCAATTTGTCTCTCTGCATGTGCCAAGTTGTGGTGCAAATCTTCATCAGAGTTGTTTCTTAACTGAACTCATTTACTGCCTTTCTTGCTCACATAATCTTAAGAGACTTCAAAAGCCTTTCTACCAACCTTGACTGCTGTGATTTTGTATGATTTAGACCTTTTGATCTGGTCTGCTGACTAGCCCCAACGTTTGGCTTTGCTGGTTTGTCTTCCCAATGTGGCTTAGACTGCAAATGATTTACTTGTTCTCATGCAGTATTCAAACAACTCTCCTTCTCCTTCCTTCCCATCACAGAACCAGGTCATTGAGTTACTCTAGCCTGATGTAAATGATTTGCAATCCTAGCATAAGTGACAAAGTCAGTTTGTTGCATTTTAATATTGATAGTTATACCCCAATCTGTGTTTTCCTATCTGTAGATATTTATGTCATTACTGAAAGAGAGTATTTTTCATCATCATTAGTGTTTTTAATGCAGTAACTCTTTATATGCTAATTGTTTTTGAGCTTGTGTAGGAAATGGGAATATTGGAGATCAAACATGGCTTACTTCAAGTTTCAGAATCTCTTGACTTTCTTCACACAAATGCCCGACTTATTCATCGGGCCATATCCCCAGAGGTGGTTTCTCTGTCCTGTGTTGTTCTGATATTATATCTCCATTAGCTCGTTTAGTTGTTCTCTTTATACTTAGCAAGTTTTAGAAAGTACAACACACTCAAGAGATTGAGTGTTGCTTCTAGATAATTCATATCATGCTGTTGTGCATGCAAGCAAGTCGTACAATATGCTGGCTGATTTGACTAGATGCTACCGTTCACTTTCCCTCTCTACAGCGGTCTTTTCACATTTAAACTTTTCTATTCTATCTTTACCTTGCCAAGACATGAAATCATCTCTGCTCTTAGTTCTTATATTATTTATTTTTTCAGAGAGTTTCTATCTTTCTCCCATTATTTCTTTCATTGATAACTAAAACTTGTTGTAGATGGAGGACGTTGAAGCTTATGTAACTATCCTTTATTTAAAAACACAACTTTCAGTCTCTGGGAAGATTGTCCTCTTTTTCAAAATTCACTTCCTTGCTTCTGATCCATGTATTGCTTCTCATTTTTATTTTCTGTCCTCAGAACTGCCACGACATGTTAGCACATCTGCTAAACATTCTTTTAATTATTTATGTATCATACTTCATTTTTCACGTGCATTTCTTGTAGTCTCAGCTTTGATAAGAGCAGAAATGGTGATGATCTGTTGATTGATGTCACTCCATGTGATGTTATATACGGTATACTGCAGGCAGATACATGTCATCTTCTAGCATTTGGTGCATGGCACAGCATGTATGCAAATGCTGAACGAGTTCTACTTGTATCATGCGTATCAATGACAGAAACACCAAAGATACACTACTTATTTAATGTAGTAAAATATTTTATTCTTATAAATTACATTTGAGAAGCCGGGTATGCCATGTTTTAGTCGATACATCAAATGTATTAGGGCTATTTTCCTGTGCCGAATTGATTGAAGCTGACTCAGCTACTTATAATTAAGCCACTATTCATTCAGCCTAGGTGAAGTCAATTTTGGAGAACGAAAAGCTGATTATTCTTGGAAGTTTTGAAATTTAACATAATAGACTTTAAAGTAATTTAAATTACTTGCCTATCGCAGAGGCTCATGCTGTGAGGTCATTGAGTCTCTGCTCTTTGGTATATCACGTCTTTTTTCATTTATTTGCATTATATGCTTGGCTCAAAAGTCTAATTGCAAAAACTCTTAGGATTGGGCAATCGTTGCAAACTTGGTATCATCTTAGAAAATTTAAATAATAAGAAAATCTGACTTTTTCTGGAGAACTTTGCGCAATGTAGTACCTCCTATTTACATCATCCTTATAAGAACATGTATGATAGAGTAATAACTTCTAGGACTTATGAGGAAAAGAGCTGATTTTCTTTTAAATGCAACGCAAGCTTACATCAAGGATCAGCACTAAGCTTATTTCTCTTTTCTTTATGGATAAATAATGAGCCACCTTCAAGATTTACTTGTTATTCATGTCAGACATTTTCTTGGATGAAAGAGGGGAGTCAATAGGAGACTTGAACTTTGAAGAGAAACTCTAGAATTGAACAGCTTTCAACTTACTAAAATGAAGATAGAATATATGAAAGGTAAGCTTAGCGATTTGGCTGACATATATAACATTGTAGTTAACATTGGTACATGTGACATCTTCAGAAAAGATTATTAAGCACTTGGGTTTGTTGATACAACACTAAAAGGCAATTTAATGGGAAAGTGACATATAAAATCAATCAGGTTGGATAAAATAAAACGATGACTTAGGTACTGTAAAACAATAAGGTATCCACTTAAATTGAAAGGTAAAAGGATAAAGAGGAATAATAGAACAATTAATGCTTTATGGTGCTAACTGTTGGCAGTCTATCATCGCATGTGTAAAAAAGTAAAGATTCTTAGGTAAATTAATGTGTGGCTTTGCAAGGAAAATTAAGATCGTTAAGGAGACTATTGGAGAAAAGTTGGTGTAGCACCAATATAAAATAAAATGAGTGATAGGTGTAGTGTAGACTTTTGAATGGGCAATCAGATGGAACTGGAACCTAAAAGGTGCTAGAAGGTTGGTGGAAGGAAATGATGAGACATGATTCTTTTGTCTGGACTTAATGCAAAATGACATGTGACCGAGCACAATGGCAACTGAGAATCTATACCCAAGTTCCAGTTGGTCTCGAAAAAGCTTGGTCTTGGTTAAGATAATGATGCACTTTTCTTCATTTCTAGGTACTGGCCTTTGGGTAGCAACATACTAATAAATTGATTCCATTTGCTCCTACCTTGAAAAGCTTATTGATCTACATATGTAGGTGCTGGTCTTTGCATAGCGATATACTACTCACAAACTGATTCCATTCTCCTAACTTGGAAAATTCATTGATGCATAAATATAAAATGGTAGTGGTTTGTGGATAGAGTCCATAAAGTTTGCTCATTCCTTCTGACAATGATCCTGGGTCTATAGAAGGTTGGATAAATTTATCTTGTAATGGTTTGTGACATTGGATGGTTTGCTCATGTGACTTCGATCATCAATAGAAACTGCTCACATTTAATGGCCCCTTGTTAGGCGGTGTTTATCACTTCTGGAGGATCTTGGAAGCTTGGGGGATTTGGTTTTGCCATTCCCATGGACCAGAATGCAGGCGATTCAACTGCCTTGCATACTTTTCATTATGCGGTAAGTAGTTATAGTAGTTTCCTCTTCACTCTTTTGTTTGTGATATTTGTATCACATATGTGATTATATTAAATGGAATATGCATGCAAATTTTTTTTTCATATTTCTATTGAACATTCTGTAACATGGTTACATCATGTGAATGTTTTTGCAAAAGAACTCATTTATGGCACAAAATTGGCATGGGTTGGTACAAATCATATACCCTGACAGACAATGTATGAATTGTCACCATCCTGTCAATTGTTCCATACTTCCCTATTAAGGAAATTCATATTTTGCATATTAGAAAGTGACTTGCTTGAATAGATTATTTGGCCTGGTTGTAGATTTTTGAAATCTTGCACTATGTGATGCTGTTTGTTCTTTATTGGTAGGTATATGGATAACTATTGTGATAGCATGCACGCTCTTCTTTCTAAACAAAGTACGTAGTGTGGCTATTTTTACATATAAAAGTAGAGTCCATTTTAAGTAGTTTTTAATAGCATGGTGTTTCTATTTGTTTCGAGGTAGTTTTCATGTTTTACCTCTAAACTAGTCATAGATACCCATGAATGGAGGGAGAGGCCTACACACTTCATTGGAAAGGAAAATTATAATATTTTCCTTATCATTGCACTTCCAAGGTTTCAAAGCTAGGAATGAATACGAGAGATCAATATGACGATTCAATGTTGAATATGATTACTCAAATCATAAAGCATAACATGATTCAATTAAAAAATTGAATCTGATCCGGGTCCTACATCCAATAGTTCTATCCAAATCAAATTATGACCCTTAGCGCATGGATAAATCCAATTGTTATTGCATTATGTACATGTGACGCAATTGAATTGCTATTTAGGCCAAATCTAACAATGAAACGAATCAGACCTGAATCTGCTGATTAGCTCAGATTCGGTAATACTAGAATTTAGTGCAAGTCCTAAGCAGACGTCTAGCCTGGCGATGTTAATTTCAATAGGATGGAAAATTATCTAATAACATGCTTCAATTTCAAGTGAAAGAGATTATGGTAGGAGGGTTCTATTTCCAGATTGAATATATTGTTATTGATAAATTACAACTTTGATAGTTTTGTAGTTGCCGACCCCGTCTAGTATGGGAAAAGGCTTAGTTGTTGTTGTTGTTTTATAGTTTTGTAGTTCAGAATGTAGGATAAATAGATTTTGAACTTTACCTTCCTTTGACACAATATGACGTATGTTATATTTACTTTTGGCTTCACCTGTTTGGCACGTATTGTATGTATATGTTCGATAAAAAAGGGTTATAAATCTGTTGAATTTCAGTGAGTAAAGACAGGCCATTACTTGTTGACAATATATAGTAGAGGGAAAGGAGCATATACATTGCTCACTTACATACGGACTTCTTGTGCAGGCGGGATGAACTCTTGACTGGATCACTTGTGATGAGGATAATCCAACTAACTACTATTTATCTTATTTATTTTGCAGGAGTATGATATTGAAGATTCTGTGCTTCCTCTCCAACCTTCTCTAAATTACACTGCTCCAGAACTTGTACGCAGTAGAGAAATTCAGACTGGATGTTCCGCTGATATATTCAGTTTTGGTTGTCTTATATATCATTTGTTAGCACACAAACCTCTTTTAGACTGCAACAACAATGTTAAAATGGTATGTTTATTCTTTAACGCAGATTTGCTTTAGTAGTTTATACTTTTGTCAGCATCAAGCATTTTAGTTCTGTTACCCTATTTATGGATGTGAAAATAAAATTGTGCTTTCGTGCATTGTTTAGTGAAGCATGTCTTTTGTAGCTGATCTCTTCTCTTGCCATGAAGAATATGTCCTTGACAACAACAGTTGGACAACCATAAAACTTTCTTAGTCTTTTGGTTGTCAGTGATATTTTTCTTTTTGGTATCCTTTCCTTTCTTAGCCGACCCCATCTAATATGGGAAAAGGCTTAGTTGTAGTTGTTGTTGTGGTATCCTTTCCTTTCTGATTCATCCCTTTGATCATGAAATATGATGTCAATCCAGAGGTGGTTATTGGTTGTCATATTTTAAATGGCAGTATACGAATCGATTAATGCATCTCTCGCATGATTTCTCAAGCATCCCAAGAGAGCTAATTAGTGATCTACAGAGGATGCTAGCCGTTGATAGTCTCTCTCGACCTACTGCCATGGATTTCACAGGTACTCCCTGATAGATGTTAGATGACATGCTAAGGCTTATACTTTTAATAATTTTCCTTCAATTAGGATATTTGCTGTTTCTGATTTTATGATCATGGAAACAAGTTTCTCACTCATAAATTACTTATGACCATGTAAACAGGATGGGCGCGTTTCAGAAAATACTTGATTGCAACAAATCTTTTCTAGTTAAAAACTGTGCTTGCTTAGTTTATTGGAGCACATGTTTGATGTCTGGAACCGTGTAGTTATTTTGGTGAGTACCTATACTCGGCGGACAAGGAAAGAGTGATACAGAGTATTGAGGCAAACACAGGAGAAGTGCCGAGTACAAGTGTTGAGTGTTCAGTGTGCAAATTGCAAAGTGTTGTACACAGATGCAGCACCTTGGTAGAAGAGTCTGTGTGATATAAAACACACCTACACGCTCACACACACACATACAAGTGTGCATGTGCATACACATGCACACACACACAGATATATATCTATATATATATATATATATATATATATATATATTACAACAACAACTAAGCCTTTTTCCATACTATACGGGGTCAACTACATGGATTCTTTGTTTCCACATAGCTCTATCATATTCCATGTTAGCAATAACATAAGCTAGATCATTCTTTATTGTTTCTTTCCAACACTTTTGTGGTCACCCTCTATCTCTTTAATACTTTCAAAATCTAGTTTTTCATACCTTCTTGGGCTTCTTTTGATCTTGCCCAAATCATCTTAAATGATATTCTCTCATTTTATCCTCTATTGGTGCCACTCTCAATTTGTTTTTAATAACCTCATTATGTATACGGTCTTTCCTTGTATGACCACTCATCCATCTCAACATCTTTATTTCTGCCACCGACATCTTTTGCACATGTTGATGATTAACTGCCCAACACTCAAAACTATAAAACATAGCAGGTCTAGTTGCTGATCTATAATATTTATCTTTTAACTTTAATGGTATCTTCTTGTCAGAAAGAATACATGATGCTCCTCTCCATTTTAACCAACCTGCATTAATTCTATGCATAACATCTCCATCCATTCTTTCATCACTCTAAAAAATTGACCCTAGGTATTTAAAACTTTCCTTTTGGGGGATGCAATGTGTGCCAATTTTAATTTTTATATCCTCTGAAGTAACCAAATGATCAATCTTACATTTCATATATTCTGTCTTTGTTCTACTAAGTCGGAAGCCTTTACTTTCTAATGTTTCTCTCTATATATCCAATTTTCTATTAACTTTTTCCTTAGACTCCTTCGTTAACACAATGTCATCTTCAAATAACATACACCAAGATACTTTATCTTGAATATGTTTTGTTAACTCATCAATCACCATTATAAATAAGTATAAACATAAAGTTGATTATTTATGTAACCCAATATTAACTTCAAAGAAGTCTGTCATTCCTTCATGAGTTCTCACACATGTTTCTGCACCATCATACATTTTTCTTATAAAGTTTAATGGGATACCCCTTTTTTCGAAGGTTCTCCAAAGAACATCCCTTGATACCCCATCGTAAGCTTTTTCTAGATGTCTTTCTTTTTTATCCTAAAATATTCCATAAGATGTCTCAAAAGGTGAATCTCTTCAATATTAGATCTACGTGGCATGAATCTAAATTGATTTTCTATTGTACTCGATACTTGTCTTAACCTACATTCGATAATTCTTTCCCATAATTTCATAGTATTACTTATTAACTTGATACCTCAATAATTCACACAATTCTGAATGTCTCTCTTATTCTTTTGTATGGGTTTAATTGTACTCGCTACCCATTCCTCGGGCATCTTTTGGTTTCTCCATATTTGATTAAATAGTCTTGTGAACCAAGTTATTTTTGTATCTCCTAGGATTTTTCAAACTTCTATAGAAATATTATTTTGTCGTACACATTTACCACCCTTCATATACAACAACAACAACTACTAAGCCTTTTCCCATACTAGACGGGGTCAGCTACATGGATTCTTTGTTTCCACAGATCCCTATCGTATGCCATGTTAGCAGTTAACTCACAATAAACTAGATCATTCTTTATTGTTTCTTTCCAACACTTTTGTGGTTGTCCTCTACCACTTTTAATACTTTCCAAAATTTAGTTTTTCTAACCTTCTTAAAGGTTCTTCTTTTGATTTCTTTCTATATGTCCAAACCATCTTAAACGATATTCTCTCATTTTATCCTCTATTGGTGCCACTCTTAATTTGTTTCTAATAACCTCATATTGTATACGGTCTTTTCTTGTATGACCACTCATCCATCTCAAACATCTTCATTTCTGTCACAAACATTTTTTGTACAAGTTGATGATTAACTGCTCAACACTCATAACCATAAAACATGGCAGGCCTAATTACTACTCTATAATATTTACCTTTTAACTTTAATGGTATCTTCTTATCACAAATACCTGATGCTCCTCTCCATTTTAACCAACCATCATTAATTCTATGCGTAACATCTCCATCAATTCTTCCATCACTCTGAAAAATTGACCCTAGGTATTTAAAACTTTCCTTTTAGGGGATGCAATGTGTGCCAATTTTAATTTATATGTCCTTTGAGGTAACCAAATGATCAAACTTACATTCCATATATTCTGTCTTTGTTCTACTAAGTCGGAGGCCTTTGCTTTCTAATGTTTCTCTCCATAGTTCCAATTTTCTATTAACTTTTTCCTTAGACTCCTCCACTAATACAATGTCATCTGCGAATAACATACACCAAGGTACTTCATCTTGAATATGTTTTGTTAACTCATTAATCACCATTATAAATAAGTATGGACTTAAAGTTGATCCTTGATGTAACCCAATATTAACTTCAAAGAAGTATGTCATTCCTTCATGAGTCCTCACACATGTTTTTGCACCATCATACATGTCTCTTATAAGGTTAGTGTATGTCAATGGGATACCTCTTTTTTCCAAAGTTCTCCAAAGAACCTCCCTCGGTACTCTATCATAAGCTTTTTCTAGATCAATAAATATCATGTGAAGGTCTTTTTTTTTTGCTCTAAAATGTTCCATAAGACGTCTCAAAAGGTGAACCGCTTCAATAGTAGATCTGCCTGGCATGAATCCAAATTGGTTCTCTATTGTACTTGATACTTGTCTTAACCTACGTTCAATAATTCTTTCCCATAATTTCATAGTATGGCTCATTAACTTGATATCTCGATAATTCGCACAATTTTGAATGTCTCCCTTGTTCTTATATATGGGTATAAGTGTACTTGCTCTCCATTCCTCGGGCATCTTTTGCATTAAATAGTCTTGTGAGCCAAGTGATTCCTATTTCTCCCAGTATTTTCCAAACTTCTATAGGAATATTATCTGGTCCTACCGATTTACAACCCTTTATATGTTTAAGAGCCTCTTTGACTTCATTCTTTTGAATACGTTGGTAGAAATTATGGTTTATATACTTTTCTGATTTGGCTAACTCTCCTAAGCTAATACTAACATCTTTATTTTCATTAAAAAGATTATAAAAATAGTTTTTCCATCTATTTCTTATATCATCATTTGCTACTAGAATTTTTTCATCCTCGTCCTTGATGCATCTAACATAATTAAGATCTTTAGTTTTCTTATCTCTAGCCCTAGCTATTCTAAAAATATCTCTCTCACCCTCTTTTGAGTTGAGTTTTTTATATAAATCCTCCCAAATTTTAGCTTTTGCTTCACTCATGGCATTTTTCGCTTCTTTCTTTGCTTTCTTATAAGCCTCTAAAGTTTCACTAGTTTTCTTAGCATAATGTAATTTGTAACATGCCCTCTTTGCCTTGATTTTATTTTGCACTACTTCACTCCACCACCAAACTTCTTTTTGTACTGGTACGCCTCCCTTAGATACACCTAACACGTCTTTCACAACTTTCCTAATATGTATAGTCATATTGTTCCACATATCACAGGGTGTACCAACATAATTCCAAACATCTCCTTGAAGGACTTTCGTTTAAATATATCTTTCTCACTTTTGAGGTTCCACCATTTAGTCCGAATAGCTTGATGCACTCTTTTCTTCTTTGTTCATTTTTTTATTTGTAAATCCATAACTAAAAGTCGATGTTGGGTAGTTAAGCTTTCTCTTGGAATTACCTTGCAATTTTTACAACACGCTCTATCTTTTTTTCTAAAAATAAAGTAATCAATTTGTATTTGTGATAAGCCACTCTTATAAGTAATTAAATGTTCATCTCGTTTTTCTAAGATTGTATTGACTATAAAGAGATCAAATGCCATAGCAAAATTTAAAATCTTTCTACCTTCCTCATTTATATCCCCAAAACTAAAGTTTCCATGAATCCCTTGATATCCTAATGCATCTTTACCGATATGTCCATTTAAGTCTCCTCCTAAACAAATCATCTCCCTTTGTGGAATCTTTTGAATCACCTTATCTAACTCTTCCCAAAAAGCTGTCTTTATACTATCTTCTAGTCCTATTTGGGGTGTGTAAGCACAAACCTCTGCTCCTAACACTAATTTCAACGTCATGATTCAGTCACCATATGTTTTATGTCTACTACACTATCCTTTAAATCTTTATTTATGATAATAACAACTCCGTTTCAAGCCTTTTCTTTACCTCAGTACCATAATTTAAAACCTATATCCTTTGTCTCCTTTGCTTTTTCTTCAACCCATTTTGTCTCTTGTAAACATAGAATATGAATCTTTCTCCGAATCATAGTATCTATCACCTCCATTAGCTTATCGGATAATGTTCCGATATTTCAAGAACCAATACGAATCTTATTATCTAGGACTAACTTCCTTACCCCCCGCATTTGTACATAAT
Organism: Brasenia schreberi; assembly: GCA_036023115.1. Lineage (NCBI taxonomy): Eukaryota > Viridiplantae > Streptophyta > Magnoliopsida > Nymphaeales > Cabombaceae > Brasenia > Brasenia schreberi. The sequence goes on from JAYKKT010000066.1 coordinate 2,281,137, forward strand.
AAAAATGCAGAGACTCTCTGAAAAATTTTCACTACATTCGGGCGGCAATGTAGCGGGACTAACTTCTTTACCTACACCCGTTCATGATGTGGGAACCTTCTCTGCAATTGATTCACTACATTCGGGCAAAAATGTAGTGACCCTTGCTTACTTATTACTGCATTCGGCTTTGCAGCACGTCGCTAGGTGGGGACGCTCCAAAGCAATGCTCATAATTTTTGTAATCCATGTTATAAAATTCCGACAAAGTTTTACGTTGGCTGTCCGAAGCCTAACACAACCCTCCTTCTTTATTCGGGCTTGGGACCGACAATGCAAGGGTGATTCCTTACATGGGCGGAGTTTTACCACCCTTTATATGCTTTTTTATATATATATATATATATATGTACATATACATATATACATATACATTATATATATGTATGCCCCTCATATACTTATCCCTACGCTGGTGGCCAAATAAGACTTAAAAGCACAAAGAACATTAATAAATGTGAAGAAGAAATAATGATGATTGTGATGTGCTAACGTGCAAAAGTGATATACTGTAATGCGTTAGACTATAAATATACATATAGACGCTTCACAATCATTATTGTATGTTCTGTATAGCTATGTCACACGGGTGCGGGTGTGGGATACAACAAATTTCAAAAATTTTGAGTGCGGCGACACGGCTAGGGTATATAATATTATATATTATATATAATATTTAAGCTACATAAATCAATCATAATACAACTAGTATTTGCTAATTTTGAGTGCACGTAGGTATCAATTAGAAAGTTTCCTCATAATGATTTGAAACTTAGAATGATTTTACGAGGTGCAAAATATCCAAGTTATGGATTCAAAGAGTTTCCATATCTTTTGTGGGATATAGCATATACTAGTATTTGTGCTAGGATCCACTAGTGATGTCATACTCTTATGTTCTATTGATGTAGTAATTTTCCTGGTCTTCAAATGTGTTTGGTGACAAAGATTATTCTGTGCAAAGGCATACAATATTGAGTAAAGATTCCAATCAGATTGATATATAAAAAACCAATTGTCCGCACCCAAAATCATTCAACCTAATGTTGTATACAACTAATAGCAAGTACACAACTTTATATTAAAGCAAAACTCATAAATGTTAAACAACTACTAATTTCATCATAATACACAAATCAATCTTCATTGTCTAGACCCATTTATCCGTGAGTTACAATTTTTTTTTGCCATGCTGCACCGACATGGTGTCGGTGTCGCACCAGTGTCGAGGTTGACACTCTACCCCTTAGAAGTGTCTGTGTGACTTAGCTGTATAGTTTATTAATGCTCTTTGCTGTTTTTTCATCTAGTGTGCTCACTTGCTTGGTATTCTTTCCTGTGTAGGGCGTGAAGTATTTGAGGGATATATATATATATATATATATATATATATATATATATATATATATATATATATATATATATATAATGGTGATGATTATGAAGCGTCTATACTTATAGTCTAACGCATTACAGTATATAACTTTTTGCACGTCCTCACATCACAATCATCATTATTTCTTCTTCACATTTATTAACGTTCTTTGTTCTTTTCAGTCTTATTTGGTCACCAGCGGGCATATATATATATATATATATATATACACACTCGCATACAATATGCATGTATGTCTTTTTCTTGGGTTACAATTGGAGGTCGAAGTCAGGTGTGCATGCCTGGGGTATCGGACTGACAACCTGTAACTTGTTAAGTCAGGTGAGCTATAGCTCTGAGTGCATCTATATATATATATATGTGCGTGGGTACATAATATATATATATATATATATATATATATATATATATTATATTGTCAGGTGTTATAATATATAACGTTTATGCCACACGGACTCTTCTACCAAGGCGCTGCACCATTATCTGACACTTGGACACTCTTACTTTCCCATCTTTGACTCAACACCAAGTATTTTATAAGTTCTAACTTATATTAGTTTAATGCTATCTTGTAGGGAGAGTTCATGAAATATCGACAAATTATTACTTAAGTGAGTAATAGCTTATGAAAGCTGAGTTTTGCCTTTTGTTTTATTAATTATTATCAATTATGACCAATGATATATAATTTATGTGCTAATATTGCCATATCCGTGCACCCATGATTTTCAAAATTGTAGTGTCCCGTGCTGTCACCTAGATCTGTGTGTGGTACCCACACGGGCCACATCGGCATCCATCTAATATAGCCTAACGCTTAGGCACTGGCTAGCAGCTTTGTGTACAGATACCGTATGCTATTCCAGTAATAACTTGTGGTGCAAAGCGGGATTTGTCAATCTCTGATTATGCTAGGCAACAAAGAGCCATCCTCTTCACTAGATGCACCCACTCATACCTTCTAATTTGTCTCTCTCTAGCCACACATACTCAACCTCTCTCCTACACTCACCCGTACCGTAATACACTTTCTTAATTGCCATCCATATCTCCTCTCATGGTCATCGTAAACCACTCATATTCAACCTTGCATAATATCCGCAAGTTGCTATTTTTCATCGACTACCGCCTACTTGCCAGGATTGTTTCAAGCGTTCGTGCTACACCATATTGTGAAGCCATCAATTGCCTTTATAGAATTTACCCAGGCAACTACCATCTGCACACTGTATCACCAATTGTCTAATTATGAGTTGCTCCTCATTGCTTGTCACTTGATTTGATACCCAAATACATATTAGCTACCTGCATCGAATTGAGGATGACAACCTCATAATTCAAGTCACACACGACCTCAGCAACATATGCCTAGACCTTACACCACCGGAATACTTTTTTGTTCACCACCAGATAGCCACCCTATGCTGTGTGGTTCTGTCAGAATTTCCAACCGGTTGCTCTATCTTGCACGACAACCGAATCCTATTGACTCCTTGATTAACATCGGTTCTGCCATCAACCTCCGTTCCCGTCTATATTGCCCTAGCTCATCTCCAAAGTTGCTACCTAAGTAACCCAGCACACCAAAATCTTATCACCTTGCCATAAATTTTCTTAGCATCAGGCCAACCCGAACTCCTACCTTCTGAAACCTCCAATGCGTCAATTGGAATCTTGGACCATCACTGGCCTTTTGGAAGCACCACCACCCCTTCCAACCTCAACCCAACCAGCTGCCACTACTGCTTGTCGCCACCCCTACTCACCTCTCAAACTCCCTCTGCCTCCTTCAACATTGCCTTCCATCGAGATTTACTGCATGAATCGGATCCTCATTAGATCCAATCTCCCAAACCAGTTTATTAAAATATGACCCTAATTGGAACCATGCTCACTTGGCCCGAGGTCAATTCAGATTGAATGCACTCAGTCTACTTTGATTGGCCATACCTCCTTCTTTTCGTATTGAAACTCTATCAATATATAATTATATATTACTGAGAAAACGCTGTCAAGAAGCTCTATGCAACAGTGCTATTTCCAGAGAAAGATGCGATTGGAAAACCGTGAGTTTTGCATGTGGGCCCCACAACTTGGACAAGCCCTGAGTGAAATTTTTGGTTGAGCAAAGTGTCAATCCGAGGGGTTAACGGTACTTAAGATTTTATGTCTTTGGCTCTCCTTATTGACATGGAGATTCATCGGGGTGGTGTTTTTACAAAATAAGGGGCAGAACATTACCTTTTAGTATATTTACTTTTAATGTTTATGAAAGACAAGGACATTGAACTGTTGGACTAGGTATTGGATAGTACTTAAATAATGAGCTCTTGATTATAAGGACTCATGGTGATTTTCTTGAGCAACCCTTATTGTACAGGTTGAAGCAACTTACTTTAATGAATCAATTAATTTCATGTGTATTTATTTAATAAATTTGTCTGCTTATGTTTCAACAATTTATACTTTAGGTTCTCCGTTCTTTCGAGATGACACTAGGTTGCGTGCTCTTCGTTTCCTCGATCATATGCTTGTAAGTTTATCTATTGCTGCTCTCATTGCCTTTGTGTTTATAAACAAATTTAACTTGATGACTGCTTGCACAACAGGAAAGAGATAACATGCAGAAATCTGAGTTTCTAAAAGCACTATCGGAGATGTGGAAGGATTTTGGCTCTCGAGTACTACGGTATAAGGTTTGTGAAAAGCTCATAGTTTTGCTCATGTTCTATTACATTGATGACCATGATTCTTGTGCAATTCTTGTTCTTCTTTATTAACTCAATGTTTGGTTCATCTATGGAGCCAAATCTCTAGCAAACAAATTACTAATCCATTCTTAACCCCTTCATTTGATTCCTTAATTGTAAAAAATGTTTCCACATCAGCATGGCTGTGTGAATTATCCTCTTGTTTGGTATAGTTGTTCATTCATATGGTCAAAATGTCTGGCTGGTTCGCCAGAGGGTCTAATGTGTGTGTGATCCATTAAATGAATTTTGTTATTACTAACTATAGCGAGTCCAGTACATGTCAAATCAGATCCATTAACATGCTGGTGATGACAGATCCCAAAACAGGCTAACAAGCTGGGTCTACTCTGTGTGTGTGTGAGAGAGAGAGATGCGACTTTTCCAGAACTAAGATTTCTAGAAATAAAAGTCGCTAATATCACCAAGTGACTTTCTTTTTTCGCTTTTCTTGGGTCTTTGCAAAAATAAGAGCTGAACTACCAAAATACCAGTTCTGTGTTTTTCCGCAATGCAAAACAGACCCTCAAGGAATAAGGTGAAAGAAACTCATAAGGCCCTGGGCTGGGGCAGAGGATCTTTGTGTATTAGCATGAAAAATATTGAGAGAAACATGCATTACTTGGCTTGCAATATTATTCTACTTTACTTGGAAGAATAAGATGTAAGAGGAGTGGAGGAAGAGAACAATGATTCATATACGAAACAATGGGCATATCCAATATTATGCTAATTACATGGATACCAAGTTAATGAGTCATCTCACAAAACTATTGAAAAGTTACTACAACAAGGTATAACTGAAAATCAATTTGAATTTTTGTAAGGAGAATCAACCATTAAGGTTATTTACTTATGAAGATATCTAATGAAATACTTTAGGTCATAAGCAAAAACCTTCATATGTTATTCATTCATTTATGGAGAGTCTATGACAAGGTACTAAGAGATAAACCTCAGAGAACAAGGGAGTACCTCTTATTTATCCTAACAAAGGATATTATGATCGAATACCTATTTATGTTACAACTCATGACAGGATAACTGATCTGTTTAGGATCCAACCAAAGGTATCCCTAGACCCATATCTCGACCATATCCAAATATGAAGTTCCTTGGTGCATTATGCAGCAGTAACATTGTATTGGTAGATGAGACATGGGAGAGGAATTAATTAAAACATTAAAATTTGGAGAGTTGGAGACACCTTAAAAGTCGATAAGGCTCTGTGGAAACAAAGAATCCATGTAGCCGACCCCATCCAGTATGGGAAAAGGCTTAGTTGTAGTAGTAGTAGGAGGAGACACCTTAAAAGTCATAGGCTTTTGACTTCTAGAGCAAAGGCTATGTATATGCAATACAAGTATGATATATTGAAACATAACCAACATAGAAATTAAAATGGATACATATTGCATCCCAGGGAAGATAAATAAAATTAGTACTTATGGTTAATGTTCCAATGAAATGAGAGAATTAATGCACCTCATACATAAAATTAATACATGACTAAAATGGAGATGTGCATCAGGTGTTTTTCGGAATAAGAAGATACAACTTAATATTAAAAGCGAAACATTATAAAGCAGCAGTAAGATCGTGAGTGCTTTCAGATCCGAGTGTTACATTTCCATCAACATAAAAGCCAGTGGTAAACAACAACAACAACAACTAAGCCTTTTCCCATACTAGATGAGGTTGGCTACATGGATTCTTTGTTTTTGTTTTTTAGAATCCATGGTAAGTCCGACAAAGTTTTACGTTGGATGTCGAAAGCCTAACGCAACCCTCCTCCTTTATCAGGACCGGCCATGCAAGGGTGATCCCTTTTGTGGGTGGAGTTAAAAGTGAGTGGCTAAACAATGGAAGATAAAGTGAGAGGAACATATTTAAGGTCGTTTGGATGGTTTGGACATTTCAAGGAAGTTGTGAAAGATTGGATTGTGAACACTATGAGAAAAGCAATAAGGGGTCATAATGTTGGAAGAAACAATAAAATATGGTCTTGCTTTTTGGAGTTTAATATTACAATAGTCTAAGATCGAGCACAACAACAACTAAGATTCCATGTAGTTGATCCCACTTAGTGTGGGAGTAGGTTCGGTTTTAGTTTGGATTCTCTTTAAATACATATTACATATATATATTGAATTGATCTTTTTTCATATTTACAGGTGAATTAGTCAGTTTTATACAAGATAGAGAGAGGAGAGAGAGAGACTCTCCAACGGCTATCCAACTAGTCGTTGGAGGACCTGTTCTGGTCCCAGTGACCAGGCCACATTGGCCCGGTCCTCGAAGTTAGCAGTTGGCCCAATCAATCCTATTACATCTTAACAGTATGCATATATTCACTTATGTGTGTGGATGCATGTATATCTAGAGCATGGAGAAAGAGAGTAATACTGTAAAAATTGCCTGGAAACCTGGCACAAATGGATGTATGGTACAGTAGGATAAACAATTTCTTTAATTATTTCATGAGTAAAAAGTAATTTGAAAATAAGTACTTGAAAAAAATTGTAAAAATCAGGAAATAAAGTATTAATAAATGTAGATAGTCAAGGCACTAAAGTGCTACAAGTTTCCATAGTTGGGATCGTCTTGACCTCAAACACCCATGTAGGACATCTAAAATGAAACTGAACATGAGCAAGCGAAGAGCAAGACTGAGTTTGGGTAATTGTAGTGGTGACGTAGATTGGGTAGAGCAAATGGGCTCAATGCAGATGCATAGATCAAGACAGAGGGCTCTAGAGATAAGGTTTGCCGGTGAAGATGCTATGGTTAGGTGAATTTGCAGCAGGATGGAGATTGCTGGAGAAGTTATTGGAGAGGTCTACGATCGTCCCACACCCTTCACATGGTTTATCTTTGGTAGGATACCATTGGAAAGCTTGTGCTGTAAATATATAATGTCTGTTTTTCTACTGTCCTAGCGTCCTAGGCTTTGTCTTTTGTTTCCGTACACCTAATTCTATTCTTTTTTGGAAAATTATCCTAGAGTTGAACTCCTTGATCACTCTTTTTTGGGTTGCATGTTACTAATGAAGTTTAACTACCTTCATCTCAGGATTTTTCTGGTCGCCTTAGCAAATGATTACTCTGAACCATTCAAATGGTTTAAGGATGCAAATTAATATTGGTTTTGTTTTTGCTATATTTACATCGTTGGACATTACATTTGCTATTTATTCATATTCATAGTTAGGCTTCTGCACCAACTTTATCAGCCATATGTACTCTGATCCTTTAGGGCTTATTGGCATCGCAGAAATGTTAAGCAGAATTGAATTTTTAAGTCCGTTTATTTTACTCAAACACTGGATAGTTTCTTTAGAAAGCAAAATTGTTTCAGTTTTCAAAGAATGTGAACGACAAAAGTCCTCACCAAAAGACAGGTCTTTATTTCAAGAAGTACATTTTTCAGGAAAACTGTCTAGATGTGTCCGCTTCTACCCCTTTGATGGGCAAGCACCTCCTCTGTTGTTTCTCCTGCATCAGTTTCCTTTTGTCTCTCCCTCTCCTTTGCATGTTCCATCTTTGTGTGACCACTCTCACCTCCCTAGTTCTCCATCTCTTCATCAGGTTGCCCCCCTTCTCTCTCCTACAAATCTCTGTTATTTATTCTCTTTGAATTCTTCCTTAATTCTTTCTCCCATGGCTTCTACATGTGTAACAATTTTGTTTTTGGATTTCTCTATGGCCGGTCCCAAGCCTGGATAAAGGAAGAGGGTTACGTTAAGCTTTTGACAGCCAGCGTAAAACTTTATCGGATTTATTTATCATAGATTTTACAATTTATAATAGGGCTTTGTGGAAACAAAGAATCCATGTAGCCGACCACCATCTAGTATGGAAAAAAGGCTTAGTTGTTGTTGTTGTTGTCTCTCCAGGTTTAGGGAAATTGACTTTTCTTTAAGAGATGCCAGTGAAGGGATTGACTCTTTTTTCCCTTTTATAGGCTATTGATCCCTGCATTAGGTTTTCTTTACTTTGTTGGTTGAGAATCTTGTGAGTCAAACTAGATTGGGCCTTTAGGTTTTGCTTGTTAGTTATTGGCACTGGTTTGTTTACTTTTGAATTTCATTTTCTCATTATAAGTTTTTGTGAAAGTCCTTTGGTATTATTCTTGGTGTTTCTGTACTTCTGCCATCGGTCCTCTTCATGCATGGTGGTTTCAAGAGATAAAAAGACTACTACTGTTCTCTTTGCTGGGTGCTAGATAACAAGAGTACCACAGTTTCTCATGATGCTTATCTGTTATTATTTTTAAGGGGTTTATATAATGTTAAGTTGCACAAAGATCTTTCCCTGGTTTTGGTTTCAATAGGTTGCATGAACCAGATCTCTAAGCCAACAGTTTATGGGAGCATGATCCCATGAATAACTATTAGAACTTTGATTTGTTTCAGATACTTAGAGCAGATACAATCTTGGTTGAGAATGGTCACTTCTTCACATTCTGTTATGCAACTGTTGAGCATGATCCTTTTTCTTGTTACTCATGTCTAGAATCATAGGAACCTGTGATTTCGAATCATGTCTGGAATCGTAAGAGCTGAACTTTTATAGCCTTCTCATAATACATGTTCTTGTCATTGATTATGGATGTTTTCTTTATCAGAATTCATAAACAGGGAAGAAACTCATATGATGGTTGGCGGATGTTATTGTACTAGTCTTGTAAGATGAAAAATATGCAAATGGTGTGATGGTTGTTGAATTGTAATTCACTAAGAACAGAAAAATGCATTTTGATGCCAACATAAATATGTGGAACTGTTTCCAAATTTGAAAACAGAAAAATAGTCGGTTGAAAATGTTACTTTTCCAGTTCCTATCTTTTTTGCCACTCAAACAGGCCCTTAGGAGGCACCAGCTGGAGGCTCAACTTTTCTGGGCCACTGAATTTTATATGAGCAGGGTTTTGTTGGCAGATTGTTGAAATCTTGTTCCAAATTCCAATACATATAGCTGAAATACTAGACTGATTTAATTGTTCTTTTATGATTTTTCTTATTGACGAAAATATTACACTTGCCGTATGCATCCACATATTCAATTTATCCAATATGGAATTTTTGAGTTTTAGAAACAAATTAGGAGTGGCACCAATAGAGGATAAAATGAGAGAATATCGTTTAAGATGGTTTGGACATATAGAAAGAAGATCGAAAGAAGAACCTGTAAGAAGGTATGAAAAACTAAATTTGGAAAGTATTAAAAGAGGTAGAGGACGACTACAAAAGTGTTGGAAAGAAACAATAAAGAATGATCTAGCTTATTGTGAGTTAACTGCTAACATGGCACATGATAGGTTTCTGTGGAAACAAAGAATCCATGTAGTCGATCCCGTCTAGTATGGGAAAAGGCTTAGTTGTTGTTGTTGTTGTATGAAATTTTTGAGTTTTGTTTTATGAGTTCTAATATTCATGGACTCAGTAACTAAATCTACCACATTATATGACACATGCAGGTGCTTCCTCCTCTTTGTGCAGAGCTTAGGAATATGGTCATGCAACCAATGATATTGCCTATGGTTCTAACCATTGCTGAATCTCAAGTAAGCTTCTGGCATCATTCTCTTCATCTTGGATGTACCTTAAAAATTTTAGTTATCTTCATTCATTATGGTAATGATCTAGCTTATGTTGAGTTAACTGCTAACATGACACATGATAAGGCTCTGTGGAAACAAAGAATCCATGTAGCCGACCCCATCTAGTATGGGAAAAGGCTTAGTTGTTGTTGTTGTTCATTCATTACGGTGGGTTCTTCAATCTGGAGACTACATCCAAGCATGACGTTCGAGCTCCTCTCATGGATTGGTGCTGCTTGTCATTTAAGTGGATAACCTCGTTTGCTGAACTCATCCAACATGGAAGCCTGAATGGACTTTCCCGATGGTTTCAGTGATGGGTTGTGATTTGTGAGAACTTTTCTTGTTGTTCTCCTTTAGGTCATCCAATTTGAATCCCCTTTCTCTTTGCCGTCCTCCTAAGCATCTCAACCGTTACTGCTTCTTTTCATTTCAAAATATGTTCGCCTTTGTACTTGACATGTTACTTCACCTAAGTATGATATTCTTGTAACGTATGTGCATCTTACCAGGGTCAGTTCTAGGTATCTTGTATTAAGATGGACCTTCTTTGTCAATTTACGAACAGATGTTGGAATGTTGATATAGTTGTGTGCTTACAGGATAAAACTGAGTTTGAGCTTTCAACGCTGCCAGCACTTGTTCCTGTACTGGCTTCAGCAGCAGGGGAGACACTGTTGCTCCTGGTGAAGCATGCTGAATTGATTATCAGCAAGGTAAGTGTTTCCTCGTTTTTCAGTATTGGATGGGAATCGGTACCTTCTTGTGTGCGTCCATGGATGGCTTCTCTTATGTATTAAAATTTGGTTGTATAGTTTATTAAGATATGCCATTTTCATGTACAATCTTGTCTGCCTTGGTAATTGTGTTTGATGAATCTTGATACTGTTTAGAAAGATTTCATGGCGATTGTCAAGTTTCAAATTTGATTATATATGTTTACCGAACGAATTATCTTGCCTAGTTGGAACTGAAATATAACCAAATTATCACGGAGAAGAAAGGTTTATTCTGATCACTTTGGTTTTGGTTTTGTTGGATTAGAAGCAACTAGCAAGATCTCCTGGTAAAGTGCATGACTGCTGAATAATCACAAACCTTTAGTGTCTACTCACCTATCTACAATTTTTCTTCTAGTAAAATGTGGATTTTCTTTTTTAGCTGATCAATGTTGCTGGATCACGTTACTTTTGATGCATCCAGGGTTAGGCTACGTTCTTGTATCCTCTCTGACCTGTGTTTCTTGATATCTGTTTCCTCATTGTTTTGATGCGACTATAGGATGTGGTTTTCGTAGCTTTGTTTTCTTACTTTTAGCAGGAATGCTTGGTTTTTATTTACTGTGTACATTGCAGAATAGTTATCTGATGATTGTCTACCATCATTGCAGGCTAGTCATGAGCACTTGATTGCTCATGTTCTTCCATTGCTTGTCCGAGCATATGATGATACCGATGTTCGCATACAAGAGGAAGTTTTACGGAGAACTGTTTGCCTTGCAAAACAACTTGACGGTCAGGTAGTTAATGGTTCTAATATTTTCCATTATCTTGAAATGTATTGCTACATATCTTATGCACACCACATACATAGAATGTTAGTGATATATCAGATTTAAAGAAAAAAGGTACTATTTTGAGTAATGAGTAGATATGCTGGAAATTTTGGCAAAGGAAATGATGAAAAAAATATGACAAGGACATCCTGAAGTCTATGATTGAATGGCAAAGTTAAATGGTTTTGTCTTAGTAGACCATTTGACATCTTGTTTGTTGCATGTAGATGGATTAGATGATATCAAAGATGCATCAAGGGACTTTAGTCTTGCATCAAAATTTTGGTGGGTTTGAAGGTTAAAGGGTGAAACATATTTTTTGATTAAAAGAAATAGTGGCAAACTAGTTTGGAGTTCTTATTCAGAGATCGCTTGGTGCGGGTTAAGGCTTGGTTTGGTGCTTATGCAAAGATGAAAAGAGAAGTGTCACGTTTGAAATATAAGTACAAACAACTAACAACTAAGCCTTTCCCCATACTAGACGGGGTTGGCTACATGGATTCTTTGTTTCCACATATCCCTATCGTGTGTCATGTTAGCAGTTAACTCACAATAAGCTAGATCATTCTTTATTGTTTCTTTCCAACACTTTTGTGGTCGTCCTCTACCTCTTTTAATACTTTCCAAATTTAGTTTTTCATACCTTCTTACAGGTTCTTCTTTTGATTTTCTTTCTATATGTCCAAACCATCTTAAACGATATTCTCTCATTTTATCCTCTATTAGTGCCACTCCTAATTTGTTTCTAATAACCTCATTATATATATATGGTCTTTTCTTGTATGACCACTCATCCATCTCAACATCTTCATTTCTGTCACATACATCTTTTGTACATGTTGATGATTAACTGCCCAACACTCAGAACCATAAAACATGGCAGGTGCTACTCTATAATATTTACCTTGTAACTTTAATGATATCTTCTTATCACATAGAATACCTGATGCTCCTCTCCATTTTAACCAACCAGCATTAATTCTATGTGTAACATCTCCATCAATTCTTCCATCACTATGAAAAATTGACCCTAGGTATTTAGAACTTTCCTTTTGGGGGTGGGGTAACCAAATGATCAAACTTACATTCCATATATTCTGTCTTTGTTCTACTAAGTCGGAGGCCTTTGCTTTCTAATGTTTCTCTCCATAGTTCCAATTTTCTATTAACTTTTTCCTTAGACTCCTCCACTAATACAATGTCATCTGCGAATAACATACACCAAGGTACTTCATCTTGAATATGTTTTGTTAACTCATTAATCACCATTATAAATAAGTATGGACTTAAAGTTGATCCTTGATGTAACCCAATATTAACTTCAAAGAAGTATGTCATTCCTTCATGAGTCCTCACACATGTTTTTGCACCATCATACATGTCTCTTATAAGGTTAGTGTATGTCAATGGGATACCTCTTTTTTCCAAAGTTCTCCAAAGAACCTCCCTCGGTACTCTATCATAAGCTTTTTCTAGATCAATAAATATCATGTGAAGGTCTTTTTTTTTTGCTCTAAAATGTTCCATAAGACGTCTCAAAAGGTGAACCGCTTCAATAGTAGATCTGCCTGGCATGAATCCAAATTGGTTCTCTATTGTACTTGATACTTGTCTTAACCTACGTTCAATAATTCTTTCCCATAATTTCATAGTATGGCTCATTAACTTGATATCTCGATAATTCGCACAATTTTGAATGTCTCCCTTGTTCTTATATATGGGTATAAGTGTACTTGCTCTCCATTCCTCGGGCATCTTTTGCATTAAATAGTCTTGTGAGCCAAGTGATTCCTATTTCTCCCAGTATTTTCCAAACTTCTATAGGAATATTATCTGGTCCTACCGATTTACAACCCTTTATATGTTTAAGAGCCTCTTTGACTTCATTCTTTTGAATACGTTGGTAGAAATTATGGTTTATATACTTTTCTGATTTGGCTAACTCTCCTAAGCTAATACTAACATCTTTATTTTCATTAAAAAGATTATAAAAATAGTTTTTCCATCTATTTCTTATATCATCATTTGCTACTAGAATTTTTTCATCCTCGTCCTTGATGCATCTAACATAATTAAGATCTTTAGTTTTCTTATCTCTAGCCCTAGCTATTCTAAAAATATCTCTCTCACCCTCTTTTGAGTTGAGTTTTTTATATAAATCCTCCCAAATTTTAGCTTTTGCTTCACTCATGGCATTTTTCGCTTCTTTCTTTGCTTTCTTATAAGCCTCTAAAGTTTCACTAGTTTTCTTAGCATAATGTAATTTGTAACATGCCCTCTTTGCCTTGATTTTATTTTGTACTACTTCACTCCACCACCAAACTTCTTTTTGTACTGGTACGCCTCCCTTAGATACACCTAACACGTCTTTCACAACTTTCCTAATATGTATAGTCATATTGTTCCACATATCACAGGGTGTACCAACATAATTCCAAACATCTGCTTGAAGGATTTTATGTTTAAATATATCTTCTTTCTTGCTTTTGAGGTTCCACCATTTAGTTCGAATAGCTTGATGCACTCTTTTCTTATTTGTCCATTTTTTTAAGTACTAAAATAAAATCAAGAAACAACAAGTGAAGGAGAAGTCAAGTAGTTCCAAAGTATATTTGGAACGTCAATGGATAATCCCTTTGGAATAGTGATGGCAATATTGGTCCAACCCAATCCAATCTGAATGGGGAAGGTAGTTCCTGGTTCGATTGGGTTTGAGTGTGGGGATTACCCAAACTGCTTTGAAGGTATGGGGCAGGTGCATGATAAGTGACCCATGCTCGTACCCATACCTGACTCAATTATATATATTGGCTGGATTGGGGTACACAGTGCCTCGTACCCACCTTCTTACTTGCAAGAAAAACGTCAACCCTCTAGCGGTCCCAGTGGGGTATGGGGCATAAGATTGAGGTTTAGGTTCGGGGCCGGTATAGTATGCCTGTCCGCAACCTCCCCCATTGCCATGCCTACTTACTGAGAAGATAGAAGCTTTTCAGTGTGGGTCACTTGACTGGATTAAATTGTTTTGTTGGAAGCTTGCTTATGGTATTAAACAAGGGTTGAGAAAGAAATTTTGGTAACGAGAGGAATAGTGATGCAAGGGCACAGACATATGTCATTAGTAATATGAATATTTCTTCAATATCAGAATTTGCTGTAAGTGGGAGATACTAACGGCCAAATCAAGAAGTCAAATGGCGTCATAATGACTTATCAAAAAGTACCTGTAAGCTGGAGAAGCCTTCTAAATTCGAATTTGAGCCTTCAATGACTTTTACAACACTTGGGGCATTGCTTCTTGGTAGTTACAGCTTTTTATAATGAACCTAGTGACTTGTATTATAGTAATTAATGGTCCTTTAGGTTTGAACTTTACATTCTGTAGTAGACATGCCTTCACTTGTACTATAAAAGCTATGCATTGGAACTCTTTTCATCATCTTTTGGAATATATCCAGACTTTTTTGCGTATCTTTGTGTAAGTGATATGGTTGTGGATGACTTGAGCATATTGCTGAATATTGATTGTTGTCCTTTCCAGCTAGTGAATCAAGCTATTCTGCCCCGTGTTCATGGTTTGGCTCTTAAAACTACAGTTGCTGCAGTATGCTCCTGAATATCCTTTTTGCTAGTCAATTTTCTCATTCACTTGCAACTTGGACATATATTTAAGTTCTTTGGGTGTTTATTCTCTGGCAGGTGCGTGTAAATGCATTGCTGTGCCTTGCGGATTTGATTCCTTCATTGGATAAACATGCATGTTTAGATATCTTGCAAACACTGCAGCGGTGTACTGCTGTAGATCGGTCAGCACCTACGCTGATGTGTACATTGGGTGTTGCAAACTCATTGGTAAAGCAGGTAATGTGCCCCCTTCATGGTAAAGTGCCTTCTTCATGCCAACCCTTGAAGAATCTGTGTGTGTGTTCAAGTATAGCGCTAAAGTTGAATGCAGTTATTGTACTGGCCTTTATATGTACTGTCTGAAGTGCCCCTAGTGTCCGATCATGGTGTTGCCTGATCTCGTTTGGTTTATGAGGTTACTGGGTTCCGATTGGCATGCTTCAAAGAATTCTGAAATCAGTTGTCTTGAATTCATTGTGTCTTAATTGATGTCAACTGTTAACAATAATCCAAATCTTTCTTATAAAAAACTCAATTTCCAGGACCTGCTCTCTTATTCATAGTCTGAAGCAAATAAAATTCAGACCCTAGGTCTGTCGATTGTGTTAGTTGAACTTTTTATTTGTGGTCATTATTTCTCCTTGCTAAAGGGAAATATGCCTGCACTTTCGTAATCAATCCTTTTGCTTTAAGTTGGGAAAATTTCAGAATGACATAATGTGTTCAAACTAATGAAAAAGACTCTGAGGCTGTTGGTATCAATTGTTAACTAGAACCTAGTTGGTATCAACTGTTAACTAGAACCTGGAATTTTTCTTCTCGGAAAATCAAATTCCAGGTCCTGCTCTCTTATGCATATTCCGAGTTAATCAATCCAGACCCCAGGTCTCCATTTTATTGTGGTCGTTCTCTCATTGTTATGCAGAAATGTGCTTGTACTTTCTTATTCTATCCTTTTCTTTACGTTGGGAAATTTAAGAATGACATAATGTGTGTGAACTAATTGAAAAAAGTGAAATTTGTGGTTTTGAGATTTAATTGATTGGGTTTTGATTGATGCCAACTGTTTACTAGAATCAAGAATGTGAATTTTTCTTCTTAACAAATTATTCTGAACTCTATTAGTCATATTCTGAAGCAAATGAAATCCAGACCACAGTTGTGTTGTTTTCCTAGTTGGACCATTTCTAGGTGTTCTTATTCTTTCTCATTGTTACAGGGAATCTGCCTGTGCTTTCTTATTCTATCCTTTTGTTTTCAGAAGGACGTAATGTTTCCAAAGTAACAAAAGAAACACAAGCTTTTGGTTTTAAAAACACAGGGAACTTTATTCTTTGTAATCGCTATTCCAACATTCTAATCTCTCTCCAGAAACAGTGAACTATCTTCTTGGTTATCAGCCAGATACAGAATTTCTTTTACAGTAATGGCAGTTGCAATGTTCTCTCTCTCTCTCTCTCTCTCTCTCTCTCTCTCTCTCTCTCTCTCTCCACACACACACACACACACACACACAAACAAACACAAGTAACAAAATCCTGGGACCATAAATAGCAAAATTGTTATTGCACTAAAGAAACAGACTGCACCAATATATATAAAATATTCTTTTATTATTTCAAACATATAAACTACGTCATGAATGGAGTTCGGGAAGTCATAGCATCAAGAGAAGTTTGGCCTTTCCGTATACATGATGAAACAGGAGAAACTCAACCATCCTCCCTTGACATCTAGGTCTGCTCCACAAGATAAAAGGAAAAGGAAAAAACAACAGTAGCCTAGTGACATAAATCCTAAGAAGCCAAACCCAAAGAGAAACATTCCTAGGGAAAACTATTCAAAGAGAATGATGTCTAAGTGCATTCCAAAAGTGAATAATTCGAAACTTGTTTCAGTAGTAGTTTACCGAATCCAACTTAACTGGATATGAGGTGGAGTCTGACTCGGTGGCATAGCAGTGAAACCAAATCCGCATCTGAACAAAATATTAAAATCTGAAATCCAACTTGATATCTAAATTAGTAGCTAAGCTATACATGAAAGATCCCGTCACTTTAAGCACATTTGGATGGTTGTCCTTTCTTTTTGGCCAAAAGGAGAGG
Organism: Brasenia schreberi; assembly: GCA_036023115.1. Lineage (NCBI taxonomy): Eukaryota > Viridiplantae > Streptophyta > Magnoliopsida > Nymphaeales > Cabombaceae > Brasenia > Brasenia schreberi. The sequence continues at coordinate 2,298,208 of JAYKKT010000066.1, forward strand.
TTGGGGATCTCATTAGCGCCTATCCCCCAATTTGGTGCAGGTTTTTAATCTTTTATGGAATGATACCTGGTCATAGATCTTCTATTTTTCATTCCAATTGCTACAACTATATCCAATGCAATTATGATATTGGGTGTTCTTTCTGATACTGAATCCAACTGATTAGATTCAGAAAGAGACTGGATATTGGATATATCTGATCATTTTCATCCCTCTCTCTCAAACACGTAAACACACATGCTCATTTAGGCCTCCTTCTTGGGTTATTAACCAGGTCCATGTTTTTTCTTTCTTCATTGGTTTTCTATGAATTTCACCATTTCCACCTCAAATTTAAAAGGCTTCCTGCTTTACTTACAGCTTCTCCCCTTGTAGCCACGATGTCACTGCCCTTTTTTCTTTTTCCAGTCATCAGAATCTTCACATTCTCTTATACCTATTACTGTCCAATGCAATTGACAAATAACCGTTATCAGTCTCCAAACACCACTAACTTCATCTCCACCTGCTACAACTTCTTGCTTGTCATTCTTCAACACTTGAATCTGTGAAAGGCATTTTTTTTCGTGGGGGAGGAGCATATCCTAATTTTGAGTTAATCTGCACGATCCTGTTCTCCACTAGTGGAGGAATCTTCAGTATTAGTTGGTTTAGTACCTTGTTTTACATAGCCCTTGTCTGTCTCAGGTACATCCAATTAGTCATCTCTCATACTTCATCATTATTGGATTATGCCCGTGTTGAAGGTAACATGCTGTAACGTGAGTATGCCTGGTTAGAACTGGCGTTTCTTTACAGCAACACCTGGTTCAGTTACTTGCAAACAGAGCTTTAAGTGCTGCATCCAGTTCTAGTGTAACATACTTTACCGGAGATGGTATATCTAATCCACCCTCTTTATTCATTGAGAATCTTGAGAACCATTATTAACGTTTTCCATGTGTTGCTGAATTAATAAATACAGGGACAGTTCGCTAACTTTGTCTGCCTAATTTTTCTTCTTTATTGATCTTCTTTAAATGTGTGAGAGTTGGTCCTCTGGCTCTGACCATCAAGAGAACTAATGGTGGTGGAGCATGTGTCACTGGATCTTTTGCATTTATCTAATTTGGTGTCACATTTGTTTTCTTGTGTTCCTCTGCTTGCAGTATGGCATTGAGTTTGCAGCAGAACATGCTCTCCCTCTGCTCATGCCACTTCTTACAGCTCAGCAGTTGAATGTACAACAGTTTGGGAAGTTTATGCTTTTCGTGAAAGACGTCCTGAGGTAACTTCTGCCTTAGTTGACTTAACTGTTCTTTATCCTCTATGACAATCTGAACACACTGAGGAAGCCTTGGAGAGGGGAAATCACCTATAGTGAAAACTTGAATTGTTTGGCAGCCTTGGGCAAATGTCCAAATATAAAATCAAGGACGTTTTGCTTCGGTCACAGGCATCGTGAGCTATCACACCTGTGATTTGAACTCATAAGAACTGAAATCACTTGTTGAGCCATGTGATTGGGAATCTCAATTATCAGGCACCAGAACTTGAATGCTTGTGATACTGAGCTTGTCTCTGAACCAAATACATTGAGCTTTTGTCTTGACTGTAAGATGGTCCTTTTCAATACGGTTTTGTGAATATAAATCATGAGCGATGACCAGAAAGAGTGTATCACTAGGTTTGAGGTTCAAACCCACTAACAGAGGTTCTCTATTTTGCTGAAGGTCAACTCTTTCTGATTGTAGAACAAAGTGATAGTTTAATAAACTTGTTCTCTAGGTTTCTAAACTGATTATTCTTGCGCGCTCATGCTCCCTTGGAGTTGGGGCTGCTAAACAAGCTGAGCTGGACCTGTTCATGGCTTGTCTTGTTTGCTCAGGCTGGCTTGTGCCTGGCTGTGTATGAGCTGATGGCGCAATCAATGGAACATGGGCCAGCTCGCGAAATTTTAAAAAATACATATAGGCTTATAATTGAAAATTGTGTTTTTCGTTCCATTTATCTAACCTTTTTAGTTTTATCTTTACTATAAAAATAATAAACTCTTGGACTTTGCTTGAATTGGTTAAGAGCATAATGGACCCAGCCTAGCTGAGTTATGTCTTTCATAGCTCGATTGTTGAAGCTACACGACATGAGTCAGCTGGGTCATTTGCTCTACAAGACAAGCCAAGCTGGACATCAAGCGCTTGGCCCGTTAAACAGCCCTACTTGGGGTTGGTCTCTCATTGCTGGTGTCTAATTTGATACTTGCACTTCCATAGATGATTGTATTTTGATTCTCCATCTGAATTGCTTTATTTTGGGAACTTCTCAGGAGAATAGAAGAGAAACGTGGTGTTACGGTGAATGACTCTGGTGTATCGGATGTTAGTTTGAAACACTCTGGAGCAAATGGGCATCTGTCTGAGCCGCTTAAGAAACCGAGTGGCAATCTTTCATCTTCGACAAAGTCTACCAATGCATGGGATGAAGATTGGGGTTCAATCGCGAAAAGGTCCATTTCTGTCAATCATGCCCAGGAACCCAGTTTACCTCCAAAGGCAGCAGCAACGCCTGCTTCTCAGCCAATACCGGTCCACAGCACCCAGTTTCTATCGGCATCTGCACCTGATCCACATGTTTCTGCATCCTGCCCTGCTGTTGATATTGAGTGGCCACGTCTGGCTCCTTCTAGTAGCCATGGTTGGCAGATGATTGATAACGAGAAACAAATTTCAACCTCTCAGGTGTCTGGAAATCCTAGTTTTGATGACATCGATCCATTTGCTGATTGGCCTCCACGCACTGGAAATGCAGTGAATCACAGTCTGAACTCGAATATAAATAGTGGGATGCTCATGCCACTTGGAGGAAGACCAGCTACCAATGCAAGCAGCCCAGCCAATCTATATTTGAACAATCCGATTGATCTATCCAAACTCCAACAGCAGATTCCTTCATTCACAAAAACCACGAGTACCTCTGGCTTTTCCATGAATAGTTCAGTTGCACTATCAAAATTGAATCGAGGTGGGCAAGTTATTGCTGGCACTCCAATGTCGAAAACAGAAGATCTGGCGACGATGTTAGTGTCAGCCAAGAGCGAGCAGCCAACCGCTCCGAGGCTTGCTCCACCCCCTCCAGCTGGAAAGATTGGAGGACGAGGTCGACAGCACAAACCCTCAAACTCTGCCTCTTTGTCTTCAACAAGAAACACAAGAACTTCATCTGAGCAACCACCATTGCTCGATCTGCTATGACAAGTTCCAATTCTTTTGTCAATTTTAGCTGATAAAAAGGAACTGCTCTACTCAGTGGCGGCTTACCCACTTCGTCAACTAGCTGGCCACCCTCTATGGAAAGCACACCGGCAGATTTTTGTGAATGTGAATCATATTAGTTATGTTTATGCGTATATAGCCTTGTTGCATGAGTTTCCGTCGCAAGCATGATAAGTAAGCACATCTTCAGCTAGTTTGCATGTATGGCTCGAAATTGTGTATGTACTCAAGTGTTTTGTTTTCCTTTGTTTATTCAATTAGTTGAAAATATCCAATCTATTCTTTGAAATGTTTCCAGGCCCTTGATGCATCTGGGCGTAAAGCTGAAGTTTTCATTTTTTACTATCACTTGTACATTCCTCTGTTTCCATTTCTATTATTTACCAAACAAGATTTCTTTGTATGTGCTGAGGGTGAACACCGCCCAGTATTTGGAAGTGTAAGGGTTGGGGATCCCAGCCTCAATATTTTATGCGGAAGAGGGTCGTACATTCTTTGTTTTTTTATTTACAGGAGGGACAAAGCGCTGAAGCAAGAAGAACGGTTAAAAGCCATTGCTTCAAGGAAAAATAGTTCTGATTCATGAGTGGAACTGATGTTTGTGTTTTTGTGTGAGATGAGATAGCAACACTAGAAAGGAGGTACTTGGCTTTTTGTTTAAAAGCTTCTCTTTCGTGGTCGTTTTTCTACGTAAATGGGGCTAATGGAGCAAGATTCTATGCTATTGATGATTTTACGTTTGATGCACAAAGGAACTTGGAACTGTGAGAACTAAAAATCAAAAGTTTGAACCCACGAATCAAACACACCCTAAGGAAAGATATTCCAATCAAATTATGAGAAATGTGGGTTTTGTGCTCTCAAGCATGTAGCCCTACCGGCATGTCTAAACTAAGTTTGGCAAACGCATCAGCAGCAAGAGTATGGTTCAACTACTTACCATGATCGCGATGGGTACAAACATCAGAAACTCTACACTTGTTATCCTCTCTGTATGGAAGCTGCTTGCCAGTGAGAAAGCGAACACCTTCAGGCGCCGGCCACCAACATATGAGCTGCCTGCCAGAAGGATGAAGGTGAACGATCCTTTACACCGTCGACGCAGACTTGTTTTGAGGATAAAAGTTGAGTCAACTCGGATGGATTGACTTTTCCCTTCTTGGATTGTCGCCCTTGAAAACAATCTAAACACAGTTTCGTTCAGACTTCCGGTCTTGAATATGTTAGACTTTGGATAGCGAGCGGATTGTCCGTCTTACGTTGCATGAAATCCCAAGCATCGCGCATAGGATCATTCTTCTCAAGCTTCATATTTTAGCATGGACTAAATTCTTTTATATTTGAGTGGCTTATGAACTAGTTGAGCTTAGCGATTACGTTCTCTCAAGTTCATTTGCCTCCTCGATTGTTTAATTGAACCAAGAGTTTCGGCAATACTTGCCTAATCTAGTAAGCATTTTTCGTGCACACTTTAGACATTTAAATTTTAATCAACTCTACGTTTCGTGTAAGCTTCTTCCTAGGTCCACTTAAGCTTTAATTCATGAGTCCACAACATGTTGATCTTAACTCACTTATCATTAAACTAACTTTGATCAGTGACTGGACTTGTAGTGGGTAATAAATCCTCGACTTAATGCATCTGTTAGTGGAAAGCTTTGAACTTGAAAGCATCATCAAGACATTCTAAAAGGATTCTTGGGTTTGGGGTTTAATGAGTAATGGGTTTCCAATGAATTTGTTTTTTGTTTTGTTTTTTTCATTTTGGAGAACCCATTCACATTGTGTTTGCTTGCTCGGGTCTCATCATATTTCGGTTTACATGCAAACTTGCCAGGAGTTCGAAACTGAGTAGAGATGTCAATCCGGGTCGACTGAGCTGGCTGGCTGGCCTAGATTGTGTATGGGCCTTATATATATATATATATATATATATATATATATATATATATATATATATATATATATATATATATATATATATATATATATATATATATATATATATATAGAGAGAGAGAGAGAGAGAGAGAGAGAGAGAGAGAGAGAGAGAAATTAGTTCATGTGCACATCAATTCATGAGCTAATTTTCTTAAAAACCTCAATCATTCAATTTTCAATTTTAAAGATCAGTGGTATTTTTTATTTTTGAAAAATTGAATTTCAATCGAATAGTTAAAATTATTGAAACTATTTAAACATGAATTATCCGTGATGTGCATATGTACTATGCTCTCTTTCTATACATTTATATTCCCGCAAATTATCCTCATTTTGACCTCTCTAAATCCGAGCAATCGGATGCCGATCCGTTTGGACATGATCCCAAACGCGAATCTATTGGCATTTAGGCTTGCTTTTGAAAGGCGGCGTCCAGCCTTCAGATGGCAACGTTTCCCGGGCTTTAAAGTAGTGCCTGCTGATATCTTGAATCAGGGGCAGCCAGAAATGGCCGTCCTGCCCGGAGCGATAGTCCCCACCTATCACCCTCCTCCGGTGCGGGAGCTGGCCGATGCTTCGGAGCAGAGACTCGTTCTCTGGCTGGACACGTTAACATCAGCGGGGCAAAGAACTCGGCACTCCCGATCCTCGCCGCAACGCTCTGCTGTGATGGCGCGTCCGTCGTACGAACGGTACCGGACCTCCTCGACACTCGCTCGATGGCCGAAGTGCTCCGATCATTGGGAGCCGGAGTCCGGAGATTCCAATGAAGATGTTGTCGACGGTGAAATGTTTTTTTTTTAATATATTTTTTTAAAAGACAAGTAAAATGTTTTTTTAAAAGATAGTTAAAATATTTTTAAAATTTTTAAAATATTTATATTTTAAAAATATATTTTTTATATTTTTGTAAAATATAAAATATTTTAGAAAAAGTAGTTAAAATGTTTTTCTCAATGTCTGAAGTGCTTCGATCATTGAGAGGTCGTGTGCCTGGTTCATGGTGACAGGTCCATGCTCGGCAGTTTCAAAAAGATCCGGGGCATAATAGTAAAATAGGACCTTTCACGACTCAACGAGGGTAGAACCGTAATTATATTTTTCAACCCGTTTTTTAATTTCCAGTATTATCTTTTCGTATAATGGTAAAATTATAAAATTTTGATTATCGAGAAATAACTTCCTACTTTGACAAAGTATGTTATATTTTGCTAAAAAAATATGTGAGCATTTTTGTAATTTTTTCAGTGACTAAAATAAAAAAGCTATTTTTTGAAAAACCACTTATCGTTTTTCAAAAACTGCTTAGTTTCTAGTGCCCACAGTTTCGTAGAACCGAAGGCAAGAAGTCTTGAGGAGAGAGAGAGAGGGAAAAAGAGGGAGAAGGCAACGAGAGAGAGGGAGCGTGAGATAGTACGAGGGGAGAGAGAGGGAGCTCTAGTTTGCCTCTTTCACCGTTCCGCCTCGTGGCTTGCCTTTTGGCTGCTTGAGCCTCGTTGCTCTTTGTTGCTAAGTCTCATCGTTACGATCGTCACTTGCCTTGTGGTTGAACTTCGGTGCTCTGCCTTTTGAATGGGTCTTGCTGCTCTTCTTTTTTGTTTTCCTTCTGGCTCAACCTCATAATTTTCTCAATGATAGTTTTGTAAAATAAAAAAGTTGGTTTTTCAGAAACCACTTTTCGATGCACACGATTTCAAAAAACCGTGAGCGAAAAGTTTTGAAAGGAGAGAGAGGAAAACAACGAGAGAAAGTAAGAGGGCAACGGGAGAGAGAGGGGAGCGTGATATACTGGGAGGGAAGAGAGAGGGAGAGGGAGAAGATGAGGGTGCTCTACCTTGCCTCTTTCCACGTTTTTCCTCGCCGCTTGCCTTTTGGTTGAGCTTCGTTGCTCTTTCTTGCCTCATCGCTCCGTGTTGCCACTTGTCTTCTGACAGGGTCTTGGTGTTCTTTTTTGTTTGTGTTTTCTGGTTGAGCCTCGCATCTCTTTCTTTTTTCTTGAAAAGAATGTCCGACAACCATTTTTCCTCTTTTTTTACTATTTTATCTATGTGTGCACGTTCCCGACAAGCCTATCCCTGATACCAATGCAGTGCAGCAGTCGGCCATGCTTTGATAAGTCGCCAGTCTCAGCGGAACGTGGATGTGACTCGGGAATACATTGTGAGAGAAAAAAAAAGAGAGATGTAGATGTATACAATTTCTCACATACGGCTTGTATAGAGAAGATGGTTTTGGGCTTTTACTGTATTTTTTAATACCATACTCTGTATTTTTTTTTTATAATATTTATAGATGACTTTATCTTCCTTATTTTCATGTTTCACCTTTCTGTTACAAGCCGTTATGTATTTTAATTTTTGTAATGTTACCGTTTGTCTAATTTAATTGATTTAACGTTGCTGTTTCTCTAAAGTCATAGAATGATCATTTTACGTTACATGACTAAGGTTATTTTAGTGTGGGCAATTAGAGGTTCTTCTTAGAATCCTTTTATTTTTTAAAAGTCCGCATTTTATGCCAAGTCCACGTTACATTCATATGTGACATTCACGAAAATTTAATATATTTTTACAAGGGTTGGATTAGTCTTAGATCTTTTTGGTTAGACTGAGGCTTCTCTTAGTCTTGTTGTTAATGTTATTTTACTCGCAGTTTTCTCTTTTTTATTCTAAGCAACTTATTTTAAGAGTTCTTAATGATGGCAGTTTGTTTTCTTCCTTTCAAGTAGGTGAGAATCTCTCCCGTGTCTATAGACCATGAAATTTTGGAAATTTGGATAAAAGGCTCGCTCTCCTCTTTTTCGCTTTTGTTCAGTTTGATTTGGGTCGTGTTTTGTGTGTGTCAAACTGTTTTTCAGTCGTGTAACTTGTTTTGCTTGTCTGCGTTTGTGTGAGTGAGCACACTTGTACGTTTGTATGTTTTTGTTCAGATGTAAAACAAGAAGTGTTCTATATAACGTAAATCACATTGGAATGGTTACTATAAAGATCACTTATATTATAGACCAAATTAAATATAGTTTGAAACAAGCGCGGTGAAGAGGTCGAGATGTGTTGACGGTGTGCAATCTCCAGTCTATGGGAGCATTTCCATTAAAAACCCAATGATATCTTCATCAAGTGAGACAATTGGAATGGTGAACTCATGGGAAAGAGAATTGGGGAATCTTGCTCAAGTTCTCATTTTGGCTTTCGCTTTAGTGTTGATATGTTGAATTTCATTCTTTCAAATTATCTAAATTCTTGACCTCAGGTGAAAGTTTAAATTTCGCAATGGGTGAAAAGGATCATAACTTCCTATAATAGGATGCATGAAACAATGAATGTGTTGGCAGATTAATTAACTACTTTCGTGCAATGAATTCCATCTTATCTACAAAGAAGAAGAAAATTTTTGAGTGCTTGAAGCTTCAATTCAAGAGAATCTTCAATTTCCTTTGCAGGCAAAATAAAGTGGTTGTGCATGCTGCAAATGGAAAGCGCCTCACTGGAGGAACATTTTATCTTGATTATCCTAGTGTTGGAGAAACTGAGACTCTCATGATGGCAGCATCCCTCGCAGATGGAGAAACTGTGCTATTAAATGCAGCTCAGGCATGATTTTGGCAGTAATTCTATGTTGCTTTCGTTCTGGCAATAATCATCATCTTCAGATACGTGCTTTTTCACTGTGGATCCTGACCTGAATGCAGGAGCCAGAAGTATCTGATCTTGCGAAGTTTCTGACGGCTTGTGGTGCAAAAGTGCATGGTTCGGGAACGAGCATGCTTGTAATCAATGGTGTGAAGAAGTTGCATTGCGGAGTTCAGTATTCTTCCTCATTGAAGCTGGTAACTTGTATTAGTGGATGAGTCTAAGGAAAAAGTTAATAAATTGGAATTATGGTGAGAAACGTTAGAAAGTAAAGGCTTCCGACTTTATAAAATAAAGACAGAATATATGGAATGTAAGTTTGATCATTTGGGTGTTTTAGATGACATAAAAATTAAGATTGGTACATATTGTATTTCTCACAAGGAAAGTTTTAAATACCTAGGGTCAGTTTTTCAAAGTGACGAAAAAATTGATGGAGATGTTATACATACAATTAATGCCGGTTGGTTAAAATGGAGAGGGGCAAAGGTATTATATTCGATAAAAAGATATCATTAAAGTTGAAAGGTAAATATTATAAAGTAGTAATTAGACTTACTATGTTTTATGGTTTTGAGTGTGGGTAGTTAATTATCATGTACCAAATATGTCTTTAGCAGAAATGAAGATGTTGAGATGGATGAGTGGTCACACAAGGAAAGACAATATACCTAATGAGGTTATTAGAAACAAATGGGGAGTAGTACCAATAGAAGATAAAATAAGAGAAAATCGTTTAAGATGATTTGGACGTTTAGAAAGACGACCCAATGATGCTCCTGTAAGAAGATATGAAAAACTAGATTGTGAAAATGTTAAGAGGAAGATCGAGACCACAAAAGTGTTGAAAAGAAACAATAAAGAATAATCTAGTTTATATTGAGTTATCTGCTAGCATGGTACATGATAGGTCTCTATGGAAACAAAGAATCCATGTAACCGATCACATGTAGTATGGGAAAAGGCTTAGTTGTTGTTGTTGTTATACCTTCATTGTTGCAGCTGTCATTACCCGCTCACACTTATCAATGCCACCTGTTATTCCAAGTAGTTTACCCATTGTAATAGACAAGCTTTCAGCAGCTGGTTGCAGGCACTTTGAACTTGGTTGTATGTCCTAATATTCTATTTGAAGGTTTCAGCTTTTAAGTCTACCCATAGAGCTGGTCTCCAGGGATTTGATTTTAAAACATGGCCTTATCTAGGGTTCCCTACCGATCTGCAACCTCAATTTACGGCCTTACTGTGTACTTGCTTCGTCTGAAGCCTTGTTGAAGAATCTGTTTTTGAAGGACGCGTGAATCATGGTATGTTGAGTGTTTCTGGTATAGAAGAATGCTCTACTAAGAGTCTTAGCTCACTATACTCAGTGATTCAAAGGGGATTGCTTTTGTTTATAGGGATGATTTCCAACTGAAATTAGGGATATGGTACATAAGATGGCAGTTTCAGCATCTGCAATTTTCTGATCCTTTTTTTCCTTTCTCATAAGAGGCTGAGGCTTGTGTGTATTGAAAATGTCTTAATTTGAAGTATTTCCTAGGTAGACCACATTTGGAGCTCTTGTGCGTATCCATGAAGACAAGATTGATACTTGCAACCATCAAAGAACACTTTGGCACTCCTACAGACTTTTAATGGAGAAAAAAGGGCATCATTCTTTTGTTTTTACTTCTCTTTCGAAGTTGACATGTCCCAAACGTGATTCTCTATGGCCACCTCATTGCTTGTTTCCAATAGCATAGAGATAGATTAGGTGCTTTTATGTGGATTTTTGAACAGGCAAACTAGAGTTAGGCAGACCTGTCATAATTCTGACCTATCATCAGATAACAGACCCAATAGTGATATGCTCCTGTGTCTGGGCTCCTTAATCCTTATGTGATAGAACATCATATACACTTGCTTAGTTCTGGATGAACATTCAAAATGGTGTTTTTAGGAAACGTGAATATAGTCTTTCAATAGGTTATTAATGAAACCATTGGAAAACGGTCGTTATACTGGAAAGACTTGAAGATTTGGCTAAGCGATCGAAATGGAGCCATTCTTAGGTGTGTAAAGTTGGACATGCTAGGAAAATGGGAAAAGTAAACAAAGTGAAATCAGGTGATAGCTGTCAATGCACATTTTGCTGCACTATTTCCTATCTGGGCTCATGAATTAATTCATCAATTTCAAGGTTTTTGCCTGTTTTCTCTTACTCATGCTAAATGATCCAGTCTTATATGGACTTCTCAATTTTAACTTGTCTCCTCTTCATTATTATAAAGTACGAGCTCTTTATTATTTTTAGAGCATGATACCTTCGTGATATTTTTATTGTGCCTCGTATTTAGCAACAGTGGAAGACCTGAAAAAGCTGGGAGCAAGAATATGTGTTTCTGGTAGGCGTGCGCTAGTCAGTGGAAAGGATCCAGGAAGGTATTCGCTGAGTCCTGCTATGGTTCATAACATTTCAGTTTAATCAGGTTAAGCACTCCCTTAGCTTGGCTGTTTGGCTTTAGTTAACTAATGTGTCAACCCCCAGTTGATGGGCATGTTCTCTTTTAGAGTCAAGGATTGGGTTCAATGGGCCAGGCCATCGTGACACAACTCTTCCTGAGGTTGGACAATTTGGTGCACTTTTCGGTCAAGTAGCTTTCAAGGACAACTGTTGTTGGAAGCATTGAACCTATGTGCGCAAGCAGGATCTTGCACAGACACATGAATCCCGTCATTGACTTTTAATTCAATTATATGGATCCAAACTGGATAAAACACGCATTCACAATCTTTCCCAGGAATTGGAAGACGTAGAAACCCTTTCTGCTTTTCTTTATTTCTTCTGAAGAATACTGATAAGCCAACTCCCATTTTCTTAAAGAAAAAGGTCATTTCTACTTATGTTTTTGGAAATGCATTTGCATATTTTCTGATGATCTATTTTTATGTACTTGAAAGAGTGCCTTCGGTGAATATTTTATCTTAGATACAAATAAAAAAAGAGGAGACTTTGGTTCTCCATCACTCTATTTCTTTCACTATCATCGTTCATCACCACCAGCATCGTAACTTTTGATATGGACCCTGTGTTACACACACACAGAGAGAGAGAGAGAGAGAGAGAGAGAGAGAGAGACAGACAGACAGACAGACAGACAGACACATATATAAACACGGTCTTCTAGTTATATATGTTTGTGTTATTCTGCCTGCAGTGTTTTGCGTGGTGCTTCTGTCAGAGCCAATGATATAAGAGGTGGAGCAGCCATGTTTTTGGCAGGACTGGCGCACAAGGAAAGACTGAGGTACTTGGAGCTCAAAATATAGAAAGAGTATACGAAGGTTTTGAAGTCAAGCTCCGTAGTTTAGGAGCCGATATCAGCAGAGTACCAGATAAATGATTAGAACGAATGCACAACAACATGCGTCATGCGTCTGGAAAAGCCTTCTTCTCGCCTCAGTTCAGTCTAATATTATTATGTCTGCATACATATCTCGTCAAATCTTTGTGAATCACAGCGACAACTACATCATGTCTTCCAGTTGGTTTGGGAAAAATCACTTTTGTGAATGCCTGATTCTGATCGACCGCAGCTTGAATGAAACTTTTTCAGGAATTCAATAACTGGGCTTATTGACTTACCTTTTTAACTCTTCTAAATCGGATGCGGTTACTCTTTCTCATCCCAGTCAGACTTAAGCAAAAGATGGGGCATGCCTGTGATGGCAGAGCACCAAGCTACTTCAGTTAGTGCTAAGGCACTATTTCTGTCAAATCTCCACTTTCGTGAACTGCATGTTCGGGAAAGCTTCCCTTCTGCAAAGGCCCTGATATTGCAAAATACTGGTCAAGCCCAAACAGTACTTGACGTGGGTTAATGTGCCTCCTCTTTGTCTGTAATAAACGAATACTCATGTTGCTCTGTTTAAGAAACTCTTTGACAGAACCAGATAGAAGTGACAACCTCATGCTGCTAAGAAGAGCCAGCAACTTCTAATTCAAAAAGCTTATACCTCTCTACATCATCAGAGATTCAGAGGTATGCGACTCCCTTCTTTGGGTGAAGCATCCATCGCAGACTCATGAACTCATGTTTACTACGAAGCACTAAAATCTGTAGCCCTTAATACAAAGTTGAGAACAAAGGAAATGTATACATTATAACTCTAGGTCAAGCTTTTCCATCATCAACACGAGCATAAGCAAAATAAAGACCCTCAAATAGGTATAATAGAAAATTTTACTTGATTAAAAATCTCGTGTCATCTTAAGCTCTAGACACAGATGTAGCGACTGATTCACTAAATGGTATGCCTAGTGAATTGCTTCCGGATAAAATTCCCTAATCAGCCTTCCATAGAAAACTTTGAGTTATGTTCATTCTCTCTTCAACACCATTCTATTCTACAGTCTACTCGATTTTGTGGTGGTGAAAGTCACTTCGGCAAAACTTGAGGCTATTATGTGTACTCAAACGTTTCACTGCCTTTCATGTCAGCTTCTCCCTAAGGTTTTTCAACTGCTCTCTTACCAAAAAAAGAAAATAATTATTGTTATTTCTCAAAAACTAGACACAATGACTTCTTGTAGTTGTCAATAAAAGTGAGAAGAAAGTTGCATCCTCGCTTACGTGGAATTTAAGACAGGCCCAATAAATAAAAAATCGATACCGTCAAGTGATGTCTTACACATTGGACAACTGAAGTTGGCTCTCTTTTAACTTCTGAAAACATAATGCTTGCAAAACTCGAGTTTCTTTTTCTTTGGACTAAAGAGAAGCTTAAAACTATATATCTCCTGCTCATGTCACTACTATAAATGAGCAAAAAAAGTGAGTGAGGAGTTTGTTTCTGCTCCTAACACCACAGGATATCGATCCTCTTACCCTCCATCAACAGCGGAGCTGCATGAGAGGTCTTTATTCCGCCAAACTCTTTCACAACTCAACGTCAGTCGAGCCAAAAAATGTTCAACGAGATGACAACATTATGTAACACCACATACTAATCCAATGTCAGGTTACACAATATACCCAATTAAAACTTACACCTGATGCTGGCATCCAGTGATGGATATAGTTGGGCATGTAGAACTTGACTGGTTAGGCATGTAAACAAGAACATACTTGGCAGCTAATTGGGAATTTTCAGTCATGATAATCAATGAAATACAAAGAGGTGCTGCTTGTAAAAGAAAGCAAGAACAGTATTTCTTGTACTCTAATGTATACTAGTCAAGGACATTCTTGGCACTAAGGGGAGTTAGCATAGTGGAAAGAACCTTTAACCACTAAATGGGTGGTTGAGGGTTCACTCTCATGGCTGCTGCCTTCATTCACGTCAAACCCAGCTTAGGCTCTATTCACAAGGGTCCTCGCTTCTGTGTTTATGCTGGATTGTTCCGGCTCCATAAGTGGGTTTTTTCCTATTAGTTTTATGCAGAAAATATTTAAAACATTTCTAAATGGTGCTAACAGAAAGCTTTTGGAATCAAGCCATTTGGACAGATTCAGTGGAGAACCCAAAAGATCCACATCAAACACGGACGAGAACAAATAATCGAATATATATATATATATATAAAGTGATCAAACATACCTTTTATTATTAAAACTCTATATTACTCTGGTTACACAAACTACACTTTTTTTTCTTTGATACTCGTGCTCTTCTATAAAGGAGACTCACAATGCGTGCATCTCTCTTAAGATGTCTCTTATACAAATGAGATGGGTTGAAATCACACTTTTTCAAAATGAAAAAGAGAAGGGTGGAGAGAGGAGCGAGACAGTGACAAACTCCATAGTACAAAAGAGCGGAGAGAATAGGAGGGAGAGAGATGACCTTTTGAGGGAAAACTTAACATTCATCCTAGAAACGAATCTACAATATAATCAAATGTCTGAATTTTATATACGTGTTGTCTGATATAAATACTACATGTATATATATACATACATACATGTATGTATATATAAATATGTGTATATGGTTACATACATATACATATATATATATACATATATATATATATATATACATATATATATATATATATATATAGTGTGATAGGTAGCTAAAATGTCTTCTTAAGGTGAATATAAAGAAGCTGCATCCAGATTAAACGTTATGTTAAAATTCACATAATGTATAAAACCAATAATAAACACTTTCTACGGGGTATATACACTTGTATGAAAGCAGTGCGTTATATCTTATCTGTATCTTAGATATTTATCAATATAATATCGTCTCATATGGTACGTCAGGATTCGGCTTTATCACATAATACAGCAAGCTTGGTGGAAATAAAGAGATGCTGCATCAGTTTATACTCCCTTAAAGAGTGTTAGAAGAAGCGGAAATCTATGTAGGCCTTGAGAGCATATGTGCTTTTATTCTTCATATTATCAGACAACAACAACAACAACAACTAAGCCTTTTCCCATACTAGACGGGGTGGGCTACATGTATTCTTTGTTTATACATTATGTGAATTTTAACATAACGTTTAATCTGGATGCAGCTTCTTTATATTCACCTTAAGAAGACATTTTAGCTACCTTTCACACTATATATATATGTATATGTATATATATATATATATATATATATATATATATATATATATATATATATATATATATATATATATATATATATATGTATATGTATGTAACCATATACACATATTTATATATACATACATGTATGTATATATATACATGTAGTATTTATATCAAACAACACGTATATAAAATTCAGACATTTGATTATATTGTAGATTCGTTTCTAGGATGAATGTTAAGTTTTCCCTCAAAAGGTCATATGCAATATATGAAATTTCTTGTAAATTTCTAGTACCAATTTGATACCGGTTCTGGGTTTCACCTAGGCATGACTGGTTCAAAACCAGTATGGTGGTTCAAACCAGAATCTCACCACGGTGGTACCCGAAACTGATAGAACCAGCCTCGGAACTATAACCAAAATCAGGGACTCCTCAATTCGGTCACAGTTCATGATATTTTAAAACCAGTTTGAAACCGAAACCAGAACCGATGGTTCCAAACCGCCACTAAGGTTTATATATTTTTTCCTACATTCTTTATCACAAGTTGATTGTTGGTGCAACTCCTACGGCTGATGTAGGTGGGGAGTTTGATTGCCACGGGGCACATATGCCTGTTTCTTTAAAAAGAAGAACGGTTTAGAGCGATTCAGAAATTAGACTCGGGACCGCTCAAGAGGCCGTTGGGTTATGGTTTATGGGAAACCGGAACTGGAGGTTTAGAACCGAAAATATCTAGTTTCCCTTCTAAAATTTCAAGCAACTCAGGGTACTTCTCCCTTGGTGTTCTATTCTTTCTATACAATCATTCCTTGTGCAAGCTATATTAAATATTACACATTAAATATTATGTAATATTTAATATTAGACTTATTCAGTTATTAAATAGATGCCTTATATTTGATATTTAACATTAGCTTAATATTATTTCACTAAGCTTTTCTGATACTAATTTATTTAATAGAATTAACTAAGTACTTATATTTTATTTAATAATTAATTATCAGATTAAATTGATAAACTACTTTATTTTATCATTAGCCTAGTGCTATGATTGATGTACTCACACTTAAACTAAGCTTTGTACGTTAACTTCTCCTTATGACATGGATTTAAAAAACTATTTAGATTGTTAAAAAAATAGATCAACATAAAATGGATGATACCGTTAATATTACTAGTAGTAATACAATATTAAATAAATATTAATAATATAAAATAATTTCAATACATCTTTTAATTTATAAATGTATTAAAGAATATTAATATTTTGAAAAAATAATATTAGCATGTTATAATTTAACTGTCGGTGCCACTTGTTTGATATTTGGTATTTTGGATGATGCATCCACCACGTATGCAACTTAGTTGCTATTTCTTTTTCGGTAACATAGAGACCGAAGTGAAAAATTGACAGAAGTTTTCCATTTATTTTAACTTTCTTCCCGAGTTACGGCTCTCTGCAGATAGAGCTGGGCTCATTCTTGACATAAAACAACTGGTCGAAAACCAATCTGATACCGGCAGAAGTGCATCCAGAGCGTTAGCTAACTTGGCATTGTTCTTACTCCCACAATGTTGGTGGTGAGTTCTATTAATGTGCGTGTGTTTTAGGCTTCGGCCTCACGTTGTACCCAAAAGGAAGAAGGAAACAGATGTCAGTGTTGCTCAGTGGTGCCCCTTTCTTGTGATTGTATTGCAAAACGTCATAAGAAGGGAAGAATCACTCTTCGGCTCGTTTATATGAGATCTTGGAACTTTGAGAAGCAATTCACTCAAAGGCAATTATGGGAGACCAATCACATGTTAGTTCCATTCCGTGAATGATTATCAAAGACGCGACAACCCTCTCTCTCTTTAATGGGCCATTCAGTGGGTAGCTGGCAACAGGTAGGCAATTAATCCAGTGAGTTCACGGACGGACCCCAAAGAAGCCCCAATAAGCATCAAACATCTCCCCAATCAGATGCACGGGAAGGATCTTTCGTTGAGTCATCACACCGTATCAGGCCAAGGTGTTTTGGGACCTTTTGATTCTTATGAAATGTTTGCACTAGGTGAGAGAATTTTAAGGCTTGCGAGTCGATAATGGTCAAAACATTTCTAGATGCCATATGGATAAAAAAGAACAGACGGAGAATAAAAGGCATCACCATATAGAAATAGCACCACAATGTCCGTTTCTTCATTTTATAAATAGGACTGCTTTTAGAAGGGTTGCTAACTAAACAGTAAAAACCAGTGAGAAGTCTCAGCAGACTATATGCGGGAAGGGAATTAACTACAAAGAAAGGAACTCTCAGCGAACTAACTCAATATCTATCTTCCTGGATTAGTTATGTATCTCATGAAGTTCCACTCAACCGGTATTTTGCATTCCAGCAGCTATTCCCTTCATGGTCAGTATGAGAGTATCTTCAAGGCCAGGGGCAAACTCACTAGTTGGGTTCAGCTTAACTAGCTCTGCAGCCTGCTTGTTAGATTCTGTTATCTCCTTTGACATGTGTGGCCTTAACTTCACATGAAAATTGGGATCACGGATCCGTTTCAATGTGTATGCTTGACATACGTTGAGTGTTGTTATGTATGAATTCAAGAAGATCCTTGTGTGCAGCCACCTATCAGTACAGCAGAAAACAAAAAAATCAGCTTGTGAAATAACTAATCAATCTTATTCTTTGGTGTTGACAGTTCAATATTTACCAAAGAATTAACTGCTATGGCAAAAAGAGACTGCTTTGTAGGATCTAAACACTGGTTAAGAAAACATTTAATAAGTATTCGTGATATAGTTTGAAATTTTGTTCATTTACCATCAAGGCTAGTTTAGTCCGATTCAGTAGTGCTTTAATTTTTATTTATTGCTTTAAATTTCAATTAAAAATAGGTAAAGTTCTCCAAATGCAAGTTTGAGATCCAATTTTGTAAATAACGTTTAGGAATAGATGTTAATAGAAAATAATAAATTTTCACTGGAAAAGATTTGATAAAACACATCAAATAAAAAATAAGGGCTTTTAACTTGGTATTTATTAAAGAGTTAAACAAAAAACAACTTCTTTTGGTGAATAAAGAAATAAACAAAAAACAACTTCTTTTTTGGTGAATAAAGAAATAACAATTTTGTTGAGTATTTTTACCTTTTATAATTCAGAAAGACAAACAAATGCCTTTAAACAAAAGCATTTTTGGAAATGAGTTCAAAACTAAAATGTTCAATGTTACATGGCAAAAGTAGCTTTACCTGAAGGAGGAGTTTCTTAGTTTCTTCATATTTTTTCCTCAACTGCTCCCCAAATGGCCACAGATCCTTTGAAACAAGGAGCCTATCATTCAGAGCAGCTATCCCTGGGTCTCCCTTGGCAAACACCATTTCCACTAAATCAATGGTGACCCTAAAGAAAGGCCATTGATTGTACATCTCTTGCAGCATTTGGAGATTCCTAGCATCCTTCTCAATAACATGTTTAAATGCTGCTCCAAAGCCTAGCCATACTGGAAGATGAAACCTTGTCTGTGTCCATGCAAAGATCCAAGGTATTGCACGGAGCGTTTCAATGCCTCCACTAGGCTTTCGCTTGCTGCTGCTTTCCTTTTGCGGCTTCCAATATTCATTCGGCCATACTCCAACTCTGGTGTAGCCTACATGTTACAAAGTTGACAGTGAATGTTAAATTTAAATGTCATTTTACTTAACAGAGAAATTGATGATTTTAGTGGATATCTTACCAGGCGAAAATACTCAACAAAGCGTGGTTCCTTGAATACAATAGAACGGTATTCCTCAGTAGCAATGACAGCCATCTGATCCATCAAAGCACGCCATTCTGGTTTTGGAGAAATTGGGGGATTCATTCCATGTTCTAGAGTAGCAGCAGTGTAACGTTGAAGTGTTCTAAAGCACAAGTGCTGCTCTCCAAATGATTGCTCAATAACTTCACCCCTGGACTGTTACACGAAGTGATCCATGGATTGTGTCTGGAGGTTGAGAAAGGATAGCAAGGTGAGTAGGACCACCTCCTCTTCCAACAGTTCCACCGCGACCGTGGAACATGGTTAGCTTAACACCGAATTTCTTGGCTACTTTTATAAGATCCTCTTGAGCCTTATATAGCTGCCATGCTGCAGAGAACCTTCCAGCATCTTTTCCTGAATCTGAATACCCAATCATGACTTCTTGCTTCCCATTGATCCTATTTCTGTACCAGTCTATTGAGAACAATCGAGCTAAAGCAGCAGGAGCAGCCTCAAGATCTGCAAGCTTCTCAAACATTGACGGATATCAAGTCTTACTAGTGAAAGTCCAAATGTAGAAACTGCCGCCCAAGAAATCAAGAGAAGCTTCCATCTGCTATTGGTCGGTCACCACATGCACAGAGTGACCTATAAGAGAGTTCAAGAGGCTCCAGGAACTGCAAAGAAAATATTGTAGGTTACCGGTTTTTAATACATAAAAATCATTATATAAAGATTATTCAGGAAAAATTACAATCTCGTATTGCCATGAATTAGGTATTGCCTTTTCTGAATCGCCATAGGTTTTCACTGCTATCTGGTCCAAGCAAGAGAAATTAATTATAGGTGGTTGAAAGAACTGGTGGCAACCCGAACAACTATTTACCATATTAAGATTAGCTATACATGAAATTATCTAAGCAGTTTGATAACCATCCGGCACTTTTCATATTTTTGTTGAAAAACGATCCATTAATTAGCTCAAAGAAAAAAAACGAAAAGCACAATCGAGACAACTAAACTTAATATATAGGTTAAAATTTCCATAATCATGAATGAAACAGTCTTGAGATGAGGGAATCCAGGAATGGGGGAATCCAGCACTTCTAGTAACATAAACATAAGGAATGAAATCTATATATTGCTACAAGTTTTACAGCTCCTAGAACCCCATAGGCAGAGCTCAAAAAATATGATCTAGAGCATTAAAAGTGTCCAAAAAATAAGAATTATACTACAAATGAAGAGCTTAATTCAACATGTCAGTCACTGCATGAGGCATTTTTCCATTACCCCTATCTTTTGACAGTTTATTTGGGCTGTTTTGAAGATAATACCTGCTCAACATTTGTGACCCCAGGTTGTCTCTTCGCCAAGATATGTCAGAGGGTCCCATTGGCTAATAAATGACGACACTTACGTTCACGTGTATTATACAATTTATCCCTCACATCACCAAGAATAACCACGATACTGGCTCATTTATAGGAGAATCTGTTACCAAAACTCTCGTGCAGCAATGAAGAATTTGCCCACAATGACATTCAGAGACCAATTGAAATTACTCATCAAAGGGTTCAACTCTGAGACGAATCCACGGGAATGAATAGTTCAGAAGTGCTGATCTGAAGATTTTGTTCAGTATTGCAGATTCCAATAAAGATTTCAAAAAGTTCAGTTGTGCAATTCACAACAAAATAATATATACCAATATAATGTTTTGCATCTCTCTTTGAGGATCTATGGAGTTAAGTCATGCACGTACACGGAGTTCATCGCTGCAGCGCCACATAGATAACTGTAAAAAAAAGAACAGGTAGGTTCACTTTATATGAATATAATATATATACACACACATACACACACAGCCCAAAACCAAGCATTCTCATATTTTGTATACTGCGCCATGTTTTCTTGAAAATAAGACCAATGGGTGAAAATAAAGCATGAGGTGCCATTAATTATTGGCATTGAGAAGAATCGCATTTAAATAGCAAAAAATATCTAAAACGTATTATTTGTCAAATAAGCCAGAAAAGTTATCCATAAATAATCAATTATTGACAAAGAAATTGCATTGAATTCCAATTCCATGTAGATTTCAGACCTCCCTTGGGTTGGATTATCTTCTTTCTCTGTCTCTATTATGTTTATCCATTCATCCATCTCTCTCTTATATAGAGAGAGAGAGAGAGAAAAATATACACATACATGTATATATATATAGAGAGAGAGAGACAGGAAGAGAGGGGACTGATTACGTAAACTACTAGAGTGGAATCCACCCTCAAAAAAGGCACAGTGTAGATCGCACCTTTGGCAAAAATGAGGGAAAATTGTGTCTGAACTTACTCTACTTACATGTTCTTTGGAGACAGTGATAAGATTTATAAGGATGTCAATGGATGTCTTAACTTACTTGACTTACAAAATCTGACCTAACATAGAAAGAAAAATGTGTAAGTAGTTAATTCTATGATTTTTGGGTATCATGTACAAAAGATGTCCATGGCAAAAATGAAGATACTGAGATGGATGAGTGGTTACATAAGGAAAGACCGTATACATAATGAGGTTATTAAAAACAAATTGGGAGTGTCATCAATAGATATAAAATGAGAAAAAATTATTTAAGATGATTTGAACATATAGAAAGACGACCATAGAAAACTCCAGTAAAAAGGTATGAGAAACTAGATTGTGAAAATGTTAAAAAAGAAAGAGGAAGACTATAAAAGTGTAAGAAGGAAACAATAAAGGATGATCTAGTTTATGTTGAGTTAACGGTTAGCATGGAACAAAAGTGAGCGGTATGGAAACAAAGATTCCATGTAGCCGACCCCATCTAGTATGGGAAAAGGCTTAGTTGTTGTAGTTAATTCTATGATATGATTTTTGGTTAGGTTTTTTAAAATAACCTGAAACTGAAGTTTTAGAGATTGAATGCATTACACTTTATCACACACGTGTGTATCAACACAAATGTGTGTATTCAAGGATGTGGGCATGTGATTTCTTTTCCTCACACAATTAGACAACCAACAGCTCTGAATATGTCCCCACATCCCCATCCCCCAAACATGCATATATATATATATATATATATATGTGTGTGTGTGTGTGTGTGTGTGTGTGTGTGTGTGTGTGTGCGTGTGTGTGTGTGTATATCAGCATGTGCATGCATGTGTGATATCTTTTCCTCTATAATTTGACAAACAAGGGCTGCATGTATGTGTCTCCCCCCACCTCCCAACACACAAACAGAGAAGAAAATCCTCAGTCCCTAGATCATTATTTAGTTTTTAAAACCTAGGCACCAATCAAGGGAGACTAAATAATGATTTTGACAACCAGAATGTGTTATTCAACTCTGCAGGTCTCTATATGCCTGCTGGGACGACTGAAAGTATAAATGCAGAAAATTCTGTCTTACCTCAAACATAAGGTCGTCTATTTTGGAGTAGTATAAGTTTGCTGCCATCATTCTGGCCAGCAAGCATACATCTCTAGTCACCTCAGGAGTCACTCTAGGATTTCCTGCAACAGGATATACAGAAGTTGTTGACGAAGTGGAATAAAAATGACTGCATAGATAGCCAACAAATAATTTTTTATGCCATTACCATGATGTATTCTACTTGTTTATATAAGAGAGAGAGAGAGAGGCACGGAAACTCAAAGATTTGTTTACAATATATGACCCTATGGGTCTTGGAATTTATCAAAATGGAAGTAACATCAACAACTCATCAAATTGACAACAATTCAAAGCAGGGATGGAAGGTGTGGTTAGCCCGGAAAGGGGGAAAAAAGAATAATGCCTTACCATCACGATCACCGCCCATCCATGAAGAGAATTGAATAATAGGAGCATTATAAGGAACACGTTCATCTATTCCTATGTTCTTTAAAGCTGTATCAACACGGCCTTAGAAATTTGGGTACACCCTTCTTAAAATTGTTTCATGGAAGTAACTCATCCCAGCTCTCATTTCATCTTGAGGAGTTGGTTGAGTTCGCCGGATTTCATCAGTTCGAAATGCAGCTTGGATCTGACAAAAACGAATGGAAACAAGACAAAAACAATTTGATCGTTGATGTCATCTGCAAAGAAATTTCATTAAACTAAACAGTAAGTTAACGTTCTTATGTGCATTTTGCAATTTGTACAATAATCATGATATCGGAAACAATTCTGAATTTTTGACTGCCAGTTGCATTTCCTGGTATCTTAATGCCGTAGATTGTTCAGTCATCCTAGAAAACTAGCAATCAGCGCACTATATGTGGGTGCAGGTTGACAAATACCAACTTATCATCATGCCATCTGTTAAGTAAATCCACTCATCAGACCTCGATCAGCTCTGGGGAGGCTACTTCAGATGCATGATAGTGCTTACTGAATTCAAAGGCAACATAGAATTACGACAAAGTTAGGTAGATCATGCTCTCTCAGTAAAACATTAGGACAGATCAAGAAATATGGTCATAATTGCAACTCCACCTCTTATCAGAATGTAAATTAGCCTAACCGGATCCAGCTTGGTGGCAAGTAGATTTTTACTAGACATATCCAACGCAAGCCCATCAACATCAACTCCCAAGAATAAATATAATAGATCTAGTTTCATCCAAAAGTGGTCCCCTTTTGTAGAAATAAAACAAACAGCTTAAAGAATGAAGATTTCCAGCAGCTCATACACAAGCATGCATATATAAATGTATATATATCATCTTCCTCCCACAAAAATTTGAATAATCCTCTATGAAATCATAGTCACCAATATTGCTGATATGTTGAAGATATTGTGAAATAAGCAATGGAGAGATAGAGAAAATTATCAGGATAAATTGTGACATTTTCAACGGTGACAATAACACAATATCATCATGATATTTTGAAGAAAATCATATTTTTCATAGTAAAGTCCCATTGTTTTAGATGTATTTGACTTTATAAGGCTCTTTAAAATTATTTTGTACACTTTTTAGTTGGAAAAAATTGTGTCAAAAGCTATTATTTTTATAGTTCACACTTTTTTATTTAAAGAAAATAAGGAACCCCAAGAATTTCCAGAGACATCCCAAGAAATATAATACTTCAAAAATATCTCCTCATGAGAGTGGTCCAGAACCCCGAAAAATGTGAATAGTGCAATGGCATGAATAGGGCATTCTTGGCTGTCTTTCTAACAAACTGAGCAAGGCATCATGTTTGAAATGATAAAAAGTCATGGAATCAGTTTCTGAATAACCAAAATGCTATATGTGATGATAATTTTATGGTATTTGAGATTTATTACTGTCTTGAACCATGGATTTTGAAAATTTAATATCCTTCATTTACATCGGAATCAGAAGACCAAATGTCCATTACTATGAAACTGAGGATGTAGGTTCCATATGTATCTATGGGTAGACTTTTTGAGAAAAAGAGGGTTCTTCATTCATCAAGGTGGTTCATTCATTCCAACACTCAACCACTTCATAAACCCCTCCTACCTCCACACACACACACACAGGGAGAGAGAGAGAGAGAGAGAGAGAGAGAGAGAGAGAGAGAAAACAACATTGAAGTGGTACATGCCAAAAATAAATAATTTTTGGAGGAGCCTGTGACCATTATCAAGTAATACTGTAGTCACATCAGTACTCAATTCAGTTTCATTTTTTCTTGCTAATCATACATGGATTGGCGTCCAGAAGAGAAAATATATACCAAAGAGGCATGATCAAGTACATGCTGGAAGTCCCCGGAACATAGACCAAAATGGAGTTTCATGGCAACATATATACAGAACAAGAGGTCTTATCTTGAGTGAACCCCATTAACTATGAAAAAAGATTTGCCACAAGTACCAATAAACACGTAAACACTGATCTAGCAATATGGCTAACAAAATATAGTACATAACATAAACCAAAACAGCAACTTCCCACAAAATAAATGGCAAGAGTTTCTAAATTGAATAGATTGTGAAGATCACCTAGTTGGTTAAGGCATGCTTTAGGATTGAAATTCATGACATGCATGACAATATACTGCGGCCCCTTATACTCTCTCAGGATTTACTATCATTTTGTAAGGCAGTTTAGGGCTTGATTAGGGAAACTATTCATTACATAATGATAGAATTTGTTGTGTTTTATATGTCATGAAAAATGTCAGGCAAAGTGGGACCTGAGCAGCCTAGGCAAGGAAATACAATATAAAAGCACCTGTAGCTCTAGAACATAACAAGAAACTATATATTTTACATATTTTATGAATGAAAATCAATACGAATATAAATAACAAAAAAGAAAAGAGAAAAAAGTAAAAAACAGGATGAAGCTAGGTACTCTTATCAATTGGGTGAATGTGTGACACCTCTGAAAGAGCTTAAGTGGGAACTATGCAGATGCTTAATCATACTTTTGATAACAAACATTGGTTTCACAAGAAACCTACCTCTCTCTGAAGAGCCTCATCAAGCTCCTGTTTGTCATCAGGGGTAATGTCCTTGGCATACAGTTGAGACAGACAGTTCCGAATCCTGCACCGGATAAAATGTTATTGGAAACAAGTATTATAATCTTCTTCGAATTTTATTTGGAAATTATAATGATCATGATGGTTGTCCGCATACTTGCTTTATACTTCAAGCCCCAAAACAAGCAAGCTTACATAACTGTCATATAAATACAAGTCAACAAATCAAAATTGGTTGCAGACCCTTATGCTTAATATAGACACTGCTAACAGGTCAATGCCAGTCTGGGAATGCTTTATGGTGTAAATTGTTTCACTCACTTTTGAGAAATTGACTTTGTATCTGTATGGGAAAATGAAGCAATTAGCTTGAGGCCTAAGATTTAAAATGAGTTGGTTCAGTCCACTGAATCCGCAGAAGCTACAAAATTGACAGAAACTTCCACATTTGGATCCAGGAAGTGGTTAAGAGTCCCTAAGGGCTTCATGACTCATGAATTCAGAAAGGATGACGAAAGACTACTCCGTCTCCACTGGCTTACTGATTTAACTTTTTTCGGGATACTGCTTGGTCAGCCCAAGTAGAAAGAAGAACAAAAGAAGAACCTATAAGAAGGTATGAAAAACTAAATTTGGAAAGTATTAAAAGAGCTAGAGGACGACCACAAAAGTGCTGGAAAGAAACATTAAAGAATGATCTAGCTTATTGTGAGTTAACTGCTAACATGGCACACGATAGGGATCTGTGGAAACAAAGAATCCATGTAGCCGACCCCGTCTAGTATGGGAAAAGGCTTAGTTGTTGTTGTTGACTACTTGGTCAGCCCAAGAATTCCAGGAGGATGGTGAGAAGCTACAGTGTATGGGTTGACCACTTTCAAACCAAGATTCTCACTACAAAGTGATGACTAGGAGCTTAAACTTTGGCCTCATTCAATTTTCTGAACATGCATACCAGGCAATAAGATTATCATATCCAACAAGTCAACTGCTAGAATGTTAATGTAAAGACAAATGGTATATTGTAACAAACCTTCCATGCTTTTGAAGCAGTGATCTTCGAACTGACTGGGTTGGATGTGCAGTGAATACCAAATCAACAGTTTGATTCTTCAGTGCAGCAAACACTTCTTCAGGAGATTTCTTCAACTGCACCACCAGTCTCTTTAGAGTTTCTTCAATATCTGATTCAGTTGTTGCTGAACTCTCATCAGCAAAGTCACCCTTTTTGAGCTTGATCCGCCTTCTGTATGCAATCTGAACCTCTTCGGCAAGGTTGGCCAAACTAAGCATGTTAGCAAAGGACTTGGCAACAACAATCGAATCCCCTGGATCTAAACTTGTTAACATATTTCCAAGTTCCTCAAGCTTGTGTGTGTCATGCTTCCCCTCATATTCTGCCGAAAGCTCATAGCAATCTTGAACCTAAAAGTTGAAAATTTGAGTTTGAGCAATATCCATCACACAAAGCGCCCAACATCAATGAGCTCCGATGTCTAAACAACGCATACTTTAACAAGACTAAAAAGGGAAAAAGATCGTCCTCAAGAAGCAGAAACAGTTAGATCGTTCTAGGAGAACACAATCCACAGAGAATTTTCGCATTTTAAAGGTCCGTTCATTAACTAAATACTACTAAAAAGGATCTCTGCTTCAAAAATGTACAGAAGGCGAAAGCAAATACCAAAATGAACATAAAAAAGCTCCAACTAGAGAAAAGATGAGCTAAAACCTCATATTCTCCCAAATCAAGCAATATCAAAAAGATTCCAGAAGCCATATAAAAAACAGCCACCGACCCGAAACCCAAACATATCAGCAAGGCCTTTCTTTTGTTGTTTTACATCCAAGAAGGTTGCCAACAAAACTTTTAAGTGTCCACGGCAAACAAACAACACACAAGCAATGTGTAAAACAAAAAATTATATCCGAATTGTTACCGTCTCCCGGATATCGTCACCATGCAATGCTTGAAGAATGTCAAGGAATCGATCCAGAAGAAGGGCGTCGTATTCCACCAGCTTATCATCTTCGGACACCTTCCCGGGTACCAAAAGCCGCAATTGTGCATCAATTGACGCATGCTTCTCCAACTTCGACATGATTTCGGATGAAACGCCACAGAGCCAACACAGTATCGTAACCCCGAAAAACGGTTCTGAAACTTTGAAGAGAAACGCTCAAAAGGTCAACTCTGCATGGAATTGATAAGTATCAGAAAAAACCACTAACGAATGCGGCGATTCACGAAAAGGTAAAGTCTCCGCATGAACTTGACGAGTACAAAAGAAATCACACTAAACAACAAGAAGATTCACGAAAAGCGTGAACGCGGAACACCACGAGAGAAGGTCAAGAAACCCATCTTCTCTATCTAATGGAAGCAGAAATGGACTACCAACAAACGGAAAATACTGGATCATTATTCAGAATGTGAGACTCTTGTGAACCACGTACACATAACAGCTATCACTGCAATAATTACGCCACCGCGAACCAAATAAAACATACTCTGTAAGAGTGCAGAGGCATCGGGCAGATGATCTAGGGTTGTTTAACTTCAATATATAGCGGCTTCAGAGTGTGTCGTGTTCGCTGCTTGAATGCCCATCCTTTTCGAAGTGACTCAATGGAAGACACCTCCTGTGGTGGTCCTAAAACATCCTCCAATCAATTGGGGTAGGTTGATTTTGATTGGAGTATTAGTACAGATTTACTGCTTATGATGAACACTAATGGCAACAGTTAATGACAAACTTTCGTATGTCTACAATTATATTGTTACTCTTTTTTATTGCTACACTGATACGGTGAACAGTAACACTAGCATTAGAAAACGTAAATAATTAACAGTGTATAAGGAAAAGAGAAGCCTTTTGCGTTGATTTGGATGCATGTGAAAGAAGGCAGAGAACTAAATCCACAAGGACCAAGAAAGTTCCTGAAGAAGCTAATAAACAATTTAAAGTTGGTAACAGCATGTACTGTTACAATTTAAAGCGAAGATGCTGGATACAAAGAAGGGGAAATTAAAAAGTGTCGGGCCTCCAAACTTCTCGGACCGTAGCAGGCACAGACTAATCCCTCTCTCTCTCTCCTGTGCAAAAAGATAATATCACCCGATTTATTCGGGCAGCCATAAAAGGAATTACTTTTCTTTTTTTGTGGCAAAAAGAGGGACGTTGAACTTGGAGCAAATACTTCAAGATTCACTGAACATAGCACCCGACTTGTCCGAGCATTAATGGATCTTATCACAAAAGACAACAGTCTGGATTTTCCGTATACAGGAAAACAATTTACATTTGCAAAATGCAGTTTTGCTTGACTTTATTAAACTCATCTACAACTCTCTGTGAAGTTTAAACATTACACATGGGTTCTGTGTTGCAGCGGCACAGATTGAATTGTGAGATATGCCTTCTGTTTAGGTGGGGGGCATTGCTCTATGCATCACATATAGTCCACATACTATGTATCATATGCAGTCCACACATAGTAGATCAAAGGCTATACATTTTCTCAATTTTTTTAATTTCAGGTGGATGGATTCCCGTCTCGACTCTCCGTCGATCGGACGGATTCCTGATTGGCGGCAAGACATGTTTAGAAAATTAAAAAGAAGAAATCACGAAAGTTACTTTTGGAGTTGTTTCGGCCTTTCTGAATTTGATTTATCTGAGTCAAAAGTATCATACATCATTGGAGCATGCGAATGGCATCAAAGCAAGCATCTTTAATAAAGCGTTCCTGCTGACGCTTGAAAGCACGAGACCCTCCAACGAATATGCCGTTTCAAGGAATATGATCCCAAGTGAAAATTTTAAATCATGTCAAAGTCGTGAGTACGCACGTACGTGTATGAGAGAGAGGTGACAAGCACTCCAAAGGCATCTAACTTGTTAGAAATGAAAAAAAAAATTGAAACCGACGGTTTAAAATCTTTGATTTATAAAAAGGTGAAACCAAAACCGAGTCAAGCCGATTAGTAACCGGTCATGTCAGTCTTTTTTATTTAAACTACAAGTAAAGGTGGTCTTTTGGTGGGTCCATCCTCTTCATTAGTTCACCATTGTGGGTTTCCTTCATCTGTATCTCAGTTTTAAATTTTTTTAATAAAATTATTGGTTTTGTACTCAAACGGTTCGGTTGCGGTTTTAGGTTCTAGGTAATCATTGATTGTGATTTACCCGAAACCGAAAAAAGAGCATGATCAAGGATGTCATAGGATCACTTTTGGCTTGCGGCAATCTCACAAGAAGATTGCCCACAAACAACCGGACCGACGATGGCATTGCTCCGTCGAGCAACCAGCCCTAAAACACTCAATGATGATGATATTCCACTGACCAATCTCGACTCGTTACCGGGATGAAATCATGCTTCATAAACTCTCCAATGAGAGCAAACAACCAAGGAACACCCGTTGTGCTCAACTTGAACCCCACACCGGCTGCTCGATGTTCCTCACACATGCACAACGGAGAAGAGGAAGTTGACCTCTCAAGAGATCAGCACATAATAAGGACTCCTAATCTCACCATAACACAAATCATATATCTCGTATGACTCTCCTAATATTACTCCATCATAATAAAACTCAAGACACCTAATTAAATTAAGACTCTTCATGAACTCAAGGTCTCCATGGCTGAACTTGTGCTCCACTTGGGTCGTGCGGACATCACCATGCACACCTGTGGATGAGCTCTTGTGTGGACAGCATTCTATGACAATCCTCTCCCACAAAAGCTCAACATTGTCCGCAAAGTCGTGAGATATGTCTGGGTCAAACCACATACTCCGGCTACACCTTCTCCAAGGATGGGGTTCAATGCTCGCTCTGTGGTCTCCTTTGTCCACAGCCAGTCATGCTCGCTTGAACTCTTCCCAACAAAGCTCACACCTCATATTGCATCGACTGTTGACCTTTGCAGTAGGGCTGCTCCTCCCTTGTTTCCCAAGGCTGCTACACCCTCGTTCAGTTCAAAAACCGAATTAAATTTAACTAAGTGAACTTTCCTTAAGTTTGAAAACCGAAACTGAACTGAATTATATAGGTAACTGAATCGAACTGAACCAAATTATTTCAAGCAGTTCGGTTATTCAGTTTGCCCTTTATAGACGAATTCTAAGGGATACATGTGTCTGTGTGTGTGCATGCATTAAACACATATATGTGTATACATATACATACATATATATTCAGTTATTTGGCTTATTCAGTTTTGGAACCTTGGAAACTGAACCACACTGATAAACTGAATTTTTATAAAATTGTAACCTGAAACTGAAACTATTTTGGGTAGAATTAAATCAGAAATTTTCATAGAAGACTCACTCCTGAACAGTCTTCTATGGGTCCATCCTTGAACTTAAAAGTTAACAGATATGCTCTCTTTCTTACGGTAAACTTACTCGGGTCGCATGAAGCAAAACAACTAAATTGTGTCTCATCAATAATCACAAGACCTTCAAGATATGGGACAACCATCTCTCCTCTTTTTCTCAATAAGTTACACGCAAGTGTCATGCTTTAGTTATCAAGTCAATCACAATCTAATCCATATTGCTGCTCCAACACTCTAACTGATGGGACCATCCCCACAATTTTATGAACAAAAGCGTTCATAACCTTTAAGCACCTAACTGAAGTAGTGATGCGCATTCCCTTGTTCCTCACACACACAGCTAAAATGATGCGCTGTTTACCATGACGTGCACCATGTGCTCATTAATATGTGCCTCCATGTACACTAGTCGAGGACGAGATGGTTCCTCTACGTGCATTTCATTCAAGAGTTGAAATGATGCAGCCCGTTATACTCGGTCCTATCTCGTTCATGGCCAACAAGACGTTTAGCTTCTTGCGCTTCAAGCGCTCTCTCATTTAACGAGGTCTGTCGAAGATGAAACAACCAGTAGTCAAGCCTCTCAAGGTCCTAGCGGGAGCTCAAATGTAGGGAACTCGAATCAAAACAATGAGTTGCTAAAAAGAAAGAACCTTCACAGAGAACGTTAGCTCAACGGCAGGGCACCGTTGCCACTGGTGAGAAGTTGGACTCCTGGAAGGTGCATGTGTTGGGCTTCGGCCTACTCTCGTAACAAAGAGAGAAACTGCTCGGAAAAAAGAAGAATCAATAGAATGCTCGTTGAGAGAAAAATCAATATTGCAGATACGCCGCATAAGTAGGGCCTCATCTGCTGCCTTCAAGCCAAACCGTCTTCACAACCTCAAACGAAGTTTCAAGAGAATCTTCTTGAACATGCTTTTGCTGACATGACAAAACTTGTATTCCGACAAGGGATTATTAGTTGCAGAATTCTTCATAGGCAGCCTTATCTATTGGCGGAGTTACAGAGTACGAGAGGTGGAACTAGGGAAGCTTGAATTTCGCTCCGCCTAACTTATTGTTGCTGGTGGCCACTTCTTCACTAAAATGAGAGAATTCCTCGACGCAGGATTCGAGTTGCCAGAATTAGGGCATTGCAGAAGAATTTCGAGTTGTCAGGACAAGAACGAAGGTTGTGAAATTCAAACCAGAATAGATCCAACCGTCACTCTATTATTACCATCTTCAATTTTATGCATCACAAACGCAATATGATTGTGATGGATTATGGAGACCAGAGTGATCATGAAGAGTAATTTTGCTACTGATTGAGAAAATCCCAGATATTACTCCGCTGTTGCAGTAGATCAAAACCCAAAAAAGGGCACTTCAATGCATAATATTTTAATATTACATTAATCAGACATTAATACGCAAACCTACTTTTTGTGAAAGATTACAGACATTCTTATTAAAACGCTAGTCAAAACTATATCCATGAGGAGGGGAGAATTTAAAACCTTTTAAAGCTAAAATAGAGACAACGCTGTGCTCCCGCGTAAAAGATCAACACTTAAATTGTAGTATTGACAGAGTTCCATCAAGGACAAAAAACATCAAAGGATTTGAATCCTGCAACAATTATCTAACAATGGTACAGAAACAGAAAAAGAAAGTCACAACAGGGAATAAGAAATGGAGGAAGAAAGAAAAACACGGCGAACACCTAAGAGCAGGTCAACAAAGCTCCCCTTGGCAAGTTCATCCACTGCAGTGAATGCAACCAGGTGGAGCTCAGCACCTCAAGGACGCTAAAACGCACAAAACCAGACATTTAAGCACAACAGTGATGATATAGGTCCTTATAAAACAACAAGAACCTCGTGTTCCATTACGAGCAGAAAAACCAAATATGGAGTTTCACAATCAAACTCGAACTACCTAGCGTTACTCTTGTTATCAACAAGAATTGTTGAGACAGTTTCATCTCCAACAGAGGACTCAAGTAATTCGAATGTTTACACTACTAGAGAACTAGAGAACATTAGTGGCATTCATCAAGTCACCTAAATAAATGGCAATATACAAATCCTAAAGGGCAGTACAAGCTTTTAGCATATACTTCCCCCAGCTGTGAACGTGCAACTCTGGCATCCTTCTCTAACAACCTTCGTTGACTGCAACAGACTTGTGCAGCATGATTCTCAGTTGGACGACGGCTCAGCTACAAGTAACTCTCTGCAGTGAAAGCAACAACAAGCGTGAGTACAGTATCAAGAAAACTTACAAAATCTTTTGGAACAAATTATTTGATCAGCTGTTGATCCAGATTCCATTTGGAAAGAATACTTTAATTGGTAGCTTTTGTCAACCTGTAAATTACCACCAAAAGCATTTTGAAGGCAAAAGAAGTTCCATAATCAGCACAAAAGCAGTGGTGACTGCTCAAATCTTTAAGAGAGAGAGTGCTACTTTTAGTCAGATTTGATCAGCATATTATCGTTCAACTAATCCTTAAAGAAGAAGCACCCCAGATACAATCCCAAGCTAAAACGGTCCAGAACCATAGGTATCATGCTATCCATACATAAAAAACAGCACAAGGACATTACATAAGTTCAGCAACTTATGTATGGGATGCAACGGGTCACAAGATGGATGTTCTAGAACAGATGGCTGCAGTTTAAAGCACGGACAGAGAATCAGACAAACAAAATAATGTCAATGGCGCTGCATTTTATGAAAAATATAGTACATATTGTACTCTATGAAAAACGTAGTAACATAAATAGTCAACCATAGACATCAACAGCCCCAAAATAGGCATATGCCAAGGTAGGGATTTTAAGAACAGTAGGACTTCTAACTAATAGCTACTGCAAACCAGCTTACCCTTTGGAGAAAAAATACATATCATAAAGCATCAAACATATCAGACTCATGGAGCCTAACATGTCTTATGCAGTTGACGCAGTCTTAGACTCTTAGTGCTCAAAGCACCCAAAGCCAGTGCAAGAAGATCCCCTAGAACTCTTGCCAAAATGCTCCTCTTAGATGGGTGCCCAAATAGAACAGTCATGATATTCAATTTTTAACAGGTCCATAACTTTCTACAGACATAAAGGAAAATTAGCACCAAACAAAACCAAGATTGCTTCAGACAGATGCTGCACAAAGGACATGTTCACACACAGAAAGAGAGAGACTTCGAATGCCTACCTCAACACTTAATTACAGAATAACATCGGTGGGTACTAGGTAGTTCTGGAGTATACAGAAAATCCAAACAGAGTTGTCAAACACCGTGTGGCACAAACGACTGGTGAAAGATGCAGCATAAGTGAACCAGAATAAGATCCAAGATGAAAGGAATTCAGAAATGCACAATCTCTTAAGACTTGGCGAACCCCAGGCAAGGCTGAAAACAACAAAATCACCTGGTGAAACAGTTCCATATGGTCTAATTCAGGTATCTTCATCACGGACAACATAACCACTGAAGGTGTCTGATGGCCACCACTCCCCATGGGCCATGAACTTGGTAGGATAGGGTTGATCAGATTCAAGAAGAAAATTTTGAAACTGGATGATGTCGGTTACCATAATCACAGCATCTAGAAGAAGACACACTATTGGCTGCTTGTCTTATGGTCTGCAGCCATCAAACATCAATCTCCTCCATCCCATATCATCATCCTACTCATGTTGGATCACAACACTTTGGAGATGACAAGGATCAAACTTCTCATTATAGCTAATTAGGAATGCTGAATGAGAAGGCGGCTGCTTTGATCTATCACTCCTCATTTGACAAATTGGAACGAAGCAATACCATAAGGCTTGACTAAGGCCTACACCCTTGTCAACAGTGTCTAAGCATAGGTAGCATAAGTATATATAGCAATAGCATACGTGTCAGGTCTATGTGCAAGTATGAAAACTTCAACTTCAAATTATTAAGCTACCAATATATATAACATATTGAAAATCTAAAAAACATGACAACCCAAATAGTTACACCATAAAAAAAAACATGTTTAACCAAAAAAAGAATAAGAAGTACCTAGTGCAACTTCTTAAAGTTACGAGTCACTAAACATCTATGATCATCTCAAGGAAAAGTACCTAATTTTTATCTTTTCATGATAAAAAAATAAAAGAAGAATGTGAACAAGACAAAAAAGAAATCATGATCAAAAGGAAGAAACATGAAGAACAAGAACATGAGCAAAGGAGAACAAGAAACAATGTGGTAACTAGCACATTTTAGAGTGTGTAATTAAAGGTCAATTAAGATACACACCAGAGAGTATCATCAAGCACTATTTTATTTTAAAAATTGAATACCCTTACTAATAAAAAAGAATAAAAAAATCAGATACCATGAAAGTAATATTTTCCTTTTTTACAATTTTATGATAAATAAGGAAAGATTTATTAGAAAGCAACAACAGGGACTACCCTATATATTAAAAGTGAAGATTACAAGAATCTACAAACCCTATCAGGTCCCAAACGTGCCCCACATCAGAATCCCTGATCACAAAGACATAAGAACTTCACATATTTTCGAATTTTTAATTTAAGTGTAAGAGTTGGCTTTCTAAATATTTGAAAATTTATGTTTTAACTATCTTTAGTTAAATCAAATTGCAGCATTTTACATGTTTACATGAAATATCTTAAGTAAATGGTAAATAAAGATAACTAAAGGAGGACATTTACTTGAATGATACTGGTTGTAAATTAGCAACACAAAAGAATAAGAAAAAGAAGAGCATCCTGGATAAGCTATAGATCTCTTGCTCTACAGTACTACATCATGTAGGACTCTGTGTATGCGGCTAAGTTCCCCATTTACAACAATGGCCAACGCTACATAGTGATCAGGTGATGTTTCCTTTTATGTGCATGAAAAGCTATGGCCTTCCTAGATCTTGAATGCCTGAAGAAATAAGATCACAAATTTAATCATTTGTGAAACTAGTGATATATAGTTTGAAAACCTAAATCCACATGAGTGTGGGTGCAACAACAAAATTTGTCTGAAAACATGTATCACATAGCAACATGTATCACATAGAGTGCAGGTGCAGCGACACAAAAAGATAAAAAAAGATGGGTGTGAGGGTGCAACCAAAGTAAGAGAGAAAGAGGTGGCCTCCTAGCTCAACAATGAATTATCTCTATTTTCTTCTACTATTTCTTCTTCTCTCTGCTTCTTCTTCCTGATTTTCTATTTTTCTTTCATTATTCATCATCTACAAAGAAAAAGGTTGTCATTTTTTTACTTTGGGCAAAATGGATTTCATATTTCCATGAGTTCCAACTAGACCTGACCACATTGAACGGTTTTTACATGGATGATCACTGACGATGTGCACAAGATACAATTCTTAAGCTCAAAGTTCACTACCTTATAGAATAACTTCAGTGACATGACGTGACAATGAGGATTGCAACATGATTCAGCAGTTAGTACACCAAAAAAACAACAGATGTCAATTATTAGATTCATTGCACAAAATTATTTAAAAGATGAGGATGGCCAAAAAAAAGTACTGGAAAGGAACTATACAATATGGTCTTGATTTTTTAGAGTTCATAATACTATTCAAGAAAAAGAATAATAGTAACTAGGATATTAAGAATCCTTGAAGTGGATCCCGCTCACTGGGGAGAAAAGATTGATTTTGGTTAGTAGATTCCCACCAGTTTAAAGAGCTTGAATTCTGAAGACTAGTGTATGCCGTCATAATGACCTATACACATCTATTCAAGTTGGGCATTTTAGGACTTCTCTGTATCTCCTATGTCCTACTTTAGAACTATATTTCAAATCAGGCGCCTTAGAGAACCACAAGATTCACATCAACTAATTAGGCACACCACAAACTTCATATCGGCTGATTAGGCACAAGCTTCACAGCTCACACAAGCACAAACAAGCCCCAACCACAAGAAGACGAAAGAGATATAGAAAAAAGAAAACTAAAATAAGGAAAGGGAAACAAGACGTGTCAGCTAAACACCCAAAAACAAACAAATTTAACAGAAAAAGGAAACAAATTAACCATGTTCGTTACCCTCAACCGGAGATATCGACTTGAATTATGCATAAGGCCATCGCTAGACCAAACATTAAAAAAATATTCTTGAAAATTACAAGGCGAAATAATGAATTTAGACCACAAGAAAAAACCGTCGCCTAGAATCTCCAACAGAAGGTAACATCCATAATCCAATCTCATCATATTCGAACAGCCCCAAAAGGAGAAAGCAGCCGAATCATAATTCCCACGTCAACTTCCAGTGAAAAGAGACGGCGAACAATTTGGAAAACAAAAACAAGAAGCAATATACATCAAAGGTAATACAAGAAATTTATGTTCCGTTCATCCATCATCCGTCCACACTTGATCCACCACCACAAAATCACTTCAAGCGGCAATCGATACTCAAGAAAAGAACAAAACAAAATCAATCATCAGAGGACAATGATGATAATCATTATAACAACAATGAGGTCCCGATAACCAAATACACCGCTGATCGTCATTGTTATTCGAAAAAGAAACCAAAAGGAAAACAAAAGAAAAAAGAAGAAAAGTGGGAATCATTTTCACCTGTGTTCCCACGCTTCGCCCTCTTCATCTTTGCGAGCTCCACCTGCGAATCCATAAAGATCTGCATCCGCTGGAACTCCAACCCCTTGACGAACTCCATCCTCTGCCGCTCCAGATCCATCATCTGCCTCTGCTTTGCAGTCTCCACCTTCTCATAGATCTCGCCGAACCGCATGATCGCCCTCGCGAGCTCCCGAAACCCTTCGCCACTACCTCCAACGCCCTTTCCCTCACTCTCCCTCGAATTTTCCGTGTTATCGGGGCTGGTTTTCGACCTCGATGATCCTGATTGTGTGTCCGAGGATGGAATCCGTCGGAAGACGTAATCGTCTTCCGCCGGTCGTTTCTCCTTCACGGCCGTTGCCCTCACCGCCGCAACCGGCAGCGTCACTCCACGGTAAGGCAACGGTAAAGCCATCGGTGGTTCAGCCTTCCCGGTCGGAGATGCAGGCGACACAGATGCCTTCTTCCCGGACGCGCTAGGCCCGATTAGTTCGTCGATCCGGCCGTAATACGGCCATTTGCTCACAAACCCCCCGTTGGTCGCCAAAACCCTTGCTTTCTCCGCCTTGTATTTCTTCTTGAGCGTGTCGATTCGGTTCTTACACTGCACGTCCGTCTTCCTGGCCTTCGCGGCGCCCGGTCGGGAGTTAACTTCCTCAGCGACCTCCTGCCAGTGTTTCTGCTTCAGATTCCCCCGATTGAGATCGAGATGCCGGTCGCCCCAGGCCTGGATCAACGCGACCGTCGCTTCTTCACTCCAGCAATCCTCCCGTCCCGTAACTGTCCGTCCGCCTCCCGTCATCCCTCCGGCAGCCTCCATCTCTCCCTTATCCTTCTTTTTTCACCCCCTCTCGTTGATTATAATGGCCGGATCTGAGGCGGCCGGGGGTTAAAAAGGGAGAAGGGTGGAGGGGCCCTCAGGCGTCCGGAGTCCGACATGTCGGTGGCTGGACGTAACGTCGTCCGTCGCTCGGCATCTCTCGCACGTGTACCGTCGGGAGCGAGAAACCGCGTGGATCGCGGGGCGCGCTCCGGCGGACCGCCCCGATTGCCAACAAGGGACGAACGGCCGGGATTGCCCCGTCGAAGAGCGAGTCCCAGGGGTAGGTGCGGGTCCTCCCATCTCTATATCTCTCTCTCCCCGGCCAGTCTTTCCTCTCGAGTCCCGCCCGGATTCCCGCGTCGTCTTTTATTTGTTGACCCATCGTCTTGTTTTTTGTGCTACCTCTTTTGAGTTACCATTATACCCTCGGCGTAAACGGCTTGACATGAGCACCGTGGGCGTTAGCTTAACGGCACGACGCTCTAGCGTCGTTGCTGATAGTCGAGAGTTCGACTCTTACTGGTGCATGTGATGTGAGTGCATGTCAGGCTTCGGATTCTTCTTGAAAAAAAAAAACTACTACAGTTGAAAGAGTAGTGTGGGAGAGGGAATGGGTTTCGGATTTAGGCCGAATCGTCTCGTGCTGTTTTTTTTTTACGGATAGCCATCTCGAATGACCCAAACCCGAACCCGCCTAGGCTTGAAGATTGGTTTTTTCCCTAATTTGTTAGCTTAATGATAGGGTGTTTTAGTGCCACTTTTGTACTAAAAAGATGCATGACTGAATGTGTGTTAGGCTTCGACTTTCTCTTTAAAAAAATAATCATTTAAGTATAAAATTAACTCAATGGCAAGGCACCCTGGCACAGTTGTTGCTGATGGGGAGTTCGACTCCCAAGGGATGCATGTGTTACGCTTCCGCCTTGTCTCGGAAAAAAAAATGCTAGATTAGTGTCCGCTTCTTGGCTAATCTTTGGAACCTTCTTATCGTTTGCCTATGACCTACAACATGAATGACATTTTCGTGTAGAATATTTTATTATTTTGAAAAGCTTTATATATTAACTATAAGATTAATATATATTTTATAGTTAAACATGAAGACTCCCTCCAGATGCAAGTTAATGGTGTTGGAAAGCCGTGGAGGACAATGGGATAATAGTTAATTAGAAAACTTTTAATTGGTTTTACTCTCTTCTTAGGTAGTGATTCAAAGTTGTTGAAGGGCACCGGGTGTCAAGTGCGAGTTCCGGTGACCGGCGTTAGGCTCCGGAACTCGCACAGCGACATTGGAGACCAAATGTAGGCAATGAGTTTTCTTGTGGGAAACTTCTCCCTCCCTTTTCTTTATTTTCATACGAGAAACTAGTTAATTGTTGATTGGTTCCTGTAATGGTCTGTTTATCATCACGCTCAGCGAGGGATGATCATGTTTCATGTAGTGATTAACGGTTCGTGGATCTTATCTTGTTGGTAGACATGGCTGATTTCAAGTCAGCTAGGAAACTGAATTGGGCCAAGAACTAGAACCGGTAAAATCAAACCTAAGGCATGAGAGTACGATTATGTATGCATAATATATATATGAGTAATTGAATTATGTTCGAACATTTCTGTCTTTTTGATAGTATGAGTATAATAAAATTATTTTTTATTATTTGTAAATATTCTTACAATATATAAATTTATACTTATGTCACAAAAAAATAATAATTGAACATGAGTAACCATAATCCAATTTTCTCTCTCTCTCTCTCATATATATATATTGGTGATTATTCTTCATAATCACAAGTGTAATAAGAGTATTTTTATGATGAGAATGAGTCTGAATGTGATTTTACTCTCTCTCTCTCTCTCTCTCTCTCTCTCTCTCTATATATATATATATATATATATATATATATATATATATATATATATATATATATATACATTGTCCAAGCTGATGATAAAAATGTAGAAAGAACGAATACTCAAGCATGAAGTTGCTTGATTTCATAATTTGGATCAACAGACGTGGCCGATTCGGCAGCGTCGCATCGGAACCTGTCCCCATGCTGCGCGCTAGACGGTGTGCGGCACACCCTCTGCCGCTACGAAAATCACCAACAAGGCTACCACGTTAATGACTGTTCAGTGTTTGCTAATTATAGATGATCACCAAAAGCTACTGAGTAACGGAAGAACAGTCAAAAGGTTACGTTTGCTGGAAATAAAGACCGAAAATACAAGTACAAAACGGGAACCTATTATAGAAGGCCTTTGCCTTTGAGACAAGTACTGTGAGATCTCACTCCAATGCTCTAATCGACATGGTCAGATCCAAAGTACTCAGCCTCCTTGCGGCCTCCTTGTTATTTCCTGCTTTGAAGAAATGAAAACCAGTTTTGATGGTGTCATTATTTCCTTGTTCTTGACTCTTGGACAACGAGGTTGCAGGAGACGATGACGATGATGATGAGAATAAGGAGAGAAACATTGTGTCGTTAATCCCTTGTTTATTCTCACGACAACCATCATGTTTCCTGTTCTCTTCATCTTCATCTCCAGC
The DNA here is from genome assembly GCA_036023115.1 of Brasenia schreberi. Lineage (NCBI taxonomy): Eukaryota > Viridiplantae > Streptophyta > Magnoliopsida > Nymphaeales > Cabombaceae > Brasenia > Brasenia schreberi. The sequence goes on from JAYKKT010000066.1 coordinate 2,339,134, forward strand.
GCTTTGACTCAGTGTAAGCTGCAGATTTGGCTCGTGCCCCGTCTTTCTCTTCTCTCTTGCACTGTTAACGTCTTCTTGCTCTCGTACTTGCTTGGCCTTCTGCTGCAATTCATCAAAAGAAAAGATAAGAAGATATGAACCAGATGGATGACGCTGCTGAAGGTGAGAACTTTCGCATAAAGAATCGAGAAAGAGAAAAGAAATGGAGGTAGGAAGTGTCTGAATTTGAATAAATTGATCTGTTGACATCGTGGAGTACTTGATTAGGTGTGTATGTACCTCGACGTCCAGATCGGGAAGGATAAATGAGGAAGCTGAAAGTGGGCTACGATGTCGATGAGATGTAGAATGAGAGAAGGAATTCAAATTAGAATCGCGAAGAGCTTTCCTTTCTTGTTGATATTGTCTTGTGGATCCATGCCTGGAGTGATCATTCAACTGCTTTTGTACATTCAGTAACTTTCTTTCTTCTAGTACCTGGCTGAATTTGATGGACCCATCGATGGAAATAACATCTTTAACAGATAAATTGTTCGGAGGTGTTATTGTTGGTTCTTCTTGTTGTTCCATTCTTGTCCGCAGGCTTGCTGTTGATGTCTTATATACAGCCTCGCCTACGGAAGGATTCAAAATCCAGTCCTCGCTCCTGCCAAAGAAAAACTTATGAGAGGGGGAGAGAGGTATCTAAGGATACGCACAAATGGGGAGAAACAATTTTATATGTATTTATCTCTTAATATTGTTCTGGGAAGAAACCATAAAAATGGTGTTAATCGAAGTTAGGATTACTGGAAAATTAAGATTTATAGTGGAGATCTTCTTCATGGCTTTGCTGGTGAAATTGAAACCTCCTGCCAACCACGTAAATCCTAATTGTATTGTTCTTTTTGTCATGTTTTTACGTTGCATCTGAAACTATTGTGATTATACGTGTACTTCCATGTGAATCTTGTATCTGCGCAGCGCATAAGAAGGAGGTGCCTATGAATCTTTACAGTGAATTAATTAGCGGAAGAATATTGATACCTCAAAGTACTATTGATCTTGAGTTTATAGCTGCGTTGATGGTGGTGCAGCTGCCGCTGAAAAAGGCCATTCGGATGCTCCGGCAACCGCTGATCGAACTTTCTGCAGCCTGCTTCGAAAAGCCCATTCTTGTCTATTCTCAATTCCCTCCTTGCACAGTACATATCCGCAGATTCATATCCTCCCATCATCATCGTCATCATTGTATTATGATGATCCTCACCCCTATCTGCTCCTTGCGGGGATATCACTGTTGATAACAAAAATAAACTAAAATTACAGATATTCAGAGCTTTCAAAGCTCCACCAAAACCAATAAAACTTACAGTTTGTTGCATATACTCAACAATCCAAACCTAAGAAACCCAAAGTTATCCTTTCCCAAATCAGAAAATGTAAAGAGGTAAAGAAGAAACTCAAAGTTTGGAAGTTCTGCGGACGAAAAAACCTTTACACATGTTGCACTTGCAATGCAACTTGTGGTGGTTTACAGAACAAAAAATATATATTATTTTTAAATTCATTTAAAGAAACTATTGGAGAGCCAACATTTATTGCTTTCAGATCATCTCAGTCTTGTTCGAAAGGAGTGACCATTTATTGCAAGAAAGGAAATCCCATATCATTCGCTTTTATTGTTGGCATATGCTACATATATAGGTCTAAATCAATAAGCATTCACCAAATCACACTGCGGCAACACCAGCGTGTTCTGCTCACCTTGTCCAGAATCATCAATCTTTTTGCTTCTATACATCTGAAATGTAAGAAATCAAGATAAATATTCAAAATCAGTAATAGTTAGTCTTTAAGATCATCAGTTTAGTTTTTCTTCAAAGAGAAAGCGCAAGACTTTTGTGATTATCATCACCAATCATCAATTTTCTTACCTGCAGATGACTCTTAACATGAGCAATGCTAAGCCCTTTGACTTTCATCAATTGAAGAACTAATTTTGGTGTAGCCTCTAAAATCACAAAAATTAAATCCCTTAACGGATAGATAAATAACAAATAAATCACGTTATAGTGACAAAAGAAAAGGAAAAGGTGGGGATCTGAACGCGACTGATATGGGAAAGGATATCAGACCTCTGGTCACCTTTTATGGATCTTAATACTTTCAACTTTTATATATTGAAATTTTTACATTGTTAATTTTAAGAACAAATGGAAGAAAAGTGGAAACGATCAGAATTTCGCTTACTGTCTTGACCACCAAGCCTCTCTATAGCATGAACAAAGCAAAGGTGGAGGTCGGGAGTCCACCTCAATCTAGGCGTTTTTGACCGGAGATAGTGCCGAACTGAGCTGTTCCCGCTACAGGATCCGGCCCTCCCTCCGCTAGACTCTGGCGTCTGCTCTGAACTCTTCTTTGACTCACTGTGTTCTTCATCGCTTTCGGAAGACCTCTTTCTTGGTGTCAATGGTAGATCCTTCCTGTCATTGCTTGTGCTTCCACTTTGCTCCTCATCGTTCTCCATCTCTTCCCCGAATACTTAATAGTTAATTCTCTCTCCCTTACACTCCAGACTTGGATGGCATCACTAGATCTATGCCGGATGACCGGAAAACCTGTGAGCTTGCGGCCATCTGATCAGACATCTCTGGTAGAAGGAGAGGATAGAGGACACGAGACAATAATTAAAAGGCCACCATGAACAAGTATTCCCTGCATTGACTACTGTTCCGTAGAAATCTAATGGTTGGTGTTAGACAACTAATAATAAATATGCATGGTAGGAGAGAGAATTTCTCTAACCCCGCCTAACCATGTGATATTCGTGAACAAGGTGGGGATTATATGCTCCTGTCTCTTTTTCAACTTTTCCCTAGTCGTGTCCTGAGAAATGACACTGCTATGTGTCATCTGTCGCATACGGACACGTACTTGACAACAACACCAAGGAAAGGATTGTGACACGTCTTGCACTTGACTGTAACTCCTCACAGTTCATTCAGCTTCCTTCTTCGAAAAGCTAATCGCTCGTGATATAAAAAAAAAGCAGTTAAAACATGTTATAATTGCACCGACAAGGCGCTCTAGCACCATTATTGTTACTGTTGGTGAGGAGTTCGACTTCCAGAAGGTGCACTCAGGTTTAAGCCTCTTCTTATGACTCACAAAAAAAACAGTATGGATCCAAATTTCTAAGCAAAAAAAAAGTTAATAAAACCAATTATTTAAGTGAATTTATCTGTGTGTGGGTGTGGGCGTGTCTGCCTATAATTGATATCATGTGATTTAATGTAACTTTGATAGTTTAATCTTGGAGAGAGAGAGAGAGAGAACAGCATTTTTTATTAGCTCAGTTCGTTCTAAACTCGAGTAAAACGACCTGTAAAAGTTTTCAGGGAGAAGTTGGCAATATAGAAAGAAGACTTGGTCATCATTGTTTGACTCATAGAAACACTTGTCACCATCTATCAAACCCTCAAAAATCTTTTAGAAAAAGATGACCTTACCTCTAACCTTTTCTCCTTTTGCCAATTATATTACATATATATATAATATATATATATATATAACCAACCTGAACAAATTCAGACCAAGCTTTTCTCACACAAATCTGGCAGCTGAGAATTTACGTGAAGTATGCTAAAGATTCGATGAAAAAAAGCTTGGTCCTCTCTCTCTCTCTCTCTCTCTCTCTCTCTCTCTATATATATATATATATATATATATATATATATGACCAACTCAAGGTTTACATTTGGATCATGAGTTCATGTGTGCAATCAGCTACACCCAAACACCATGAATACGATTGGAGTTATTTTAGGACAAGGTGAAACATGCGCCTTATTAAAATATAAAAAATTTCTTAAATTCATATATATATATATATATATATTATAATACAAGTGTTTTGATTACGTAAAATACAAATACATTTTACCCGAAATACAAATATTTTTCATTAAAAAAAATCCTGGGCCAGCAGCTTATCTTGCACTTGGTTTTAGATATGGACCTATATATGCGGCACGACTGCCTCCATGACAGTAGAGACAGATCCCTTGTGCTACCACATCCATTAACGAGAGTACCAGGAGCTTTTCCTTTTTGTGGCAAAAACAACAATCAAGATCATTGATCACGCCTTCCTTTATGTACGTCCAACGTCAACTTTTCTGTATTCCGGCCGGCATTACCTGAATTGTATGGACACCATAGGGTGCCATCGAAACCCAGAGTGAAGATCAAAACAAGTCGAGAAGGTCCTGGGAAAGAGGGGAGGGGCCAGTCAAGAATAAAAAAGATGTGGGATTTAGAAGGAAACAGAAGAACAGTACGTTAAATATAAAGTTATTGGCCAACGATAAGTGTTGTTTGACATCGGCCCTTTGAAAGAGACTGCCCTTTGTTTTGACAAACTAATGAAACAAAATATACTTATATATATACGTATATATGTATATACGTATATATGTATATATGTATATATATATATAGAGAGAGAGAGAGAGAGGAATCAGTGGTAAATTATGTGATGTCACCTTTGGCTGGGGGAATGTCATTTATTTTTCTTTTCCACGTTGGGTGGGAAGGAATTTTTTTTATTTCTCAACTCTCTTTTAATAGTTACTTATCCTATGGGACATGGGTTTCTAAGGAAGTTTAATATTTGGGTTTCTATTATGTAGAAAGGTTTGTCATAGAATCTTATCTTCAATTTTTATTTTACTGTTAAAAGGTTTGTTAAGTTATGGAATGTTTTTTTTTAGTATTTTATTTGTCTATACAATGTAATGAAAATCCAGATTATGAGATTAATGAGAATCTTTCTTTGACTCATCTTCTATCTTTTTTGTGAATTTGCTTATTTGACTTTTTCGTCACCTAAAGTGAAGATGCAATTCGAATGGCAGTTCTCTAAACCGATTGAAATAATACGTAATGTAGAGCGTGTTAGAGAACACTCATCTTCATTCTCAAGAAGATTGAATAAGACTTTAAGTGATAGAATGAATTTTTGAGAATCCCTGTGTGCATATCCCCACTGCTGTTGAGATCAGATGAAAGAAGGAGCACTTGAGGTTTCGACCATGTGTCCCCCTTTTCTTTAAGCCTATGAGTTATGTCACGTAACCTTTTTCATTTTTTGGTGTCAAGAGACTTTTAATGATCCTAAGCACATAGATTCTAACAAAGTATTATCAATTATTTTTCATTTGAAAATTAATGAGCCTATAGAAGATGAATAAAACTTTCTTTTATATCTTATTTTTATCATGAGAGTTTGTGCATTCGGATGAAGATGCTCTTTGCAGCTTGGCATGTTTGGGAATTAATGGAGAAGGATAACGTTGCCCAAAAAGAGGATGATTAACTGAAAATGAAATATCAAAGGCCTATTGAGCGGGCTACTCAGAAATACTTAGTTTTTTATTTTCTTAAACATTGAATCGAGCTTAATAACTCCGCCCATGTAGGGGATCACCCTTGCATTGCCGGTCCCAAGCCCGGATAAAGGAGGAGGGTTGTGTTAGGCTTCCGACAGCCAGCGTAAAACTTCATCGGATTTCTACAACATGGATTACAAAAATTATGAGCATTGCTTTGGGGCGTTCCCGCCTAGCGACGTGCTGCAGAGCCCGAATGCAGTAAGAAGTAAGCAAGGGCCACTACATTTTCGCCCGAATGTAGTGAATCAATTACAGAGAGGGTTCCCACATCATGGACGGGTGTGGGTAAAGAAGTTAGTCCCGCTACATTGCCGCCCGAATGTAGTGAAAAATTTTCAGAGAGGGTCTCCGCATTTTGATTATGAACGGATGCGGGGGGTAAGGAAGCTAGTCCTAGATAATAAGATTCGTATTGGTTCTTGGAATATCGGAACATTATCGGGTAAGCTAATGGAGGTGGTAGATACTATGATTCGGAGAAAGATTCATATTCTATGTTTACAAGAGACAAAATAGGTTGGAGAAAAAGCAAAAGAGATAGAGGATACAGGTTTTAAATTATGGTACTCAGGTAAAGAAAAGGCCCGAAACGGAGTTGGTATTATCATAAATAAAGATTTAAAGGAGAGTGTAGTAGACATACAACGATATGGTGACCGAATCATGACATTGAAATTAGTGTTAGGAGTAGAGGTTTTGAATATAGTTTGTGCTTACGCACCCCAAGTAGGACTAGAAGATAGTATAAAGACAGTTTTTTGGGAAGAGTTAGATAAGGTGTTTCAAAAGATTCCACAAAGGGAGATGATTTGTTTAGGAGGAGATTTAAATGGACATGTCGGTAAAGAGGCATTAGGATATCAAGGGATTCATGGAAACTTTGGTTATGGGGATATAAACGAGGAAGGTAGGGAGATTTTAAATTTTGCTATGTCATTTGATCTCTTTATAGTCAATACAATCTTCAAAAAACGAGATGAACATTTAATTACTTATAAGAGTGGCTTATCACAAACACAAATTGATTACTTTATTTGTAGAAAAAAAGATAGAGCGTGTTGTAAAGATTGTAAGGTAATTCCAGGAGAAAGCTTAACCACCCAACATCGACTTTTAGTTATGGATTTACAAATAAAAAAATGGACAAAGAAGAAAAGAGTGCATCGAGCTATTCGGACTAAATGGTGGAACCTCAAAAGTGAGAAAGAAGATATATTTAAACAAAAAGTCCTTCAAGGAGATGTTTGAAATTATGTTGGCACACCCTCTGATATGTGGAACAATATGGCTATACATATGAGGAAAGTGGCAAAAGATGTGTTAGGGGTATCTAAGGGAGGTGTACCGACACAAAAAGAAGCTTGGTGGTGGAGTGAAGTAGTACAAAACAAAATCAAGGCAAAGAGGGCATGTTACAAATTACATTATGCTAAGAAAACTAGTGAAACTTTAGAAGCTTATAAGAAAGCAAAGAAGGAAGCAAAAAAGGCCGTTAGTGAAGCAAAAGCTAAGATTTGGGAGGACTTATATAAAAAACTCAACTCAAAAGAGGGTGAAAGAGATATTTTTAGGATAGCTAGGGCTAGAGATAAGAAAACTAAAGATCTTAATTATGTTAGATGCATAAAAGACGAGGATGAAAAAATTCTAGTGGCAAATGATGATATAAGAAATAGATGGAAAAACTATTTTTATAATCTTTTTAATGAAAATAAAGATGTTAGTATTAGTTTAGGAAATTTAGCCAAGTCAGAAAAGTATATAAACCACAATTTCTACCGATGTATTCAAAAGAATGAAGTCAAAGAGGCTCTTAAACATATGAAGAGTGGTAAATCGGTAGGACCAGATAATATTCCTATAGAAGTTTGGAAAATACTAGGAGAAATAGGAATCACTTGGCTCACAAGACTATTTAATGAAATATGAAAAAACCAAAAGATGCCCGAGGAATGGAGAGCAAGTACACTTATACCCGTATATAAGAACAAGGGAGACATTCAAAATTGTGTGAATTATCGAGGTATCAAGTTAATGAGTCATACTATGAAATTATGGGAAAGAATTATTGAACGTAGGTTAAGACAAGTATCAAGTACAATAGAGAACCAATTTGGATTTATGCCAGGTAGATCTACTATTAAAGCGATTCACCTTTTGAGACGTCTTATGGAACATTTTAGAGCAAAAAAGAAAGACCTTCACATGATATTTATGATCTAGAAGAAGCTTATGATAGGGTACCGAGGGAGGTTCTTTGGAGAACTTTGGAAAAAAGAGGTATCCCATTGACATATATTAACCTTATAAGAGACATGTATGATGGTGCAAAAACATGTGTGAGGACTCATGAAGGAATGACAGACTTCTTTGAAGTTAATATTGGGTTACATCAAGGATCAACTTTAAGTCCATACTTATTTATAATGGTGATGGATGAGTTAACAAAACATATTCAAGATGAAGTACCTTGGTGTATGTTATTTGCAGATGACATTGTATTAGTGGAGGAGTCTAAGGAAAAAGTTAATAGAAAATTGGAACTATGGAGAGAAACATTAGAAAACAAAGGCCTCCGACTTAGTAGAACAAAGACAGAATATATGGAATGTAAGTTTGATCATTTGGCTACTTCAGAGGACATAGAAATTAAAATTGACACACATTGCAATCCCCAAAAGGAAAGTTTTAAATACCTAGGGTCAATTTTTCAAAGTGATGGAAGAATTGATGGAGATGTTACACATAGAATTAATGCTGGTTGGCTAAAATGGAGGGGAGCATCAGGTATTCTTTGTGATAAGAAGATACCATTAAAATTAAAAGGTAAATATTATAGAGCAGCAGTTAGGCCTGCCATGTTTTATGGTTCTGAGTGTTGGGCAGTTAATCATCAACATGTACAAAAGATGTCTGTGACAGAAATGAAGATGTTGAGATGGATGAGTGGTTATACAAGAAAAGACCGTATACATAATGAGGTTATTAGAAACAAATTAGGAGTGGCACCAATAGAGGATAAAATGAGAGAACATCGTTTAAGATGGTTTGGACATATAGAAAGAAGATCAAAAGAAGAACCTGTAAGAAGGTTAGAAAACCTAAATTTGGAAAGTATCAAAAGAGGTAGAGGACGACCACAAAAGTGTTGGAAAGAAACAATAAAGAATGATCTAGCTTATTGGGAGTTAACTGCTAACATGGCACACGATAGAGATCTGTGTAAACAAAGAATCCATGTAGCCGACCCCATCTAGTATGGGAAAAGGCTTAGTTGTTGTTGTTGTATTGAATCGAGCTTAATCGGTAGTTGAAATACATGAAGAAAAGGTAATACACTTGTTTTTTCTCTACACATCCTTACCATTGATTAAACTTGATTATGGTCGAGATCTAAATTGAGATATTGCATAGCTCCTATTATATATTATTTATTTCTTCATGAATCACAACTATCTTATCAATCTTGATAGAATGGTTATGATTAAGGAATATATACTCATGAAGAAATATATCGAGAGAGGGAGCTAAAGTGGGAGTTGCTAGATATTCTCTCATATTAGACATTACTTTGATCATCACCAGTTCATACAATCAAGATTATCAAAGTACTCATCTCATAACATATGCATTAAATCATATCTAATCATTGTGTTGATATAACAGGTGACTCGATCAACATCGTTCATGTGATTGTACGAATATGTGTATATATATATATATGTATATATTATATGGATGGTCGGTAAGGTGTTGATATTAAACGTGAACCATCGATTTGTTGAATGATTAGATAATGAACCATTGATATTGATATGTATATATTATATGGATGGGAGAGTTGACATTCGTTAGTTTCTTGGTTGGCATGGAGAAAAATGTTGCGAGGAATTGATATTTAATGATTTATACGTGATGCATGATGACGTCTCTCATGATGGCAAGGGCATGACCAAGCTCTCTCCTCTTGGCATTGTGGTTCTCTCTCTCTCTCACACACACACAAATGACGAGACTAACATGAAGTTTCAAATGCACTGTCTAGCTTTTGCTTCCATTACGCTTGCTCTAGTTAATTGCTGTATATAATCTAGAAAATGAGCTTTAGATGCCTTAATTCGCCAACAACAATGGCTTCCAGAGTCCAGTATAAGTTTCCCTTGATAAAACTGAAGGTTTTAAGGCCAAGTTTTGTTGCCTGTTATTTTTTCTCTTTAGTTTCAATTGTAGAGTCCCATCAATTTATTTATTAATTAACTTTACCGGACCAATTTTTTTTGTTATAAGAGGAGGTTGGATCCTTAACACCGACACACACAAGTGCACCCTCTTAGAGTCGAACTCCTTGCCAACAGCAATCACGCTAAAGTGTCTTACCATTGAGCTAACGTTCTCAATGCACTTTACCAGACATTTTTTAATGTTTTCTTTATATTTAATCGCCTGTCACAATCACCAACTATCCTCTGAGAGAGAGAGAGAAATGTAGGGCTAGCGAAAGAGTCGGCGTAAATGTAGGGCATTTAATGCAAGCTGCCTGTATTTGCGGTGGCATGTCCTCTCCCTTATTGTTCATTCCCTTCTTTTCTTTATTTATCCAACAGAAACTTCTCATCTTGTGTTTAAAGAAACAAAGACTAATGGGATTTCAATCAATTTTTGACATTCATTGACCATCAAAGGAACTTTTCGTGTATTATTTGTAAATGTGGTGAGATGAAGGTAGGAGTTAATAGAAATCATTTATTTTGACATATAATAGGAAAAGTTTACATGTTTTTTATTTGGTTTAGTAAAAACCAAATACACAAACGCAATTTCGATGTTTTAATTAGAATGGATGATAAGAAAGTTAAAATCTTTGATCTTGCATCCAAGAGAACAACAATTATAATAGCTTAGAGAAGGAATTATAGTACCTTATATATAGATAGAGAAAACTTCTCCATACTAAGATTCACTTAAGCATCTACATCACCATTTGGTCGATAAGACCTACATCACCCTTTGATCAATCATATCAAGGGTGAAAATTTGAAAAGTATTAAATGCATAATTTTTATTACAACAACAACTAAGCTTCTTCTTATACTCAATGTTTATTAAATAAATACAAAGTATAAAAATTATAATGGTACTTTAAAAAATTAAGATCACGTAGATCTAAATATAAAAATATTTAAGTAGATTTAAGCATTAATAAAATCATTTGCCAAGTTATCTCCTTTATCTCTCTATATAACAATGCTCCGACTTACGGTAATCATTTAATAAGATACCAGTCAACGGTGGCGGATCCACATTGGGGTCCACCGAAATTCTAAAAGTTTTTAATTAAGTATTGAAATTTTTAAAAGAAATTGAAAATTTTAAGGCCCGCCCAAGCAATCTCTGAAACCCTGTCTAACAAACTCACATCGATGTGGCGAAAAAATTAGAGTGTTTTTTACAGCATTTAGATGTTTTAGGTGCATTCTGCAGTTCCACCATTCCTTTGGAGTGCTTTACCAATAGAAGACATTAGGTATTATTTTATCAATCACTCGTTCTTGATGTCTGTCTTTGACAAGTTCCCCAGAAAAATAAAGATCATGATTCGATATAAATTCTCCCTTCATGGCTGCATCTCTCTCCTTATTTGAGTCCATCTCTGTACTCTGGACTTCAGATACGATGATCGACCACCAACTCCAGCCCCACAGTTTCAATAAACCAAGCATTTGCTGTAGAAACTACATGCAACGATATTTTTTCCACATGCTTACAAGTTGGGATCGTTTGGTTTTGTTCTATTTTGTCAAACTTTTGGAGTGTTAACGCCGGAAATTATTGTGTGATGAAGAGCACGGGTGGGGGACAGCATAGCAGTCGACATGGGTAGGGCGATTCAACCCTTCTGAGCACGGGCATTGTCGTTCCCCTTGAATAGGAGGGATTCGAGGGAAGTGGTCATATGCGGATGCGAAGCAGAGAGAAGTCTGGCCGGCCATGTGGCCGGCGGTGTACAATAAACTAATAAGCGAGGACAACTGCATGCAAAGAGAAGTGAGAGGAATAACAGAGAAGCAAGGCCTCAACTATAAAAGAAACTCAAATAAAAAGTAAGGTCATACGATTTCACATTTTATTCATATATTTATATGAGGTTCATGTGCCCCATCCTTGTGATCAAAGAAGATCAAATGACAATGGAAAGGGTATGAGTTTGGGTTCTCTTTTTACACAAGAGTGGATAATGATTAAAATTAGATAGATACAGAGAGAGAAGGGTATTATTAATGATTCGTACTCAAATCCACTTTATTATCTCACTTATTCTATTTTTAAAATAAATTATTAAAGTGATAAAGCAAAAACTATTTAATGTATCGCATACATTAAATGTAAAGTACATAAATGACTTTTTTCACATTTTAAATTCAGATTTTTACAATTGATCGTGCTAATTAAATATTAGAAATATTTAAGTAGGTTTGAGTAATAAAAGATTATATCAGGATTTCAGTAATAAAAAATTCAGCATAGAGATGTTCCAACCACACGATTGTCCATTAACTCTAAACCCAACCACAAGACACTTCACATTAATTTCCTTACTGCTGAGAACAACCTCCCTCAACTACTCTATTTATAGCAGAGGCACATCATATACATTGACATAGACATGGCCGGTTCGAACCCGGTCCGGCAGTTCCGGTTGAAACTGAATCGGGTCAAGAACCGACTAAATCCGAAACACCAGAATTGAAGAGGACCCAGTTTAGTTTTGATCAAGATTCTACAGAACCAGCAGTTTGGAATCGAGCGTTCTATAATTTTTAAATATTTTTTGTCAAAATGCATTTTAAAATACATTTTCAGTTATGAATGGTTTAAAATTTAAACTGAAACGGTTTAAAACTGGTACTAGAACTGACTGAAACGGTTTAAAACTGAATCCCGATTCAGTTCTGGATCCAAATTTTGGGGGAACAGGAACCGGTCAGACACCTAAATAATTTATGTTTCTCCATTAGAATTAGAATCACGTATATTAATGTATTGCATCAGTGTGTGCTTGGCATATGCATGTGTATTGGTTGTTTCCTAAGTATGTGTATACAAACACAGACGCACACATACTTATATACGTATCTATACACAATCCATATATAGGTATAGGTATATATAACACGCACACACACATATATATATATATATATAGAGAGAGAGAGAGAGAGAGAGAGAATATATATATATAGAGAGAGGGGGAGCTACTAGACGAATATTGTGCTTGACAGGCTTGACACAGCGTACCGTTCATCACGCTGATCTAACGGCCGACGTTGATCCTTTTGAAGGGGCCACACAAGAAAAGGTCCTCAAAGATGCTTCCACGTCCTTCCCCTCCCGCTCTCTCTTGGACTGTTTGGCTACCGTAAAAATAGGAAAACACAATTGCACCGGAGACCAACAACACCGTCGGCGACCGAAGACGTCACGGGTAACCCTCTTCTTTTCAGGTTACTTTCTCCCTCTTTCTCATATCAACATCTTCAACTTCTCCCTCTCTTTTTTGGCTTCCTCTCTGATACTCTGACAGAGGGCCGCCAAGCAACACGGCACAGGAAGCATCCTCGGCCTTATCTTTTCAGGTTATTTTCTCTTTCTCTCTGATTAACACTGGAGAAAATAAAAACGGTCTTTAGCAACGACTGTACAGCTGCATCAGGTTAATGAATAACTGTCGGTCGAGCTGAATCGGAGTAATGAAGAACTGTTGCTTTATCTGATGATGGCTTATGGAAGTAGGGACAGCAGTTCACTCCTTGAAAGATGGGAGAGGATGCTCGCACAGCATCAAGGTAGCTGCAAATACTATGAAAGGTCGAGGGGAGGCCCTACATTTAGAGCCTGGTTTCTACAAGTTCCACCACACTAATGGTGATTGAAATGCAAAGTGAGTGTCCAGCCAAGATTGTATGTTATACATAAAATTATCTTTTGGCTCTTGTAATATAGCGTAGAATAGTAATGTAGATCAACATGTATCTCATAGAAAATGGTAATATAATTTGCGTAGTACTTACAAGAACCCGCTCATGTAAGCTAGATGTGATACGGAGTGTATCAAAGAACTCTCTAACCCTTGTTATTAAAAGAGAAAATTGGATAAAAATGCATGTGTTAAAATTGAGTTTTTGAGAATCCGACTAAACATATTCCTGTTGTGAAACAAAACAAATAAGATGTAACATTGTCGCCTTAAAGAAAACTATGTTAAGATTACTCTTGTAGAAAGTAAGGTACCCTAAGAACAAAAAAAATTGCAATGTGATTGGTTTTATCTTTCTTAAAGATTATAATTGTTGTTTATAAACTTTCCTCGATGCAGCAACCTTTGAATCCGGTCTTCATGCGTATCATTTCCAATAAATTCTCACTCTCCTTGTCGATATTACTTTTTTTGCTGTCAAGTATGATTTTTCAACTGTCGTGAGCTCAAATTAACGGTTCCTTTTAAGGTATTCAAGAACTTGCCACATTTTTTCGACGTCAACACATATAAATCTAATTTCTATCATCACAACACAATCAATGGGATATATTTAGGATATGTTGTGTAACTGCATGATCCTATCTAGCAGGTGATCAGGCCTGTTGCAGCAGAATCTTTGATCTCATATGAGAATCGCATAACTTAGAGAATCAACTTAGATTCAGGGTCATGGACATTTTCTTCGCTAAAACCCTAATCATCTTGTGCCGTAATTCCGGCCCAGCTACTCGAGTCGAACTAACTGAAGGAATCGGTGGAAATTATGGTAAGAGCCAGCGACAAGAAATCAGTCGGCAACTTCTTGCTTGCTTCAGGGAAGAAATGTCGCTGTGAACGAAGCTTGACCCCGGCTCCTACCAATTAGAAAATTCATATTGGTTCGAATTCGGAATTACAGTACTTATGCCAAACAGAAGGTTCACATGAAATCAGAAAACTTTTGAGAACCAAAGACCTTGTGATGTCTCTCATAATCACAAGGAAAATGGTTCAAACAACGGAAAGCTTTCTGGAATTCCCTACGTTAGGGCCGAAACTCATGTACATCACACCTCATTTTGGCGGAAGTTGGAGCAATATCAGTAGAGTTCAAGAGGCACGAGGAACAAATCATCTGATCACCACAGCAGCAAAACCTGCTGCAGAAACTGAATTAAATCTTCTGTATGAATAAAGTTGGTGACTGCAATAGGGATGCAGCCAAGAGTGCAGCACGATTTGTCTCTTCTGCAGAAACTGAATTCAGTCTCTGAATGGATTCAAAATGTTAAAGGAGTTCAATCTGCATCGCATGATTTGAAGTTCCTGGATTTCGAAACCTTTGACATGACGAACTTGATCCACCTGCTGCACTGATTTCATATACAAGATTTAGACTTTAATTGACATAAATGCGTATTACACGATATGAGCATAATCCAAATTATATATAACCACACGCATGCAGATACACATACAACCACAGATTTCTATCCCTTCACCGGTAATATAGCTAACCCTTCTTACTAAAGGGTTGTCCATGAAGGAAGCTGAAGCAAACCAGAGGACGCGGAAACTTGAAGGAGATAAGCGGACTGAAGAGTTTCCTGGAATCAAGAAAAGAACAATAAACGGATATCCTCACATCACCTTTGTTTATTCATTTTCTTTTTCTCTTTTTACCTTTTTCCATTTATGTATTTTCTGAGTGTTCCTTGTAATAGTTTTAGGAGATTACATCTCCATCATATCACACATTTGGTCTTCTGATCTTATTCTCAAAGGTGTTCAAGTAACCGATAAAACCGAACCAAACTGGAAGAACTGAACCAAGGAAAGAAGACTGGCCGTTCAGTTCACGATTCTAAGATTAGAATCAAATCATGACAACCAAATCGAACTATTATATATATAGAAACAATAGTTCATGCACACACTAAAATCTTATTAAAAATCTTAATTGTTTGATCTTAAAGATTAATTGTTGAGATTTTTAAAGTAGAAAGCAAACTAATACAAAAAAGTATCATGATACTTTTTTGACTTTTTAAATTTCAAATGTTGATGTCATTGATCGGACAATTGAGATTTTAAAGCATTTTTTATAAAAATAAGATATACATATTAACCACATTCTCTCCCTCACTCTATATATATTGTTTGTATATATACATATATGCTACATAATAGATCTTAGTGCATAATCTTGCATCAAGATTTTTACCATTCAATATTTGAGATTGATAATGGAGATTTGAGTCAAATATATCTTTGTATTTATATTTAATGCATACAAATGCATTAAATGAAAAGTGATTTAAATTTCTATCGTTTAATCTTTGAGATTGATAGAAGAGATCTTGGTGTAAGATTATGCGTCAAGATGTATTATGTAGCTAAAATGCTCTCTATCTATCTATATAAATATAGATAAGTTTATAAGTTATTATATATATAAGTTTTATAACTTTCTATACTATAAAATCTCAATCATAAATCCAATTAATTTCATGACATAATACTAATCAAATAATTTTAGTAAAACCGTAGTTTAGAATTGAACCAAATCAAAACCATCATTTTAGTGTGGTTCAATTTTGATCATGACACGGTTTGGTTCGAGGTTGAGGTTAGAACCATGAACACCCTTGTTACGGTAAGAAAGGTTTGGAACAACAATTGGATCGGGTGATTTCGCACAGAAAAGGGGTCGGTCATACCCCCAACATTGTTGAGGTGGGTCGGGTTCCACGGGCCCGATGGGGACGTGCAGGAGGGCGTTTTTCACGTCATGCGACGAACTTTAGTTTGAATTCGGTTGAAATCGTCATCGTCCATTCTGATGACGAAAGAAGACATTGGGCCCGCAAATGGTAGATGTAACGAGAATGGACGGTGGAGATCTCGTTAAGCCGTGTTTTATGATCCGACGTATCATGTGCCCTGCCGCCGAAGGGAGAAGAGAAGGGATCCCTAAACAATCTGAACCCTCCTTCTGGAAGGATCGAATTTCCCCTTTCTTTTCTTCCTGCTTCTTCGGGGCAACGGGCGAGCTAGTGCCCGAACCCCTCTCTCTCCTTCCTCGCGTAGCGCTTCCTTCTTTTGTTGCCTCTCAGGAATCCCCAAGCTCGTCAGTAATTTTTCTCTCTCACGCATATACACACACATTACTTTTAAAGGCGATTTGGTTGCTTTGATTTGTGCTAAAATAATTTCCGACGGACTGCGGTCTCTTATCGACTGATTCAATTGGATGCTATGGAAATACTCTGATCAAGAGAGTTCTAATCGATAGTGTGGACTATTTAACGGATGTTCGAATTTCATTTGAGTCAATTTTGGGCCTTTCGATCTCAGAAATCTATCATTTTGTTTTGTTGGTTTTAAATTGATTGAGACTGTGTTGCGATTTGAGTTCTGGAATTGAAAATTCGTTTTTTGGGTTATTTACTTAACGAGAGCAGGAAAATAGGGTGGAAGGACGTTTCTCTTGTGCATAAGTGGGGTATCTGAACGAGAGTTGACCGCGATTGGTCGTTTAAGGTCTTACAGTTTTCGTCATAAAGATTTGGGTGTCATCCGAGGGGCGCAAATTTGTTGGCTTCCAATGGTGCACCGTGGCGCCGTCGCTAGACTCCTCCTTTCCTCTGCTTCAATTTCGATAAGAAGAACTATTTGTAGTCCTCTGCGGTTTGGTAATCCCCTGAATATTGTAAGTATCATCTCTCCGATATGATTTAGTTCTTATTAGTGCTCTAGCCATGTTCCGAATTATTTGAGAATTGGCTTCGCGAAGATGTTTATTATTTTCCCGGTGAAACAGGTTCACAATTTGACAGGCGGTTCAAATCATCATAGCTCTTGGTTTTTTGCTTCTGGCATTTGCTACACTACTGGTAATAATTGGAGCTGTGGCGATACATGTAAGTGGGGCCTCTCTTCGTTTCTCAATGCAAAGAAACCTATACTGTCAATGATTTCTGTTATTCGTTTAATGCTGAATGGGTGGTACCAAGAGCTTTGTTATTAATCTCGTTGGTTGTGAACCTTTCTATTTCGTAGATTATTTCAAATCCGCATTCTTCTCACTTGGGTAGTTAAGGTGGAGCAATTAGGACAAGTCCACCTTGTTGGAATGTACGTATGCCATGCTCGACCTAGGTTGTTCATGTTTTCAAGTTGTAGACGTGGCAATCATTGGGAGGCTGTCATTTCTTATTTTTATTTATTGCAAATCTTACTATCTTGTTATTTTGGGTTGTGAAGGTTGAGTAATTAGAACAGGTGCACCATGTTGTGGCGAATGAATTCCAAGATTGTCCTAGGTTGTTCAAGATTTCAAGTTGTGGACTTGCTATCACATAAAAGCTATAGCAAGCTCCTCAACCTTCAATACGGTTTGTTTTTATTTTGATCTATTGGATGGAAAGTTTTCCATCTTGTCTAACTGTTTATGACCATCAAATTATAAATGCAGGTAAAACTAAAGATGCATAATATTGTGTTGTTACATTTCTTTGTGGTTTGGAAGGCTCTTAACTACCATGGCGGGTTGTCTTGTGTTTTGGCTCATTCATTTCGATTGATAAATTAAGATCATGCATATGAGCCCAGGTTTCTTGAAAGAAAGCTTGTTCTATCAACAGCCTTCACAAGCAATATTTTAATTTATATGCAAACTCACTGCATGATCAACATGACTCCTAATCAACCAACTGCATGTGATGACCTGGTAGTTTATGTTGAGGATGGATCTTGCTGCACTTTGTAGTTTAGAACCCACTAATATCACATATTTGAAGCTCTAGATATAATACCTTTGAGTGCTAGCTGGCATGCGGTGATGCTTTTTGCTGTTCAGGGAATTGGAGTCAAGGAAGAGACATAGTGAAGGATAAAGCTTATGGCATTAGGTTGATCCATGCTACAGGTTTGTGTTCTTGCTTCTTTTTCGTGGGTGTTTCTTTTCTGTTTGGTTGTATTGTCTACTTCACATGTTATGTTTCTTATGCCTTTATGTCCTCGCTGTGGCTCAATATATTTTCGATGTTCTGGTCAGCATCAAGGTTAATGGCAGGGAGGGATTATTATGATGTGCTTGGAGTAAGCAAAAATGCAACTGCCTCAGAAATCAAGAAGGCTTATTATGCTGTATGTATCCCTTCTACTATCTTCTTGTCATCTATGTGTTCATAATTTTCTTTATATTTTGTACATTTTTCTTCAGAAAAGGGAACAAGCAAAGAGCTATATGAACAATACAATTGCATCCGAACAAATTCTTATCAAGTATTGAAGTAATCACCAGTGTGTTCTTTTGCTAATATCATATATTAAGCATTGGACACTGCCTTCTTTGTTGTTTTTGTTTTTCTATTCTTCTAATTGGATATTTTGTGTCCAAAAATCCCAAGGATGCCTTGGATATCTTTGACGGCTTGTAGATAATGCAAATATCTTAGTTTTCAAACATTTCACCCTGTAGGTAATGTGTGAACGGTAAGGCATTGCTCATCATGCTTTTTGGTGTTGTATTGATGCTTTTACCACTATTCTGCCTGGAAAATGTCAGCAGTGGAACGCCCCAAGTTGTTTTCCATAGTTTTCCGTTCATTTGGGTAGCTAAAAATGATGTGGGTGAGAGGTAAGTGTAGCACATGCCAAGTTGCCAACTGCAATTGTAGGTAGTGTGGTAGACAGAACATATGGGTTTGAAAGTGGCTGGGTTTTGGGAGAAGCTTACAACTTTATTGCTAGCAACCTGAGTTCTAGAACTGTTTGTCTGAACCAACATCTTGTGTGGTTAAGTAGCCAAGTTATATAGCAATAGAGCAAAAAAGAAAAACCCTCATGGTATTTATTGATTTAGGAAAAGCTTGCTATAGAGTTCCAAGATACATTCATTGGAGAACCTTAGAAATTGACATACCACAATTTTATAAGAGATATGTATAATAGTGCACAAGCGTATGTAAGGTCTCCTCAAGGAATGGCAAATTTCTTTGTAAGTTAAAAAACTTAATGTATTAGGGATGGTCGTCTAATTGAGTTATTTTGGTGCATTTAGGAAACATATAGGAGGTCTTGTTCCTTTGCCATGTAAGACTTATACTGGGATTCTTGAGTGAAGAGTTTCAACGTTACCCGTCTTTTGTTCTCTCTTAGTAGCGTTGAAGAGCTTTCTAAGTGCTGCTTTCTTTTAGTGTGAAGCGAGTGAAGAAAGCTTGTATAAAGTAGATGTAGATGATTATTAGGAAAACAAAATGTCGATTAACCTTTCTGGAATTATTGAACCAGTTAATAACAGTAGCTTCTTACTTCTGCTGCATAAGTGAAGAAGGGCATTTAATGTTCTATATTTGTAGGCCTCTTCTTTATACTGGATATGAATAATATGTACCTTTTCTCTTCCTTTACAGCAGATGCCGACTTCCCTTTTTCTCAACATTTATGTTTTCATGTTGCTGTATCATAATCTTCACTTTCTACTTCGCGTTTGTAGCTTGCCAAGAAGCTTCATCCTGATACAAATAAAGATGATGCAGATGCTGAGAGGAAGTTTCAAGAAGTTCAACGTGCATATGAGGTTCCTTTTAGTTTCAGAAATATGATCTTTGCTGTGCAAGAATTTAAAACTAAAGTTATGTTATCTTGCTTGGCTGCAGGTTCTGAAAGATGATGAGAAGCGATCACTCTATGACCAGGTACACTGAATTGTGTTCTTCATCTTTTCCTTTACTAGATTGAAAATATCTGGGGTAACATGTCACCACTTTATCTTTGGTGGTTGCATGTGCTTGTGGTTTGAAAGTTTCTGTTGTTAAGATGAAACCTTGATATCCTAGTTACATTTAATGTTCTGATGATCTAGTGGATAGGAGAATAATTTGAATCCAGAAAAGTATATTCAGGTGTTGTAGATTGTTCATAGACGTATAAGAATAGATATATGTACATCTGGGCTGGCTGCTATACTTGGATAAACTACCTTTTTACAATCTTTTGATTCTGACCCATTTATGATTCCATTGAAATTTGTGGTCTTATTATGAAATAACCATCTATACTTTGTTGTGGAGTTGCATGTTGACTCTTAGGTATTCAGTTTTTTGTTTGATGCTTTTCTTTTCCTTAAAGATAAACATGGAATGGGATTACAGTGATTTGCAGAGAAATGGGAATAAGAGGTAAGACAGCTGGGATGGATGGGCAATTTCGGTGTCCTAATTTATAACGTGCTGGTTTGTGCTCCCCAACCACACATATTTTGGTGGCCCTAAAAACCAGCAATTGGCATTTCTAAAGTGCCACACTCTTCGATTTTTGGTATGCCACTCTGGTTGAACCAATCTGCTAATAATAACAACCCGTTTAGCGGCTGATAAACACACACAAACATATGCATCGGTTTGTATGCAGCCACACATCCCTTTTGGTGTTTGTAAAACTTTTGGGTGTTCTACTGGTTTACTCTCATACAGTTGCTAGGAACTTGTAGCATCATGTCTCCATTCCAACAAATTTTGCCTCCTAATTACTTGAACGGTTGCAAACTTTTCTTTCCATACCTGATGTTTGTTCTTCTATGTACAAATGCATTGCATGATAACCTTTCTTCTCGAGTTCTCTTCATCCTTAAAGAAGTTGTTGCAGTGAGTCATTCTATCCTTTATCCTCAAGTCTGAAACTTCCAATTTTATTCTTGAGCAGGTTGGTCCTGAACAATTTGAACAAGCTTCTTCTGGAGGGGGCCCTGGAGGTGGTGGATTTGGTTTTGGATTTGAGGACATATTTGGAGGTGGATTTTCTGAGGTAATTTTCAATTTTTTTTGTGGCAATAGCTTTGGTGCTTATTGTTTTGTATGTATACCAGAAGGGCAGAATGTAATATGCAGTTTCCCCCTCAGCACTATGCCCTGCTTTCTATGAGTGCGCCCACAAAATTATCCAAGTGAAACCGAATGATGATGCTTTGCTTTAAGTCTTCAGAAATCATAACGACTTTGATCTATTGCTTACTGATATTTTGGTGCTATATATGAATGGTCTGTTGGCAAGCCTGACATCTACTTTACTTGCTGATCGAGTTGATTCCCATGTTTATTCCTGTAACTTTCGTAGGAAATGTACCGTCTGAGATCATACCATTTTCTCTATGCTGTAATCAACCTATATATTCTGCATGTTCCACAAAAATATCCATGGGAAACTGTGATATTATGTTGTCTCAACTTCATCTTGTTATTATCAGTTATCATAGCCTTGTCAGTGTTTCATTCTATCCTTTACTCATATTTATTGCTAATTGATCTTTTTGTGGTACCTCCGTGGTGCATTGTAGAGCCTTGACAC
Source organism: Brasenia schreberi (assembly GCA_036023115.1). NCBI lineage: Eukaryota > Viridiplantae > Streptophyta > Magnoliopsida > Nymphaeales > Cabombaceae > Brasenia > Brasenia schreberi. The sequence continues at coordinate 2,360,938 of JAYKKT010000066.1, forward strand.
TGATTTACTTGTTCTGTGCAATATAAATGTTCTTCTGGAAGTGTTAATGTGGGCCCTGGAGCATTTGCACTTGTTTTCATGCTGGACTAGAGTCCTTGGATTGCTTTTGTTGATTTTCATGTTAAGTATGCAAGGTGTTGAAACATCTTCAGGAAGACATCTAATTCCTCTAGCTGAGATCATAACCAATTTTTGTGATTACCTCTTCTGTTTCGTAAACTCTGGTTATTTCAATGCTAGATAAGGCACATGATTCCAGGATGGACCAAATTCTCATTGTTGCTGAGATTAGCAAATGAGCATGCATTCAAAATTGACCTTTCATATAGGATGGTATCAATGCTTACTTAACGTTTGTTTGTAAAAGAACAAAGATAGAAATTTGCAGAGAAATGCCTTTTCTAGCAATAACTGGTCCATTGTGAGAAACTTTCCTCTGATGCTTCCCCTAGTAAATTTCTTTAACTGAAAGTCTTTCTGTTTCATTGCCTGATACTTTTCAAGACTGATGTGAAAAGAAATCGTTGTGAACATTTGTGATTTTAATCAACGTTTCTTAATTTACTCTTCAATCAATATATTCTACTGTGGAAATATGGTGTTACTTTTAATCTTGTTGGACCTAAGATTGCTCCAGACCTCATGTGCATTTTTCTTATTTTTGATCTCCCATGGAGTTTCTCTCTTTATCTAACTCTGTCTTTCTTGCTTGAAATAAACTTATACAGGCATTCAAGAATATGTTTCATCAAAAAGGCTTTGGTGGCCCAGATGTTAAGGTTGGCCATGGATTGTTTCCGCCAATAGGTGAACTTGTAATTTAAATTGTATAGCTGGTGTTGATCTCTCTCTCTCTCTCTAGGTTTCCCTTGAACTATATTTCATGGAAGCTGTTCAGGGGTGCACCAAGACGGTGAATTTCCAAACTACTTTGGCTTGTGATGCCTGTGGTATATTTTCTTCCTTTAGTTTATGTTTTCACCTCTCGTCTTTATGATTTTTTGTTTGTTTTTGGTTGCTTTCGTTTTCTTGGGTCATTCTTGTAAATATTGTATACTTAAAAGCTCGTTATATTTTTAGGTGGTAGTGGTGTTCCTCCTGGAACAAGGCCTGAAACATGCAGGGCATGCAGAGGCTCAGGGATGGTAGGCCTTTTCTGAGGAGTCCCGTTTATGTGCATAAATTATGTTTTTCTATCTTCTGGTTCAAACATTTTGAATTTTTGGTAAATGTACAGATATTCATGCAAAGGGGGCCGTTTAGGTTGCAGTCCACCTGTTCACAATGTGGTGGAAGCGGAAAGACTGTCAATGTAAGATATCTTTCTATTACCTGTTATTTGAATTGCCATCAATCTCTAATGATGTCCAGTTAGATTGACAATCTCCATTTTCGTTATTATTTTTAATTGAGCTGTGCACCTGTATAACTTCAGAATCCTGTATTAGTATGTGTATTTTTTTTGTATCTTGGAAAAATACACTTTGAAGTTTGAACTACCATCGTCTATCCTTAATCCTATGACTTCTTTTTCCTTTGATACCAACATTTAAAAATAACTAATGAAGTGACTAAATAAATTCTCTTTTGTTAAATTGAACTAATCCGGTGGTTCCTAAGGGTAGTTATAGGTTTGACATGTGTACCACAAGAAATGACTTAATCCTTCTGTGGACAGTTGGACTTTTAGGTGTCAAACAAAAGTTTTAATTAGGTCTTGCTGCAACATCTATTTTATATCAAGGAATAATAAACAGGGGAAGAACTCATATTCATGAGCATTAATGATGTACTTTGGAACAGGATACATTCCTGTGAGGGAGACGATAGGCTATACATGTGCAATTGTGGGTTTGCTTTACAACCAGAAACCGGATAATGGGGAAAGACCATCCTCCATTCGTAATACATTTCTCTGCTCTTCATTGTTTAAACATTTGTAATCCCTTCTCTTTTTCCTTCTGTTGAGAAAGAAATAACACACACACAGAGACATGCTGCGCACATGCACACTCTTAAATTTCATGCACTATGTGGATTTCTCTTGTTATGTAACAGTAGCAGTCTGACCTCATGCCAAGTGATCTATTGAGGTTGAGAATTTTATGGTATTACTTCTTTGCTTGCTGTGGAATCACCTCTTTTGTGATGTTGGTATAAGTGACCATAAAATCAAACCAGACATGCTCAAGTAGTTGCAACTGTCATGCAGATCACATATTTTGCTTCCTTAACCATTCCATGCTTCTTTAATAACACAGTGAGCTAGGTAGAGCTATTTGCTCTTACTCTTTGTAACAAACAGAAGTGGCTCCTAGTTATTTATCTTATCGGATAGGATGTAACTGTCTGGGAAATGAGGCATCACTAATGCAATTGTTAGTGTATTGAGGTAATTGCTGTCAGAAAGCCACAAATAAAATGAAAAAGAACATTGTGCTAGTAAGAACAGAATAAGGTTTGAAGAAAGGATGAGATGGCATGAAAATGTGCACAAGTTAGTGGCTTGTATTGCCATCCAAAGTTCCAAAATTCATTAACGTACCTTTAGACCTCCTGTTTCTGATTGTGTCAAATTCTGTTATTTCCAAGAAAACTGAAAATTGTTGCATACTGATCTTCCAACCAAATCTAAATTCTTAATGGCTCTAACACGTTTTTTTTCTATTCATATGGCTGTAACACCTTCAACGTCCATTTTTTGATGTGACATGCTGATTGTGGTTATTCCTAAGGCTTATGTTTGCCTCATGAATACTAAAATCTAGGATGGGTAATAACGTTCTATAATTGTCTAATTCTTTTTTTTTTATTTTTTTATTCTTTTGCTTTATTACCTTGTTTTTATTTACTCTATTGATTTCATGTCCTTTGAATAGAGCTTCTGCAAGACATGCAAGGGAGAGAGAGTTGTCAAAGGAACAAAATCAGTCAAGCTAGATATAGTGGCAGGTAAAGCAAAGTTTTTCGTTTTGAAACTTAAGGTGGTTTCCTGTTTATGTTCATTACTTTTTGATGGCCCATTCACTTTAATCCGCAAAGTGCTTATGTTCGTCGTGATCTTCTTTGTAGATTTATCTGAGTCATATTGCATTTCTTTTGCATTTTGTTTTGTTTCTACTATCTTTCCTTTTCCTCTTATTTGTTATTTGATTAATATACAGAGTTTTATCCTTTGACTGTATTGCAACATGGGTACTGTTTCATTCTTTGGTAGTTCTGTTCTGTTTCACGTGTGCTGTCTAATGCTTTTGCTTATACGAGAACCACAAGGGTCTACCTTGCTCCTAGAATCAGAATCAGTTTATAATTTGACAGAATCTAGGGCTAGGAATCTACCAAAGAAGAGATATGATTTCCACTTTGCCTTCCTGATATAGAAACCTAAATAGTAACTAATTAGAATGTGTCTACTTTTAGGATGATGTAGAAACCTAAATGTAACTAATTCGAATCTGTCTACTTTTAGGAGGAAAATCCAATTCGCATGCAAGGAGGCATGAATTGGAAGCTGAAGAACTCTATGCTAATTGGAACCCGTTTCTAATTCTAGGTCAAATCCCCTTAGTCTGATTTTAAAATCTTCTCTGAGTGGAGCGCCTTGCTCCATACGGAGCATGAGTGAGCTGTATTGAGATATCTGTGAAAAAAAGATCTGATTGCACACTGGAATTGGGAGAGTCGCCGTTTTTGTGTACTTGTAGTGAACCATAATGCTGAATATCAGATCGACGATTGTAGAATTTTTGAGAAATAGTTCCAATGTCAGCCATAAATGCAGTTCTCAAGTACATGTATAAATTACTGTTCTTTATGTCAACCTTTAGTGCTGATTGATATTTCCTGGCTTGTCTACTTCAAAGTTCAAGCATAGGTCTTATCTGGTTTAGGTTTCATTTCATTTATTTTTGTTTTCATTGTGAACCATGCCATTTTTGTTAAAGATTATTTCACAAGGAAAGTCAAATATTGCTTTTCCTTTTGGTTATTCAGTTATCGGAACTTGAGTTCTGTTAGTTTGCATTTTCTGGCAGATCCCATAGTTATTGTTCTTCATTTTCTTTAGTTACATAAACCAGGAGCAAATGAGGTTGTGTTCTTGTCATGGAGTTCTACTTTACATTCCAGGAAAATTTGTCGTTCTTATACATAATGAGGTTATTAGAAACAAATTGGGAGTGGCATTAATAGACAATAAAATGAGAGAAAATCGTTTGAGATAGTTTGAATATGTAGAAAGACGACCAGAGGAAGCTCCGGGAAGAAGGTATGAGAAATTAGATTGTGAAAATGTTAAAAGAGAAAAAGGAAAACCACAAAAGTGTTGGAAGGAAAAAATAAAGAATGATTTAACATATGTTGGGTTAACTGTTAACATGTCACATGAGCGGGCTCTATGAAAACAAAGAATCCATGTACCTCATCTAGGTAAAGGCCCTTCTTGTGCTAGATTCATTTTTCAAGATGTATTTACACACTTTTATGATTTGATTATTTTATTACTTCCTCTAAAGCTTCAGTTATAGAATTTTCTGCCTTTTCTATAATTTCTGATGAGATTGGGACCTGAAATTTGTTATATTGAACAGCTTAGCATTCTGAAATCTTCGAGCATGTTGCTTGTTGGTGATCCTTAAACCTTTTTTCATGATTTATGCTAGGTGTTGATGATAATGAAACCTTGAGGGTTTCTAGAAGCGGTGGTGCTGATCCGGATGGTGATCAACCTGGTGATCTCTATGTCACAGTCAAGGTTAACATTGTGTTGAGTGATTTATCATGTCAGGTGTCATCGTTGACTCATTTCATAACTTGTCCCGACTGGTTGGTACATTTGCAGATCCTTGAAGATCCTGTTTTCCGTAGAGAGGGTGCTGACATTCATGTTGATTCTGTAATTAGTGTCACACAGGTATTATTGTTTCTCCTTTTATCCTGAAGTATCCAAATATTGCGAGTACCACTGTGAAGGATGGTTTTTATTGTGGTTTTAAAGCCATCTTGTTTTTCTAAAGTATCCAAATTAGTGTCACAGATATTACATATCTTGTGGTTTGTAGTGGAAGGTGGGCAATTTTCCCTTACAGATATGAAAATTCTCATGTTGCTTTTATTGTATGCATTATCCAATTTGTGCTTATGAGTCTGCTTCATCGCATAAAGGATTGTCTCTTGCCCAGGTTAAACTAGGCAGGCTTGTTCTTGCCGCAAGTGCCATGGGGTTATTGCAATATGGTTATATTCTTAATAGCTGAAATCTAAGGTTCCATTTTGTTCCTTGCCATGTCAAGTTTCAAGGGTCTAATCACACGCTACACTTTCTTGAGTTCGTTTTGAGTTTCTTAATAGTGGAGATGATTACAAGTCCTTGAGAAATTCTTCAGCCACTGTGCAAAGCTTATTATACCAATGGTGCAGAATTTTCTTCCTACTACAACCACAACTAAGCCTTTTCCCATACTAGTTGGGGTCAGCTACAGGATTCTTTGTTGTTTTTGTAGAATCCATGTTAAGTCCGATAAAGTTTTACGTGGGCTGTCGGAAGCCTAACACTACCCTCCTTTATCCAGGCTTGGGACCGGCCATGCAAGGGTGATCCCTTAAATGGGCGGAGTTTTCTTCCACTTAACCAAAAAAGTGTTTTGATTTTGCTTTCCTGGAATAATTTCATCTCCTTGTTTTTTTTCTTTGCAGGCAATTCTTGGAGGAACCATTCAAGTTCCCACCCTTACAGGGGATGTTGTTCTGAAGGTTTGTACTGTTTTGCTTGTTCTCGTCAGTTGCTGAACTGATAGTTCATGTTCGTCTGTCTGCATCCTTTTCTCATCAGGTTATGGATAAGGAAGTCTGTCATCATATTATTCCAAATCCTTGATATAATGAAGGGTAAATAGCACAAACATTTCCAGCTAATTAGTTGTCTAGAAAGGTTACCCTGATTTCGCAAGTTATATGCCACTGCATTGTTGACTATCACATCAACCAATTGACCTTTGGTTAAACACCGGACATGTGATGGAAATGCTCTGATTACTGATACGTATAAGGGAAGAAAATGAGATAGACAAGTTATGAAAAGGACAAAAGAGCCATTTTAGAGCTCAGGCTGTTTGAAACTTGATCCCATAGGGTAGCATGTGTAGTAACTTAAATCTTACGGAGCTCTTTCTGTAGTCATATGTCCATCATCTAGGACCCTCCACATCTCGTCTTTCTTCTCTCATCGATAGTAGAATTTCTTGACCTAGCCTTGATATGGTGATTTTCAAGCTTCAGCATGCTAAATATTGGGTGAAAGTCTGAACACTTTTTATGTGGTGTGATGACACTTCAAAAAGGTTAAATATGTCAAGTAATTCTTTTTAGTGAAAAAGCATGTGCCATCTGTTTGTTTTCTCAAGTATTCACTATAACTTGAAACACCTTAACCCAATCTGAATTCTCGTACACCTCACACTATTTTCTTCTGACATCAGAAGCTCATATCATGCTGGTAATAGGCTGGACCAGGCTCACTTGAAGTCGGTCATAGATTGTTGTCATTTGATGCGGTGGTGCATGTCTTTTATCAAGCCTTGTACCTGATGTAACCAAGATGACTTCATGTCATGAGGAATTAGCTGGAGCACACACACGTATATATAAACACACAAGCAGATGATCTGCCACCTGCTGGCCTGGAACTATAGAGGGATAGAATGGACCATGCTGAACATTGACATGCAGATATAGAGATAGTTGAACTAGTATGCAATGTATGCGGCTAAAGCTTGACAGGACATTACAGAAGTGACCTTTTTTCCCGCTCACTGTGAATTTAGAGTAAAGAGACTTTGCTGCAAAACGGAAAACTCCTTGTGTACTGGCACTGGCATAAATACATAGCTTTCCTTGTAAGAACATGTTTTGTTTTCAAATTCATATATTTTTCTTTTGTATTATCCAATATCATTGTTCTCCAACATCACTACTTCCTTTCCAAGTAATTAGGAACTAGTTTCCATTTCTCCTGAATTAAGGAGAGAAACCTGGTTTCTGAACTGCTGGGTATCCATGTGCTACATCACAGAAATGTCGCTAGGGTGAGATGTCTCTTGGAGCACGAGAGACAGAGAGTATACACACACACGCACACACGCACATGTGTGTGTGACTTGGCAGGCACGCTAAGCTTACCTGAGCATACACGCTTCTCTTACTTCATTTTTTGGGTTAACATTGTTATATGCACACGATCTTTTTAAGAAGTGAGTAAAAATGGAGCTGAAATGTTGTGTCTAGTTGTATCCTGGATCCTCTCTGCTTGTAAGACAGGCTTACCTTTATTTTTGAACATGTTGGACTTTCATTGGTTAAACCCGATCTTGTTTCTTGGAATTTTGAACGTGAAGCCTACCGCTTCTTGTTTTGTAGGTTCGGCAAGGTACTCAGCATGGTCAGAAGGTGGTCTTGAAAGGAAAAGGTGACTTGGGATATATATCTCATCACAGTTTTCGAGCACTTTGGTTATTCATCTGAATGTGATATCCTGTCCTACCGTTCACATAGTCATACCGAGAGGTACTTCATGTCACATAATTTTTGTATTCATGCAGGAATCAGGACCAGGAATTCTTCCTTCTATGGGAATCAGTATGTCCATTTCAATGTTACTATACCAACGTAAGTACTCTTACTACATCGAACTGACTATGATGATAGAAAGTGATTCACCTACTATTCTGTTCATGTACATGGGCTCATGCCTAGGATGGTGATTAGAAAACTAATAAGTATTTTCACTTACTATTTTTTGCTTTCCTCTCACTATTCAGAGTTCATATCCACATGACCTTGAATTCTCATTTTTGTTCATATTCCTGACACTAGCATCCAATTCTGCCTCAGTTTTATAGTTCCTTATGTGCAAGGTTCCTTATGTCACTCTTTTCTCAGGAACTTGACACAGAGGCAAAGAAAGCTAATCGAGGAGTTTGCAAAAGAAGAGCAGGGAGAAGATGAAAGGGATAGAGCAGCTGCTGGAGCCAGCGGGTAAAACTGTGACTACATGGATAGAAGCTATTTAGATAGACTTTTTGTTGTCAATTTTGGTAGGATATTCTCTAAGTTAGTGGGCTTTTATACACATGTATCCTGGTCATAAATTAAGATCCTCCTAAATAGAGAGGTGATAATTTTGTATATAAGGTAGGTGACTATAAAATGAATGGTAATTGACGGTCTCTTTTATCCTTTCTCGTTTCTCTTCCAACAAGACAATATAATATTGGTTTTTGAGGCATATATTCGGGGGTAACATTCAAACTAAAAGCTTGACTAATACTCTCCCTAATAAAGACTGTTCTTGCAGCTTCTAACACAGGGCCCTGTGCAGCTGTGGACTTAACCTTCTAGGTTTAATTTCTGGTTGTTTCAACGACTTGAGCTTCACTGTATGGCATTAGTTTATCTTCCACACGAATAGGTGTTCCACACCCTGACCAAAGTGAAATGGGTTCTCCAATGCAATGGTCAAAATCAAGCAGTCGGCCAGTCTGGACGCGGTTAAGTTTTAGTTTTTGATTCACATGGAAGGCCGATTTGCAAGTGTGAATTCATTTACAGGGCAGTGCAAATGTGCTTTTCATGCATACAGGCTTAGGGAGCCATCTCTTTGATGGGAGGACAGGAGTTTGGTGCTCAGGGTTGCTACATGGTTAGGTTCTAACAAGCTTAACCAATGCGTGCTTGTTGCCAAGAATAATTCGTTATTAATCATGAGGGATCTGGCAAAAACACTCGTTCTCCTGATTTTAGAACTTGAATATTAACAACATATGGTTCTAAATGACTAAAAATAGGTTGTCCAGCAACTCAAATATAGTTGACTCAGCAAGATCCAGCATTCATGTGCATTAGACTATGTATTGAATATTGATTCAGGGTACCTTAAAGTAAGTGTGGGCAATGCCGTTGGTATGACCAAGTATTTCTACAATGGCTTTAATAGTTTTTCTATCTCCACCACGTTCATGATTCATCATTGCATAGTTGGTACCGCCCAAATAAAACTTTATTGGACCTAATGTTAGTATGTTACTTTTTCAATTTGATGCAATGGAATTAAGTTTGTGATAATTTTTCCAGGAAGTTTGCCTACGAAGCCTTCATGGCACTCTATGACCGACTATATCAAGTGTGGGGAAAGATTTGATTAAAGTTATGAGATTCTAATAGTGTTTTTTGTCGCGTACAGGTTATAATAGTATTTCTAAGGCAGCTCATGAGGGAAACAACACCAGAACAAATGAAAATATATTGTTGCTTTATGAGACGGGGCCTTGATAAGCTGTTGAATGTGTTGCTTAGATTTGTATGGGATTGAGATGACAATGGGCCAGGTGCTCACCCCATCCCGATATATACATGTAATGTTTGTTACAACAACTAAGCCTTTTTCCATGATAGACGGGATCGGCTACATGAATTCTTTGTTTTTACAGTCTTATCATGTGATATGTTAGCAGTTAACTCAACATAATTCTTTATTTGTTCTTTCCAACACTTTTGTGATCGTCCTCTACCTCTTTTAATACTCAACATAAGCTAGATCATTCTTTATTGTTTCTTTCCAACACTTTTGTGGCCGTCTTCTATCTCTTTTAATATTTTCAAAATCTAATTTTTCATAAGCACTTCTTTTGATCTTCTTTTTATATGTTCAAACCATCTTAAACGATATTTTCTCATTTTATCTTCTATTGGTACTACTCCCAATTTGTTTCTAATAACCTCAATATGTATAGGGTCTTTCCTTGTATGACCACTCATCCTTCTCAAGATCTTCATTTGTGCGATTGACATCTTTTGTATATGTTGATGATTAATTATCCAACACTAAGAATCATAAAACATGATAGGTCTAATTGCCGCTCTATAATATTTACCTTTTAACTTTAATTGTATCTTCTTGTCAGAAAAAATATTGATGCTCCTCTCCATTTTAACCAACGTGCATTAATTATATGCGTAACATCTCTATTAATTCTTCCATCATTATGAAAAATTGACCCTATGTATTTAAAACTTTTCTTTTGGAGATGTAATGTGTCCTAATTTTAATTTTTATTTCTTTTGAAGTAACCAAATGATCAAACTTACGTTCCATATATTGTCTTTGTTCTATTAGGTTGAAAGCCTTTACTTTCTAATGTTTCTCTCTATAGTTCCAATTTTTTATTAACTTTTTCCTTCGACTCCTCCATTAACACAATGTCATCTTTAAATAAAATACACCAAGGTACTTCATCTTGAATATCTTTTGTTAACTCATCAATCACCATTATAAATAAGTATGGACTTAAAGTTGATCCTTTATGTAACCCTATATTAACTTCAAAAAAGTTTGTCATTCCTTCGTGAATCCTCACACATGTTTTTACACCATCATACATGTCTCTTATAAGGTTTATGTATGTCAATGGGATACCGCTTTTTTTTCATGGTTTTCCAAAGAACATCCCTTGGTACCCTATCATAAGCTTTTACTAGATCAATAAATATCATGTGGAAGTCTTTCTTTTTTGCTCTAAAATGTTTCGTAAGACGTTTGAAAAGGTGAATTGTTTCAATAGTAGATTTGTCTGGCATGAATCCAAATTGGTTCTCTATCGTACTTGATACTTGTCTTAACCTACGTTTGATAATTCTTTCCCATAATTTCATAGTATGGTTCATTAACTTGATACCCTGATAATTCATACAATTATAAATGTCTCCCTTGTTCTTCTATATTGGTATAAGTGTACTCGTCTCTATTTCTCGGGCATCTTTTGGTTTCTCAATATTTCATTAAATATTCTTGTGAGCAAAGTGATTTCTGTCTCTCGTAAAAAAATTTAAACTTCTATAAGAATATTGTTTGGTCCTACAAATTTACCACTCTTCATATGTTTAAGAATCTCTTTGACTTAATTCTTTTAAATATGTCGGTAGAAATTGTGGTTTATATATTTTTTCTCATTTGACCAACTCTCCTAAGCTAATACTAACATCTTTATTTTTATTAAAAAACTTATAAAAATAGTTTTTTAATCTATTTTTATATCATCATTTACCACTAAAATTTTTTCATCATAGTCTTTGATACATCTAATAAAATTAAGATCCTTAGTTTTCTTAGCTCTAGCCTTAGTTATCCTAAAAATATCTCTTTCACCTTTTTTTGAGTTGAGCTTTTTATATAAATCCTCTAAATTTTAAGTGTTGTTTTACCGGTCTTTTTCGCTTCTTTCTTTGCTTTCTTATAAGCCTCTAAAGTTTCAATAGTGTTCTTAACATAATGTAATTTGTAACATGCTTTCTTTGTCTTGATTTTATTTTGCACTACTTCACTCCACCACCAAGCTTCTTTTTGTATCGGTACACCTCCCTTAGATTCACCTTGTACATTTGTTGCCACTTTCTTAATATGTATAACCATATTATTTCATATATCACAAGGTATACCAACAAAATTCAAAGCATCTCCTTGAAGAACTTTCTGTTTAAATTATCTTCTTTCTTGATTTTGAGGTTCCACCATTTAGTGTGAATAGCTTCTCTTTGTCCCTTTTTTATTTGTAAATCAATAACTAAAAGTCGATGGAAATTGAGGGGGAGGAGGCGAACCTGGTTGTAACAAAGAGGGTGTGGGGTTTGATCCCCAAGACCCACCACGGAACAGGGTATACAAAGAGGGTTCTAGTGCTGGTGGAGTGAAAATCCGCCCCAGCGCGCTCCATTGCCATCCCTATCTTGGGAGGTTGCGTTACCATGAAAGGGAAGTCAACCTAACTATTGTCCATCGTGATTTGGAATGCTTTTATTGTACATTGTTATTTAACGAAAATTAGGGGCATTATGGAGCCATTAGAAGAGGAAAGGAAGTATGATATACGGTATAAGATGACCTTTACTACAACGTCGAAATGGTCCTTCCCGGTGAGCTAATGCTAGGTGCCATATACGGATTATTTTGGTGAGAAGGTACATGATGTAGAAGTAATGTCGCCTTACCCACGAACTTCCTGTTCCTTCTGAAAGCCGAGAATTACCTAAAACCATAAAGAATACCGGAAATTTAGTTCAGAGGGAAGCAAGCGTGACGCAATATCTTAAGAATTGGCAACCTACCCATTCTTTTTCCCTTGGTTAAAAGCAAAGATTTGTGACAAAGCACATCATTATTTTGCAGAAATATGCAATTCAAGATGCGACTCATGGTGATGATTTATAGGATACCGCCAGGTCCATGGACTCTTTTGTTGGCACAAAATAAATAGTTTGTATTTCTTGATAAGCAACTTCAGTTTCATTTTGTGGCTGACGATCATCTTTACATTGGAAATTGGAATCATCATTCTGACTGTCAGGCCAAAGATAGGAGGGAAAGCATGTGAACAAGACACCTGCTTCGTATGTATACAGAATGGACGGTGAACAGTGGCGGCTACGAGGTTTAGGGAGCTCAGATTCGACACACTCCAACTACATGGATGGAGCTTCGCAATCTGTGGATCAGTTTAAATAAGGGCAGTGTGTCATATGCCTTCTATTAATAAATACAAATGCAATTTCTTTATGAACCTCAGCAGCTCAGCTCAACAACAAATAAATCTAAATACTGTCAAAACTGACATCTCCTTTAATGTGGGAGCGTCTCAAGAAATCCGCTAACAGGCTTTTTGATCGTCTAAAGAATTTTCAACACCAAAACGAAGACCACCTGAATCTCCAAATGCCAAATAGCGGAAGTCATGAACCCTATTATCATAGAGACATCATCGTCCACGTCCATCATGAAACATTGTCCTCCAGCATTGTGATGGCACTGTGATACTTTCACTCGGTAGAAATGCTCTGATTTCTCTCGATTTGCAGTGCCCTGAGTTCATGAAGAAGGCATCCAGGATTTCTCACGGTCCCCCTTATCACGGAACACTGGTGAACTTGAGCTTAAATGCAAGTCCAAGATCCCTGAGCTGCTCTGGCATAGCAAGTTGGGGACAAGCCACTGCTCTTTCGATCAAGACTCGAACCAAAGCGTGCCTGATCATTGCACTTGAGCGTGCCTTGCAAATCAGATTTGAGGCCAAATATAAATCCCCCATTGAAGAGTATAGTTACTACCAATAATCTCCACAAGCGCATATACCCCCTATAAAGTGATGAAACCGATTTGCATCCCTCACAACAATTTCCCTATTTACAACTTTTGATATATATTTTATTGCATTATGGCAATCACCACAAACTCGAAGGTTCTTGATGAATCGTATTGGGAGGGGCTCTGGTATGCTGATCAAGCCATAAGAAATCGCCAACTTCTCACTATGACAGTAAAGAACCCTTTCTTTCTCCTCAGCAAAATCCAAAAGAATAAAATCTGTATCAGGAACATAACCAGCAAGCTTTATTCTTGGGATCAACTCCTCCAACTTTTCATAAATAGCACGAGAATGTGGGTGAGATTTATCATCCACAACAAACAAATGCACCTTACCTTTCACTTCTATCCAACTATACCCAGGATCTTTTTTCAGACTCTTCTGCTTCATCCTCTTCCTTGCATTCACTACTTCATGCCACTTGTTTCCAGAAGCATGTATATTTGATAACAGAATATAAGCCGATGAATCACTTGGTTCTATGCGTTCAAGTGTGGCTGCCACTCTTTTCGCAGCTTCCACATTTTTGTGAGTACGACATGCTCCAAGAAGGGACCTATACATAGAAGCAGATCCTTGAAAAGGCATCTCATCGATAAGCTTTTCAGCATCATCAATCAACCCAGCTCTGCCAAGTTCATCAACCATGCAAGCATAGTGCTCTATTTCTTGTGTGACATGATAATCTTTAAGCATAGATTGAAAATGCTGCTTGGCTTCATCCACAAACCCAGCATGGCTGCAAGATGACAAAACTCCGATAAAAGTAACTTTATCAGGAGTTATGTCCAAGTCACGCATCGTTTCAAACAGCTGAAGAGCTTCTTTGCCATGACCACGTTGTGCCAAACCCACAATCATAGCATTCCAAGAGGCAATATTTGTTGTTTGCATCAACCCAAAAAGACAGTATGCATCATCTATGCCACCACATTTAGCATACAAGTCAATCATGGCAGTCGCAACAAAACCATCCAAATCAATCCCCATCTTTATGGCATTTGCTTGGATTAGCTTCCTCTGTTGTAACGTGGCTAAACATGAACATGCTTTGATCAAGGTCCCAAATGTATATGCATCTGGCATAACGCCCCAGTAGAGATGAAGTTCAAAATTGTCCTCTGCATTCTGCACGCATCCAGAAATCATGGTGGTCCAAGCAACCTCATCATGTTGCTTCATACTACTAAAAACTTTGTAGGCATCCGTACTATCCCCGCAGTTTATGTACATGTCAACAATTCCCATGTCCACACATAAATCTGACGCATACCCAAGCTTCAGTATGTACGCATGAAGCTGCTTTCCTTTTGCCAATGAAACCAATGAACTACATGCCTTCGCAGCTGTAGCTAGTGTGAACTCATTCACTCCTACATCCGTCTTTTGCATGTACGAAAGTAGATTCAGTGCCTCATCACCCTCCTTATTTAGAACATACCCAGAAAGCATTGCATTCCACACAGCTAAATCCCGGTTCTTCATTTTAATAAATAGAAAACTGATTCCTTTATCAAGCCGTTCTTAGTATACAAATCTAACAGAGCAGTCAGCACAAAAACATCATCGCACACAATTCCACTTTTCACTGCATGGACATGAACTTGCTTCCCCAACTTCACCCCTAAAGTTGGTGTTATACAAGCTCTAAGAACAGCAGCTAATGTGTAGCAATCAGGAATCACGCCAGTGCGCTGCATATTCATGAACAAATCTATTGAATCCTTTTCGTGGCCATATTGAACACAAGTTGAAATCACAGAATTCCATGAAATCAAATCCACTTGCATCATTTTACAAAATATGTTCATTGCATCAAATAAACTGCCTGTTTTTTAATACATATTGATTAGACTATTTGACAGCGTTAACCACCCATCTGTGCCAATGCTGACGATCATACAATGCACTTGTCTGCCTTCTATAAGAGAATTTTCAGAGGCAACTGAACCAAGAACAGTCATAAAGGTAATGAAGCCAGGGTCAATACCTAATCTCTTCATCTCTATAAGACATTTTAACACGTCTTGGTTCTTTCCACCCTGCAAGAACCTAGCCATGGTCATATTCCATAAAACTACATCTAAATTGTCACAATGTAACCGTGCTTCCATACCAAGTTTTTGATAAACATCAAGTAGGCTGGCACAAACACTCTGGTCGGACTCAAAACCAGACTTAAGAGCGTATCCATGAACGTGTTTAATTTTCCATTCCTCGAGCGAATCAGGAGAAGAAAATGCATTGAGAAGATAAAAAAACTCCAGTCTCGTCAGGCATCAAACCTGACCGATGAAACTCTACGAACAAAGAGCATGCATTCTCAGAAATAGGAATACTACAAAATGTCAGAAGGAAACAATTGATGATCAAGCTTATATTAAGTTAACTGCTAGCATGACACATGATCGGGCTTTATAAAATATGTAGCCGATGTGCAAAAGGCTTACTTCTTGTTGTTGTTGTTTGTTTTCATTGAAAAGTTGAGTTGTTGAGCTAAGAATATGAATTGTTGATCAAGAAGAAGATTGGACAAATTTGAATAGCTTACATCGACTTCGAACGGCATCCATAGACACCAAGGTGGTACTCATCTCGGTGACCAAACTCTTGGCCTTCAACTAAAAGGTTCTTTTGAATCGACTCCCTAGTTATGAAAGTGGTGGATCTTTATGCTATTTTTGTGCTTTGTAACTCATTGTACTTGCACTATCATGCACCTTTGGATGCTCATCTTTTTGGTGAAAACCTCTTGAAAAGATTGTTCAAGTGAACAACCAATGCACCCCAAGTTCTTCACAACAATCATGAGGATCACTTCTTCATTAGAAAGGTATTGATTGTGCTTTAGTTGTTATGGCATCTCTTTCTGTTCAGAATTCAATGGAGGAGTAAATTCATACGGACACTCTGACAAAGGTTCCTAAAATCTACATTCTCACTGTGGAAAAAAAATCTCTGGATTTGTTATTCTTAAAAGAAATTCTCCCATATTTCTACCATTTGTATTTTTCCCTTTCGATGGATCCCCTTGTATTTTGCTCTTCCCAATATTTCTCTTTAGGGTGTGTGTGATTAAGAGGCTTCGGCTTATGAAACTAAAACTATCCCTTAGGCTTTGTAGTGCAAGTTTAAGCGTGTAATAAAAAAGTAGCGTCGTATGACCTTGCTTTTTACTCTTAAGGGCCATGAAGCGTAGACCACTGAGATTGGGCCTACAGTAACAGTTCTACGAGCCTTCCCTTCTAATCAAACACCCCTTAAGACATACATCACCGTCTCTGGATTTTGCAGCAAAAGCATTGCTCTTGTATCAGTCTGATCATGATCATAATAAAGCATGCTATTTCTTTTCTGATGTGAACTAGATTCAACTCAACTCCAAATTCTTGTGAAGTATTCTTGAACTAAGTGAATGTTAGTAATTTCTGTAACGCTGAGGTGACCATTCACAGCGGTTTTCATAGGAACGGCTGGATTGGCCATCCAGCCATTTCCTGTGGTGGCAGTTAGGAAAATGATCCGTAACAGTCAGTCGATTACGGATGAGCTCCGTAACCGGGCGGATAAGAGTTCCGAAAAGAAAAGCCCAACCAAGAAACAGAGCAGCGCACAGTGAAAACATATAGAAAAACACTAAAACCAAATGAAAACCATCTCTCGAAAACCGGTTGTGTGGAAACCGGGAAAATAACCAAACCTCTAACCTATTACCAGTGAATCCGCTGCTCAAGGAGGAAGAGGGTCTGCTGTTGCGTACCCGAGGGAAAGAAGGCAGAGATCGTCAGGCCATCAATTTCAAAGAGGGTGCAGATGCAAAACCTGTTGAAAGTGGTACAATTGTAAAGGTTTTTGAACGGGTTCTAGGACTGTATGTAACTTGATGAGTCCTATCCTCTGTCATTGTTGAACGATTGGAATCAACAGAATTTCACAGTCCAAATGAACCAACAAAGAAGAGCTCAAACAAACTTGAGCTCACGAAAACCGACTGTTCATGAACAATTTGTAAAGATTGGTTGTTTAGGCGCAGATGAAGATTTCTTGCTTGGTTTGTTCCGCTTATTTATCAGCATTATCTTAACCAAAACAAGTCATTTCTTATCTTATAAAATTTACCGCTTATATTACCAGCGGAGTTTGAAACAGTATTGAAGTTTTAATGTGGCGTAATGTGGCGGCCGTTCATTCTTTCGAGCAAGAGGTTCGGAACTCGATCTATGAGTGGACACTTAGGTTTGTTTCAGTGGAAGTCTAGAAAAACCCACAATAAATAAATACAAATACAATCAATCAACTCTCTCGGACAAAGGTTAGAGCTGCTAGATTCAGTTCAAGCAAGTTAAAGCCTTTCAAATTGCTCATACTATTAGACAGAACAAAGGTGTACAACTATATATATTATATAAATAACGCATGAGACCAATGTGAGTGAGCGTTTTTTTGGCTACTGGTGGGTCATTTTAGAACAAGTTTTCAAAATCTGGACCTTTCCGTATAAAGAATGAGAGGTTTTATATAGAACCAAATTGTGCTTATCGGTCTTCAGTTTCCAACTCGAGTTTATAATATTGTATCATCTATGTAAGATGTATTTTGTCAGCTGAATAAAGAAAAAGTAATTCAATAACTTGATATTGTATTGTTAGGATCCAGTATCAGAACACTGGGTCCAAATTTATTTTGGACATGTTATTTTCCAATTTGTTTATTTTAAATAAATATTTTTATACTTTTCAATGTTTTAGAGTATGACAATTGTAGATATATTGAGCCTATTCTTCGAGTCCGATAGTAACAAACAATGATGTTTCTATTTTTGGTTCATAATTGCTATCCATACATTCATTTTACTAAATATATATCATTTTTACAAAAAAATCTCAAACTACTCTTGTTCTACATTTCTCTCCTTTTTTTGCTCACTTGTTTTTTCTTCTTTTGATGATCCATCTGGGTGACATCCAATTTGTCTTTTCCTTTCAATTACCTTTCTCGATCTCCCACTCTTCTTAATCGTTTGAGTTTTCTCTTAATCTCATCCTCTTTGACTCTTTTTTCTCAAAAATTTCAAACTTTTTTCTCTATTATTCTCAATCTCTATTCTATTTTGAAGATAAATCTTATGAAAATTTGTTAGAAAATAAAGTTCTAAAGAGTTGGTGATAATGAACATTTTAAATGAAAAAGAAATCGGTGATCGAAATGCACTTAAGACACGTTTTATTCAAACGACAAACGCACCTTTGACGCTCCACTGTTTCATGAGTAACACAGTGAGTATGTTTTATCCTTTAAGATGATGCTACTAAATTATGTTACCTTTTCTTATTGATGAAGACGTCTTTTAAGGTGTGTTAAGTTTAAATGATAAATGCGTTTTAGGTGCGTCATTCTCTGAAGTGTGACCGTCATAGAAAAAAAATGGTGGGGCGGGAAGGAAATGGAAGACAGAAAAATCTGAAGAGAATAAAAGAGTAATTTTGTAAAAAATTCAGGGTGTTAAGAATCGTAACATCCTTCGATATAGCGGGATGCCGAAGGCGGGTATGCTCGCGCCAAAATGGGAGGCGAGAACCTTGCCAGGTGAGCTAAAAAAGACTCAGATGGGTTTGTCGTCATTTTGCCCTGCACCTTTCCCTCCCTCGGTGGCCAATCATAGATTCAGAACCGCGATTCCCTGGAGTACAAAAAACGAAGACGTCCCTCTGCGCCGTACAATCCGAACGTTCATTTACTCCGTCTCTTGTCGGTCCATCACCCTCGTTTCTTCTCGTCCTCCACCAGATCTAGGACTTTCTTGAGGACCCGAATTCCCATGGCGTCCAAGAGGATCCTTAAGGAGCTCAAGGATCTGCAGAAGGACCCTCCCACCTCCTGTAGCGCAGGTACCTTTTTTTTGTTTCAACATCCGTACATCTTTTTAGTTTTCCCACCCAAACTTGGGTTCTCTGTCGTTTGGTTCTAAGTTTGTGCTCTCTTTTATCCCGATCTGTGTTCTATCAGGGGAATCGGGTTCCTTTCCCGTGGATTTGTAGTCGTAAAGGTGTTATAGTTAGTAGTTTGTGATATTTTCTCCTGGATCGTGAGCTATTGCTGTTTCCAGAAGTGGATCGCCTCATCGGAATGTACACACACATATATGTATATATATATATCCGTTTGTACTGTGAGAGATTACGTATCTGTTTATACTTTGCGAGATTTTGTGTAGTTCCGTAATTGGCTTTTGATGATAACGCTTGATATAAACGTATTTGTAATATATACGAGTCTATGCGCGTAAGTTGTTAACTTTTTTTTTAAGGTAATCACGTTCATCAATATAAAGTTAAACTACTGCTTTTATCTTAAAAGGCTTCTAGGTATGATGTAGATAAACGGTCGTTTGTTCTGTAAAGCTACTTGGTATTGATGAATGTTCGGGTATTCTTTGGAAACATGGGAAGAATGTCTATGATTTTAAGTTTGGCCTTGTTAACGTTGCAAGTTGAGCCTTTTAATGAAATTTGGATGAACTTATAGCTTCCTTGTAAGTTCCAACAATCAGTTGTTAGGCTTCCGGAATGTCCTATTGGCATAAACCTCTATTTGTTATCTGGATTTGGAATTGAATTATCTTTAATAGCCCCCACTGTCAATTCTGTCTATTGTATGGGATACCCGATAATTGAGAAAACTATGCGCTTGCATGCATGTTTGAGATCCCAAATTGCATTTGATGGAGAGGATGCTGTTGCCAAATCAATCCCCACATCGAGTTTTTCCTCTCTAGCCTCTAGCCTCTATCAACTATTGTTACTGTTTCATGCATATACTTAGAAATGGCAGGCATATAAGAATGTGCCTTTGTTTCCAATTCGATTGGGCAATCCCAGATTAATCAAAACTAGGATTTACCAAATCCAAGGTTTAACCTTTTAGATTCTATCACCAGCTCTGAAAAAGCACATGGACTGCGCTTTTGAGGTCTTAAGGTGAAAACTGAAAACATTCGGAGATCTTAGGACGAGCCCACTAAGGGCCAAGTAATTCCTAACATCTTACTTGTTAGGTGCTAAGGCACCTTATTTGTTCCCAAAACTAGCTTACGTACTTGGACTTCTTTTTGACATTAGTATCATTTAAGCAAATGTCCTCACTTTTTGTTCTAAATTTACTGGAGATATTATATACAAATAAATAAACTCATTATATTGAACTTCAGTGAAAACAATTAACAAGAAAATAGAAACAAAAATCAACTCTAATGGTAAAATGGAAATTGAAAATTTGTGAGACACTATCAATTTGCTTATCAATAAATCTAATGCACTATTGTAGCTTATTGCTTTTAAGAATTATGTTAAGACTATTAAGAAAAGACAAGTAAACTTTTTCATTTTACTTCAATCTTATTCTCCATTTACTTGAGAAGTTACATGTAAACAAACAATGTTGTTTATGATTTACATAAGTTTTCTATTTAGTAACTCCGCCCATGTAAGGGATCACCCTTGCATTGTCAGTCCCAAGCTCAGATAAAGGAGGAGGGTTGTGTTAGGCTTCCGACAGCCAGCGTAAAACTTCGTCGGATTTTTATAACATGGATTACAAAAATTATGAGCATTGCTTTGGGGCATCCCCGCCTAGCGACGTGCTGCAGAGCCCGAATGCAGTAATAAGTAAGCAAGAGCCACTACATTTTCGCCCGAATGTAGTGAATCAATTGCAGAGAGGGTTCCCACATCATGGACGTGTGTGAGTAAAGAAGTTAGTTCTGCTACATTGCCGCCCGAATATAGTAAAAAAAATTCAGAGAGGGTCTCTGCATTTTGATTATGGACGGATGCGGGGGGGTAAGGAAGCTAATCCTAGATAATAAGATTCATATTGGTTCTTGGAATATCGGAACATTATCCGGTAAGCTAATGGAGGTGGTAGATACTATGATTCGGAGAAAGATTCATATTCTATGTTTACAAGAGACAAAATGAGTTGGAGAAAAAGTAAAGGAGATAGAGGACACAGGTTTTAAATTATGGTACTCAGGTAAAGAAAAGGCTCGAAACGGAGTTGGTATTATCATAAATAAAGATTTAAAGGATAGTGTAGTAGACATACAACGATATGGTGACCGAATCATGACATTGAAATTAGTGTTAGGAGCAGAGGTTTTGAATATAGTTTGTGCTTACGCACCCCAAGTAGGACTAGAAGATAGTATAAAGACTTCTTTTTTAGAAGAGTTAGATAAGGTGATTCAAAAGATTCCACAAAGAGAAATTATTTGTTTATGAGGAGACTTAAATGGACATGTTGGTAAAGAGGCATTAGGAAGGGATTCATGGAAACTTTGGTTTTGGGGATATAAATGAGGAAGGTAGGGAGATTTTAAATTTTGCTATGGCATTTGATCTCTTTATAGTCAATACAATCTTCAAAAAACGAGATGAACATTTAATTACTTATAAGAGTGGCGTATCACAAACACAAATTGATTATTTTATTTGTAGAAAAAAAGATAGAGCGTGTTGTAAAGATTGCAAGGTAATTCTAGGAGAAAGCTTAATCACCCAACATCGACTTTTAGTTATAGATTTACAAATAAAAAAATGGACAAAGAAGAAAGAGTGCATCGAGCTATTCAGACTAAATGGTGGAACCTCAAAAGAGAGAAAGAAGATATATTTAAATAGAAAGTCCTTCAAGGAGATGTTTGGCCTTATGTTGGCACACCCCGTGATATGTGGAACAATATGGCTATACATATTAGGAAAGTGGCGAAAGATGTGTTAGGGGTATCTAAGGGAGGTGTACCGGCACAAAAAGAAGCTTGGTGGTGGAGTGAAGTAGTGCAAAATAAAATCAAGGCAAAGAGGGCATGTTACAAATTACATTATGCCAAGAAAACTAGTGAAACTTTAGAAGCTTATAAGAAAGCAAAGAAGGAAGCAAAAAAGGCCGTTAGTGAAGCAAAAGCTAAGATTTGGGAGGACTTATATAAAAAACTCAACTTAAAAGAGGGTGAAAGAGATATTTTTAGGATAGCTAGGGCTGGAGATAAGAAAACTAAAGATCTTAATTATGTTAGATGCATAAAAGACGAGGATGAAAAAATTCTAGTGGCAAATGATGATATAAGAAATAGATGGAAAAACTATTTTTATAATCTTTTTAATGAAAATAAAGATGTTAGTATTAGTTTAGGAGATTTAGCCAAGTCAGAAAAATATATAAACCACAATTTCTACCGACGTATACAAAAGAATGAAGTAAAAGAGGCTTGACATATGAAGGGTGATAAATCGGTAGGACCAGATAATATTCCTATAGAAGTTTGGAAAATACTAGGAGAAATAGGAATCACTTGGCTCACAAGACTATTTAATGAAATATGGAAAAACCAAAAGATGCCCGAGGAATGGAGAGCAAGTACACTTATACCCATATATAAGAACAAGGGAGACGAGGTATCAAGTTAATGAGTCATACTATGAAATTATGGGAAAGAATTATTGAACGTAGGTTAAGACAAGTATAAGTACAACAAAGAACTAATTTGGATTCATGCCAGGCACATCTACTATTGAAGCGATTCACCTTTTGAGACGTCTTATGGAACATTTTAGAGCAAAAAAGAAAGACCTTCACATGATATTTATTGATCTAGAAAAAGCTTATGATAGGGTACCGAGGGAGGTTCTTTGGAGAACTTTGGAAAAAAGAGGTATCCCATTGACATATATTAACCTTATAAGAGGCATGTACGATGGTGCAAAAACATGTGTGAGGACTCATGAAGGAACGACAGACTTCTTTGAAGTTAATATTGGGTTACATCAAGGATCAACTTTAAGTCCATACTTATTTATAATGATGATGGATGAGTTAACAAAACATATTCAAGATGAAGTACCTTGGTGTATGTTATTTGCAGATGACATTGTATTAGTGGAGGAGTCTAAGGAAAAAGTTAATAGAAAATTGAAACTATGGAAAGAAACATTAGAAAGCAAAGGCCTCCGACTTAGTAGAACAAAGACATAATATATGGAATGCAAGTTTGATCATTTGGTTACTTCAGAGGACATGAAAATTAAAATTGGCACACATTGCATTCCCCAAAAGGAAAGTTTTAAATACCTAGGGTCAATTTTTGAGAGTGATGGAAGAATTGATGGAGATGTTACACATAGAATTAATGCTGGTTGGTTAAAATGGAGAGGAGCATCAGGTATTCTTTGTGATAAGAAGATACCATTAAAGTTAAAAGCTAAATATTATAGAGGAGTAATTAGGCCTGCCATGTTTTATGGTTTTGAGTATTGGGCAGTTAATCATCAACATGCACAAAAGATGTGACATAAATGAAGATGTTGAGATGGATGAGTGGTCATACAAGAAAAGACCGTATACATAATGAGGTTATTAGAAACAAATTAGGAGTGGCACCAATAGAGGATAAAATGAGAGAACATCGTTTAAGATGGTTTTACATATGGAAAGAAGATCAAAAGAAGAACCGGTAAGAAGGTTAGAAAAACAAAATTTGGAAAGTATTAAAAGAGGTAGAGGACGACCACAAAAGTGTTGGAAAGAAACAATAAAGAATGATCTAGCATATTGGGAGTTAACTGCTAACATGGCACACGATAGGGATCTTTGGAAAGAAAGAATCCATGTAGCCGACCCCGTCTAGTATGGGAAAAGGCTTAGTTGTTGTTGTTGTTTCTATTTAGTGTTAAATTGATTCATATGCATGAAATTCATTGAATTAACATCCAAATTACTTTATCAGTATCACTTGTTGACTTTATATATTTATTTATTTTTGTAATACTAGTTTGCCGCTAAACCTGGTAACATGGCACCTTAGTACTTAGGTTTAGGCCACTTAGTGGTACTATGCTTTTGGTAGTACAACCTAATATACTGATAAAATAAATTTTGGTGTATGTGATCTAGGTCAGTGTTGTAACCCTATATCGTGCACGATACCAATATGTATACCATATGGTATTAATTAAACCAAAATTTACTTATTCAATGAAAATAATCAACTGAACAACAAAAATTGAAAAAGGTTCAATGATAGACTTGTAAATCATAACAGACCGAAGTGAGAAGGTGACATTATTGTGAAAAAGAAAATTGAATTGTCATTTGCTTTATTCTTGAATGCTCTTTTCTCCATCAGGTTGTAAGGCAACCTTCAACAGACTGAAAAGCTATCATACTAACATAAAACAAAGCATTCAAGAGAGAGAGAGAGAGAGAGAGAGAGAGAGAGAGAGAGAGAGAGAGAGAGAGAGAGAGAGAGAGAGAGAGAGAGCATACTGATGGAGAACATAGAGGAAAAGGAGGAAAACAACAATGAAGACAAAGTAGAATTAAATATCAGATGACACAAGCTATTGTAATCTATGATAAAATCATATCGATATTGTATGTATCATTACAGTGAGATGCATATTTTGATGAATGGGTGAAAACAATATAAGTATATGAATAAATGGGTTCAGGTCTGATATATGGTAACTCTGTGGCTTATCATGCGTTATGACAGGATAGTTTATAATATTGTAGTTTACAATATTGGTTTGGATAAACAGGAGAAGTGATGTTCTTGCATTCTGGACAGAATCTGGAGAACTATCATTGTTTGATCTTTTCCTATTCATCTAAATGAGTGGGTGCAATTACACACCCTTAGAATATATGTATTCAATTTACTGAGTTTAGGTTCTCTTCCATTAACAGTTTTCCATAGTTAAGGCTTGACATTTGTCTCTTTACAACCATAAGCCAGCACATTCTGCTTAATTCTCATCAGATGTCTGACATTGGAAGGTGGATCTGGAATTTTCTTAGTCTGAAACTAGTGCTTTTCAATCAATAAACAAAGTTTACAGGGCTGTGACAGGACTTTGGACAACAATAGAATTCTGATAATTTGATCTTAAGTATATCGACTATTCATGTTACTGGTGATATTCAACTGAAGCTGTAGTGAAGAAATATCACATGCAAATGCAATGAAATCAACCGTTGTTGATCTCAACTTTTTTCCTTATGGAACTATTGGGTATTTGATAAGCAAACAAACATTTAGGTATAAAGGTGAAAAGAGTGGAATAACATGGGATACAATGAATATTTGAAGGACTCCGGTGGGATGTGTACCTTCTATGGTTGTTGAGAGTTTTATGATGTCCAAAAACAAAAAAGACATGCAGAAAACATACTATGGCAAGGTCAAAGCCATTGAAGGGATAAACACTACGGTTATAGACTCTTCTTTCCATATTAGTGGTGTTCTTTCAACCAAGATCTTCCTATTAACTACAATAATGCTGTAGACACACCAATCGACATATCAAATTGGCATAAAAATTTTATTGAAAATTGATGTAAAAATGACTGATTTTTTCATAATTATTAAAAATTTGATTTAACAAGCTGTCATACTCAAGAATCAAATTAGCGATTTGAATATGAAGTCAAGTACATAATTAAGGACGCCACCATTGTTCATCGTCATTACGAAAAAGCTGAACCTTTATCAATTAGCGCTTATAAATTGAATATGGTCAAGCAGTTTATTCGCGAACTCGCAGAATCTATCATCATCATCATCATCAGGTCATCATCATCATCATCATCATCATCATCATCATCATTCTACATATTATTATATATCTTTATTATTATTCTATTATTATTAAAAATCTCTTATTTTTGCTATTATTATTCTTCTTATCTTCTTCATTCTTATTAATTATTTATTTTTCTACATATTCTATTATTCAATATAATAAATTTATTATGCATATCTATAATATCTCTAATATTATTGTTCTTATTATTATTGAATATTACATGACATAAAAAAATTGATTTACCATCTGCGAAATGAGCTGAATTTTTTGACTATTTCCCCCCATGACTTTGACCCTGTCAATTAGTAATATACCAATTAACGGTCATCATCATCTATGGATTGGGTGGGTCATTGGTTCATCTATCATAAATAGATCATGGATCATCATCATCCTTCTGTTTGTATCAATCTTCATCTGTTCTTCGCATATTAAATTTATTGTTATTATTATACATATATCATTATTTAACCACACTTCTTATATCTTAATTCTATCCTTTCTCTTCCTAATCCCCTCTTTAATTTCATTGAATTTTATATGCAGTATCATAATAATCATCATCACTATCATCATCGAATACATCATTGATACAATATCATCATCATCAAATATATTGTATTATTATAAATATTGCTATTTGATATAAAAACACATTGTTCCACATTATTAAAAGCTAATTAACATATGGATTGTAAAACAGCGTGTTTCATTCTAAATTATCCTTTGCCCTATAGTGGTTTATAATTGCCTTCCACACCACTTGCCACTAGAATATTGTCATTTTTTTATCTTTTGTTCGATAGGAAGATCATCATCATCAGTCTTTTTTTCTTTTTTTTTTATTTGGGAAGATCATCATCAAATTTATTATACCAATAAAAACGTTCTTATGAGCTATTCTTATTATAAATTTATTATTATTATTATTATTAATTTTTTTTTTTTACTTATTCTTATTATTATCGTATTATTATTATTCTTTATTATTCCTTATATATTTATTATTATTATATTAATTCTATATATTATATACATATTATTATTATTAAATTATTATTATTATTATTATTATTATATATACATATTATATGCTATTATGAATTATTTTATTATTACTATTATGCAATTTATATTATTATTCATATTATAGCTTATTATGCTATTATTATTATTATTATTATTATTATTATTATTATTATTATTATTATTTTTTACACTTACATCTAATATGTTGTTCCATCATCTAATGTTTACATTTTTGATATGTAATCAAATTCATTAAATGATATATCAACATATCATTAGATACAGCATAAAAAGAGTGTAAATTTTTTATAAGTGACAATACATCAAATTTAAACTCATATTAGCTTTAATGATTTTGGGTGCGAACAATTGGTTTCTTATTACTCAATCTGATTGGATTCTTGACTCCATACTGTATGCCTTTGTACAGAATAATCTTTGTCACCAAACACATTTAAAGACCAGGAACATTACCTGATCAATAGAACAGAAGAGTATGACATCACTAGTGGATCCTAGCACAAATACTAGTATATGTTATATCCTACTAAAGATCTCGAAACTCTTTGAATCCATAACTTCGATATTTTGTAGCTCATAAAATCATTGTAAGTTTCATATCATTATGTGAGAACTTGCTAATTGATACCTATGTGCACCCAAAATTAGCAAATACTAGTTGTATTATGATTGATTTATTTAGGTTGAATATTATATATAATATATAATATTATATACCCTAGCCGTGTCGCCGCACCCAAAATTTTTGAAATTTGCCGTATCCCGCACCCGCACCTGCACCCGTGTGACATAGGTCCATGTTATTCTTGCCAATTCTTTCATTTGAATGAATTAAATTTACCTGTACTCACAAGGTCACATATTTTGAACTTTACTGGCTTCATGTTTGTCTTTCTTTTTTCATCTATTTATAGGTCCAATAGCAGAGGATATGTTTCACTGGCAAGCTACAATAATGGGTCCTTCTGACAGTCCATATGCAGGAGGTGTATTTCTAGTAGCAATTCATTTCCCTCCAGACTATCCCTTTAAGCCACCAAAGGTAGCCCCAAACATGTCTTTCTATGCTTTGTTCCCACGGAAAATAGCTAACTGCTTATATTTTTCAGCAATGGAGATGATTTGCTAGTAGGTGAACATTTATTGTGAACAACCTAAGTACTGTTTTTGGTTGAAGGCGAAAGTTTGCTCTTTTGTGCAGGACTGTTAAAGCATGATCCATACTTTATCATAAGCCTTTTAATTGTTGTGCGAATCAGAAAAGGTTCTTTACATGTTTTACTTGAGATATTGTTCGTTTACTCTCCATGTGCTTGGTTCATGCTATCTATAAAGTAGGGAAGCCAATGAAATGGAATCTATAGCAATATACACCATTTTAATAAATGGAAAAATATGGTATCAATGTTAAGGGATTAGGAGAAGATCTACCATTGAGGGAAGTTGTGTAAACAACCATTAAATAGATATGTGTATCACAAGAGAGATCTTCATGTCCTGAAATTAAGGGAATGAGGTACTGTTTTTCTTTATTTTTCATCTCGTACCTTTCCCTATAAAGAAGACAAAACTACTCCTCAACAATGCCATTCAACTGGAAATCTTCGGTGACCACTGTGTCAAAGAGTAATTCTAACATCAACTTTATGTCAAGATGCACCTTTGATATTCCAACTGTAATGTTTTGTCAATTGGTAAATCAGTAATTTTTTGGAGTACGACAATTATTGTCTATTCTTTAATGGCAACCTGTGTGCAGTTTTTGTTGTCAATAAATATAAAAGGTATTCTACGGTTTAAGGGAAGCTCTTAGGTAGTACATCTTATTTTGCTTTGTCCTTTTTCTCTTCCTTTGAAGAGATATAGGCATTATGAATCTGCAAAAGCTGTTAAATTTTAACTCTCTAAATTGCTTGCATTAAAGGTAGCTCTCACAATCATTAAAAACCTCGTTTATTGTCAGCTTCAAATTCACAGCTTAGTATCTTGATTACCTCCCAATTGCCCTAAAAGTGCAATAAACGTAGCTCTCACAGTCATTGAGAAGCTTATCGATTATTTGCTTCAATTTTACTACTTATAGTTGACTATCAATACTCCATCCTTGTATGAACAAGTCTAAACTAACCAAAAATGTTGATTGTCTCCAACTTGCCTCAAATTTGCAGCAAGGTAGCTCTCACCACTATCAAGGGTTCCACTAATTGTTTGCTTTAAATTCATGACCTTTACTTAGCTACTGATATAACATCCTATACCCTTATGAAGAAGCTCAAACTAATGAAAGTTCTGTCTCCTAATTGCCTTAAATTTGCTCTAAAGGTAGCTCTCACCTTCACTTATAAGCTTATTCATTGTTAGCTTCAAATTGACTACTTCAGTTGGCTAGCAATACCCATCCTACACTAATATGAACAAGCTGTAAATGATGGAAGCTTCGACTTTCTCTGAATTGCCCTACAATTGCACTACCGCAACTCTCACCATTGATTCCCATTTCGCATTACAGCTTGTAGTTGGGCACCATTTCCCAAATTACACCTAAATATGCTATAACAAGAAAAATTTTGACCGTCTCTAAAACTGCCTTCTGCAAAGATTGCTCTCTCCATTGTTAAGAAAGCCGTTGAGCACTAACCTCCATTTCACAACTTCTAGTTGGCTATCGACACTCTATCCTACACACATATGTATACAAGAATTTTAGAGTAACAGAAATTTTTTACATGTTTCTGTCTTTATACCACTCTAAAATTGCACCAAAGGTAGTTCACACAATCTCTAAGAAGCTCGCAAATATTTATCTCAAACTTGAACCATCTACATAAGTAGCTATGTTCATTTAAATTTTGCTACCTGCCTTCTCCAGGTTAACAACTTGTAGTTGGTTATCTTTACCCCAAAGTATACATATACATACAACATCAACCAAGCCTTTTCCCACACTAGGCGGGGTTGGCTGCATGGATTCTTTAACATCGTAGTACATGATCTTGTACGATATCTGCAATCATCTTCATAAAAAACTGTATCATGTATAATTAGTTTGTGTCTGATACTTTCACGGTCTTTCTCTTTCTCTTTTAAAATGTTTATTATTTACTTTTTTATGCCTTCTTATCAGAGCTTCCTTTCATTCTACATGTCCAAAACTATCTTAAATGTGTCCCTCTTACCTTCTATTAGTGCTACCACAACTTTTCCCCAATAACCTCATTAAGGATCTGACCTTTTCTTGTGTAACCACATTTGTTGGAGATTATTGGTGTATATTTCTGTTGGAGATGGCTCGGTTTCTTGAGAGATATCATCGACTGGCCTTTTCTTGAGAGATATTGGCAATCGACCCTCTACTTGAGGTTGTCATTGAATTTAAATCTCGCATAGAATTAGCTTTTGTTCATACATTCTGCAAGTGAGAATTAGCTTGACTTCTTTATAGGTTGGCACCCTAAAAAGGAGAATAGTGAAAGTGATATTCTTCGAGATGTGATAAATTCTAACCTTTAGCTTTATTTGTCACCAATAATGTCAAATTACTGGATGGAATGGACTCTGGAGTCCGGAAAGCACCTTCAAGGTAGAATGAAGGCTCAATTTGTCTTATATAAATGCAACTAAGATGATGACGTTATAACAACAACTAAGCCTGTTCCCATACTAGATGGGGTCAGCTACATGGATTCTTTGTTTCCACAAATCCCTATTATGTGCCATGATAGCAGTTAACTCAATATAAACTAGATTATTTTTTATTGTTTCTTTCCAACACTTTTGTGGTCGTCCTCTCCCTCTTATAACATTTTCACAATCTATTTTTTCATATCTTCTTATGGGAGCGTCATTGGGTCATCTTTCTATATGTCCAAATCATCTGAAATGATTTTCTCTCATTTTATCCTCTATTTGTACTATTCCCAATTTGTTTCTAATAACCTCATTATGTATAGGGTCTTTCCTTGTGTGACTGCTCATCCATCTCAACATTTTCATTTTTGCTACAAACATCTTTTGCACATGTTGATGATTAACTACCCAACACCGTGAACTATAAAACATAGCAAATCTAATTGTTTTCTCTATAATATTTACCTTTCAATTTTAATGGTATCTTCTTATCACATAGAATACTTGATGCCCCTCTCCGTTTTAACCATCCGATATTAATGCTATGTGGAACATCTCCATCAATTTTTCCATCACTATAAAAAATTGACCTTAGATATTTAAAACTTTCCTTGTGAGGAATGCAATGTGTGCCAATCTTAATTTCTATGTCCTCTGAAGTACCGAAATGATCAAACTTACATTCCATATATTATGTCTTTGTTCTACTAAGTCAAAAGCCTTTACTTTCTAACGTTTCTCTCCATAGTTCCAATTTCTTATTATCTTTTTTCTTATACTCATCCACTAACACAATGTCATCTCTAAATAACATACACCAAGGTACTTCATCTTGAATATGTTTTATTAACTCATTAATGACCAATATAAATAAACATAAACTTAAAGTTGATCCATGATGTAACCCAATCTTAACTTCAAAGGAGTTTGCCATTCCTTCACGAGTCCTCATGCATACTTTTGCACCATCATAGATGTCTCTTATAAGATTTATATATGTCAATGAATACCTCTCTTTTCCAAGGTTTCCCAAAGAACATCTCTTAATACCCTTATCGTAAACTTTTTCTTGATCAATAAATATCATGTGAAGGTTCTTTTTTTGCTCTAAAATGTTTTGTAAGACGTCTTAATAGATGAATCACTTCAATAGTAAATCTACCGGGCATGAATCTGAATTGATTCTATCTAAAGATGATGACATTACATATCCTATAAATGCTAAACTTTAGATTTATTTGCTACCACCAATGTCGAACTACTGCCAATGACGTTACCAATGTCGAACTACCTCCAATGATGTTACATATCCTATATAATGAATACCCTCAATTTATCTTCTATAAATAGAATTAGGTTGTAGACAAAATCGGCAAAATCAAGATGGTGAAGTTACATGTCCTATTATTCTCTAAGATAGGACTTATAGAAGGTCTTCAAAAGCTAAGAAAGCAAACTTGATAGGAGAAAACTTATTTTCAAGAAAACATTCGATCTATCTTCATTTTTTGTGGGTTCACCTATTTATAGGCCTCAACTTGATCATAACGATCAACATAAATGACCATAATTCAACCATTTATATCGACATTAACCAACCCCTTCAGTTAAGCAATCATGACCATTTTTCTTCATGAATGACTATTATATATGGCAACCATTCTCACATAGAGCTGTAAATCTACTCTTACTTAATATTAAATTTGATGACAAAGTGAGCATGCTAATAGCCATTATGGTCATACAAGAGAAGTTGTTGAAACTCATATCCACTAAAGCTATTATGACAATCTAAGGGTCATGGTAACTAAATGCCGTTGATTATGAGTTAGAACATGGCTATAAATTTCATTTAAGGATACATTCATACATGCACCCATAATTTAATTATAATTGAATGCATTCCATTATGAAAATTATCTTATAATGTATCTTTACATTTATTCCATTAAGATGACTATTTCTCTTGTGTTAGTAAGATCTTTTAAAATCTTATGAAGAAATAGGAAGTTTTTCTATAATAGAGGAGACAATAATAGTATTATCGTCCATGCTCATCTTATGTGGTGGTTTGAAATTATTCAAGATTTGTTCTAAGTTCATATTGCTACGTAATGGATCTACTGTCTTATAATTGCGAAAATGGGTAATAAAGAATTTCTTACTTATATTTGTTGGAAAATGTGATAGCGCAGCAAAGATCAAATATCACAAATATGATAAGAAACAGATGAAGAGAAAATGTGGAGATTGAAGGAGGGGGCAGGCCCTTCAATGAAGGTCCCCCCTCTCTCTTTTTCTTAATCTTAATTTCTTAACCCTAATACAAGAAGTCAACCCTTATATAATGGGTTGTGAAACATAAAATAACCAAAATACCCTTAGTATTACAAGCAATTATAATAATACCTAAAACATCGAAAAAACTAAAACTGACACTAAAACAACAAATATTCATATTCTTCAACACCCCCCCTCAAGTTGGGAGTGAGATACTTCGAACTCCAAACTTGCAGAAAAATTGGTTCTTTCTTCACCACACTTGTACCCATGATGTATCTGAGGCTTCTGTAAATCAACTTGAACAATTAAGATCATACTTTGATACCGTATGACCCTTCTATGGGTGTCGGCTGCTCTTCTTCTTTCTTCTCAATAAAGTGACTAGGCAGCAACACTTCAAAAGTTTTTTTTCCTTCTCTTGAGAAAATTGATTTTTATGGTAGGAGGTACTATCTCCACCATAAGCTGAATTCCAATAAGTAGAAGGTAAACCTACCTTTCATTTGTCTTGCAACCCTAACGCCGACCTTTCTTCATGTATTGGGCATGGAAAGGGTTACTTGATTTGTTATTATGGATGTCTGCAAGCTTAGTGTTCTACTTCATCTTCATTCCCATCCATGGGCATCTGAAAGGGTCATAGGTCATCATTTTAATTTGAGATTTTAACTTGATGTAATGTGTCTTGGTACTTATTTCCTTATTAATTTGTTGTGTTTCCCATGTTTCCTATTCTATGCCTTTCATTCCTTGCTCTATAATACTATTGTCACTTAGGATGCAAAAGATGTTATGCTGTGGGTTACGTATTAATATAGAAAGAGAATAACGTAATTTGGCACCTTTCTCATGTAGCATCTCTGTTATGGGGCTCCAGTACAGAAGGGATCAACTACCCTTCTAACTTTCAGTTTCTCTATTTCATTAGGTTGCCTTCAGGACCAAAGTGTTCCATCCAAATATCAACAGCAATGGCAGCATTTGCCTCGACATCTTGAAGGAGCAATGGAGCCCGGCGCTAACCATTTCAAAGGTTCGTCAAGTAATCTTGATGTTTCACCATTTACTCTTATTATTGTCCACATTTCTCAAGGAAGCAGGTGTTTCAATTTGGAATGTATGAGCAGTCTGGAATTCAAAACTCTTTGCTTGTATTACTTTTCAGAATCACCACATTGTCCCTCTGCGTGTATGTGTGTGTGTGTGTCACGCTGTTCTATTACCCTGTTGTAATTGAGTAGAAACTTTCAGCGGATACGCTAGTCAGTGAGAAAATTTTGATCTTTGCTGATGGCCCCATTTCTTGTTTTCCAGGTTTTGCTATCGATCTGTTCATTGTTGACAGATCCTAACCCAGATGACCGGCTGGTGCCAGAGATTGCACATATGTACAAAACCGACCTCACCAAGTATGAGGCAACTGCAAGGAGCTGGACCCAGAAGTACGCAATGGGTTAGTTAAAAATAGGTCAATTAAAAACTTTTAAATGTCTTATAAGTATATAGTTGTATCAATCGGGGAGAATAGTTTGCTCTGCAGACTAAATGGATGTTTTCCATGCTCTGAAAAAGCCAACAGATTGCAGTTGTTTGTATGAATTTGGAAATGACATGTGAAGCATTAGAATTTTCTGCTTGAGCTTGTAGGTGGGTTCAACTCCGCCCCTGTAAGGGATCACCCTTCATTGCTGGTCCCAAGCTTGGATAAAGGAGGAGGGTTGTGCTAGGCTTCTGATAGCCAATGTAAAACTTTGTCGGATTTTTATAACATGGATTACAAAAATTATGAGCATTGCTTTGGGGCGTCCCCGCCTAGCGACGTGCTGCTGAGCCCGAATGCAATAATAAGTAAGTAAGGGTCACTACATTTTCGCCCGAATGTAGTGAATCAATTGCAGAGAGGGTTCCCACATCATGGACGTGTGTGAGTAAAGAAGTTAGTTCCGCTACATTGCCGCCCGAATGTAGTAAAACAAATTCAGAGAGGGTCTCTGCATTTTGATTATGGACGGATGCGGGGGGTAAGGAAGCTAATCCTAGATAATAAGATTCGTATTGGTTCTTGGAATATCGGAACATTATCTGGTAAGCTAATGGAGGTGGTAGATACTATGATTCGGAGAAAGATTCATATTCTATGTTTACAAGAGACAAAATGAGTTGGAGAAAAAGTAAAGGAGATAGAGGATACAAGTTTTAAATTATGGTACTCAGGTAAAGAAAAGGCTCGAAACGGAGTTGGTATTATCATAAATAAAGATTTAAAGGATAGTGTAGTAGACATACAACGATATGGTGACCGAATCATGACATTGAAATTAGTGTTAGGAGCAGAGGTTTTGAATATAGTTTGTGCTTACGCACCCCAAGTAGAACTAGAAGATAGTATAAAGACTTCTTTTTGGGAAGAGTTAGATAAGGTGATTCAAAAGATTCCACAAAGAGAAATTATTTGTTTATGAGGAGACTTAAATGGACATGTTGGTAAAGAGGCATTAGGAAGGGATTCATGGAAACTTTGGTTTTGGGGATATAAATGAGGAAGGTAGGGAGATTTTAAATTTTGCTATGGCATTTGATCTCTTTATAGTCAATACAATCTTCAAAAAACGAGATGAACATTTAATTACTTATAAGAGTGGCTTATCACAAACACAAATTGATTATTTTATTTGTAGAAAAAAAGATAGAGCGTGTTGTAAAGATTGCAAGGTAATTCTAGGAGAAAGCTTAATCACCCAACATCGACTTTTAGTTATAGATTTACAAATAAAAAAATGGACAAAGAAGAAAGAGTGCATCGAGCTATTCAGACTAAATGGTGGAACCTCAAAAGCGAGAAAGAAGATATATTTAAATAGAAAGTCCTTCGAGGAGATGTTTGGAACTATGTTGGTACACCCTGTGATATGTGGAACAATATAGCTATACATATGAGGAAAGTGGTGAAAGATGTGTTAGGGGTATCTAAGGGAGGTGTACCGGCACAAAAAGAAGCTTGGTGGTGGAGTGAAGTAGTGCAAAATAAAATCAAGGCAAAGAGGGCATGTTACAAATTATATTATGCCAAGAAAACTAGTGAAACTTTAGAAGCTTATAAGAAGGCAAAGAAGGAAGCGAAAAAGGCCGTTAGTGAAGCAAAAGCTAAGATTTGAGAGGACTTATATAAAAAAACTCAACTTAAAAGAGGGTGAAAGAGATATTTTTAGGATAGCTAGGGCTAGAGATAAGAAAACTAAAGATTTTAATTATGTTAGATGCATCAAAGACGATGAAAAAATTCTAGTGCAAATGATGATATAAGAAATAGATGGAAAAACTATTTTTATAATCTTTTTAATGAAAATAAAGATGTTAGTATTAGCTTAGGAGAGTTAGCCAAATCAGAAAAGTATATAAACCACAATTTCTACCGACGTATTCAAAAGAATGAAGTCAAAGAGGCTCTTAAACATATGAAAGGTGATAAATCGGTAGGACCAAATAATATTCCTATAGAAGTTTTGAAAATACTTGGAGAAATAGGAATCACTTGCTCACAAGACTATTTAATGAAATATGGAAAAACTAAAAGATGCCTAAGGAATGGAGAGCAAGTACACTTATACCCATATATAAGAACAAGGGAGACATTCAAAATTGTACAAATTATCGAGTTATCAAGTTAATAAGCCATACTATGAAATTATGGGAAAGAATTATCGAATGTAGGTTAAGACAAGTATAAGTACAACAGAGAACCAATTTGGATTAATGCTAGGAAAATCTACTATTAAAGCGATTCACCTTTTGAGACGTCTTATGGAACATTTTAGAGCAAAAAAGAAAGACCTTCACATGA
The DNA here is from genome assembly GCA_036023115.1 of Brasenia schreberi. Taxonomy (NCBI): domain Eukaryota; kingdom Viridiplantae; phylum Streptophyta; class Magnoliopsida; order Nymphaeales; family Cabombaceae; genus Brasenia; species Brasenia schreberi. Next base: position 2,397,567 of record JAYKKT010000066.1, read on the forward strand.
TATTTATTGATCTAGAAAAAACTTATGATAGGGTACCGAGGGAGGTTCTTTGGAGAACTTTGGAAAAAAGAGGTATCCCATTAGACATATATTAACCTTATAAGAGACATGTATGATGGTGCAAAAACATGTGTGAGGACTCATGAAGGAACGACAGACTTCTTTGAAGTTAATATTGGGTTACATCAAGGATCAACTTTAAGTCCATATTTATTTATAATGGTGATGGATGAGTTAACAAAACATATTCAAGATGTAGTACTTTGGTGTATGTTATTTGCAAATGACATTGTATTAGTGGAGGAGTCTAAGGAAAAAGTTAATAGAAAATTGGAACTATGGAGAGAAACATTAGAAAGCAAAGGCCTCTGACTTAGTAGAACAAAGACAAAATATATGGAATGTAAGTTTGATCATTTAGTTACCTCAGAGGACATAAAAATTAAAATTGGCACACATTGCATTCTCCAAAAGGAAAGTTTTAAATACCTAGGGTCACTTTTTGAGAGTTATGGAAGAATTGATGGAGATGTTACACATAGAATTAATGTTGGTTGGTTAAAATGGAGAGGAGCATCAGGTATTCTTTGTAATAAGAAGATACCATTAAAGTTAAAAGGTAAATATTATAGAGCAGCAATTAGGCCTGCCATGTTTGATGGTTCTGAGTATTGTGCAGTTAATCATCAACATGTAAAGAAATGAAGATGTTGAGATGGATGAGTGGTCATACAAGAAAAGACCATATACATAATGAGGTTATTAGAAACAAATTATGGGTGACACCAATAGAGGATAAAATGAGAGAATATCATTTAAGATGGTTTGGACATATAGAAAGAAGATCAAAAGAAGAACCTTTAAGAAGGTTAGAAAAACTAAATTGGAAAGTATTAAGAAAGGTAGAGGACGACCACAAAAGTGTTGGAAAGAAACAATAAAGAATGATCTAGCTTATTGTGAGTTAACTGCTAATATGGCACACAATAGGGATATGTGGAAACAACGAATCCATGTAGCCGACCCCGTCTAGCATGGGAAAAGGCTTAGTTGTTGTTGTTGTAGCTTGTTGGTGGGTTTAGAACCACTTTTAGTGTAAAGCCTTTTATACGAAGATCCCTGTTCTTTTTCCTTGGAAGTAATCTCTTTAATTTATTGATAAAAAAATACTGCAATAGATACACAGGGGTTGCAACTGCCCATGAATCAATAAGATGTATCCGTCAGCAATGAGAGGACTTTCAGGGGACCTAGGCCCTCTTCAACGATGGCCAAGGAGTGACAATCTGATTGTGTAATCTATCAGGCAGTTGTGTTTCCCTGTGAAAATCATGGTGTTCCTTTCCTTTCATATGTATCACCAGGTTGAAAATAACCACTCCTAACACCTGTGAAAATCATGACGTAATTCGGGTTTGGTCTCCAATCAAAGCGACGCCAAATAATGCAGAAAGGAATACTTTCCTTGGGCGTGAGTGTGGATAACGTAGACATCATGCGCATATATGAATCGAATTTGAAGAAAAACAAAGAAAAAGTTCCCCGTGAATATTAAATTCCATTAGCTAATTGTTAAACTGCTCTTGCTGCACATTCTATTTCCTCCTCTTTCTCATCACTGGCTTCTCCTCTTCATACGGTTGGCTTCTCTCTTCCTGCCAACGACCTTTGTTGATCTCTCTTCGTCTTCAATGGTTCGATCTCTTTTGATCTCACCTTCCTGATGGGCTACAGCAACTGGTTCTGACAAGGCTGGCCCGCAGAAGGGGTTCCTAATTTTGCAATGCCGACCCGCTTGGCACCATGATGCAAACAAAGCTCTTAACGGGCTGGGGCAGCCATTGATGCACTAGGCCGTAAATGCATACTCTTGAGAAATGACAAACAGAGAGGACTGCAGCCTAACCAAGTCATCAACTCTCAATGACTATTTACAGAGCAGCACAAAGGCATTGAGGTCTCCACCGTTCCTCCCATGGGAGGACGGAGTACACGAGGTCAGTAGAATCTGCCTCAGTTTTCTCAATGACACCAACATCAGACGGATGAAGAATCAGCTGGTTGATGAAGCCATGTCAGAAGGATCTTTTTTTTCTTTTACCCTGCGGCTGGTATGTAGCCACTCGAATAATCCTTCTCAACCAAGGCAATGACCATCCGGTTCTGCTCTTTGTTTAGTTATTCTGGCTAATTTGCAGAGAGAGGAACCCGTCGATGTGGAAGGACGAACCACCAAATTGGATGACGTCGTGAAAGCTGACCTTGATTTCTATATTCACCTGTACTTGAGATGTAACGGAGTGCTCCCCAGTGTTACATCTGAAAAAGTTGGCAGAATGAAACTGACAGGGCAGTTAGGTACCAACAAGTTGAACTCTTTCCACAGTTTACCAAAGAATTGTGGTTCAATCAAGTCATCTAAACTCATGTACAGTAACCAGAGACTGGAATTCACATAAACATGAATTTTCCAGTGAAAAAGAAACTCATGGAAAGCATAAAGACAAACAAAACTTTGAAAACCGCTTCCAATCAACAAGAAACTGACTGAGATTCATGTACAGGGATCTGTTCAGCCAAAAGGAAAAGGAAACATTAGAAGAGGAAATCATCAGCCTCTGGCTCGTAGGACATCCAATCTTTTCCCACGATGTTCATGGGAGAGCACCTTTCTCTCACAATCTGCATTCCCACGGCCATTTTCTGGAAGCCGTGGAGCATCAATCATGAACCGAGTCTTAAATGCTAACTGATGCAACTGTAACACTGCGATCATGCTAGCAGCAATCAAGGCAGCATTGCCAATTAACCCAGCAACCGTCTCAAAATTTAGTGATCTTTTAGCATAGTTAAAAGTGGAAGCAAACATTTGCATCAGAAAATTGGATCCCTTTGATCTGAGGGATTCTATGGTCTTGCTCATCTGGCTTCTTCTTAGGTCCTCAGGAGCAATAAAGTTTTCAACGCCACCAACAAATGCCATGGCTTCTTCTATGACAGTACTTCTTGCCACGATAATCCACAAGCTTCATAGCTAGAATAAGACGACTTTGCTCAAATTGTGCTATTGCAGTATCTCTCTCAGCCCGTTGTTGTGATTGTACAGTCTGCAGAAGAACATGGAAAATATCACCGTCTGAAACAATTACACCATGCACATTGATTTCAGAAGGGAAGAAACAAGTGTTCTAGGTTTGGCTATCTTAGCAGATTGATATCAACCTACAGATTTGCATTGCAGAAGAACAGATCAAATATACAAAATGTATCTATCTATTTAACCAAAAGTGCATGAGCTTTCAACATATGACCAACTAGTCTTGATGATTTTCCTGTATCTGAAGCTTATCTGCAATGTGAAGTCCTGAAGCTGCTTTGCTCTTGCATAAAATACAGCAGCTAGGACCGTTCGTAAATACCACAAAATCACCAAAAAAGTTAAGGAAAATTTGAACCCCATGCTCTCTCATCAACCCAACAACAACAACTAAGCCTTTTCCCATACTAGACGGGGTCGGCTACATGGATTCTTTGTTTCCACAGATCCCTATCGTATGCCATATTAGCAGTTAACTCCCAATATGCTAGATCATTCTTTATTGTTTCTTTCCAACACTTTTGTGGTCGTCCTCTACCTCTTTTAATACTTTCCAAATTTAGTTTTTCTAACCTTCTTACAGGATCTTCTTTTGATCTTTCTATATGTCCAAACCATCTTAAACAATGTTCTCTCATTTTATCCTCTATTGGTGCCACTCCTAATTTGTTTCTAATAACCTCATTATGTATATGGTCTTTTCTTGTATGACCACTCATCCATCTCAACATCTTCATTTCTGTAACAGACATCTTTTGTACATGTTGATGATTAACTGTCCAACACTCAAAACCATAAAACATGGCAGGCCTAATTGCTGCTCTATAATATTTACCTTTTAATTTTAATGGTATCTTCTTATCACAAAGAATACCTGATGCTCCTCTCTATTTTAACCAACCAGCATTAATTGTATGTGTAACATCTCCATCAATTCTTCCATCACTCAAAAATTGACCCTAGGTATTTAAAACTTTCCTTTTGGAGAATGCAATGTGTGCCAACTCTGAAGTAACCAAATGATCAAACTTACATTCCATATATTCTGTCTTTGTTCTACTAAGTCGGAGGCCTTTGCTTTCTAATGTTTCTCTCCATAGTTCCAATTTTCTATTAACTTTTTCCTTAGACTCCTCCACTAATACAATGTCATATGCAAATAACATACACCAAGGTACTTCATCTTGAATATGTTTTGTTAACTCATCCATCACCATTATAAATAAGTATGGACTTAAAGTTAATCCTTGATGTAACCCAATATTAACTTCAAAGAAGTCTGTCGTTCCTTCATGAGTCCTCACACATGTTTTTGCACATCATATAGGTCTCTTATAAGGTTAATATATGTCAATGGGATACCTCTTTTTTCCAAAATTCTCCAAAGAACCTCTCTCGGTACCCTATCATAAGCTTTTTCTAGATCAATAAATATCATGTGAAGGTCTTTCTTTTTTGCTCTAAAATGTTCCATAAGACGTCTCAAAAGGTGAATCGCTTTAATAGTAGATCTGCCTGGCATGAATCCAAATTGGTTCTTTGTTGTACTTGATACTTGTCTTAACCTACGTTCGATAATTCTTTCCCATAATTTCATAGTATGACTCATTAACTTGATACCTCGATAATTCGCACAATTTTGAATGTCTCCCTTGTTCTTATATATGGGTATAAGTGTACTTGCTCTCCATTCCTCGGGCATCTTTTGGTTTTTTCATATTTTATTAAATAGTCTTGTGAGCCAAGTGATTCCTATTTCTCCTAGTATTTTCCAAACTTCTATAGGAATATTATCTGGTCCTACCGATTTATCACCCTTCATATGTTTAAGAGCCTCTTTTACTTCATTCTTTTGTATCCGTCGGTAGAAATTGTGGTTTATATACTTTTCTGACTTGGCTAAATCTCCTAAACTAATACTAACATCTTTATTTTCATTAAAAAGATTATAAAAATAGTTTTTCCATCTATTTCTTATATCATCATTTGCCACTAGAATTTTTTCATCCTCATCTTTTATGCATCTAACATAATTAAGATCTTTAGTTTTCTTATCTCCAGCCCTAGCTATCCTAAAAATATCTCTTTCACCCTCTTTTAAGTTGAGTTTTTTATATAAGTCCTCCCAAATCTTAGCTTTTGCTTCACTAACGGCCTTTTTCACTTCCTTCTTTGCTTTCTTATAAGCCTCTAAAGTTTCACTAGTTTTCTTGGCATAATGTAATTTGTAACGTGCCCTCTTTGCCTTGATTTTATTTTGCCACTCCACCACCAAGCTTCTTTTTGTGCCAGTACACCTCCCTTAGATACCCCTAACACATCTTTCGCCACTTTCCTAATATGTATAGCCATATTGTTCCACATATCATAGGGTGTGCCAACATAATTCCAAACATCTCCTTGAAGGACTTTCTGTTTAAATATATCTTCTTTCTCGCTTTTGAGGTTCCACCATTTAGTCTGAATAGCTCGATGCACTCTTTTCTTCTTTGTCCATTTTTTATTTGTAAATCCATAACTAAAAGTCGATGTGGGGTGGTTAAGCTTTCTCCTGAAATTACCTTACAATCTTTACAACACGCTCTATCTTTTTTTTCTACAAATAAAGTAATCAATTTGTGTTTGTGATAAGCCACTCTTATAAGTAAGTAAATGTTCATCTCGTTTTTTGAAGATTGTATTGACTATAAAGAGATCAAATACCATAGCAAAATTTAAAATCTCCCTACCTTCCTCATTTATATCCCCAAAACCAAAGTTTCCATGAATCCCTTCCTAATGCCTCTTTACCAACATGTCCATTTAAGTCTCCTCATAAACAAATAATTTCTCTTTGTGGAATCTTTTGAAACACCTTATCTAACTCTTCCCAAAAAGAAGTTTTTATACTATCTTCTAGTCCTACTTGGGGTGCGTAAGCACAAACTATATTCAAAACCTCTGCTCCTAACATTAATTTCAACATCATGATTCGGTCACCATATCGTTATATATCTACTATACTCTCCTTTAAATCTTTATTTATGATAATACCAACTCCGTTTCGAGCCTTTTCTTTACCTGAGTACCATAATTTAAAAACTCTATCCTCTATCTTCTTTACTTTTTCTCCAACCCATTTTGTCTCTTGTAAACATAGAATATGAATCTTTCTCCGAATCATAGTATCTACCACCTCCATTAGCTTACCAGATAATGTTATGATATTCCAAGAACCAATATGAATCTTATTATCTAGGACTAGCTTCCTTACCCCCCGCATCCGTCCATAATCAAAATGCGAAGACCCTCTCTAAAAAATTTTCACTACATTCGGGCGGCAATGTAGCGGGACTAACTTCTTTATCCACACCCGTCCATGATGTGGGAACCCTCTCTGCAATTGATTCACTACATTCGGGCGAAAATGTAGTGGCCCTTGCTTACTTCTTACTGCATTCGGGCTCTGCAACACGTTGCTAGGCAGGGACGCCCCAAAACAATGCTCATAATTTTTGTAATCTATGTTATAAAAATCGAACGAAGTTTTACGCTGGCTGTCGGAAGCCTAACACAACCCTCCTCCTTTATCCGGGCTTGGGACCGGCAATGCAAGGGTGATCCCTTACATGGGCGGAGTTCCATTCAAAATGGAGTATTACATAAAATTACATCATATACAGGCGATTAAAAACTAGTATGGTATAACTGAATACATAAAGAACAATAATGTAAATAAATACCTTACTTGCATAGAATAATTACATTATTGTGTATCCCGAGCCTCCACCTTCTTCTGGTACAGTCCACTCTATGTTCTGTTTCGGGTCCTTGATATCAACCCAAATCTCTATATTTTTATTTTAATATAAATAACTATGAACATTGGGATTTTGTGAAATTTATAACTTCTCTATCAAAGTACACTTAACTATAAAATCACTAGAAAATGTTAGGTTCTTCGTGAAATCCAAGCTCTCTTACCAACAAAACCCATTCGTAAATACCACAAAATCACCACATAAAATTGGAGATTTGTGAAACTAAACCACATATTTAGTATTTGTGACAATAGTTCATATTTGTGGTAACCTCTAATAAAGATTCAGCTTGGAAACATTGCATGTCAGTTTATGAGTGAAATTTAATGGTAACTGCTATAACTATAGCGGATAATCATTGAGGCAATTGTCACAGCTCATAAACTACAATTTACTTCCACTCCTACTAGAATGCACAACAGCAAAAACAGAACTCAAGACAAAGAGAAAGATAGACATACATAGTTTGGATACGTCCCAACCTTGGGATGAGGAATATTGAGATGTACATGAGAAAGCTACAGCGAGTATAGATGTACATGCCAAGAAGATCAAGAAACGACCGGGAGCATGTAGAGAAAAGGAAAAGGCATAGCCTATGATAGCAGAGGAGATTCTTTGACCAGAAAGGCCTTTTCATTTTAAGCAATAGGTAGAAAAAAGGGCCAATCTGCCACCAAGCAAAGGTGGTTCTTATTTCACACTAATGACAAGTTAATCAGGTATCATATCTTGCTTAGCTTCAAAGGTTATAAGGGAACAAGTTGATTTCAAACGTGTTGAATTTTTTATAGAAATTGTCAGCCTTTTAATGTTCTGGCTACTACACTGTTAACGCACGGTTGATACCATAGCAAGTGCAGGGTTGACCTGTAAAGTGCACACTCATCATGCATTGAAGGGTAAATTAATAAAAGAATGGGTTGAGCAAGTCAATCAGCAGTGAAGTGGTAACATAGGAAGGCAAAGAATTTCAGTAACGCAATTTATTTTGAGATCGTGTAGCTCATCTGATACAAAAGGTTGCACATATATTACTATTTCATTTGCTTTGTTATTGATAATAATACATACTATAGAGCCTCTAGTAAGATCCTTGAAGCTCATCATCTGCCTTCAGTATGAACCTCATGTACTCCACACTGCTTAGACTTTATGCTTGATGACATTAGCAAGATAAATAGGAGGCAACTAAAACATGTTACAGCATGACTAAGTACACATACAATCATACATCTATCTTGATTTAATTATGAGACAAACAGAAAGGAAATAATACAGTGAATTGGCACAAATATATGCTTTTGAAACAAAACTCGATAAGATGGACAAAGAAGAGACTGAGTCTCACATAGTTATAAAATACTGAATAGTGATTTTGGAAAAAGGTGCAATATGTTTTTAAAGACGATTTTCATTAGTGGTTTGAGGATGGGTAGTGAAGAAAAGCCAACTATGCTGTTATGCACTATCTATGCAATGCAACGGATAAGGGCAGCTTGGATCTATGTTTCTTGTACAGGACATGATAGAAATTGTGGCTTCATTATTATACAAATATTCCTACTATAAATTTAGTTGTTGTTTGCACTGGAGTCTATATTAAGTTTGATGGCTTAGAAGAAATAATGATTGCTTATTGTACAACTTTGGACTACTCAAAATAAAGATGTCATAACATATTTAGAGATACAAGATCACAAAAAAAATCAATTGTGTAAAGATTATAGTTCTTCATGTAGTAATCTGTAAAAACAAATATAAGAAAAAAGTAACAGCAGCCATTCATGAAAAGAAGGTTCGATAGTCAAATCAATACATTTTAAGGTATATCTTGAATGTCATTGTGATCTTCAAGAATTTGAGGTGACGAAGGTGGAGGAAATTTGCAATATTGAAATGGTAAAGTGAGCATCAAATCATTTATCATGCATTATCTTTAATTGCTAGAGCTGTTTTTGATATCTTAAACTCAACTGTTGTTGTAGAATATGTTTTAGTGTAAGTGAGAACATATTGGAAGAGCATTACTCCAATTTATAATCAGAAACATCGAAAGCTTAAGCTTGCTCAGACGATTGTACAAGAGCAGAATGTCAAACATAAAAGCACGAAGAAATACCGGTCAATATATAGGTTGAAGATGTTTACACTACTCAAGGAGGAACATGTACGGGTACCACTGGGGAACATTGATGATTGACATGTATGTTTTAATTTTAAAACATATTTGCTCAAATCATTAAATAATGTGTGACATGTTGTTATGTTGCTTATTTGTAGGTTTAACTTTTAAATAAAATAGATATTAAATTGTGATGAGTGGAAACCTAGCAAACATTCACAACAGAACCACGCGAAACGGCCTTGGAACTGCCCTGAAACTGACACTACAAAACCATAACCTGATTCGCTCAGGGAGTGCTTCAGGTCACTATTCCAAGCAGTGTTGTCTGACGCGTATCGTATCGTGTATCGCTGGGCTCCACGATACGGGCGTATCGTATCGTATCGTATCGTATCGTACTTTAATATTAAAATAATGTAAAAATAATTAAAAATTAATAAAAAATCGAAAAAAATCGAAAAAAATCAAGAAAAAATCAGGAAAAATCTGATAATTGCTTTAAATTCATATAATGTAAGTTTAGTACAGATTGAGCATTCAACATTGAACAATTGCATCCAAATTTATATATTTTGAATCCAAAAAATAAAATACAGACATAGTTTACACTTTACAGTACACTACAGTTACATATAATGTTACATTTTACAAATTGTAATCAGGATCATCAACTAAATAATCTTCATCTTCTCCTTGTTGCAGATCCTCATCATCATCAGCCACGCCCACACCTTCTTCTTCAAAATCAAATTCTTCATCTCCATAATGTTGTTGCGCTCCTTCCAAATTAATCCAGGCAACGTCTTCTTCTGTTAGGAGGGCATTTTCTTCAGTGTCTTCCATAACCCAATCTTCTAATATATCAAAATTATCCAAACTTATTGGATCGAACTGACTTTCTTCTCTATTTACTTTTTTTAATTGCCTACGACACAAACAAAGATAAACAATTAGTAAGTAATATTAACAATTGAAAACTGAAGTTAAATAATATCGAATTGAAAATTTGAAAGTAATACAACATTACCTTTCACGAAGGCGCATGTTACAATGAATATAAACCAAATCATTAAGCCTTTTGTGTTCCAACCTGTTGCGCTTTTTTGTATGGATGTGTTCAAAAACACTCCAATTTCTTTCACAACCTGTTGCACTACAGGTTTGGCTTAAGACTCTAACTGCAAAATCTCTAAGGTTTGGACAATCACTTCCAAACCTATTCCACCAAACATCTGTAAAAAAAATATAAACATTAGAGACATAATAATCCACAGTAATGTAAGATGCAACTTAAATATGAAAATAAACAATGTACCTGGACGCATCGTAGAGCGGTTGCGAATTGCAACAGGCAAACCCATCAAGTGAAGAGCATTATCATATATCTCCATCTCTCGATGTATCGCATCTACTATGCTCTCATCAGGGACTAATCTGTCGATGCATTCAATGATTCCTCGATTAACCTCACCGTCCCTTTTGAAGGTTGCTGAGTACCTCAATGATGGGTTTAGATAGTAGGCTGCTGCATGAATAGGCTGATGCAATTGTTTATTCCATCTACTATCAATTATTTTCCACACGGGCACATAATCTCTTTTTTTTCCATTAAAGTTATTTCTGATTGCTTCTTTTGCCCTGTCCATGGATTCATAAAGGTAGCCCATAGATGGTTTCTCCTCGCTGTCAGCCAATCTCAAAACTTTCACTAAAGGACAAGTAATTTTCAATAATCTGATACATGCATTCCAAAATGAACTTCTAAAAACCGTTTCTGCAATCTCATTTAACTTTCTGTTCCTTCTGTTTTGTGGCAACTCTGCAAATTGTTGCCACTCATCTGAGGAGAACATTCTCTTTAAAGCTTGCTTCTGTCTCACAATACTCTGTACAGATAAGAAGTTTGTTGCAAACCGAGTTGCAGCTGTGCGAAGAAGCTCTGCACCTTCTGTGTATCTCCTCATCATACATAAAACAAATGCATGGTTGTAAATAAATTTTGTAATATCTTGGCAACACTCAGTTGCTGCCTTTATTTCATCCATCTCACCGATGTCCTCGAGGATGAGATCTAAACAATGGGCTACACATGGTGTCCAGTAGAAAGTCCCATAAATATCAGCTAACTCCTTTCCGGCTGCTTTGTAGTTAGCTGCATTATCTGTAATCAATTGAACTACATTTTCTAGCCCAACCTCTTGTATAACCTTATCAAATTCCTCTCGTAGGATCTCTGCAGTGTGCCTCTCCTCTGACATATCTAGAGATCTCAAAAACATGAGTCCTTTAGGACAATATACAAGAAAGTTTAGCAATGTCCTTCCTCGCCTATCGGTCCATCCATCTGCCATGATAGTGCATCTTGTTTCCTTCCACGATTATCTCAAAGTCGAACAGTATTGCTGCACTTCAATCACGGTCTGATCTAATATCTTCCCTCTCAACTTCTGATAAGAGGGCATCCTGTATCCTGGACCAATGTTAGCAATTGCATCTGCCATTGCTTGAAAATGAAAACTGTTTGCTGCATTAAATGGAATGCATGTATCATAAAACCATCTGCCCACTGCAAGGTCTGCTTGATCGTGCAGTTGTTCTGAAGCCATAGCAGCACGAATTCCTGGCTGAGCACCAGGTGTAGTGGAAGGAGGAAAGAACGAATGTATGCTAGAAGAAGAAGCTCTTCCTCTACTCCTTCCTGAACTTCCTCTTCTGCCACCTCCAAAGTCTTCAGATGCAACCCTCTTTCCTCTACTAGGTGCTCGCGAACTGCTACTACCAATATCTGTTCTAGCATCTGAAGGCAAACTATCAGTGAATCCAACTCCAGTGGCAGTAGCATCATCAGCTTCTTCACACATCTGGAAATCATCCTTTTGTTGTCTCCTTTCCTGTATGCTCTCAATCATCTGCAAGCATTGCCATTTAATACCTTCTGGCACACTTCTAACTCTGCCTGTGCATGGAGCAACTTCTTTCCTGGTTCCTGCTAGGTGGTGTTTCAACCTTGAAATTCCACCACTAACCACCTTTTCACAAAATAAACATCTGATTTTTAACCTTGAACCCTCAACTGGTATACCCCACTGCCATGCCGGATCATCAGACTTTGAATGAGAGTCTCTACCACCCCTTCCTGTCATCTCAATGGAGTACTTTAATTTAAAAAAAAAACTGAAAATAAAAGCACTTCGTAAATCCCCCAATCTTCAAATAACACTCAAATCGAGTGTCTCCCACTTCATGAATGCAATAAAAATCGTATACACACACTTAATAACTTCATATTTTGTCATTCAAAAAAAAAAACCCGAAATAACACAAAAAACAATAAATATAAAGGAAAAAAAGGAAAAAAACATTAAAAATATACCTAAATCCGAGTTTGGAGGCTTGGACGGACACCGTAGGGCACGATTTTAGAGCTTTGAACACCAAGGAGGCGAAAACCGACTCTTAGGGAGCTTGAAGAACTCAAAAAGAGAGAGGAAACCCGCGAAAAATCGCGGGTTTCCCTCGGCCCGGGACCCTTTATAAGGGTCCCAGGGCGTATCGCCCGTATCGTACGATACGGGCGATACGGTGCGATACGCCCGCACCTGCGATACGGGGGCCCGTACGTATCGCACCGTATCGTACGATACGGTGCGATACGGACAACACTGATTCCAAGTTTCAGGCTAATCAAACTCGATGGTTTGTAATCACTGGTTCTGGTTAACCCAGAACTCGACATGACTATGGTATGTAAGGTTAGGAGTATAGGGTGATTGATGCATCTTATATGAGTATAGACTATAGAGTATTTGTAAGTATCTTAACTGCCAGAATTGTAAGTGAACTCGCACGAGCTTGTTCTTAAAAGAGTTAGAGGTGACCTTTTAAAGATTTTCAAATCAATGGACAGAAAAGAAACACATAGCTCATTATGCATACCCTGGTTTTTCTTTCATTATCGGATGGAATGCATCTCCTTGTTTTGTTTCTTCACTCACAAGACTCGAGGGGTTTGCTTCTCTCAGGCCACAACCTCCTTTCAAGCCCTTTAACACAAAGTCTTCCCCCAAACATAAGAGACTTGGGAGCTTTTTCTAAGGTGAAGAAAAAAGACTTGCACTTTCATTGATGCTCCCTGGATTGACTTTGGACGTTTCTTGCACCTTAGATGAAGACCCTAAAGGCCTATCTCTAGGAGGCATTGCCATCCAAATCTATGGCATCTTTGTTCACTCGCATAACAAATCCTACAAGTTGGCAAAGTGGTTTCCTTTGGATACGAAGATCTGATCTTCTTGAAAGATACTAAATGGAAAAAATACAAATTGCTTCTTCATTATTTAAAAAAAATGGACTAGCGTGTCATATCTCAGAATAGAGTATCATAAATGTGTACCATTAGCCTATATAGTGCAGGGATCAGCATGATATTTACAACTGCCTTCAAGTTCGTAGTTAGTGTTGTTGGGAGACAATGACATGAAAGGTATTCTTGCGTAGGGAAACACGTTAATGTTAAAAGGGAAACATGATGTAACCACTTGGATCAATATTCAAAACAAGCAATGATCCAGATTCACTTGTCAGGTTGGGTCAAGAGGACATGTTTAGGAGTGAACTAGCACAAGCATTGATATCTCTCAAATGAATTAAAGGAGGTACCCTTCCTCAAACCAAAATTGATTATCTTGTTCCCATCAATTCTTCATTCCATCTTGATCTACAGTAATATCCTCGATCAACTAGAGGTTCTAATCTTTAGTCGACCATTGCACTAGTTGCTCCAAAATTTTATTTTAAGATACTAGAATCATTTGAAGCTACTCCTTTTCATAGGGCTTTAGAAGTCTAACCACGTGAATTGGAGTGTCAAGAGACAACGCATTGAGGGAAGCTTTTCCTATCTTTGACGGTCTGTCACTTTAGTGTATACCTAACCTACTTCTCTACTGCCATCATACGAATGAGAGGAAATGCCGACCATCACCATAAACAAAAATAATGAACACGATACAAGGGGAAATGCATAAATGCAGATACTAAACAAAGAAAATGAAAAACATATCGCAGAAAGATTTCGGAGGAACTCTAATGACAAGGCAAGCACCGAAACGGAAAAAAAAGAAGATAACAGTTATTACGTGGTAGAATTCAAGTTGGTCTTCGAGGTTCTCCAGGGCCGTCCTAATGGCATTTAGGCTCTTGGCCTCCACGAACTCGTCCTTCTCGGCTCGGGATTCCTTCATGAATACGAACCCATTCTGGTCTTTGTGGGGCTTCTCTTGGGGTTTCGTTGAGTTGAGAAAATGCGCCTTCGTGATCGAGTGTATGGCGTCGCTGATCTTGTCGTGGAGATCCCAGATCTTCTCGAGGATCGCCTCGATATCCTCAACCTCCATCTCCGATCTCATTGGCGTGCACGAGTCACAAGTTGGGGATTTCGAAAAAGTAACTTTAGGATTGACGGAAGAGTTGCAGGAAACCCGACGCCCGATTTCCCGGAGTTCAAAAGAACCCTAAAATCACCCAAAACCTCAAAGAACTACTCCACAGATGAAGAGGAACCAACGAATATCTCAACCAAAGTCAATAAGCCAACAGGAACCCTAAATCCTCATTGCAGGACGCGTATTTCGTCCAATGGATCAGAAAATTTAAGAAATCGTAGATGACAATTAAGGATCTGAAAAACCAGATCACTCAATTAGCAACTACCACCCCCTTCAGGGTCAATCAAGCGGGCCAGAGAGAGAGAGAGATGAATGCCCTCCTTCAGGTTACGTGCAAAAGAGTCTCATAGCACAAAGAACAAGAGTTCTCCTGCCTCCTGGCTTAAAGGCCACGAGTTCTGTTCCCGGGGCTTCGACCTCCCCATTGTGCCAAAAATCAAAACAAAGGTATTAACTTGTTTTTCATATAACTGGTTCTTACAATTCCCTCAAATGCGCACCCAAAGCGTTAGCTCAACGGCAACAGCAACGGCAGGGCACTTCGGCACAGACTCCCAAGGGATGCATGTGTGTGTGTTATATAAGCTTCGGTCTCCTCTTGTAACAAAAAAAAATCCTTCAAATGCCTACAAAATGACATTCGGATTATCAATCGACATTAGGTGGATTTAGATTCGGATCAGAAGGTGTTTGTGATGGACCCAAACCTCGTAATCTAACGTGGGTCTCTACATGCAGTAAAAAACAGGGTCGTTTAACCTCACCCAACTAGACATGTCGTTAGTCCAGAACCTGGAAGTGTAATCAATCAGCCAGAGTTGGTTCCTTTTGAAACCGTCGGTTTTAGGTCAGTTTCAGGTTGAGTCCGGAACTGATATTTTTATTAAGACATTTAAAATTATAATAATTTCTTGAAAAAATATCGAAACCAATGATTTAGAATTACCAATTCTAATTTGGTTCGGGATTTTGTTTTTAGAAGAGGTGAAACAAGAACTAAAACAATGGAATTGTCTATAGTTAACTCCCAATCCTTTTAAAATACTTCCTACTGTTTTATGGTTATAAGGATCCATGTGCTATTGTTATAAACCTACTATCAGACATGATTATTCAGTTACAGTATCAGGTTTTGAATTAGACAGGACGTTCTAGTGTTGTTGCTGTTGGGGGGAGTTCAACTCCCAAAGTGTGCATATGTATCAGTGTGTTAGGCTTGGACCTCCTCTTGTAACCAAAAAAACAAACGTTTTCTTTCAGTGGTATGTATGAGTAAATTAACTTTGGAATGAGAGATTGAGCGTAAATGGATGAAATTAATAAGATAACCAAAATTTTTAGGTACAATTTTACAATTAAGAACATCGTCGTGATCATTTTTTATTTTTTTTGGGGGGGGGGGGGCGCTTATAAGAGGAGGCTGAAGCCTAACACACCCACCCTCTGGGTGTCGAACTCCCCACCAGCCAGGCGGTCGAGCTAACGTTCTCGGTGCACTTGGACAATCATTTAATCATTCAGGTGTGCCTATTTTAGTGCAATTGAGATTTTGGTGGCCGATCTAGGCTTTGAAATTGAATATATATTTAGGTAGCAGATGTTACTCCCTCGATCTCATGTCGTATTACTATTTTAAGTCCATTGAATCACGGATTACATTGATTAACAAAAGAACAATGTTCTGATTTGCTAAGAAAGGAACTAATTTTATCTTTTCAGGACAGTTGTACAAGAAACCAGTTCTTTCTTCTTCCTTCTTTTTCTGATAAGCAATAATGAGGTTCTTATCCCAAAGGGTGGGGTGGGCAAAATATCAACTAAGCTTAGGCTGGTGTTCCGGTGTTCCGGAGTTGGACGTCCCAGATTCAAGCAACCGAACTTCTTCCTCAATCATCCTCACCACCTCTGTCATCTTGGGTCTATTATCTGGTGCTCTGCTGACACACTGCAAGGCTATCTGCAGCATCTGCAGCAACTCCTCTTCAATCCCAGGAATCTTCATTAACTCAATGTCAAACACCTCCGCGGTCCACTCTTCCCGCACCACAGACTGCACCCACCTAGCCAAATCCATGATCTCTAGCCCTCCGTTGCTGCTCAAACCAGGGATCGGGATGGGAGCCTTTCCTGTGAGAAGCTCGAGAAGCAGAACTCCATAGCTGTAGACGTCTGACTTTTGTGTTGGCTTCCGCATCTCCATCACCTCTGGGGCCCGGTAGCCAACATATCTGGGGTATGCTTGAGATACAGGAGGTACAGGCGCCACCAGTCTGAAGTCTGATATGCATCCATAACCGTTTGAATTGATGAATACATTGGATGATTTTATCTTGGAATGGACGAACCTCCCACCGCTCTCTGCATGGATGCAAGCAATACCTCTTGCTACACCCAAGGCGATTCGAACACGCGAAACCCAATCAAGAGGAGACTTATCAGCACCTTTTGACCCTGCATTCAATTTGCAAAAGCTAAACAAATGAACCGGAAAGGCATATCATAACGCTCAAGTAAGAAAATTAAGAAACAGAAAGGCGGACAGAGAACAAGCAGTGCATAGTGTTTATCTGGATCAATTGGTATCTTGAGTTTTTCACCCATCGCATCTTCTGGATCAATTAGTCCTTGCAAGAGGAAATGAATAGAATAACCTGTTGCAATTATTGCCTTCACTCTTCATGCCAACAAAATTACAAATGGCATAGTTCCTTCCTTTCATATGCTTTTACTTGCAAATATCAGCGATTAAGATGCCAAAGAAATTCGGTGCTAAAGAAAGGATAGATACCTTATTATGCCAAGCCAGACCACAACAAATCCAAATCAGTCTGGACCTAAAGCAACAAATAATTCCTGAATCTGGTATCATCTACAGTCGAATTTTATGAGTGAACCTGAATATCGTGAAAAGGTTGGAGATAACAGTTGTAGGCATAAAGAGCATAAACTGATCGGATCATATACCACATTTAGATGTAGACCTGATAGAACTGTAGACGTGAAAACAGCAGTCCTTTTGGTCGGATTAACAAAAATTACCTCGTAAAATTCAAGGGTGAAAATATGCTGGCCAGATCACCTCCATTTTTCTAAGCTAAACGAACTGCAAGTGCGCTATGCTAGGTGTAGGTGTGGTTCAGGCTATGCCTAGATGCTCAAATGGGATGAAACAAGCCGAATTGTACAGTGCCTGTATCAATATGGCTGCCATCAGCCTTTGCCCGCTCAAACCAGCGATGGAAGAGAGTAGGCTGCCTGACAAAACATGCATATGATTATAAAACAGAGCACAAAAATTCCAAAGCTAATACGAATATTAGTAAATGACTTGTTCTTCTATATCACGATAAGCACAATCTGTTATTCAGTGCATCATGTATCGTTTGTTTCACATTGCAATAATTTCTCATTGAAAAAGTGAGTATCATTCCTTACACATTGCAATTATTTCTCAACTGAAAAAGTGAGCCAATTATTCTCTTTAACTTGATACTTTTGTGGCAAAAACTACAATTTGGAAAATGCTTGAGACAAAACCTCTCTATTTCGACAAGTAATGTAGCCAAAAATAAGTACTTAGCACCATCTCGTCAAAATTAGAAACCATATAAGTTGAACAGGACAAAAATTCAGTCACAACAAAAGGCTAGATAAAAAGGTTCAACACATAAGTATATCACAATATTCACAAAGATAGAAACAAAGTGCAAAGCATTTGCAGGAATTTTGGAACTTAGACTAATAAATGGAAAGAGGGCTTGAGCTTCTGCAGAAAACCGCTTTCAGTAACAGCACTTGTGTGAAGAAGATGCCTGCAGGAACTCTAAGGACAGCAAGAAAACAATATTTATAAAAGATAAACCTAAAGTGCAAAACGAAGTATGACCGAAGTTTCAAAGATTTCCTTTTCAACTCTCTTTATTATCTATCTGCCCTAACTACTGAATGAAGCCAAGTCCTATTTTCAGATTGATATATAAAAGAAAAAGAAAATACAAAAGCACGATGTAGAAAATAGTCACCAAACACTGCCAGCATACTGGACACTGGCACTACCAGCTTAGATGTTTACCATGTAAGAGTGCTGCTAAGCTTCCCATGTTGAAGTAATCGTAAACCAACAGTTTTTCGTCCTTGGAGTAATAGTAAGCCCTTAGAGGAACAACATTCTCATGCCTTATGTTTCCTATTGCTTCCATCTGCTGTTCAAACTCCCTCTTTCCTATTGTCACATCTTTCAGCCTTTTAACAACTACTGCAGTTGCATCTTCAAGAATAGCCTTATATGATGTACCAAAGGAACCTTTGCCTAAAACTTCAGCGGATGCCCTTAACAAATCCTCCAAATCAAACCCCATGGGATTTCCTTCGAAGAAAACCAATTTATTTTTATCCCCTTCCTGATAATCCTCATCCTTGTGTCCCTCTTTCTCCAATTTCACAATCTTCTGCTTTCTCTCAGCAGGAACACTTCTATCCTTTCTCTTTAAGCAAAGCAGCATTACGATTGCAAGTGCAACAAATACCAATATACAAGCAGCAATTGCAACAGCTAAGATAGCGGAGTTCCCTAACATTTTTGAACTCTCAGGAGGAGCAGGAGCAGGAGCAGGTGGAAAACTAGGTGGGGAGACTGGTGTGTTGTTGAAAACAAGGTTGTTTCCTTCAAATGCCCAATATGGGAACTTTTGTAGAGAGTTCGGGATGGTACCATTCAAATGGTTGTAGGCTAAATTGAGGTAGAGTAGATTAGGCAGGTCAAGATCAGGAATATTTCCAGAAAGCGAGTTGTTTTGCAGGCTCAAATTTGTAAGTTCTGGTAGATTTGACAGAGAAGATGGTATGCTACCGTTGAAATTGTTGTTGGCAAGATTAAAAAGGACAAGCTTCTTCCATAGTGAGAAATCAGAAGGCAAGGGACCGAAAAAGTTGTTGTCCTGGAGGTAGAGGGAAACTAATGATGTAAGGTTGAAAAAATCGCTAGGGAAGGGACCAGATAAGCTGTTGGATCTAAGACTAAGGATCTGAAGTGCACTCAGGCGACTGAGAGTGTTTGGGGGTATCTGACCAGTCAATCCGATGCCAGGCAATCGGAGAGCCAACACTCTGCTTTCATCTGCAGTACATATGACACCAACCCAGTTGTTGCACACTGGGGAATTCGGGTTCCAATTGAGGTTTCTTGCATGAGGCATATTGCTGATAAAATTAATTAACGCATTCTTATCTTCAGCAGGATCGCAACTCATCTGACTGATAAGGAAGCTGAGCAATATAATTACAACAAAGAAGGGCACTGAGCTCTCCATCATAATCAATGAACTGGTCAACTTTGGGACTCAAAACAGACAGAGGATATTGCAGATCTCCTTCATCAACATTTCCCCAGTATTGTGATGATAAATGTACAGTATTTTCTTATGCGCGAAAAACACCAACGCAGAGAAAATGTATCTCCAAACTGGCAAAGAATTCAGCGACACCAAAACAAAGCAAGCTTCAGACCAATGAGGAGTTGCTTCCAACCAGTGTTCCACTTAATTTTGCCAAGAATCCAACTTGTCAACTATGCCCATTCAATCATTGAAGTAGGGAGAACCACCAGACACCAACTGAATGGTTTAGATGCCTGAAAATTTAAAAAGCAATGAGATTTTTGCTGCAAACAGGAAAGCCAGAAACAATCTAACAACGCGAACTTGCTCATACAGTTCGAAAGCAATCAGAAAGGCAACTCAATCATAAGAGGGGAAGAACTTTCCTGGTCTGTAAAACGGCAAACCCAGGTCGACCTAGTCAAACTATGAACAAATACTTGGGCAATAATTTTTTTCTGTTACAACGGGAGGCCGAAGTCATGCACCCTCCAGGAGTCGAACTCCTGCCTGAAGCAAGGACGTCAGAGTGCCCACATAGGCAATACATTTTTAGAATTCTTTACGGTTCCAGATCATTTTTGACAAGATGAAGTGATAAACAATTGAAACTGACCAAATTTCAGCATTCCACTCTTTTAAAACTGCAAAAGATGCGAACCACGTAATCTTTTCCCTGAAGCAAAAGAAAATTTAAATCCCCCGTTACCTAATGAAGATTCCAAAAATGCCACTTGATTCGACTTCCAAAAGTCCGGTCGCAACCAGAGCAACAATAAAGACACTTGCGAACAATCTGAACCGGACTCGTAAATCTCAGATCGGAAAGCCAAGGCAGCCAGAGGAGCAAGCAACACCGTTAAGAACGCAGAAGAATCAAAGTTGGTGTAGAAAGAGAAAACACTCGTCCAGTTTCTCTTCCAACCCAAATTAAACCGTTTTGCACGTGATCACAGCGAGCACACCAGATTTACGACGCACCGCCTTATGTAGAGAGAGAGAGAGAGAGAAAGAAAGAAAGAAAGAGATTTTACCGTTAAGCGAGCCACCATCCGTTACCGGAAGGCGCACATCCAGGAATCTGGCCATTAAAGCGCTTCCGCACACTCGGTGCGGGCACACACACATACAGATTCTACCGTCAGTAGGATGCCATCCGGTATGTCTAACCTGGAGCAAAAAAGGAAGCCACTCGCTCCCATACTCGCTACAAGCATGTAGGCAGACAAATGTAGCCGTTAGCGAGTCGCCCTCCAATTCGTCTGCAGGTATCGATGGCGTAGAACCAGGAAGGTGGTCACCGAAGAACTCCCGCGCATTCCATCCCACACGCACATTTTACCGTTAACTAATCGCCGTCCGGTTCTAATCATAAGTATTCCGGAGCGCAAACCCAGCAAGGCCTCCATTAATGTGTGAGTGTGTGTGAGAGAGAGAGAGAGAGCTGAAACTTACAATTAGCGAGTATCTGTAACCTCCGCGCCTGTGAAGCCAACGCGACAATCCCCGAAGGACACAGAGAGAGAGAGAGAGAGAGAGAGAGAGAGAAAAGTAAATAAAACGTTCCCCGTTTGGGTCTTACACCGGAAATGCCCCCCCCACGGCTCACCGTCCACTCTTGTGCTTTTAAGGCCGCCTTATTTTTTGTGACTTTATTGACCTCTCATTTTTTTACGTATAACATGCCTGGTCCTTTGACAGGAAAAAAAATTAATTTTGTCAGCTTTTGGTTCCAGGTTTCAGGCAAACCAAACCTGACGGGTCCCAAACCTGACGGGGTCAGGTACTCGCATGCTAATATGCAACAGTCCGATGAGATACACCTAGATCCCAACAAGACAGAAACTATACATTCTATCTTGAAAAGAAATTGATCTTCGATCGAATAATAAAGAATGATCTACTTTATGTTGAGTTAACTATTAGTATAGCATGTGATCGAATTCTATTAAAATAAAAAATTGTTATAATTAACGCACTTAATATGAGAAAAAAGGCTTAGTTATTATTGTATGAAGTAAATTCAAGCCTAATATGATTTACTATGATTTCATGATTCCATATGATTGAGATCAATCCAATTTTGAAGGATTTCATGATTCCATATGATTGAGATCAATCCAATTTTGAAGGTAAGTTTGGCTTTTTTCAAACAAAGATGTCACCAAATATTCAACGACTCTGAATTTCAATTCCAATACAAAATCAGGTGACCTACTCTCGATTCTCAAATGTCAGCCTCTCTTTCTTCTCTAAACTTCGGCTGCCAAGTATAAAGTTTTATGTATATGATGTGATGAACAAGGAGAAGTGGTTTAGAAACAGATGGATCACTACTTTTATATATATATATATATGATGGGGTTGTGTATTATTTATTATTTGCACTCTCCTTCCAATACCAAATTATTTTCAATAATGTCCACCAAACTCATAGGTTCTTTACTTCTCTCTCTCTCTCTCTCTAAAGAATTGCCTAATTCTTATAGAGGAATAGATTTTACACAATTACTAAAACAGCCTGCAACTATACCCAAATAATTCTCAAAACTCCAACTACGCCTTATTTAAACACACAATTGTTAATGTTTCATGATCCTCACCATATCACTGGATGCCGGAGTTCATCTATGAATTTGAATAGTTTCTTGGGGATGGTAGAAGAGGAGGGTGAAGCTTAACACACACCTACACATACACCCTTTAAGAGTCAAACTCTCCACCAGCAGCAATGGCACTGCCGTTGAGCTAACGCTCTGGGTGCAGGTTTAGTTGACTAAATAAGTGGTTTGCATAATGATATATTCCATTGGTGAGTGCTAGATTTACAATGTCAAATCCCAATATTTGCATCATTTATCATTGAGGAAAGTTACTTTTGTGTATCGTGAAAAGAAAAGTTATGTTTGAGGTTGAATGTCGCCGATTGGCATTGCTAAGAAAAAAATAGTGATATTCTATGTGCGATGTAATGTCGTTTTGCAGAATTCCAACATTCATTACATTGTAGCATTATTGATTATAAAGTATCACCTTAGTGCACCCAGAGCATTAGCTCAACGGCAGGGTTTTCTAGCGCCATTGCTGCTGGTGGGGAGTTTGATTCTGAGAGGGAGCATGTGTGGGTGTGTTAGGCTTGGCCTCTTCTTGTAAAACTTGGATTTCATAAGTCAAACCTCAATATCCAACAACAATAACTAAGCCTTTTCCCATACTAGACGGGGTCGGCTACATGGATTATTTGTTCCCACATATCCCTATCGTATGTCATGTTAGCAGTTAACTCACAATAAGCTAGATCATTCTTTATTGTTTCTTTCCAACACTTTTGTGGTCATCCTCTACCTCTTTTAATACTTTTCAAATTTAGTTTTTCATACCTTCTTATAGGTTCTTCTTTTGATATTCTTTCTATATGTCCAAACCATCTTAAACGATATTCTCTCATTTTATCCTCTATTGGTGTCACTCCTAATTTGTTTCTAATAACCTCATTATGTATACGGTCTTTTCTTGTGATATATGTTTAAGAGCCTCTTTGACTTCATTCTTTTGAATACGTTGGTAAAAATTGTGGTTTATATACTTTTCTGATTTGGCTAACTCTCCTAAGCTAATACTAACATCTTTATTTTCATTAAAAAGCTTATAAAAATAGTTTTTCCATCTATTTCTTATATCATCATTTGCCACTAGAATTTTTTTCATCCTCATCCTTGATGCATCTAACATAATTAAGATCTTTAGTTTTCTTATCTCTAGCCCTAGCTATCCTAAAAATATCTCTTTCACTCTCTTTTGAGTTGTGTTTTTTATATAAATCCTCCTAAATTTTAGCTTTTGCTTCACTCATGGCCTTTTTTGCTTCCTTCTTTACTTTCTTATAAGCCTCTAAAGTTTCACTAGTTTTCTTAGCATAATATAATTTGTAACATGCCCTCTTTGCCTTTATTTTGCACTACTTCACTCCACCACCAAGCTTCTTTTTGTGCTGGTACACCTCCCTTAGATACACCTAACACATCTTTCACCACTTTCCTAATATGTATAACCATATTCTTCCACATATCACAGGGTGTACCGGCACCCATTGCAACTATTTTGCTCTTATACATGATGTGTCCTCTCTTTCTCTCTTTTTCAAGTTGATATGCCACAATGTCACCACTCTATCATCATCACTTGAAGAGGTCATCCACTAAGTGTTTGATTATGAAGCTGGACATATTAACTGTCACGGCAGGTCCTACAGGCCCTAGTTCTAGCTGCCCACCTCCATGGGTGGGCCGCTGGTGGACCTCTTAAACGGGTAAAAAGTAGGATTGTGCGTTAAGCCATGTATTTGATTATGAGATATAGGTTTAAGAAAGTTTCAGTTTCATAGGCTCACGCCTTATAATCAACACTCTCTTATTAGTATGGGTTGTTGTGGTATAAAATTCAAATGCTATAATATTGAGCTTGTGTCAGTTACCATGCTTTTGAGATGTAATGGAAATTATTGAGAACATTTAATATGTTTTTACGTGAATGTATAATTAATTATAAAAGTTTAGATTATTGTCATATTTGACTGTTTAAAATGCATGCAAGGTGCTAATGAAAATACTTAAAAATATTTAACATTTCTCTTCGTGAATATTGGAAACGCGCATAAGGTTTTGATAGTTTTCTTTAGATTGCTGATTTGTATTTTTTTCTTTATGAACATGAGAATGGCTTCATCAATCTTTCTCCATCACTTTCATGAGGAATCCAACCATGTCTGAGGTCTTCTACTGATTTTCAGATATCATGATTGAGATTGCTTACTTAAGATCTGAGACTATACGTATACTCAACTCATAAAGGAATATCAGCGGCCTTAAGGAAGATAGTTTAAATTATTTAACATTTCTTTTGTCTATTCTTGCTACCAAAGTTAATATTAATTTAGACATAGTCAGTTCCAATCAAACCAAACCAGGCCAAAAACCGAAACCGTTAGAACCAGATCTGAAATCTGGAAGGAGCAGATTTCAGTTCCAGCTTCTGCAGAACCAGAACGGGTGGTTTGGAACTGCCGGTTTCATAATTTTGTTAATAATATTTTAAAATTTTATTTTTTAAAATAATTTTTTGGTTCCGAACGATTTACGACTTAAACAGGAATGACAGTTCTAAACCAACACCAAAACTGATCATGTCTAGGCTATGCCGTAAGACTCCTGCAATATGTAGTACCAAAGACAAAGAAAGATTGGAGGTTCATGTTCCCACAGCATCTGTCTTAGAACTCGGTCAACGTGTTACTCGGACACCACACATTTTCCCTGTAGAGGACCATTAAGTATATATATATAATATGTGTGAGCGTGTGCGTGCATGTGTGTATGTTTTGCTTAGCGGATGAACTTTACGTTGAAGGAGACAGAATTTTATTAGTGAACCCCATGATTTCATGTTGCATCATAGTGCTATATTTCGAATGTAAATAGCTACTAGTGGTCATACAACTATTAGTACTCACAAAATCAACGATATGAACTTTGATAGAACAAACCTTATCCCCCCAGAAGATGATCTGATTGACAAAAATTCAAACTATGCTATTTAATTTGAAATATATAGTTATTTGCTCAATCGTCCTTCGTGGCATAGTATGCTTATTTAATGAAAGTATTTATCTCAATACATGTGAAGAATGCTCGCAACTAGTTCGATGAATAGTAGTGGGAAATGCTTAAGCAAGCAAAGACGATGTTAAAGAGTACTGATGTGCACCGAGAGCGTTAGCTAAACAGCGGGGTGTTCTAGCGCAGTTGCTGTTGGTGGGGAGTACGATTCTCAGAGGGTGCACGTGAGCGTGTGTGTTAGGCTTCGCCCTCCTCTTGTAAAAAAAAAGAAAAAGGAGAGAGTATTCCATCAATGTATTGAAAGAGGAGAGTGAACCAGTGTCTTTAACCTGAGCTAAATTTGTGAGACATTGTAGAAAAAATAGTTCTTGAGAGAGAGAGAGAGAGAGAGAAGGGTGGGGGGGGGCGGGGGGGGATTGGGGACGAGAGGATCTCCTCAAAATCGAAAGAATTTCCTCAGGAAAACAAAAGATAATCGAAAGAAAGGAATTTATTCTCACCGAAACCCATTTTATCATCAAAAGATCCAAAGAGGTACGAAAAGTTTGTAAAATCAATGACACCTACAACACGTAGAAAGAGAAGCTTTACTTAAATACCGCTCGTCGACTCTAGAATTAGAACTCGTAAGGGTAAAAGTGGACTTTAAAATCCGAAGGAAGGATTAGCATACCCCAAAACTGGAATTTCGCAGACGAGGAGTCGAGACGTGGAGCGCTCTCCCGCCCTTCTCTCTCTCCCTCCGAAAGAAAGAAAGTGCAAGAACGAAGAAAGAACCCGGTCATCAACCGTCCATCTTGAGAGATCTCTGCTGTAGTTTCGGATCGAACGGACTCAAATGAATCTTTGGATCGACGAAGTACCTCTTCTGGAAGACCAAGCCGCAGAGGGCCGGGGTCGTCGTCTCGGTCGGACCTTCCTCGAAATTATCGGAGTTATCGTCACCGTCATCGTTAACGAGAGAGTCTTTCTTCTCCGTCTTCTTCTTCTTCTTCATGCATACGTCGCTATCAGTCAAGTTCTTCCCTCTGGAACCGTCAGCACCGTCGCAATTGTCGTCCATCAACCAACCGTTCCACTCCGCAAGAGGGCTAAGATTCCGTCTGAACGATTCGCTTCTTGCCGGAGACTTACCCATGAGATCCCTGTATCCGACAGCAACGTCGGATCGCCACGTCATACTTCCGATCTTTCCGTCAATCATCATTATCCCGACGTTGAGGACGCCGTGGAATCGGCCGGAGGGCCGCCGGATCTGGAGAGCAGCGAACCCGGCACCGCCTGATCCGACAGAGAGCAGATTGGAGACAAGCGCGCGGACGGTGCCGACGAGGGGATCAAAGACAAGGCCGACCGCATATATCTCCACGGAGACGGCGGAGTTCTCGTCAGAGAGGAAATCGTCCGTCACGCCGAAGATGAACTTGTCGTTCCAGGTCGGGTTCTCACGACCGATGCGGTCGATTCGAGTCCGAAGCTTCTTCTCCGGGCGGACGTAGGTGACGGCGTAGGTTTGCATCGTCCGGAGGCTTCCGACGACGTTCTTGAGCTGCTGCCCGGAGATGAGATTCACCTCGAGGAGGCGAGTCCGCTCCTCGCCGGAATCACGTTGGCTCCATTGCCTCAGAAAACCATTAGGGACTTTGGGAGCCATCTCAATACAAGACGCTCCCTTCTCACCGATACCGCTCCAAGAACTCCCAGAAGAAGCAATTAGAGCTCAAAAGAAGTCTATGAGAGAGAGAGAGAGAGAGAGAGAGAGAGAGAGAGTAGCAGGCATCTGAGGTCGATAAGTAGCGCAGTCTGGAAAGGAAAACTACGGTGGTCACTGACGGGGAAGAATCAAGTTCTCGTGAAAGTGACAGCCAGAAGTTAAAAGTGGACCCTGATTCCAAATGGGTCGGGAATCGAATCCGGAAAGGATGGATATCAAGCATTTGGCATTGCGGTTATAGAAGTACGTCTCACCTTCAGTTTCACATCAAGCTTTCTTTGTCTTTTTTCTTTTCTTTTTCAACTGCCAGGTAGACATAGCCGATTTCAAACCCGTCCGATGGATTCAATTGGTACCTAAACCGGGCAAGGAACCGATTGAAACAAAAATTGATGAAATCAGAGCAGAGTAACACTCGGTTCGCTTTCGGTTTCACCTTTCTTAAAATTAAAACCAACTCAAAATCGAAATTGCGTATTTTTTAATTTCTTTTCTTTAGATTTTAAATAAGTATTTTTACTGGTTTTAGGTGATTCTATACTCAAATTAAAACCATCCTTAAATTGTCGGTTCTAAGTTTCGGAATAACCAGAACTGGTACGAGCTTAAGGCAAATGCCATCACACGTGTGCTACATATATTGAACTCAAGACCTTAACTTGAATCACCCCCTAAATCCTTCATACTGAATTATGCATTTATCACTATATATAAACAGTAATTGAATCAATCCACTATTGATACATGTTTACTCATTGCTTTTGAGTGGTATGAGTATAATTTAAATTTTTTTAAAAAGTGGATTAAAAAAAATTATTACGCTTATATCACTCAAAAGCAATAAGTGGTTGTGAGTGAGCTGGTATTGGTGGGCAGATCTAATAACTATAATATATGTGTATGTGCACACCAAGAATCAAGAAGCACATCAAACTTAATTAGAACCGGTGTTGCTTGTACAATATATTCTAATGATTCAAAATTCAACTCCTAATAAATAGATTCCATTCAAAAAAGTATGATGCACTAAGTGGAACCTTTTTTCTTTATTTGGACTTTGGATGAGTAGGGTGATCCATTACGTGGTGGAGTTAGGCTTCAGCTGAAAAGAAAAAGGTGAGAATAAGTAAGGTAGATCCAAGTAGTGTAGTGGTTCGTTCCAAACAATTCTAGTAACCAAACAGGCATTAATTTGTTTCTAATAACCTCATTATGTATACAGTCTTTTCTTATATGATCACTCATCCATCTCAAGATCTCATTATTATAAAGTTTATAGTACATATAAATCTTTATAAGTTTATACATATGAGTTTTATAACCTCATATTCCGTATATCCAAATAATCCAATGACATAATACATTATATTTAACAAACCATTAAATAAGTAGGTTGGTTCATCACCAAACCAAATCGAAACTGACGGTTTGTTTTGATTCTATTTTGGTCATAACATGGTTTGATTCGGTTCCCTAAACTTAAGAACCCAGACTAATGATATGGTTCAAGGTCGAGTCTAGAACAGAACCGAACCCAATGATGAACACCCCAGGTTTTAAGGGTTGAGAATGCTCCCTGCAGTGGGTGGGGAGGGGTGAGGTTGTCATCTGGGTATTAAACCCGCCCAACCATGACTTGGATATTCTTCTCCGTCATTAATAACTCAATATATTTCACGTTATTTATTTGATACAAGCAACATCGATACTAAATTAAACTATTCCACAAAAGAACAACTTTTGGGTTTAAGTGGGTCGAGTAAGGGCGGGCCGAGGGTGAATCCGGGTTTCGAACGAGGCGGGTGCGGGTGGGATGACACCCAACGCGGCCCGCCCGTACGTCGCATGATGGAGTGATATTTTTTATTAAGTAGAATTTTGTAAACGCTACTTTGATCCTGCCGTCCAACAAGGCAGGGAGGGGAGAAAAAACGCCGAACGGTGACGTGGTGAAAGCGAAGTGGACGGCCGTGGGTCCCACGAGAAAAGGCGCACCAAGAACGATGGCGCCGATGTAAATGACGTCATCTATCGCGTGGGGATGCGGTTGTCAACGCAAAATGACCGTTTCACCCCGGCGCCCTTCTTTCCTCAACCCTGCCAAGAGTACATATTTACGGTTTTGCCTCCATTCCTTTGGTGGCAAGACGCCCGAGCCCGGCAACTCTTGAATCGGCTTTAGTTTGGATTATATCAAACATGTTTACCTCGAATGCAGGCAGCTATATCAACAGAGTATGGAAACAGGGCTTGCATGAAGTTGTATGACTTATATAGTTTCGTGCTATATATATATATATAGAGAGAGAGAGTTGATCGTCCAATGCTCTTGTTGTATCAAAATAAACTTGAGCCACCCAATATATATATATATATATATATATATATATATATATAAAAGCAGTCCCAACATACTCTCTCTGTATATATATATATAGAGAAAGAGAATGATTGGATCCGGCTCACACAGGCACTTGTTCATTCATCTCATTGCTTTTGAGCTACCCAACTAAGGTTTCACACTTACACAACTTCAACTCGGGACAAATGAGAATTATCAATTTCTTAGGTGTATCTTGTTGATTAAATGGGTCTATTCTAACACTAAGAGAAATAGCTCAATTGGCAAGGCGCTTTGATCATCCGATGTCCTTGCTGTATGTAGGGAGTTTGATGCTTTGGGGATGATTGCTTGTCTATATGTTAAGCTTCGGTTCTCCCTTTAATAGAAGAAATTATGTTTTAAGCAAGGATTCTTTTAGTGGGTGTTTGATTATAAGGCCTAGACTGCAACTTCACTTTGAGTTTTCATAGTAATTAAACGCGAGTCTCAACAAAAAAAAAAAAAGAAGGGTCATAGGACCCCGGGTTTTACCCAATTATGCAGCTCATTAGTGACCCAGCCCTAAAGATGGGCCACAAAAACTGAAAATAGGATTTCAGCTCCATAGATTCGGCCTTGTAATCAAACACCTCCTAAACGCACTTAAATTTGATGGCCTGGCTAAACCTTTCCGGCACTATGTACGCTACAACCAACTCTCCTCCAAAAAAAAAACCCTAAGGGTCATATGTGTCATTTTTCAGGAACTTTGAGGCTTCTTTAGGAGGAAGTCGTTACTTACATCGTCCTTGTGAGCTATCTAAAGTACAAATTGGTAATTCATTCTCCTTTTTTCTTTTTTAAAAAATTCCTTTCTCCTACAGCCTCCGCGGGCTCTGTCTCGCTCTTTCTTCTTACTCGCTCGTATTCGCTTCCTTTCCATCCTATTGGAGGATCTCACGCATCCACACCCTAGCATCTCTCTCTCTCTCTCTCTCTCTCTCTCTATCTCTGTGCCAAAGGATCGACGTGCTGCGGATTCGTTGTAGCTGGAAGAGGCGATTTGTTTGGAAGGCTGAGGTGCGTTCTTTATTTCTTTCTTCATTTCTTACTCAAAAATCTGCTTTGTTGTTGGTCTCGTTAAGAAGCGGTCTCTTTCCACGAGGAGAAGGGTGGATTTTGTATTTAGTTTGTGTATCTTTGATTTTAGAAGTGTTAAGCTCGAGGATTCTTCCGCGCATGTCTTTGTTGAAGGGCCAAAGCGTGTTTTTCTTTCGCAAATGCGATCTCTCCTCTTATTTGTCGTTCAGTTTGCGTTTTTCTTTGGGAAATCGGCAATTCCGGCTCAAACCACAAGTATTCATCTCCTTTACGGCACTTGGCTTCTGTTAGGATTTGCCTAGCAGGTTTCGATTTTTTAATCATTTCCCCCTTTTTGTTTTTCTAAAACTCTGTTCAGTTTTATATGCCTGTCTTTCTCAAAGAAAAATATCTTTAAATTTTTGGTCTTTCCTACTTTCCTTCTTGTGTATCTCGTGGCTTAAACTGTCTCAAGGTTTCTTTTGTGGTTTCTTGTGTTGAAATGCCTCCCGTCTGAAATATTATCTGGAAATTTCTTGTTTTTGGGTACGTAATCTCGATGTCTTGGAAAAACGGACCTTGCTATATATGTACGGATCATGGTATGAAATATTTCACTATGTTTGTGCTGAAATAGAGGACCTTTTAAGGTTGACTTCATCCTGAAGTTTTCGTGATGACCGCACTCTGTGCATGCTAAGACTATACATTCAACTTATCTTAGTTTGTATTGTTCTCTCTTCTGAATTCGTACGGTTTACGATTAATCTGGTGTCAAGCTTCTGCTTAGCATCGCTCTTCTTCTTTTTTGTTTCTAGTATTTTTGTTCAGCAAGGTATATTTTTTAAAGTTTTACTACTCATTCTGTTGGACCATGCCTTGTTCTCAATTTAATTCTGGTTATATGTGTGCTTGTGGACTGTGGTATTTGGTAAATTGAGAAGAACATCTTTGGAAAAGTGCTTTTTGATGGTTCATCGTTCATGAATTCAAGAATCAATCAATCTTGATGCAGCTTTAAGTTCGTTATTTTGTGCGTTTTGATTCCCAAGTTTTCTTGCAAAATGCTTGGCAATCTCTCTCTTTCTCAGTTTTTGTGGTGGAAAGTTTTTCTTCTTTTGCAGTCAAACTTTCTTTTTTAAGACTGTATTGGAAAACAAGCAGGAACTCGGCTGTGGGTTTAACCTTTTCAATCTAAGTTACACAGACACTTCAAAGGGGTGGAGTGTCGACCCCGACACTGGTGCGACACCGACACCGTGTCGGTGCGGCATTACAAAAAAAAATTGCAAATTTTTTTTTGTAACTCACGAATAAATGGGTTCGGATAATGAAGATTGATTTGTGTATTATGATGAAATTAGTAGTTGTTTACCATTTATATGTTTTACTTTAATATAAAGTTGTAGCTGTATACAACATAAAGCTGCTTGAATGATTTTGGGTGCGAACAATTGGTTTCTTATTACTTAATCTAATTGGATTCTTAACTCCATACTGTATGCCTTTGCACATAATAATCTCTGTCACCAAACACATTTAAAGACCAGAAACATTGTCGGATCAATAGAACAAAAGAGTATGACATCACTAGTGGATCCTAGCACAAATACTAGTATATGTTATATCCTATAAAAGATCTCGAAACTCTTTGAATCCATAACTTGAATATTTTGCAGGTCGTAAAATCATTGAAAGTTTCATATCATTATGAAGGAGCTTGCTAATTGATACCTACATCTACATGCACCCAAAATTAGCAAATACTAGTTGTATTATGTTTGATTTATGTAGCTTGAATATTATATATAATATTATATATTATATATCCTAGCCGTGTCGCCGCACCCAAAATTTTTGAAATTTGCCATATCCCGCACCCACACCCATGTGACATAGTTTTCAATTGTGAAATGAGAAATATATTCCTTTTCTTTTATTTGTGTTCTTGAATAGTTATTCTGACTGGTTGTTTGACTTGAAGGCATGTGATATGGTTTACTTTTCATTTTCTTCCTACCAACGGTTCAGGAATGGGTGGGCGTCATATCAGTAACTTTGGAATGATCTCTCCTGTTTCAAAAGGATGGTCAAGAGATGCTTTTTGGCTCTAAAAAATCCCTTTTGTCTTTCAAATTGTTGTGCTTTCTTTAAGGTTTCTGCTTTATTCAGAAATTTATGCTTCCAATGTCATTGCCATGCTCATAAAGTATTTCTCAGGTAACTTGAAACTCTTTATCTTAAACTTTAAAGTGTCAGCGAGATTTCTATATGATTTTGTTTGTTTTCTAATGTTGTTCACTCTGCTCCTGCTTCTAAAAGGTTTAATGCTTTTTGAGTCGTTACTTTCCCCTAGAGCTTTTAACAATTTCTCATTTTCATCTTTTTTCTCGAACAAGATATGCAATGCTAGAAGTGGCTTCTTTCTTTATCATGTCTTCTGTTTCACATGATTTTGGAGTTTGATTTTTGCATGTAATGATCTTTTTTATCAATGGCATGGTATATCATTTTTAGTCCTCAAGATGATATAGCAGGCACCATTTGATGGAGCCAGTTAGGAGTGCAAAGTTATCCACTATATAGCTACTATATTGCTGCCAAGTCTGTGTCATTGTCATCGCCATTATATTTATTTACTATAATAAAACAACTTTTTTTTATCATGTACAAAAGATGTCTGTGGCAGAAATAAAGATATTGAGATAGATGAGTGGTCATACAAGGAAAGACCGTATACATAATGAGGTTATTAGAAACAAATTGGGAGTGACACTAATAGAGGATAAAATGAGAGAATATCGTTGAAGATGGTTTGGACATATAGAAAGAAGATAAAAAAAAGTATGTGTAAGAAGGTATGAAAAACTAGATTTTGAAAGTATTAAAAGAAGTAGAAGACGACTACATAAGTGTTGGAAAGAAAGAATAAAGAATGAATCTTAGCTTAGAAAGAAGCCGCTTATACCATGGTACATGATAGGGCTATGTGGAAACAAAGAATTCATGTAGCCGACTCTGTCTAGTATGGGAAAAGGCTTAGTTGTTGTTGTTGTAATAAAACAACTATTTTCTATTCTGTTATTTTACAGTATACATGTTTTAAAATCTATTTTTTTTCTTCTAAATAATGCAGTTATTTAACATGTACTTGTATTAAAGCGAATATGATTAAATTTGTTATGTAGTATTTTTTATTTGTTAATGACATGTAAAATGCACATAATAGATTTTAAAGAAGGCAACATAATGACCATCTTAGTTGTATAACTTGTTACCATTCTTATGTTTTGTATTATGTGCAATTTTTAAATGATTATTTGGCTAACACATTGTTATTTGAGACTTCAAGCTCTAGTTCATGACATATATTTTCTTGTTCCTAGTTCTGTACTCCCATAATCTACTATGTATCATTATTACATGAACATGTAACGTTTATAGTTATTATCATTTTCCATTTATTTTTTACTTTATAACTTTCATAGTCTTGTTTAGGTACATGTTTATGAATCTAAAACATGTACCTAGCATATTTATGAAATGTGTTAGGTACACGTTTTAGATTTTTTTCAGTTAATTGCATATTTTTGTGTACCTCTGAATATGCTAAATGTTCACTATATTGGCTCAAATGGTATATTGGGGTCAAGCACCAAATACCCATTATCCGCTATTAAATGAGATAGGCAATGAACCTCTGCTTGCCATTGTTTCCATGAGTCTAGTTCATTGTTTGATTTTGATGGTTCACTCTGATTGTTTTAAGTTCCAGGAGGAAGTCATCTAATGAGTTGTTTCATTTGTATTTTAAATTCAACGTTATGGTCAAGTTTCCCTTTCTATGGTCGGAGACTGTTTTTTCTCTACCAGTTTCCTTTTTTTGAAAGAACATTTGGGTACCGTACCGACTACTCGGAAATGCTAGACTACATCCTGTGTGTTTAAAGATACGTTCAAATAGATGACAAAATATTTGGGATCTTTCCTGCGCTTTTCCGTTGCCAGCTTTCCCTTGTTCAAATTTTGCCCTATTTTTAGAACTTCTGTGCTTCGTGCTTGCC
Organism: Brasenia schreberi; assembly: GCA_036023115.1. Lineage (NCBI taxonomy): Eukaryota > Viridiplantae > Streptophyta > Magnoliopsida > Nymphaeales > Cabombaceae > Brasenia > Brasenia schreberi. The sequence continues at coordinate 2,432,210 of JAYKKT010000066.1, forward strand.
ATATTGTTCCTATTTTCAGTTGGAGGGAGTAAATTTATTTGGTTATGGAAGTCTGTACAGTCTGCATGGTTCTTCAACATTGTAGAGTTATCCTTCTGCTTTTATCATTCTCATTTCATCAGAATCTTCGTACTTTCAAGAAGCTGGTCCTTGGGCAACTGGGTTTTGCCTGCGATCATGTTTGTGCCATATGTTTATTTGTTTATTTTTTTCCATGAATCTCTTATCTGATTTAACCTGATTTGTCATTGTACATCTCAACTTATTTCTCAGTTAACAACTGAAGGCGCTTTCCACCAATTATTCACGTCCTATGATGACCATTCATATCCAATGAAGATCTAAACCAAGAAAGTTGAGCGAACAAGCAGTTCACTTCAGTCCCGTGCTTAATTTTAAAGAGATGGACCGCAAGGACACGTCTGGATTTGTCAGTGGAGGCTGTTTGTGTTTCATGGAGTCAAGCATTCTCTAACATATAGCCGTTTTTTCTTATTTATTATTTTTAAAGTCTGGAAGTCAGGCAAGCTGCACCACTTGAGAGTTAAATAAGGGTTATATCAGGGTTGCAGCTTCATCAAGAAAGAACTCTTCAATGAATCCTGGTTTCGGGTTTCCAGGACATCCCACATTTATAAATGCTTTTCAAAGTTTAAGCAAGGTTACTGATACAGTCTTAAGGCTGGACCCTGCTGGTGCTTCTGTATCTCAATTTCCATTTACCAAGGATATTAAGAGGAAATGGGGTGACGTTGCTGATGAGTCTTCGCTAGTCCTCGGGTTAGGTTGCTCACCTAGTTCTTCGGAGACAAAAGAAAGTTTAGAGGCTTGCACTCTTACTTCAACCAAGGAAACTACAGATGGTGAGTCCTCCATGGATCTGGGCCTGAATTTTCATCTTCATATTGGCAATGACAAGAATGCAAATCCAAAGGGACCTTCGCCTAAGGCTCATGTGGATTCAACTTTCCACCTCCAGTTGAGCCTTTGTACTGGGCCTGCTGAATCTGAAATCACGAGTGTCAGTCCAACCTCGGTTCACAACCAAAGCAGCCCTGAAACTGTTCTTGGTGATGATTGTTCAACTTTGTGCTGGAAGTCTGGCACTGGTCTGCTCCCCATGGCTGTGGTACCTGCTTCTGGGCGAAGCTTTGATCTCAACCAAAGTTCTGATAATGCTGATACTATGCAGACTGCTCCAGCATTGTCACTCATGAGTCTGATGTCAAAAGGGTCAGCTGCCTGTTCTTCTGGGCTCAATCAACTGCGCGCCGGTGGTGCAAAGACTTGTCAGTTTGCAGGATGTAGGAAGGGAGCGAGGGGCGCTGCAGGATTATGCATTGCTCATGGAGGTGGCAGGAGGTGCCAGAGAGGTGGCTGCCATAAGAGTGCCGAGGGCAGGACAGTGTACTGCAAAGCACATGGCGGTGGCCGGCGATGCGAGTTTCTCGGGTGCACGAAGAGTGCGGAAGGGCGCACTGACTTCTGCATTGCACATGGAGGTGGTAAGAGGTGCAGCTTCTCTGGAGGTTGCACCAAGGCAGCCAGAGGGAAGTCAGGGTTGTGCATCAGGCACGGTGGAGGCAAGAGGTGCCGAAAGGAAAGCTGCAACAAGAGCGCCGAAGGCCTATCTGGGCTGTGCATTTCTCATGGAGGTGGCCGGCGATGCCATTTCCCTCAGTGCATCAAGGGCGCGCAAGGCAGCACCATGTTCTGCAAGGCGCACGGTGGCGGCAAAAGGTGCACCTTCCCCGGGTGCACCAAGGGTGCAGAGGGGAGCACTCCGTTGTGCAAGGGCCATGGGGGTGGCAAGCGGTGTGCCTTTGAGGGCGGCGGCGTATGCACAAAGAGCGTGCATGGAGGAACAAAATTCTGTGTCGCCCATGGAGGCGGCAAGCGCTGCATTGCGCAAGGGTGCACCAAGAGTGCCAGGGGGAGAACGAGCTTCTGCGTCAAGCATGGTGGCGGCAAGAGGTGCAAGTCCGAAGGGTGCGGGAAGAGTGCACAGGGGAGCACTGATTTCTGCAAAGCGCACGGAGGGGGTAAGAGGTGTTCATGGCGGCAGCACGGAGTGCCTTGCGACAGGTTCGCAAGGGGAAAGACTGGGTTGTGCCAGGCACACAGCGCGATGGTGCAGGACAGACGTGTGCATGGTGGCGGCAAACTCACTCACGCAACTATGGTGGTGAAAGAGAATCCGGAAGGAATGCACATAGATATGGTAAATGAAGAAAATCGCCCGGATGCTTCATCTTCTAAGATCGCGCGCTCTGCTGCCGCTGCTGTACTTCCCTTGGTTAGTTTGCAACTTCCCGTGCAGACTTGCTTGCCTGGTGCCGCCAGTGCTAGTGTTGTTTCCGTGCCGGAAGGAAGGGTGCATGGGGGCACTCTGATGGCCATGCTTACGACAAGCAGCAGCTTAAAGCAGGGCAACTGACTTCTCTCAACCTGCTCCTAGTCTCGTGTCTCTGTGTATGGCGGCTTGCAGCCATTTGTTGTAGAGTCTTGTTCAATGTGGTCGTGTCTCGTGTCAAGAATTGTCGTGTCGTGCTTTGAAAGGGGGGGAAATAAGTAAATAATTTAGAAAATAAAGAATAAAAATGTCGTTTGAATTTGAGACCTATTTAATTGTTCCATTCATTGATTAGCAGTAAAGGCCAAGCTTTTGCAGGTATCCTTCTGATTTTCCCTGATATTATCTGCAAGATTTCCATATACCCCGCTGCAAAGTGACAGGCATATGTATACAGGTGATGGTGGTGGGAATGGCCATTGGTGTGACCTGGACCACGTTGTCTGGGTGGATTTAGATTTTTTCTTTCTTTCTAGTGACGTATCTGCAGCTGACCAAGGCCTTCTTCTTCCTTTAAATGGATGGACGGAGAGGCCTTTGCACTGTGGACATCCGATTCTTTTGAACCACTTTGATGCCTTTTCTTCCTTTCTGTCAAAGTGAAATACCGAACACTCAATCTAGCGGGGCCACCAGAAAACCCCTTTTCTTCCTGGTTATTTGGTGAGGGAAAAAGGTAAGCATTTGGATGCATCTAGAGAAACATTTTCTACTCCAAGTCTCCATGACAAAAAGTCAGTGGATCAACTGATAAGTCAAATGGTCACCATCCATTGGTGATAAGAAGATCGCGGGATCAAGTAATAAAACTTTATGATGATCCAAGCAGTTGTGTCCTTTTTAAGTAAAAGCATTGCATTTATTTTTTGTATGGAGACTGAAACCTAACACACATGCACTCTCTGGGAGTCAAACTCTCCACCAGCAGCAATGGTGCAGCAATGGTGGTAGAGCACTCTACAGCGATGACCATTTCACCATTGCAAACCAGTACTTAAAACATGAATCCGCCGAAGTCTCATGCTTGGGAGTTCATGATGAAGTTGATGGTAGTGTTGGTTTTTGCTTCTTAATGGCCAGTCTCATTGATTTTCACTTCTAGAGCCAAGCCTGACTCAGATTACTGGAACTTTGCCTTTTTCTCCAACATGGCATAGACAGTCTCATCCCTCGTTGTCAATTGGCTAAATAAGCCTAAAGATGGAGCCGGTTTGCAAGAGAGAATGCCGATGCTGTTGGAGTTCAATAACCTTTGATTGCATAAAATATGTACATAGAAAACAAGCAGAAAGCACACAACAGAACAAGTTAGAGAACAAACAGAAAGCACACAACAGAACAAGTAATGCGTTAGTGTCTTCAAGGTGTATGAGCATTCACACATTTTTTTAAGGCTTAATTTGTCACAGTTGGATTTGACTTTTTTAGTGGTTGATACCAATTTTTCTCATTGTACCAACACAACCAACTCCTAAACACTGATAATTTTAATATAATCATAATTCTCTATTATTCTTTCTACATAAAAAAATAACAATAATGAACTTAAAGTTATCTGTAAGTCATTGAACTAAGAGAGTATAATATATACTTCATCCCACATAACGCATAATACAAACATGCTTCATCTTCATATTGTTCCATATCATAAAACAAACGTTAGTTCAACCCATTTATTTATAGATATAAAGAGTTTTTTTTGTTTGGAGTCATCAAACATCGTTAGATGTGTTCATTTGCAGGGTCACCTTCTCAATATATGTGCAAAACAACTCTTAGTTATACATGAACCTTGATATTCATGTTATCTGGAAGAGTTACAACTCTTAGATGAGTAGAGAAATTTTATATTATTTAAGAAATTGTCCAGCACCTCATCTTTTGATTTTTCAAGGTACCCCTTTTTCAACCATTAACAAAAAATGGTTGATTTAATATTATTAGTAACATATTCAATCACTTAAAGATCTTAGTGATTTCAACAGGTCAGGCTTGCAACTAATTAAGTGAAATTAGTAGTTATGTCAGATTTAATAGATATACATAATATTCCTAAATTTCATCTTATTAATAATATCATTAACATTATTTAATAATGATACTAATAAATGGTTACTTTCAATTATTAATTTAATATTATTAACTTAATACTAATGTTTGATTTAATGTTATTATTTTAACAATTGACTTTATTAATTAGATGTGATTTAATATGAAATTAGTTAACTATTTTAATGTAAAACATGAATTAATATTTAGCACAAATTTATAAAATATTAAATTTAACATATAATAAAATAATATGGGAATTGATATTGATTAATATTTAAGTGAAATATTAATTATATTTAATATATATATGTGAATATTAAACATTAAATATTTAATAGCCATGTGGCAAAATATGTGCCAATAGACGTGATGGGTGATGCTAATGTGGCAATTGATGTAGTAAGTTGATGTAGAATCTACTATGGCTGATTGTTTGGGAGCTTATTATGCTTAAAAGCTACAATATCCATTACATGTTAGCTAAATCTAATGTCATAATTGAACTGGTAGATTTTTTTATTAATAGCGAAAAACATTGGAACCACAAAAACAAAACAAAAGGTGAAGTATGTGAAACTTAAGCACATATTTCTCACAAGAGATATTTTTTTGGTAAAGTTTCTTTCTACTTCTTTTATCCAAACCACTCTTGAGAAGTCTTTCCTACTTATGTAACGAAATTTTCAGTAGTGGACTTAAGAATTTTTTGGGGTGAGACATATTTGTATTTTACGTTGTATTTCTTTATAATACACAATAGCATGAATTTTTTAAATTTTAGATGAGGTGTATGTTCACCTTATCTTAAAATGGGTTCCTCATTTAAAGTCTTCTTAGGGAATAACCAGCATACAGATTTGTACAGTTTCAAGAGGCGTTGTGACAAATGCATCGATCTCCACCCCAAACTTTAAAGTTTGCTCGATGACAATAGTATTAGAATGAGTGACCTCCTCTACCAATTAATTTAGTGATCGTTCATGGAATGGACAGATTTGGGGATTAAAGTTTCCATCCTCATCCCCGTGGTGGGGACTAAGAAGCCCTCCATCTCTATTTCCGTGTACCCACGGTCTTTTGCAGAGAAAAAAAGCTGTTTAAATTTAATATGTAATATGTATCTAAATTTGAATGTATTATTATGGATGAAATACGGGGAATGTTGTGAGTTCATGAATTAAAAAAAAGTTAGCACTTTCTTTTGTTTATTTTGTCTCATTATTTGTTTTATATTTAGATGTACCCAACTTTCTAAAATCAGTCGAAGTCGGGTTCGAGAAATTCCTTTGCTTTCCTCATCTCCGTTTCCACTATTCAAACCTATCCAATTGGGAGGGATCCCCATTAGAAGGGAGAAATCCCCTTCCCATCAACACTCCTAATCTACATCTTAAGGCAAGATAAAAGACGTTCGATACCAAGTTATAGAGGAACTGGATTTTAGTCTTTACTGTTCCAAGTTCCATTATTCACCAACCGCTGAACTCGTTGCTTTCACAACGAATCAAACACTTTAAAGGACTGCTTTTCCACGATACAAACAGTTCAGACCGTTCTAATTAAACCCCCACCACAACCCACCCTGCGCTAAGGCGGTTGCTCTTGCTGCCTGTGCGCTTCTACCGTTTCAGTCTCGCATCGCATGCCTTATTCTGTCGGCGACGAACACTCACAGCGAAGCGGCCACTAAAACATCAGGTGACCTCTCTCTCCATGTGCGTGCGCGTGCGCTTGCCTTCTTAGCTAGGGATTTTAATTGAAACTGTATTTTCAGTTGATGGGCAGAGGCCTTCGATTTGGTCTGTGAGTTGCTTTGGTTTTGTAAAGGTTTATATATTATTGCTTAGTTTTATGGTCGCGTTTCCCTTTTTTGGCTCTTGGATTGAGGGTTTGTCTGGCATTCTTTGCTTCTGAAACAGTTGGTGCTCCAGAGTGTGATTGAGTGTGCCGTTATCGGAAGTTCCGCTTGAGAGTTACGGTCATTTGGGTGGCCCTTTTTTGTGGTTACGTCGGTTGGAGGGTTTCCCCTTTTTTGTGGGCTCTGTTTTTCTTGAAAGATTTTGGTTGCAATTGTTCTTTTTGGTTTGGTATTTCCTTTGCTTGATTAACCCCTTGGCGACTCTCCTCTTCACCATCTTTTTACCATATTTCAAGTTAGTCTTTTATCTATTATGCCGTCACCTACTGCGCTCACATTTCGTGAATCTCTCTTTGACAAGGAGATCCCATAGAAGACCTTACTCTGATAAGATTGGTTATGTGTAAAACGGTAATCCTTTTATTCCCTACATGCCGCATTTTGTGGACATATGCGTAGCCCAATTTTATTGAGAAACTCAGTATTACCAGCAGTATCGCACTGTGCTGATTGACATCTTGCACACGATTTTTTCTGAAAATTTTAGTTTGTTTGCTCTCTAATTTCTCAACATTTTTCTTTTGTTGACGTCAGAGATTCAATTGTCATGTTATCCCATATAAGATGTACTGTTTCTTGATAAAAGAAATTTGATATGGATTCTTTGAACCAACAACAACAACAATTAAGCCTTTTACCGTACTAGATAGGGTCTGCTATTTCCATGAAGCTCGATGATGGGCCATTCTAATAGTTAACTGAACATAAGCGAGATCTATCTTTATTGTTTCCTTCCAACACTTTTAGGGTCTTTCTCTTCCTCTTTAGTATTTCCATCCTCTAGTTTCTTACACCTTACCGGAGCTTCCTTTTGGTCGCCTTGCTGGCTGAGCCATCTTAAAGACTTAAATGATTTTCCCTGACTGGTGCCTCTCAATTTATTTTTGATAACCTCATTATATATACGATCCTTACTTGTGTGATCTCAGCATCTTCATTTATGTCACAAACATCTTTTGTACATATTGATGATTAACTGTGCAACACTGTCTAATGGATACTCTATAATATTTAACTTTTATCTTTAATCAAATCTTCTTGTTACATAGAATATCTCATGCATATCTCCATTACTTACATTAATTCTAATTCTATATGTAACATCTCCATTGATTTTCTCATCGCTCTAAAAAACTGAGATTGAAGGATGCATTGATGATCATGGACATCATACATCGTGTACAAAATACTTAGCCCATAGGCTGGTCTGAACAATACTGGCAATACTTGTGCTAAAGTTCTAAGATTTTCTCCATGCTAAGGTCTTGTTTCTACATAGTTAACTCTTTTCTCAATGGGCGTTCCACTGTTCCTCTCAATTTGGATGTTTGAATTGGTTTCTTTGTTTAGTTGTATATTGTATGTCATCCCCTTCTAAATTAATATTCTCATCTGATGATAGATCATATTGGTGACTATTGTTCAATCCTGGATTTTATTCACAGAATCTCTGGTGCATGTACTTCTTGTGCAGATGAACTGATGCACGCTTTGTTCTACTGTCAAGCTAGCCACTCAATTTAATTTCTCTTGAGTCTCAACAAACTGTAATCATTCCATTTCATTCATTCTTTTTTTTGCTACACTGGGGAAGCTGGAGCCAGATGCATGCCCTGGGCCTCAAACTCATGGCCTTCAACTTGTGAGGTGTTGATTTGGTTTTACGAATGTAGAAAAGGAATTCTTCAGGACCCCGTCGCAATTATAAAGTGTAAAGTCAACTAAGCTGCGGGAATTATATTCATTTGCATCCTTACAATGTGTTCTATTTGCAGCTCGTTGCACTATTGTGAGGTGTTTTAGTTGCAACTCAAACTGAGGAATTACATTAGTTTCCTTTGATTGCGTTCTCTCATTTCGTTGGAATTTAGGATAAGAACTAGGACTGAATTTTTAGTCCTCTTGTTGACATTATCTACAATTTGAACTCTAAATTGAGCTGGAAATTTTATCAACTCACACTGTTGCAACTTTGTCTTCTCGTTTAGTGATAACAGCAGTAATATCTGAGAGCTGGTATGCCTGACAAACTTCAGTCCTAGAACTCTGTTCTTTCCTAGGTAGAGGGGTATTTATCTGGATTTAAATTTCTGAGCAAATTACCAAACAAAATGTGCACCTTTTTATAATAACTTAGAAGTATTTATTTTTCCTCTCTTACCTATTTCTTCAAACACACCAATTTAATTTCCGATGAGATCTGCACTTAATTCTTCAATCGAGCATCTTGTCACAGGAATGTCAATTTGATCTTGGTAACCTCAAGTCAATTCCCTCATTTTGATCTTTTAGCAAGACTCATTAACAACAAGTCCCTGTTGCACAAAGTACGGCTCCCCAGACTTCAGTAACAATCCTTGCTCGTCTTTCAATGCTGTAAACTTCTCTTACCTGCCATCTTGCTGTAACCATCTCTTATACTCAGCTTCACACTTTATGCATTTACTCCAAACAATGCTAAAGCGATCTGCTCAATGTCGAACCTCTTACAACATTGGTAACTAGCAAAACCCTTAAAATTGGTCTACATTGTGGTCACATCTTGCAGGAAACATGAATCACTGTCACTCTTGAACTGAGAGATTATAAATTCATGATTCCTTGGAAGTGCTTCCCACCTCACTTAATGTTGCCTTTGGAAGTAAGCAACACCGTAATTTCCACTACCTAGAGGGACCACCTTTCGTAGAATATGAAGCGGATTTGAGCAGCTGTAATTTCAGAATTGATTCATCCATGGAAGTGCATAAAATTAAGGTTTGAACAAATAATAGCGGAACTACCACAGATTTTGATATGGTTGGGACGGTCCCAAGAAAAGACCCATTTTGAATGCAAAGACCATAGGTGTTGGGTTGTCCTTCATTGAGGTCAATTGGTGGTGAAGTTGTAATTTCCGGCTGGCCGGAGTTATAGTTATAAAACAATGGGAATGACCGCAATGATGGAGAGATTGTGATCCTTCTCTTCTTGTGATCTTGATCATCCTTTCCTTCACTGCTTTTCTTCTTCCTTTCCATGACACTATCTGGATTTGTTAGAATGTCACATATATGGATCCTTTTCTACTTGGTCTCATCAAGAGATAATATTTATCACATTTCAGTAATAACCATAATATATTTATCCCATTTCAGTTATTACCAAAAACTGTCTGAACTATAAACATTTACTGCATCATTGACAGTTGAGTTCAGAAGTTGCCAAAGTGCATGTTTATCATAGTCCTGGAGATTCTTTTGTTACGCTTAATTCTACTGCCTTCTTTCCAATCTGCAGTGCCATCACCTCAAGTATTTGTGGATGGTGTTATTTTATCTTCTTTTATGAAATCCTGATACAGATGTCAAAACAACCAAAGTCACCATGTTATTCTATCATTGTTTTGTGGTGTTCATATTTCACGACCATGGAAGGTCTGTCTTCCACAAGTTTCACATCCCAATCTGTTTTATAACCACCGGTCCTCACAACCTTTTCTGTAATCCGTTCCTACAACAGATGATGTCAATTGAAGGATTAAACTCTGTGGGATTCACTTTTATAAAGTCTTTCTCACCACCACAGTGAAGCACTATTGAATTGCTTTAACTTCAACCAATTCTGATCACCACTGCTAAAGTCAGTTGCTTAGACCCTTATCTGCCATCAAGTAACTGGGATCTTACTTTGGTTGGTTTGGTTTGCGCAAGAAAGCATGAAGTGGTTTTGTTCGCCCATTTCATCTTTGTTTCCCTTGTGAGGTAGGTGCAACATTTGCTAGCACATTTGGTGTACATGTATATTAAGCATATGGTTGATTTGCTTAACATAGCTCCTCTTTGAGGAGATGTCTACAAGGGGGTTCTCTCCAAGAGAAATTGATAATATCAAAATCAAGACAGGCCTAATTCTATCAATACCCAACTCAAATAGGGCAAGCGTAGCTCCCACCACCTTGCTGAGCCCATTGCCTGTACCTAATTTGCCATGAAGCCTGATTGACTGGAAAATTGGTATTCATAAGGCCTCAGTATATCATCTAACACTAATTACAAGCGCAATAAATTCTTGTTCTTTTTTTGAACTCAGGTCTTTCCCATATGAACATGAAGATGTTGAGATGGATGAGTGGTCATACAAGAAAAGACCGTATACATAATGAGGTTATTAGAAACAAATTAGGAGTGGCACCGATAGAGGATAAAATGAGAGAATATCGTTTAAGATGGTTTGGACATATAGAAAGAAGATCAAAAGAAGAACCTGTAAGAAGGTATGAAAAACTAAATTTGGAAAGTATTAAAAGAGGTAGAGGACGACCACAAAAGTGTTGGAAAGAAACAATAAAGAATGATCTAGCTTATTGTGAGTTAACTGCTAACATGGCACACGATAGGGATCTGTGGAAACAAAGAATCCATGTAGCCGACCCCGTCTAGTATGGGAAAAGGCTTAGTTGTTGTTGTTGTTGTTGTTGTAGGTCTTTCCCGTATGGAAGAAAATTGTTTAATCATTGCCTCATATTAGTCTCATTTTCTATGTAGCAGTAAACAACATATCATGGGAAATGCCGTTTTGCATCTCCTTTTTTCTGAAATTACTTTGTTATTTTTTATCTTTTCCCCTTCTTCTGCCCTGGAAAAATTTTGCGCATTCTGAAGTCATGGTTTTGTGTGTAAGAGAACGGTTTAAGCATTGCTTCATATTGATAAGAAACAGAAATTTATTGAATTGCAGGAGAGACTTACAGAAAATAGCAGATTTTAGGGATCTGCTCCCTTTCACATTGATGTTTGTGCCCCTTCTTGGGTGGCGGCTTTCTCACGAATTACCTTAATAGCTATTTATACACTAATCTAACTTGAAAGACTAAAATGCCTACACTAAGTAATGTTTAATGCAGATTTAACATGACGTACAATTGAGTATGTACAAGTCCAAATTAGGACCCGAATTGATTCTTCTAACACATATCAGTTGTATAACATAGTATGGCGCATTTTGGTGAATGATGTTGATTTATGGGTTAGATGCTTCAAATTTGGTCAATGGTTGTTTTTCCCTTTTGTTGGAATGAAAGTATGATCATACTTAATTGGCCATGCTGTTTCCGTGTCCTTTGGATCTAAAAGTGGTCCTTCTCTGCGTTCAGGAATTCTGTGAGAAGAATTTTTTCAGGAAGAAACAGTATATTCAAAATGCTTGGTGTGCCACAAGGAGCTGGAAATGCCATTGTTGCGTCTCAGAGGCCAGCAATGGAATGGACTGTTGCTCCCTATTCCTCTAGCCAAGTATCGGGCCCCAGCCAAGGCCAGACAACTGGGGCGAAAAGGAAAACTAGCTTGGAATCGCCTATCATGTTGCTTGTGGGCCATCAGAGCGCCATCTACACTATGAAGTTTAATCCTGCTGGAACCGTTGTTGTATCTGGTTCACATGACAAGGAAATTTTCCTTTGGCGTGTTCAAGGGGACTGCAAGAATTTTATGGTCCTTAGAGGTCACAAAAATGCAATTCTGGATCTTCAGTGGACAACAGATGGTAACCAAATAATATCTGCAAGTCCTGATAAGACATTGAGGGCATGGGACATAGAAACAGGGAAGCAGATCAAGAAGATGGCAGAACACTCGTCTTCTGTGAATTCGTGTTGCCCTTCGCGAAGGGGTCCACCTCTTGTTGTCAGTGGATCGGATGATGGCACAGCCAAACTTTGGGATCTCAGGCAGAAAGGAGCTGTGGAAACATTTCCGGACAAATATCAGATCACGGCAGTTGGTTTCTCTGATGCATCTGATAAACTCTTTACTGGTGGAATTGACAACTTGGTGAAGATATGGGATATACGTAGAACTGAGGTCACCATGACTCTTCAGGGGCACACTGATATGATAACCGGTATGCAACTGAGTCCAGATGGCTCTTATCTTCTCACAAATTCCATGGATTGTTCGTTAAGGATTTGGGACATGCGTCCTTATGCCCCTCAAAATCGTTGCGTCAAGTTTTTGTCTGGGCACCAGCACAACTTCGAGAAGAACTTACTCAAGTGCAGCTGGTCACCTGATGGAAGCAAGGTCACGGCAGGAAGTGCTGATAGAATGGTGTATATTTGGGATACAACTTCAAGGCGTATCCTGTACAAGCTTCCCGGTCACAACGGCTCAGTGAATGAGACTGTTTTTCATCCTACTGAGCCCATCATTGGCTCATGCAGCAGTGATAAGCAGATATACTTGGGAGAAATCGAAAGTAATCTTGTCTATCAATCTCTTCCACAATGAATTTGCAGTTGGGGACAGACTGCTATATATCTTAGCTATGTAAACCTTTGATTTGGTTGTTTATTTGTTATGCACATGCATATGTACTTATTCAGTCATATGAAATTTTCAGTTTGAAATGTTGATTTTCTAGGATTCAGTTGCGTCTGTACTCGATTACTCAAAAACCATGGGTTAACTAATTGAGGAAGTTTTAACTTTGTTGAATTTTGCAATTTAGTTTCGAGGAATGAACTTAAGCAACCTTAAGAGTACGATTGGAGATGCTAATTGTGAATTGACGAAGGGTTGGTATATACGTATGGTTTTCCTCCCATGCTTTGCTGGAATTACTTGTTGATATTTCTGCTACTTTTATGATATTCTCTGATATAATTATTGTGCATTAGCCATTCCCTCTGGAACTAATGTCTAACTACCGACTCCCAAGGCTGGAATGGTACAAGCTATTGAAGACATAGTGAAAAGCTCTTTAATACCATACATTTGAATAGAAATTGGTTATGCACTTTTTCTCCATTGTTTTACCAGAGTCTGCACTGGTGGAATTATCATTAGCAAAACTGAAACCAAACCTTTTCCCACACTAGTGAGATCAGCTACGTGGATTTTTTGTTGTGATTCTGATCTAACTTTGGAGTTACCTACATATATCTCCAAATAGAAACATGACATAATTAATGGTTTGCCATCAAAACTTCTAAAAATATTGCTGTTTGTAATGTCTTGAAATTATAGCTGCGGAAATCTTTCATTCTAGTCGCCTTGACCATGCCTCATTTGGCAGTTGTAATGACCTGCACTAAAAGTCCTTATTTCTCGTGTTATGGAAGGACTCCACTATATTTGACAGGGAAAATACTTAAGCTGAGTGTAACTTGCTATGGTTGATCTATCTCAGCAGCTATAGTCCTCAGGATGTGATGAGGACCATGATTGGGAGAATTTGTACTTATCAAAACTGATGGCACTGCAACTTCTTCAGAAAAGTGCTCTGGTTCCCTGTTGGTTTGATCTATTGTTAGCTTATGCTTATGGAGGTAGATTTGTGATGGTTTTTAACGGGTATAAACCTCATAGCAATATAGACTCCTGAATTAAAGAGAGACCTCACCTCCTGAAGCGAAAATAAATTGTGATGGGTGGAGCATGGCATGTCTGCGTGCTATTTCTCATGTGTTGACACTGAGGCGATGTTTTAGGCTACATCGCCCCATTGTATTATGTATTTTATTTGCTTAAACATCCTGAATCAATGTTCTTTTCCTCTTATTTGAAGCAGTGCAATATCTGTCCCATGATTATCATGTGAAGCGACAGTTCGATATGCTTTGCTTGAAATCACTGAAAATACTTGTATATCCCTTATTTCCTTATACAACAAGCTACTTCTTGCATTATACAGTTAATGATCCCATGTATGCACTAACATAAGGTGGTCTCTTCTGTTTCACTTGGTAGCTGATATATTCTCATTATTTTTTCTGAAAGTTGATATGATCCGGCAGGATTTTGTTGATTATAATAACATTTTTCTTCGAGAATGCTTGTTATGATATAGGGTCATTTGGAGTGTGCATGCTGGTGAATGGTGAATAAGCTGATCATGCAATTGGCAGGCTTTGAGGCACTCTTTAACATGTTTTCTAGATTCTTAACATATCCATAAGACTTGTGCTCCAATGTAAGTTTTGCCGCAATAGCTGAAGGGTTATTAAGGAAAATAATTTTTGAACTCTAAACTTCTCAACAAAAGCAATGACCCTTGTAAAACAAGCAGGCTAATGTCCTCATATTAGAGAAGCTTTCGAAATTTAGAGATCGTCCCATGAATGATAGAGGTCAGCTGCACTATAATCTGACTTCCTTGTCTTTGTTTTTCTTAATTGATTGAGATTTTCATAACTTTGCCATGCTAGTGCTAAGCCTAGATGCGAAAGGAGAGTTGCATTATGTTTTTGATAGCAAACATATTACTTTGTCAGATTTCTATTATGGATTTTAGATTGTATGATACTTTTATTGGGGCATCTCCTCTTGGCAACCCATTTTATGATACTTTTATTGGAGCATCTCCTCTTAGCAACCCGGTAGTATATCTAATCCCAGTGAAGAGTAGTAAGGGCTTCTATGTTTTTATATGAATATAGTGCAGTAATTATAAAAAGGGTTTTTGATTGATAAATGAGTATGAATAAATAAGTTATTCTTCTACGTCAATGCCTTTAACATAGTTTTAACTATGTGAAAAGAAGGCTTTGCAATCTCAAAATGAACAGTTTTTGGATAAGAATTGATAACAAGAGGGTGACAACTTGATTGACTTGTTTGAGTCACAAAAACCCTATTTTAAATCTAGTAAAAGAACAAAATAAATGAGGACAAATATAAAATAATCTAATTGGACAACTTACAGGTAGCTGATTTTAGTCGTCCTTGATCATTGTCGATCCTATGGACACTGGTTGACTGCTAGGGTTCATGTGTGCAGCTCCTAGCCTCAAAATACAACTGATATGCATGATTGTGCAAAGATTTTGGAAGAAATTGTTTCCCTAGTTAGGTTATCCAGATCTTCCCTTCAGGGAGGTTTATCTCTTCTCTTTTTACGCGCTTTACATATGCCGGGTCTCAAGTTTGGGTCCAGTACAATAAATAGGGCTCGCTGATAGGAAAAAGGATATGGATCCAATTCTTAGGATTATTACTTAATCCTCTAATACTAAAATAACAGGCGAGTATTGAAAGAAATGATTCCCTTTCCTTTTGTGAGAGGTGGGAGTAGCACTCACTACACTATATCACTATCTTTTATATACTTATATATATAAAGAGAGAGAAAGTTAGTACATGATTATTGAACATTTTCAAAGATCTCAACATACTTTTTGTTTTTGAAATTTTAATTTCAATGGTCGATCTTATCAATTGAACGTTAAACTTTTTTAGCATGTTTAAGCATGTATTGATATGTATAGCTATTCTCTCTCTTTTCATATATAAATAGATAAAGTTAAGTCAAAAAATGCTCTTTATATATAAATTAATAAAGTTAAGTCAAAAAGTACTTTTTATTAAATACATTTATTTTACTTACAAAAGTATCAACATGCACTTCTCTCTCTATATATATGAAAGAGATTAGGCCCAGTACACCAATTACAGTTTTTATGTGCTTCACGCCTTTATTTCTATAATTACTGCCCAAATTACAATAAAAAGCATCCATTTCAGGTCAACCTTCCTTGGGCCTAAACCAAAGAAGCTGGTGAAGTCAAGTCAAGTCAAGTTGCATGCGGCCGGCCTGAACCCAACCCTGCCATTGGGAGCGTCATACACAACCTCCGTCCCCCTCTGCTGCCGATTCCCGATGATGGCCAAACCGCTCCCAGAATCGGTGGGTGCAAATGCCAAGCAGAACTGGGCTGCGCTTGGGAACAGGAACGTATTGACGACGTTGAGCGGAAGCTCCGCTCCCCCCGCGAAGTGAAGCACGATCTTCGGAAACGCCACGCTCGTCATCCCGGAGAAGTCATAGCACGTATCGAGAATCCCAAACGGCGAAGTGAGTTTGTATCTGGCCATCATCCCCCGGAACTTTGCCCGGAGCGAGCCGTAAGCTGCCGGAGGAAATCTCGTAACGGTCGTGCCGGAATCAACGATGGTTCCGCCTGAGATAGTGAAGCCATCAATAAGCATCCCTCCGACGCTGATTCCGGTCAAGGAAACGAAGTACAAGGAGGGTCGCTGCAAGTTGGTTCGCATCGGCGTGAATCTTGTAAAGGAAGAATAAGAGCCGGGACCGAAGGAGAGGAAGCCGCCGCGGGAGTTCGGCATAGAAATGCAGTAGGAGAAAACGCCATGGAATCTATTCTTTGTTTGAGAGACAAGAGAGAAACTGCGCCTTCCCAAGCCGAGCAACCCGGCGGTCCGACTAAAAAGGCCCTGGTTTTGCTCGCCGCACCCGAAACGAAAGTCAGGGAAGACGTAGGAGGGAGCGAGTGTGAGACTGTCTTTGCTGTAGAAGCCGAAAGAGTGCGAGCCGTCTCCGTAGGCGACGCCGTAGAGACACCGTCCTCTTCTAGAGCATCCACCGATCTGCGACTCTGCTCGGACTTCGACGCAATCGGGAGAGGAGCAAGGGATGGTGGAGAAAGTGGAGGAGGCCGCAGGGTCGAAGAGGGGATCGTCCTGAGGGTAGCATGAGCCCAGGCATGGTTTGCATTGGAGCCAGGTTAGGTCGCTCCCGGTGTCGAGGTTCATGGCGAAGTCCCTCTTCGGCGTACCGAGGCCCATTCGGACCACGAACTCCTGGCCACTGACGTAGGCTGGGATACTAGCTGCCATGGAGACTTCATGGGTGTCATTTTGAGAAAGAAAAGGTATGGAGAGGAGCCAGTTGACCCGGGAATGGTCTCGCCGGAGAGTCCAGCTAAGAGCGTCGTCGTCTTCCTTGGTGGTGCATGGTTCGTGCCCATCGAGGAGTTCCAGCAGGATTGAGTTTCCGTGCTTCGCACTGCTTTCTACGACTGCAGGTCAACTCGATAAATTTCTAATGAGAGAGAGAGAGAGATTCCTGTTTTTTGAGCTACCGTGGCATGGACCTCATCAATGAAAGACTAGCATCGCAGGAAGTTTTAGATATGAGTTCGAAATCAAATTGGTAGATTTGACTTAAAGAATTGATACTTAGTTTTTAGATACATGATTCAAGTACATAAAGCATCCTAAGTATCCTTAACGACTTAGTAGTGTTAAATAATAATAAAAAAATCTGATCATCTCTACCGCTAACACTGGTCACCCACTGTTTTTTGATGATATGAACTTAAGTTAAAAGTTTTAAGAATTTTTATTGTTTTTTATAGTATGAATATAATTTAAAAGTTGATAATTGTTATTCACAAGCTCATTTTATTAAATATATACTTTTAAAAAAAATCCTAAACTAACTAGAAATTCTCTCTTCTTTTCTTTTTCACTTGTTTTTTTTTTCACCGGTTTTTCTTGATGATGTTGGTTGATTTTTCCTTTCTTTCCAATAACTTTTTATACCCATGTGTATTTTATAAATAAATATGCATATATATACCCATGTTTATACCCATATATATATATATTAGATGATTGATGTTGTTTAGTCATATTTGACCATTACTTTTCAAGAATATCATTATAAAATTTTTACCTTTAGTTATTTTTAAAATCATATTAATACCACCAAAAAATAATAGATAGGCATGAATAGATATATCAGAGTTGAGTAATATCCAATTTTCATATATATGTATATATAAAACCATACCAAAACCCAAACTTAAACAAATTGAGCATGTCCCGTTCAAAGCGCTTGGGTTATGATTGCACGGGTCAAGTCAATATTACCATCCCTAAGAAGCGCATAGGCCAGACCATATTAGAATTCTTCGAACTTTTATACAACTGAAAGTTTTGTCTGCCTCGACTCCAAGCTGATTCTTCAATTGCCACTTTTCTCTGGTTCTTGACAACCGATCGCCTTTATCTCCATTCGTTTTTTCCTTAACTTTTTAACTACAATCATGACTCTTGGTTAAACTCTGCATCACTTCCTATTGGAACCCAACATCGTACTTGTTTAGAAAGGGAAACAAAGATCTCGTTTCGGTTGTGGTTTTACAAAGCCACAGCTACTTCGATTTCAACTGGTCAGGCTTCAGCTACGTTTGGATAATATTCTTTTTGGATTAGGCATGACTTCAAATATATTTAATTTACTTAATGTTCATATGGTAGATGAACATGTTATAAGTGGATTTGGGGCTTTTGATTTGCACTACACTTAATTTCAAAAAGAAACAAAGGTCCACTACTTTGATTCAAAGCAATATGGATTCATCTTCCAATGGAGCATTGCTTTAATTTTAATCCGGATTACTCAACTGACAAGTCGATCAAACAACGCTCAAGTGACAACCAAAAGTGAAGAACAAAGATCGCCATGCGTTGTGATTATAATGGTTTTAAAGGGATCTTGTTTATAATCATCGAAAAGACAGGCAGAGATCATCAGCTAAATTACCTCTTCCCGTCACACTGCAGTTTTCGGGTGGCGGGCGCAGCAGGGATTCTACCGTGATCGTGTGAAAATTTTGCTTGCCGTCTCTCGCGCTCGACTGCAGCAAGAAACATGAAGCACAAACGAGGAGGAAGCTAGAAACAGACGGGAGACGGAAAGGCCAGATCGACGCCATTCTCTCCCTCTCCAATCTCTCTCTGAACGCAACCTTATCATCTAGAGGGGTGTTTGCAACTTCGTCCTAATTATATTTGTTTTGACAGAAAGATCCTTATTTTATCACATTTTACAAATTCGTGGTTTGACAAACGCCTATGATAGCGTTTGCATGGTTTAAAGGTTATATCAGTTTTCAGCTAAAAAAGTGTTTTTAATATGCTTTGCAAATGCATCCAAAGCGTTAGCTTAACGGCAGGGCGCTCTAGCATCATTGCTATTGGTAGATAGTTCGACTCCAAGAGTATGCATGTGTGAATGTGTGTGTTAGACTTTCGCCTCCTCTTGTAAACAAAAAAAAAATGTTCTGCAAATGGCACTGAGAGTGTTAGATCAACTGGCAGGGTCATGTTGAGATCTTTATTGTTGGTCTCCGACCAATTGCAGATTTTTCCGGCCAGCTAATCGGGTTCGGAAACTGTTTGGCCTATTGGCAGCTTGGATTGTAGCCCGACGCATCTATATCCATAAGATCAATCGGACCATTTTGCTATGAACGAGCAGATGTAAGTGCGGATTTGCCGAATGTGAACAAGACACAGACTGGTTCTGTCAATGGATCAAAGGTTTTGGAATGTGTAGGAAATACTTCTGATGTAGATAAATATCACAGATGGCCGGCTTGCTGCAATTCTGTGCGCACTCGAGTCGTACGAGTCAACGTTGCGGTATAATTTCTCCCTTGCATTAAGTCGTTGTCTACAAAAGCTGGATAGAAGTAACAAAGTCGAGTTCGTGGCATTCGGCAAACATGGCTCGGAACTGTGTAAATTTCACTTGGTTATAATGCGACCGACACATTTCAATGAATGCACTCAACTAATTTCTTCAAGAGAACAATCAAAGTCGCGCCTTTCCAAATCCGCAATGAAGTAAACGGTACGCACTGCCCGCAGGTAGCGCTTTAAAAAGAGACGAGCCGTAGGGATGGCAAGGATTCGATCCATGCAACCCTGACCCGAATGAGCGGGGAATGCCCAATCAGGTTCGGATACGGGGATTCAACTCGTACATAATCTCTCTATATATATAGAGAGAGAAAGAGAGAGAAAGGAAGAAAAACTTTATCATCCCTATTTCTAATTTGTTCATTTTCGTCAATTCACAGTATCATTATATTTATATTTTAAAAAACAATGATCGAATATGAGTGAATAAAATAAATAGTGGACAGGATCCAAGCACTTTCTCTTTGAGGAAAAAATTTGTTTAAAATTTCAACCATTGAATTGATGAAATCAATGATTGAGCTTTAATTTAAAATAAAAAATTATATTATTTATACTTTTTGTAGGATGTATTTAATGCAACTAATATTATTTGGTTTTGGGTCGGATCTGGTTCCGGTTGAAACCGTCAGACCTGTTCTAAAACTCGGGGGTCTACTAGACAGTCATTCTTCCATACATGATACTGACATTCAACTGCAAATTCAGATGTGCCCCCCTTTAATTAGTTCATGGGCCTAATGATGTATCCCATTCAGCTAATGTTCAGCTTTGCAGTATCAAATCTTGATATTCACGGCCGACTATGAGGGTTTTAGAGAAGCATAGACCGAATGCCAACATTCGGCATCATACCTTTTTCCAGCACAAGTCTGAATGGCTATATTCGGAGTACTGTATCCAGTAGGAGTGTTTCCAACAACCCATTAATGTACATATTCGGATTCAGATGATTAAGAGATGAGGGCTACTAACACATGAATTCGCAACCCTATCACATTGTACACAAAGAAGACCAACTGCATATGTTAGAAAAAGAGGGAGATTATCCATCTGCAAGAGGTTCCACACACACACAGCAAACAGAAAGAAAAAGAGAGAAAAAGGGGTCAAGACGAAAGCCAACAGACATGAGAAAGAAAAAATAGAAGGGAGAAAATTATTCCTGCCCGCTGCCAACTATTCCAGTGTCTTCGTTCCTCCAGAAAAGAGAGGCTAAGTGCATGTCAATGGGATCCCCAATCAACCAATCAAACTTGCACTTCATTTTTTCTGTACTTTTCATGCTTCATTAATTTGCTGTGTATTTACTTAGATCTTTCCTTCTTTTCTTTTCTTTCATCCTTTCCTAGAAATAATTGAGAACTAGTGGATCCCTTACCTGCAGGCAAATCTAGAATTTTTTGTGGGGTGCCGCGAATTGCCTATTCGATCATTTGAAGTGGGCAAACTGTATATAGTGGTTATAGATTTAATCATCTCCTATAAAACTTTCATTCATTTTCAGAATTTCAGGTGGAAGACGGCCTCACCTTGCCTCATTGTAGATCTGTCACTGTCCTTCCTCTTTTTATCTTCTCTCTACTAATCAATCTTAATTCTTATTGATCGACGACTACCTCAAATACTGTCTTCAAGGATCTTACGGCCATGGGTAAAAAAGAGTAGCAACACTTTTTGTTGCTGTGCCCAATAGGACATTTAGCGTCATTGATGATGAACTCAATCAAGTGCTTCCTGCTATTGTCGTGGGACATACAATCAAAATGAAAAACAAGACTTCGATCAAGTAAAATATACCAAAGTTGAGTACTTTTAGTGACATCAGTATAATAAAAATATCTCATATTTTCCATTTTTTAATATATATATATATATATATTAAAAATGGAAAAATATGAGATATTTTTATTATACTGATGTCACTAAAAGTAATGTGAACATGAACGAACAAGTGCTAGTGTATATACTCATCTCACAAAAATAATGGATAGACATGAGGCATATTCAGTTTTATCCAAAATTTTAAAATTAGAGTATGTCGACCAAAAACAATGGCTTGGTCTAGTTTTAGATGTATATATATATTTGATTCGTCTTGACTTTAGCAAATGACAAACCGACCACCGCAAGAAAGGGAACACATTCTTTTTGCAAAAGCAAATTCCAATTGTGATCACCACGTACTTGCAATCTCAATCAAACGAATATATCCCCTTCAGGCATAGGCGTAATCGATAACCAGTCTTATCAGATTGATTGGCACAAACTAAAACACTACAAACTATTACAGAACATCTTAACTATATAGCCAAGGTTCATTAACCTCTCTCTCTCATTATATATATATATATATATATATATATATATATATATATATATATATATATATATAGAGAGAGAGAGAGAGAGAGAGAGAGAGAGAGAGAGTAAAGAGAGTTAGAAAAGATCAGAAAATGTGGGCAGCTTCAGTTCACCTTTCTTGGTGAGAGGAATAGTGATTTTGCCGAATATGGGGATGTTCATGGAGAGGCCAACTCCCCATTCGTAGTCGATGTCCCAATCCCTTCCCACGTCCTTGGCGATGCTTAGCAGGATGTCATACGGGACCTTGACAGGGATCTCCATGGTCGTTGCCTTCTCAGCCAATATGGAACCAGGATCCGGGATCACACCAGAAGCAATAACTCTGCAAACCACCAATTGCACATTAAATCACTCTAAAAAACCTTATGGGTGTTGTCTATGCATTCAAACCCACTGTATTCGGTAGAAGAGGGAAGACGATAAAGTTGTATGTCAAATGAATATGAGCTGTTGCTGTGTGTGTGTGTGAGGGAGAGAGAGATTTTCTTTGGTCAGTTACGGTGGACTCTTCTTTTCCAACCAGAGAAAGAGCAAATTCAGCGATCTTTAAAGTAATTAAGATGGAAAAGGCCTTAGCTTTTTCCATCCAGATATTTATGAATCAAGCTTATAAGATAAAAACTTTTGTAAGACAATCGATTAGATCAGGCACTTCTTGGTTCTGGTGGTAGCTAAATTCATTATATTGTTGCGAATTCCAGTAGCGTCATAGACCAAACCATGCTTATCGAGGCTGTGTGCACGCACACATGCTAATTCCAGATTCTTCCCCCTTCATTAAGAAACCGTCGGTTGCCAATTTCTGAGCCAGAGACGATTACCCTTTTCGGCTCCGGGTAATCTGAATCTTGCGTGGATGCTCATATTTGACCGGACACATCATAGTTTTCTTTTGAATTTTTGTTTCCGGCGCCAACAAGATCAATCAGAAATCATTGTAGGATATTCAAATTTCGATTGAGAAACCGGCCATATATCATGCAGAGTGATCAAATGTTTCAGATTTGTATTGTAGAAAAAACAGATAAACGTTTTAGGGCAGTACCTATTACCACTTTTGAGAGTATAAGAGATCTCTCCGATGGGGATGTCGTGACCATAAGGGTTGGTGATCGACACCAAGCCCTGGAAAGTAACCGAGTCCCGGCTCACGTTCTTGAACGATACGTCCGTCAGCTCCGCCTCCGGCTTCTTCACATGAGCCAATTTGTCTGCAACGAAGTTCTTCGCCTTGTTCACCAGCTGTGCCATATTTTCTCTCCCTCTCTCTCTCTCTCTCTCCTTCCTTCCCCATTTTATAGGGTTTCACGAGTCAATTAGCCACGCGTATCTCCATGTATCTACGTTTTCGAAGTCAAACTTTTATCTCTTTGGAAATATATAATTTTCTATACGGAGCTTTGCTGCTCAAGTGTGCGGTTCTACGTTACGCCAATTAAGTGCAAATATTGCCAGTTAAGTATCTTTCCAAAGACATACTTTTGACCCCACTCTACAAACATAAATATACTCGATCGATGGTGCCTTCTATGAGTCACGTACTTACGATGACATTTTCCCTATGTCATTTAGGCTATGAAGGATACGATATAAAGGGCGTAAGAATGTCTTCTGTCAAATAATGTCGCCCTCTCACTATTATAACTACTTTAATAAATTTAGTCGGTAATTTTTTGTCATTTAATCTTAAATCATTCTCCTTTGTTTGACATAATATTTTCTCAATTGTCTATCATTTTACCTTTGTCTAACATGACAAATGCCTCATTTTTCTAGAACTGATATATTTATTCACTTCCTTTTGTTGAAATTCTTTTTCGTAATGAATATATCTTAAAAGTAACACTGAGCTTATTGAATTATCTTCAATTTACAACTGATCCTCATCGCGTTAAACACCTTTTTATCTTTTAAGATGTTACAACACTACCAAGAATCCCTCTAATATCATAGATTAGAGCTCTGATACCATGTTGACTAACGACACAAATAATAGAAAATAAAAAAATAATAAAAGAAGTGAAACTTGATATCAAAATGAGGGGCGAAATCTCTCTTTGCAATCGTCCTCTCTCTCTCTCTCTTATTTTATATTCTTAACTTTCAAAATTACAATTAGGATATTAATTTAAAGTTTATAACTTAAAAGACCAAAATACCTTTAAAAAGTAATTAAGAAGACATCTGGCTCCTATTGGATCAGATTCTGCCATTAGGAGCCGATCTATCCAATATACAAAATTAAAGACAAAAATATAAATTCTAGATAGTCTTCAACATAGAATATGATTTTATTTGCAACAAACATTTTCCTTCAAAAGTACTATTCAAACAAAGTAAATGGTACATTTATAACTTAAATGTCTAATGAAACTATTAACTTGTAATAGAGTTGGGCCATTAGGGCTCAGTATGCTCCTAGCGCGAGCCCCTTAGACCGACCCTCAAGGGTCGGTCAACACCCAACGGCTAATAATGTAGTTGTTGGGAGCTACTTCTCCCACTTCTCTCTCTTTCTCTCTCTTCTCACTTACAATAACCTCTATAAATAAATGATGTTGTGAAATGAATAATGAGAGCTTTTTGTGCTCACTTTACTTGTCTGGTATTATAATAATTCGGTTTGTCTTACGTACCAAGTGTTTTATGATTTTTATTATTGAAGATCTTGTAAAATCATTTGTATTTGTGAACATAATTGGCAAGATTGTGGTGCTATTCTTATATGGTATCAAAGTCGGAATGGTTTATTTAGAGTTGCATTAGGATTTGTGTCGACTGTGAGAAGATTGTCAAATTTGGGTATTGTTTGACCAAGTTAGAATAAAAATACCAAAAGTATAATGTCAAAATCAAATTGATTATTAGCCAAAATGTGGATAAAAATTTTGAAGTAGAATTAACATGTTTGATAATGCCTTAGGAAAACCTATTTTCAAGACGATTTTGTCTTTCATATAAATTTGATGGAAAAGATCATAATGCTCAAACAAGATTCCACGAGTATTAAGGATTATCACAATGAGTTTTTAGATCTTTGGAACAAACTTAGAAGTTTTGACAAATTTGTAAAACTTCTAAATAAGGATGAATTTCAATAATACCTTAACAACCAATGCTTTTTCTTATTTATACGGGATTATGAGATAAATTTGAGAACATAATATTAAATTTGATACATAGAATAATAAGACCCAAAATCTATGAGATTTTGACTAATTTAGTTATGAAAAATACTAGATTTAGAAACATGAGAGTAAGTAAGGATGAATTTCAAAAATACCTTGACAACCACTACTTATTTATATGGGATTATGAGATGAATTTAAGAACATAAGATCAAATTTGATACATATAAAGCTAAGACCCAAAAGCTATGAAACCTTATTGATTTAGTTATGGAAGATACTAGATTGTGAAGCATGAGAGACAACAAAGAAATGATACTTCCTACTCTAGACCCAAAAATTATTTGAAGACTTATAAGCCTTCTCACGCTAAAAATAGTGAAGAGAATGAGTAATTCAAGAATACTTTTATGTCTTGGCTAAACAATAGTACGATTTGTTATTATTGAAAAGAGATGACATATCAAATCCACTTGTCCTCTCTTTCTAAGGAGGTTTTCTCAATGTGTCTGCCATTGACAATAAGTAGGAAGTGCTACCATCTAAACTCAAGACCTAGATTGAACAAATATTTAAAGAGAAGGCAAGCATCTCCAGGTCGACATTATCATCTTCTTTAAAAAATCAAGGTATACCATTATTTTTAGATTCCAGTGCTTCTTTCATACGACAAATGAATATAAATTATTAGACAAATATACACAAGTTAGAGCAAAGTATTTACGGCCAATAAAACTCAGCTTGATGTTAAAAATTTGGTAATCTAGAAAATAATTTTTTAAAATACCTCAAGTATGTTTTATACCAAAATTAAACCTTAATATTCTTTTAGATTCTTAAATTTGTAATAATGGTTACATTTTTACCTTTTTAACAAATGGATGTGTGTTGTAAAATAACCTATTGAATAAGGTGATTGGACAACATAAAGAAGATAGTCTTTACTCCATGGATAATTTAGTTATGTCAAATTTTGAAACATGTGAGATTAGTTATAATGATTTTGGACTTTGGCATAAAAAATTGAGGCATCTTTACGTAAGAAAAACAAACAATTATCAATGGATAAAAATTAATAAAAATAATGATTTTATTTACAAAGATTATATTTTTGGCAAAACACATCATGCACCATTTGACGAAAGAATCTTTATCACAAAAAAGACTTTCGAATTAGTGTACTATGATGTTTGGGGACCCACTCCCATAACCTCAAAAGGAGGAGTAATTTATTATGTTATTTTTGTAGATGATTTCAGTCAACACACTTAGATATATTTTTTGAAACACAAATCAGAAGTTTTTATCGAAAGTTTTTAACAACTTTTTGATCTTTCACAATATGATAATTTAAAATTGATATCAAAATCTTAAGAACCGACTCCGTGATGAATATCTTTGAAATGATTTCAAAAACTATCTTAAAGAAAATTGAATTTAGCATAAAAAAAACTTGTACAAAAACTCTCCAACAAAATGGTTTAGTTAAAATAAAATATAGATATATTAGTGAAATTATTATAACTTTGTTGTTAGCAAGTAAAGTTCTTAAATATTTATGGCCAAAGCCACTTTAATTTTCGTATATTTGATAAATAGGATACTATCAACCAAACAAGAAAATTGTTTTCCCGTTGAAAAGCTGTATTCAAATAAACTTAGTTATGACTGGTTAAAAGTTTTTGGATGTAAGTGCTATATTTATACGAATAAAAATGACAAGTTAGGTCCCAAAGCTATTGAATGTGTCTTTCTTGGGTATGTTATTGATAAAAAGAGTATATATGTTATAACCCAAAAGAAGATAACCTTTGTATTTAGAGATATCAAATTCATTAAAGATAGAATCTATTATGGAGAGAGTCACAAAGAACCTAAGATAGTTATATATTTTTTGATGAAATCACACATGAAAAGTTAGATAACAATGAGAAAAGTATAGTCCACTAGAGTATGAACTAGAAATCTCAAAATTAGAGAAGAAATTATAAGACCTTTTGAACATTATTATGTAAGTAAGAATAGAGAAAATGACAATGCCCATAGAAAAAGAATCATAAAACCTTCTTAAAGATTTGTATCTTATGAAATATTTCAACCTTAACATAGAAATCACTTAGCAATCATACAATATTCTTGAACCAAATCATTATGACTAAGTAAAAAATAACTTAGAATAAAGAAAAACTATAAAGGATGAATTAGAAGATCTAGAAAGGAATAATATTTGGGTTATTTTTTCTAAACCTAAAGAAAAGAAAATTATTGGTTGTAGGTAAGTTTATAAGATCAAAACTCATAGTGATTTATCTATTAAAAGGTATAAAGCAAAACTTATAGCTAAGGGGGATTCTAAAAAATATGTGATTTGTTATGAGGAAATAAAGCAAAAACTTATAGCGAAGTGGCCCCTCCACCAGCTTTCTAGTCTCAAAATTAAAGGCCTACTCTCCACCCAAGTAAAATGAATCTTCCGCCACCCAGTGACCAGCCCCTATGGAAATAAAACTGAGAACTTCCATCTGCATGCTACTTGAACAATGACAACACGCTCCCAGCTTCATACTCCACATAGGTTGATAACAAAAATTTCTTTTTCCACACTTCCTTTCCCATCACTTGAATTGCTCAAATCTCACAACTAATTCCAACAATTCAACCCCTACAGTCAAACAAGGATTTGGAGGAAGTCAATAAATCATCTCCCTCAGTCAAACTCCATCACCTTCAAAATGTCTTCCTTAATGCCTATGAGATCAGATTGAAGAACTTCCTATGGATCCACACTGCACTACCATTAGCAGTAGACATCCTCCCAAGCCACACTCAACACATGATCACAACCCCTGAGGAACACAAAAGTGCCAAAAGAGACTTCAACAGGAGCAGCGAAAGGAAGGAAAAAGTCCAAGATTCCTTGAGGGAGCATGGGCAGGACTTGCAAACAGAGAAGAGAGAGTATCCAACAGGATTGTTGGAAAACTGCCGGATGGAGTAGAAAGATGGTTAGAGAGTGGCTTGAGAATTGCCTAAAACATCTTGACTAGGGCCCTAGCAAGGGGGGGAGGTGTTGTGCTCTTTGGTGCCTCTTGCCAGTAACCAATTGCCAGAAAGTTACATGTTGGGAGCGGTATGCTGGAAGGTCGCTTGAGGTCTATCACGCTTGCCGCTTCATTAGCCACATTGTTGCATTCCAAACAAAGCACCTTCACTTAGACGAAGTTCTGTCCAAAAATATCTCAGTAAAGAGTAGTGAATGTGTCTCTGTTCATCTTAGAGAAACTTCTGATTGTGGTGCCCTAAGCACGTCCCAGGAGCACACCTTCACCCTTCGGTTGATGGTGGGTGGAAGATTTTTCATGCTGGATGGTGTGCAAGCCATTGGGATTGGACAAGGAGGCTTATGCCAATTTCGAAACAGGTTTCAAGAAGCAACCAAGTCATCTTCATCTATTGCTGCATACCATAGGAAATCTAAAAGAAGGTTGTTTGGATAATCAAAAGACGGAGATCTCAGCAAGATTCGGCCCTGAAACTGAAGTTATGTTCTAATAAATCTTTTATGATAAGGTGGCGAGACAAGCTTGGAAAATTGCAGTTCAATTTGTAGTGCATGACTTGTAAAACAACAACAACAACTAAGCCTTTTCCCATACTAGACGGGGTCGGCTACATGGATTATTTGTTTTTACATAGCCTTATCATGTGCCATGTTAGCAGTTAACTCATAATAAGCTAGATCATTCTTTATTGTTTCTTTCCAACACTTTTGTGGTCATCCTCTATCTCTTTTAATACTTTCAAAATCTAGTTTTTCATACCTTCTTATAGGTTCTTCTTTTGATCTTCTTTCTATATGTCCAAACCATCTTAAACGATATTCTCTCATTTTATCCTCTATTGGTGCTACTCCTAATTTGTTTCAAATAACCTCATTATGTATGCAGTTTTCTCTTGTACGACCACTCATCCATCTCAACATTTTTATTTCCGTCACAAACATCTTTTGTACATGATGATTAACTGCCCAACACTCATAACCTTGTAGCTTCAGTGTTAAAGGTATGCAAGGGCAAGGAAGCTGCATACATGTTGATGAACCATGTTTTTTTGATCTGTAGGAGGTTTGAAGCATTTGCTGTAAACGGGTACCTAGAAAAAGAATTACACGCCGTTACTATTGGCCATTTTAATTGCCGTGAATGTCACTTTTTCTGATGTGTGTGGACTCCTCCGTGACTAGAAATATTGTGAACTGGTAGGGGTCTGCCTGACTCCATACTACAAATTAAAAAGAAGGGAACAACAAGCTTGAGGCTTGTAAGTGCTTCATTCAAGAAAAGCAATGGAGAAACTTGCCATGTTTATTTTCTAATTTCTAATATTCTGACTTCATTGTGTCCAACCAATTTTTTCATTCATGCTTCTTTATTAATTATTCCATTGTATAATGGCATTAAAATGGAAAATGTGGCACATCCTGCAGTCTTGTGGTTGTGTTCTCTTCTGTGTATTTGCTGCACTTGGTTTCTTGGCCAATATTAGGAACTGCAAACCTGCAAGCAGGATAATCTCTATCCCTTGCATTTGCCTTCTTTTAGGCACTTCTCATTATGTGTTGTGCCTGTATGCCTCAATGAATTATATTTTTTATTGGTATATTGAGGATTATCACATCTAACCAGTATTTTTACCTTTTTACTATATTCATTGTGGAATATAATATTTTGGATGTTCTGTTTCAGGTATCAGAGGAGTCAAAGAGTAGATCGTTGGAAGCTAAAAGTAGAGGGGATGAAGCTTTTCGGAGGAAAGATTTTCTTGCTGCTGTGGATGCATATACACAGGTAAGCTAATCTACGATTTTTGCTTGTTGTCCATGAAGCAGGAATTATAGTTGAAACTAGAGTTCCTGATGATCATAGTTACTCCTAGTTGGAAGTCACGTCTTGAATGCTAATCAGTTCTGATGCTGATACTTCTGCCTTATTTCCACATTGCTACCTCACTTGCTTTTTAGGGAAAAAAATGTTGCTTGCTCACTTGCCTTCAGTTTTGCGCTAAACATGAACAATGCCCCCAACCTTTTATTGCTTATCTGCATAAGTGCCTTGGTGATTCCTAATAAGTGGTAAACCACTGGGGGCATGTTTTGTTCACCTATGAATTTGAATTGCATTATGAAAAATGAAGTTTAACAGTTTGGCAACTTAATCAAACACGATAGAGTAAATAATCGCTGCCATGTCAGGGCCCTAATTTGAACTGAATTCTGCAAACTTGAGAGAATCCCAAGTCTCCTCTTAGGAGGTACAGAAAGTAGTCACTTGAGAGAATGAATCTCTCTCAACTGGATCCCTTCAGTGGCAAATCAAAGGTGCCATAAGTGTACGGAAAAGCAGGCAAAAAAAGAAGAAGAGCGCAGCACTCCCATAATGGCTATTATACTTGCATATGGAAATGGAAGAGTGTAGCCTGGGAAAAAATGTATCCTTCTTTTTTAAGCTTTTTCCAAGATGACATGATACATAAAAACCAACTAAATAAATTTAAAATATGGCATCCTTTTCATTATATAAAATAGCTTCGTCTTTCACTACCCTGAACTTGGTTCATGAGTGTATTTACACTCTGTACGCATTGTTATTGCATATAAAATTCTTTTCTATCTTTGATGGCAAGTGTAGGCGACAGATTTCAATCCAAGAGATGCAACCTTACTATCAAACAGAAGCCTTTGTTGGATCAGGTTAGGGCAAGCCGAGCAGGCACTTTCAGATGCAATGGCTTGCCGAGCATTAAGGCCAGATTGGTCCAAAACATGCTACAGGGAAGGGGTTGCATTACGCCTGTTGCTGGTGAGTGCAATCAATTGTTTTTTCTGTCAACGGTTACTGTTACGTTCTTTTTCTATTTTCTCATTTCCTGTACTGTCACCTGCACAATGGTATTCTTTTTCTGTCTAAAATTCGCTTCCTGGCATTTGAAATTTCTGCAGAGGTTCGATGAGGCTGCAGATGCTTTTTATCAAGGAGTATTGTTGGATCCTGAAAACAAGGAGCTCGTAAATGCTTTCAGGTTTTATTAAGATTGCGTGCAAAATTTTCCTTCATATATTGCTTTCACTAATTGAAGACCACATAGACGTAACCAGCATTTAGAGTTACAGAGCTTGTTGGTTACTGAGATACACATAAGATTGCATTGATGTACCACCATTAGATGGGTCAGGGCATCATCGACAGTCTCACCTGTTACTAGAACAGGTTGTCGTACGAATGTAAGGTCTTCCAAGCAAATTTTTTTATTTTTAGAAACATCGCTAAGGTTGCTTTCTTCTGAGGAAGCATTCCCATGTTATATCTGCACCATTATTACTATCCTTTCCATTCAAAGCGTGATATCATCTTCATCACCTTGCAAAATCTTTATGTATACAGCAATTGCCTCAATTTCACCATTTCTGCAATTATACCGGAAATCCACAATATTGCCTAATTGTTGCTGAAAGAAACGCCGCCCATGTAAGGGATCACCCTTGCATGGCCGGTCTCAAGCTTGAATAAAGTAGGGTTGCGTTAGGCTTTCAACAGCCAGCGTAAAACTTTGTCGGACTTATTTACCATGGATTCTATAAATTATGATAGGGCTACATGAAAACAAAGAATCCATGTAGCCGACCCCATTTAGTACAAGAAAAGGTTTAGTTGTTGTTGTAGTATTGCTGAAAGAAACACATTGAGTCCTAGTGAGTTCAGTTTAGTAATAAGGGCATCTTGGTGCCAGATAGGCAGTCTGAGGATTCTCATGGAATCTGCCTCCTTGAGCAAGGCAATGCACAGTATAGGCCTTTACTCGATTGTTCCAACCCGTTCGGAAGGTGGTTTCTCTAAGTTACTGATAAAAACAAAGAAGCGTGGAAGTTCTTTTCCCCTTTTCTATCTTTGAATATTAGCATATTCATTCTCCACTATTTCTCCAAATGACCAATGCGGGGAAGCTGTTGAAGCTGGAAAAAAGTTCCACAGCACTGCATGACAGGGTTTGGATCAGTTAGATGGAGAAGTATCTCCTTTGGACTTGAGAATTTAGCCAAAGTTTTAAGGAGGTAAGTTTCTCATTGGTGGTGGGGAATGCAGAACCGTTACTCACCGTTACAGTTGAGAACTATAGGTTATTTGCGGCTTTTCTTTTTGGGGTGGCACAACTTTTTTCGTCTTTTGCTTCTTTAAAACATTGATCAGATCAAGTAGAAAAAAGTACGCATTCTCCATTCAATATTTTGTTATGGGCAAAGATGTCAATTGTTTTGGGATCTTGTTCTGTTAATGTCAAGAATTTTCATGTCATCGTCATGGTAAGCTTTTCTTTTCTGGTAAGGTATATGATTGGGTGTCCAAAAATCGTCTTGAACACACCTAAGCAAGCAGCTGTGCGTTGTGGCTGCTGAGAGTGGTGGATCTACATGGAGCTGACAAAATTTGGAAATTTTGAAAAAAATAAGTACCCTATGATGGAACTAGTGGTGAGCATAAATCTGCTATAACCCAAAACTTAACCGAACCAACATTTTTGTTTTCAGTTAGTTTCAGTGTTTGAATTCTTTTTGGCTTGGTTTTGATTTGAAATCTTAAATAAGTTTAGTTATAGAGTTCGGTTTGGTTTCAGAGGATCAAAACAGAGAATAACCAAACCAACAGAACTATATACATCTGGAGTGAAAAAGCTAATGCCAAAATATGGTATTTTGGTCTTTATGCGAGTATTGATTGTATTCATTTATTTGGATCAAGTTTTTCATTGTTTAAACTTTAACTTGCATTGGATCTTTACAAGGGTTTAGGAAAAATAAGTTGTAATGTTAGCCATAGCTACACCGAATATTTTTTTTGATTTGTTTGTGTTCTGTTATAGTTCTTGAATGCTACCTTAATTTGGTTAGTAAGACAGATCGACCGATCGACACATTTCTAGATATAATTATGCCTCAAAATTTTGCTATCCTCTATGTTTGAATATTTGAGCTGTAATGCTGAGCCCACAAATTCGGGTTGTTATATAATCAGTTCATGTCATAATCAACGACCTTACCATAGCTAGGTCTTACTGATCCATATTCAAATCAAACCTACGCCTATTTTGAACTTAAATACCAAATTAGTCATAAACCGATGCCTAAAATCAAGCTTCAACAATATTTAAAATTCAGATGTCAACCATTTTAGCTTGTGCAGCTAAACAAAGGGCAGACCATGCAACTTGGTGCAGACTTTGGCCGAAAACCAGATGCGAAAGCCTTACAAAATTCCGAAAACAACGACCTTACCATAGAGTCTAGCTTTGCCTCATCCACAATCAAATTATCATAATTTTCTGCTCTCAGATTAGATTGAGTTTAAATTTTGGATGTCCATAAATTCTGAAAACAACAACTTCATTATGGTGTAGATAGGCATCTTGTTTTTCCATTTTTGCTATTTTTTTATTATAACTCAGATAATCCATCTTTTAATTGGTTTGGACAACCCGATCTGATATGAAGCTTCTAAGGTAGAGAGCTAGAAACCTTTGACATGCACATATTTCTCTATTGACTTGGTTGGACACCGGAGAAGAGGGTATACAAATTCTTTGCTATTTCTTCCAATCCAAAAACGATGGTTAGTCGCACCGAGAGCGTTAGCTCAATGACAGGGCGCTCTAGCACCATTGCTGGTGGTGGGGAGTTTGACTCCAAGAGGGTGCATGTGTGTGTGTGTGTTAGGCTTCTGCCTCCTCTTGTAACAAAAAAAAGGATGGTTAGTCTGAGATATGAATACAAAAGTTCCAAATTGTTCCAGCTTCATCCATTTCACCAAAGAATCTTAGCTTTTCTCCCCCCTTAACATATTCATCCCTGGATGTTAAAATATCTCCTCTTTTTTTTTTTAGCTCATACCAACTACTGTTGATTATGGGTCAGGCTATGTTAAACCTTAAATAATGCATCTTCTTTCGATTCCGTATAAGCCAATCCCATAACTTTGAGAATTCAAGTCATTTTAAGCATCTCCTGGGCCGGTTCTTTTTTGGGCCAAAGTACAGCAGGAACTAGGCTAGCACCGGCCCATGACAGTAAGGTTGAATTGGGTATTTTTGGGTAGATGGTTCTATCATGTCTGCTGATGCTGGGCCGCTTCTTTTTTGGGCCAAAGTACAGCAGGAACTAGGCTAGCACCGGCCCATGACAGTAAGGTTGAATTGGGTATTTTTGGGTGGATGGTTCTATCATGTCTGCTGATGCCCCATGACTAATATTTAGGCATAGACAAAAGGCAAGGACCATTTGGTTTAAGGCTGATACCTTGGGACAACTTTCTAAATATCCTTTTCTTTTGAACCTTGCTTAGACAGCTCAATAGAGGAAAACAAACTAAATAGTGTTTTCCAGCAATCAATGCATACGATGGCTTGATTTCTTTCATGCTCCTTCCAAGGGGCATTTAGAATATGTTAATTTTATTGCTTTTGATAATATATATTTCTTTGTCGGAAGCTTCATTCATGAAAGAAGCTAAAACCAAAGATAAATACAAACATAGAACAAGGATCTCCCAAAGTAAAAAAATATGAAATCTTACAGTACATCGATCAAACTTGACCACCGCATTGTAAGTACATATTGATCTAACCCTCAAAAGGAACACTTTGTTCTCATTCTTCAACACACAGACTCACACAAAATCCTCCATAAGAACAATCCTATGCAAGAGAGAGAGAGGTTGCGGGAGACAAAATGGCATTCGGTCCCTCTTTTATTATAGACTAATAGAATACTTGCCAAAAACAATTTTTTAAATTTTATTTTATACAGAAACATTGTTACACAGTCAATCTGTTGCAGGATGCTACTCAAATTTCCTCTCTCCTAACACGATCTGCTTACTGTAATACCAATTTCATACATTTATAATCCACCAACTGGTGAGACTAATTAAAACTTCCATGTCTGGCACCCTTAAAATTTGATTCATGCACTCAGCGTTAGCTCACTTGGCAGGTCTCTAGACTCACAAAACATAGGTAGTATGTTCAATTCTTGGGGCGTGCATACCTAGATTAGGCCTTCCCGCTGATATGTATACATATCCTACTGAGCGTCTTCTCTCAGAAGCAACGAACGGGCAATTTACCCATAACAGAGTTAGAGACTGTGCCTTGTTTTCACAAACTTAGCAGTAACAAATGATAATGCATTTACAGGTTTCATGAGAAAACAAATAAAAATAACCTACAATTCGTTCGGTAATGACAATGAGAACCTCATTTGATGGCCATCGGTGAACCATCCTTTCTCTTGATTGTATCAAGCAGTTCGTTCCTTGCACGCAAAATCAGGCTAAACAATATCTCGATCTGCACCTCAAAAGTATCCAAGCACCTCAGTAGAAGGGCAGCTCTTTCCCTCATATCCTCTATCAATATCTTCATCATACGCGTATCATCATCATCATCATCATCATCATCATTATCGTCATCGTCATCATTCTGTGATCTCTGGTCCTCACTTCCTCCATTTTTGCTGCTTGATATATAACTCAATAAACGGCGTACATATTCATTCACGTCGACTACCTCTTGGAAGAGGAGACAGCACACTGCGCTCTCCTTGAGATCTGTTCTCCTATCAAGCATCTGCTCACAGACCTTCATCTGCAGATTTATTAAGACCACTGACCACGCGTATACAGACGGCAACTTCAAACCCAGCATGGACTCGACGTCTCCGTCGATACAGCAACTCAATGTCTTCATAACGAACAGACTCACACTCTTTACACCCTCCATCGCTTTACAGAGAACCTTTTCTTCCTCGCACCCGGATTGCGGCATCTTTTGATCTTTAGGAATTTCGCTTCTCACTTCCTGAATCTCCTCAACATCAACGGTTGGTTTTCTGGCAAATGCCACCCATTTCTGCAAGACATCCTTCCGTGGTTTCTCTAATGAAGGGTCGTCAGCGTCTGGCAGCAGAGAGAAACTGTTTTGATAGATGAGAGAAAGGTTTCGGGAGAGAGTGTTAAGGAGATCGAGAAGGTTTAGAGTGTCTGCCAGGTATTTATCAATAAGATAAGAACCCCATTTCTCAAATGGGTGGTTTATCCCTTTAGCAAATGCTTGGAAGCCATGATGAGCGTTGATCAGGAAGTGCACGGCCTCATGAGCCCAAGACAAGGAAGGGGTAGTCGCCGATCCGATTTCAGCAGCTGAAACCAGCTGCAGGAGCCCGTTCGACAATTCAGCCTCGTACAATTGAAGGCAGGATGATGAAGGCGGCGGCTTGAGCTTGCGATCACCGTGGAGATGGCGTAGACGTTTCAGATGCTTGGATATCCAAGAGCGCCCTTGTTCTAGGCGACGCATATCATCATATCAAATGTAGGGAAACGGTCGGGCAGACAGATGACCATGAAAGAGGTGACATACAGCCGGAGGGGAGACTATAATTCGGCGAGATGCCTCTCATCTTCTCATTAATAAAAAGAAATTCCATCGACTCTGAGAAGCTTCGTTTCATTGACCAAAGAGCCGCGTTGTGTGTGGTTGGGCCTGAGAGGAATGTGGGGTAACCGGGAGGGTCGTTGGATTTGGTTGGTCATTGAGTTTTGATTGATGCATCGTACCGGAACGGCTGTGATATCAACCAACTGGCCGGAATGACTTTCAATCCAGGTAATTGCAGATCATGGGTACGATTGTAAGTTCGAGTATCCGGTAGCTGTAGTAAGACTTACTATGTGGGAAGCCAGACTCGGCTCCGGCAAAAGAATCTAAATAATAACAAAAAAAGACTCATATATAGTGTTTTTGAATCAAAATAATGCAGCTCTCAAATAGAGATCAGGTTAAAGTTTTTATTAAGGAAAGAGCTTTTGAAAACTATAATCGATTCCCGTGGTCTTCCTCAAATAGCTAATTAAATGAATTTTTGTTATTACTAACCATAGCGGGTCCAATACATGTCAAATCAGATCCATTAACACGCCGGTGATGACAGATTCAAAACAGCTGACCAAGCTTGGTCCAATGCGTGTGTGTGAGAGAGAGGGAGGTTAGTGGGTGTGCACCAAGGCCAAGTACATTCTTTTAATTTATTTAAAAAAGTCAATGCTAGAAGAAGAGACTCGGTTTATATTCTCTTTGATATAAAAACACAAATGTGTGCGTCACCAAACTTTGGTGCACTGTAAGCCGTTGACCTTATCTATGTACAAAGTACAATCAAGCAATTCACACGTAGTTTTCTTTGATTATTTTCACATTTAGTTTTCTTCTCTTTTTGAAATTTAAAATAACAAGCGAAGGAATGGCTCAATAGATGTCTTTTCTTATGTGTTATTGTGACACTGACATTGCCGGTTCGAACCGGTCGAATGGAGACTCCCTGGTTCGTTGAGAGTTTTTTACTTTGAGAGACCGGCTCAGAACCAGAATCAGAACCGACGGTTTCAAACCATCATTAAATAAGTAATATATATTTTTATTGTTTAATAACACAAGTTCACTTGGAGCTCAAACGTAGGAAGTCTTTTTACCGTTGAGGTTGGGTGGGAGTTCTCTCAAAAGAGACGTTTGTCTGTTTTGGTTTTGGGGTGGTTTTGGGTTTGAAAATTACTTCTAAGGCGGTTTGATTCTGGTTCAAAGTTCCAGACAACCAGGAATCACAGCTGCAAACTCAAGAAACTCAATCTTTCACGAGACAACTTCCGATCTCGATAGAGAACGCATACAAGTGATATAGAAATTAACTCTATGGCATTGTTCGACCACCTGCTGAACAACCAGCTCGAAAACAGGCTTCTCTCACATGCACCAGCCAAGCTCCCCCTTCGGCTAGTTCTAGCAAGAGGAGTTCTCAAATGCTAAAGTATATTATTGTTCTCTACAAAACAAACCAACACCTTCATATAGACCAGGAGCCAATTAAATACATAAAAGCATTATCACACCGACGCCACAAGACAACACTACCGAGTTATGACACAATCACATGACACTCCAATGGGACACAAGAACACTAATATATATCTACTATAATCGAGAACCAAATCTAATTCTAGACTGAAATGACTCTAAACGAATGTACAAAGATCCAAATGACCCTTGAAATTCAAATAAAGTATAATGCCTTAAGTTCATATCTACATATCATGTGCATGCAGCGTCATTGCCTTCACGCACAAAGGCCTCTTGGCGTGCGGTCCACATCTAGTGACATGACGAAACAATCATTCCTACTTTGTAGACTCATAATTTTTTTCATACATAAAATTGTTTTTTCCTGCCCAATTAAGTTGCTTTTACAACTTGTGTCTGTTACATCCTTTTATGCCCATAAGTTTTAGAGTTTACATCTCTCTCTCTCTCTCAAACACGCAATAAAAGAAAAGGATAGAAAATAGTCTGGCATTGTTAATGGCAACATGGAGAAGGTGGAAGAGCAGACAGTGGTCAAAGAAAGATGACAGACAGTGATCCTTACGAGAGTTTTAACTCTTTAAAATCCCCACATACATCAAGATTCGGTTCGAAGGTTATGTTAATGGCATCTGTGCTGGCAATGAATGTCAGTGGATAGATCTTGTTTTCTATATATTCCATCATGATCATTGAAAGACTAGGCAAATCTTTTGATCCACACAGAGGTTTGAGGCAGGGAGATCCTCTCTCTCCCTACATCTTCATCCTCTGTGGGAGGGATTCTTGGTGGCTTTGGCAAAGGCGAATCAAGAAGGGTTTTTTGAGGGGGTCCGAGTTTGCAGAGAAGCCCCCACATATTTCGCATTTGGTCTTCAGTGATGATTGCTTATTTTTTGAAGGCAAGCAATGTTAAATGCTACACCATCTTGGAAATCCTTCAAATGCATTCTCGAGCATCAGGACAGTTAGTGAATTATGATAAATCTTCTATCTATTTTAGTTCTAGTGCATGAAGAGTTTTGTCGAGAAGCTGTGGGGAGTCACAACCGAGGCATAGTCATAAAGATATCTTGGACACTCAACCATGATTAGCAGATCTAAGAATGACGCGACCCAGGTTAACAAAGATAGAGCATGGAGAAAACCACAGGGACGGAAAGAGAAGCTCCTCTCAAAAGGTGGAAAAGAAGTACTACATTGGGCAAATGATAAGGGGGAATGAGCTTCTGAGATCATCGACTATGATTACCAAGCAAGGGTGGAGGCTTATCCGTCATGATTCGTCATTGGTGGCAAGAATTGTGAAAGCCAAATATTTCTTGCAAGAACATTTCCTCGAATGCAATCCATCCTTCACTTGCAGAAGCTCTGTTGCTAGTCGGGAAATGTTAATGCTCAGATGTCTGTGGTACCCTCATGTTCCTCTTTCAGGCCTTCCGGGTGCTCGTCACGTCTCCTAAGCATTCCACTTCCAGCATACAGGCAAGAAGCTTACAAAGTTGCTTGGTTAAATCAAATGGTAGAGTGGGCAAATGCGGGTTTTAAAGGCTTACTATAATTACAGGAAAATGGGAGAATCAAAGCAATGGAAGCTAAAAGTTCCTCCCAGAATTGGATGTTTTTTAGTGGAGAGTCAGTCGGTAGGCGTAGTACGACTTCGATCAAAAGAAATAGCTATTGAAGGTGGTTGCTATATGTGCAGAGCAGATATAAGAGTCTTTGGAACACTTTTACTGAATATGCTATGAAAATATGTGATTATGGTTTAGTTTTAGATAAGGTGAATGACGTCTGGTCGTCGTTGATGGATCATCGGGTCGGTGCCTACAAGGCACCGTCCTTGTGAGATCCTGTCATACATACTACATCATTCATGACATATAAACCTATTCGATGCTAGAGATAAACAGTCTAAATTCAAAAAGTAAAAGGTGAAAGTTATTTTTTAGAAAAATAAAAAACACAACTTATATTTTTTAAATATTTTACTTAATTTAAACTCTTTATCAAACACCTCCCCTCTCCCCTCTCTCTATATATAAAATAATAGACAGTCTAGATTCAAAATGAAAATTATTTTTTAGAAAAATAAAACAACTTATATTTTTTAATATTTTACTTAATTTAAACTCTTTATCAAACACTCTCTGAATGTTTTAACAAAGTCTAGCAACTCTTTCTTTATATATGGTTATTCCTCCCTCTTTCTCTTTCCTTGTATATATATATATATATATATATATATATATATATATATATATATATATATATATATATATATATATAACTTAATGATCAACCATGCTTTGAAACTGATTGAACAAACTCGAACTGCTGGCATGGTACAGTTTATGTTGTCATGTTTTGGTTTGGTTGTACAAAAATGAGAAGAGATTGTTTCGCACTTAAGCCTATAAGCTTACCATATGAAAGGTGTTGCCTAAGCCGTCAGAATCAATTAATATTAGAAAGAATCTCCTTTTATGGTAACATTAGCATGAAATTGGAAACGTTCTTGAATAAAAAAACTGTCACAAATTTTGAATTCCTAAAAATTTGTTAATTTAGGTTCGTCAACTGACAGACTTCCGGGATTTGTCAATCTATCGACTGCCTCAATAAGGAACTGAATTATGTCCCCATATATTACATTCTCTCTCTCTCTCTCTCTCTCTCTCTCTCTCTCTCTCTCTCTCTCTCTCTCTCTCTCTCTCTCTCTCTCTCTCTCACACACACACACACACACACACACACACACCTAAAGAGCTAAACAAGAATATAGTTGGTTAATCTTTCAAACATAAATCAATAATGTGCTGTTAACAAATTCTTTATGGAGAAACGTCACCCTTTTTTTCTAAAACGGGAGGTCGAAAACGGATATGCACACGCCATGATTCGAACTCGTGCCACGCATCAAGCGAATCGAGAGCCCAGCAAAATGAGCGCATTGGGTGCCACACATCAAGCGAGTTGACAGTACCTTTTATATATATAACTGTTATCATGGCACATAATCGAGTTTGATGGAAATAAAGAATTCTGTGAAAAAGTTTAATTATTGTTATTATATATATAAAGAGAGAGTCTTAGCTGCATAATGCATCTTGGTGCACCATCTTACACCAAAATTTGTACTGTTTGATCTTTCAAATCAATAGTGTAGATTTGAATCATTTTACATTAAATGAGATTACAATGAAGCTAAGACTCTCTCTCTCTCTCTCTCTCTCTCTCTCTCTCTCTATATATATATATATATATATATATATATATATATATATATATATATATATCTATATATATATATATATATATATATATATCACTTTAAATGCAGACAAAACGGCCTGAAATTTGGCAAAAATGAACATATCCTTTATTGAAAAAGGAACAAAGAAAAAGAATATTTAGGACAAAGACTTGAAACCCAATGAGTCAGTGTCTTTTGGGTTTCCGAATATTGTGGCTATACTTTAAAACAAAACCTATAATAAAAAAAAGAAGAAAGAAAAAGATCAGCATTTGGAGAATAAATTTCCACTAGCGTACCTGCTTCGCCAAATAATGTTTCCGCGAGTTATCAAAGCTTGCTGCTTACTGCACTAGGGTTAGCTCATTGGTGGGGTTTGGCAGATGGTGAGTTCGATTCTTGGGGAGTGCATACCTGGGCCTCCCACTGTAACAAAAGGAAGATAACCGCTTTCTGAAAAATTTCCGGGTTTATTTTAGGAAACTTTTGTTAAGTATTGAATATAAAGGACTGTTGAGTTCACGGCAGAGATAGGAAAGGATCACAACCATGGCGGAAACTGTCAAGAAGGGTGTCATCTTGTTGAACCTTTTGTTGGTAGCGTCATGTTTTACCACAGGAAGAGTAGAAGGACGCCAAGCTGATGCACTCCATCGCCTTAAGAAGGCCAAGAGAGAAGGAAGGGTCGAAAGGATCCGATCCTTTCCTGGTTCTGTTGGAGAAGAAGACTTTGATAGTTTGGCTTCGGTGCAGTCTCTCTCTAAGATTGTGGCATCTCCACAAGAGGGACTGAAAGAGGCTGACAGAATCGATAGGTTGCCCGGACAACCGGAGGTAGACTTTGACCAATACGCTGGATACGTCACAGTTCATTATGGAAGAGCCCTTTTCTATTACTTTGTGGAAGCTGTTGGATTCAATAGTCGTTCTAAACCTCTTCTTCTTTGGCTTAATGGAGGTATTCTCATTTAGTTTCTCCCTCTCTCTCTGTCTGTGTGTGTGTGATGCTTGAGATCGGATATTTGTAGGTCCCGGCTGCTCTTCTCTGGGTTATGGCGCCATGGAGGAACTGGGACCGTTTAGAGTTGCTAGTGATGGTCAAACTCTTTACAGAAATTGGTACTCGTGGAATCATGGTACATCTCTCTCTTTCTCTCTCTCTCTCTCTCTCTCTCTCTCTCTCTCTCTATATATATATATATATATATATATATATATATGTGTGTGTGTGTGTGTGTGTGTGTGTGTGTGTGTGTGTGTGTGTGTGTTAGAATATGATGGTATCAACTATAACATGAACCTTATAAGTTCACACCGATGAACATGCAAATCTCTTCATATATATTGAAGCATTATACGCGGTCATAGGCGAACATATATTTTGAATGTGGATTTGTGCAAAACCTATTTTCCAGATTAATAGATCTTGTATAAGTATGTGCTGATGATAAGTATTTTCTGCGGGCAGTTGCAAACGTTTTGTTCTTGGAGTCACCAGCAGGAGTGGGGTACTCCTACTCGAACTTCTCCGACGATTACAAAAGCTTCGGGGATCGCCGGACGGCGTTGGATAACTACGTTTTTCTCGTGAACTGGCTGGAGAGATTCCCCGAGTACAAGAAGAGGGACTTGTACATAGCTGGAGAGAGCTACGCCGGGAATTACGTTCCGCAACTCGCTCATCTCATTCTTCAGAACAACAAGTGGGCCAAGAGAACCGTCACAATCAATCTCAAAGGAATCACTGTAAGCCTCTTAATTAATTAACATGTTTCTGCGACTTGAAGAAAACATTAGTGAAATAAAGTATTTCTTGTATTTTTGCTTTTCGTATGACAGATTTTTGTATGAGTGACCTGAAATTTTGCAGAAAAATATTATTCTTGTAAAGAACAGTTGTGGAAATTCTTGGTACTATGTACTAAGAGTAATATATAGCAATAAATATATCTTAAGGATCACGAGGATTGTCGGTAAGAATCGTTTTACTGCACTTTAGACTCTCATATCCTTACCAATGTTTTGGTGCTCGTGCATGATTCTAGATCGGCAATGCTGTGCTGAATGATGACTCAGATGACAAGGGAATGTATGACTACTTCTGGACGCATGCATTGATACCTGACGAGACGATCAATGCCATCCACGAGAACTGTTTTCCCGCACACACACCAGAAGAGTATGATAAGTGCAAGGATGAGCAGGATAAAGCGTGGGGCTTCGTAGATACTATTGATATCTACAACATATATGCTCCATTATGCCATGATAATGCCACGAAGAGGCTGCCCTCATTGGTCTCTCTCTCTCTCTCTCTCTCTCTCTCTCTCTCTCTCTCTCTCTCTCTCTCTCTCTCTCTCTTTCTCTCTCTCTCTCTCGCCTAACACTGGGTTTTACGTTGGTTTAGGCAAATTTCGATCCATGCAGCGGTAAGTATGTGGAGAACTATCTTAATCTTCCAAATGTCCAAAAAGCTTTTCATGCAAATGTCTCAGGCATCATCAAGTATCCTTGGGCTGCTTGCAGGTATACACATATATATTCACTTTTTCCTTTCAAACTGAATTATGACTTCTTCCTTTCTTTAATTATATGACTTACGTATATATGTATGTATATATATATATATATAGAGAGAGAGAGAGAGAGGGAGAGAGAGAGATTCTAATAGCAATGTTCTTAAACTGCAGTGATACGCTCACTAAATGGACTGACAGCGCAGACACGGTTCTACCTCTTCTTCGAGAATTTATGGACTACGGGCTAAGCGTGTGGGTGTTTAGGTAAGTGGATACAATTACTTTTAAATTTATGGACTACGGGCTAAGGGTGTGGTTCCTTTTAGTATGTTTTAAACCAAAAAATGATGTCAGAATTAAGGAAAATCGGTTTATGGTTTTTGATGGTGGATACAAGAAAGACCCATTTAAAGCTGTCTATTTTCATATTTCTCTTTTTAATTACTATAAAATTTCATTTATTGTGATTTTTAGAAATTTTTAAAATTTTAAAACAGAGTCGAAGGGAATTAAATGGATCTGTCCGGCTCTCTAGACCATTTGTAGAAAAGGTTCAATTCAAATACCCAATTTCGGCAACATTAATGC
Source organism: Brasenia schreberi (assembly GCA_036023115.1). Taxonomy (NCBI): domain Eukaryota; kingdom Viridiplantae; phylum Streptophyta; class Magnoliopsida; order Nymphaeales; family Cabombaceae; genus Brasenia; species Brasenia schreberi. The sequence continues at coordinate 2,476,616 of JAYKKT010000066.1, forward strand.
TGAAGGAGATGGATTAGTTGTTCTGTTAAAATTATGGAAAATTAAAATAATTGTCAAGAGTTTTTGTTGCACTTTTTTCCGTTTAAAATGATAACTAAGAAATTGGTAATAGTTTGATAAAGAGAGGATTTCTTGAGATCATCTAAAGGATGAGTGCTGAAATCTTGAATGAGTATTCAAAATTACTGGCGAATATTTAAAATATCATTTAGAACAAATTTGTATAATTGATGACTATCTCAAATTTCATAGATTTCCTCTGCAGGTAGAAACTAAGGACAATTGTTGTTTGTCTAACATTACGTTCCATGTGCAGTGGGGATATTGATGGTAGAGTCCCTGTGACATCCACAAGGTATTCTTTAAGCGAGCTGAAACTACCCGTGGCCACCAAATGGTACCCTTGGGCCTTCAATGGAGAGGTACAAGATATACGGAGACAACGTTATTCAACTCTCTCTCTCTCTCTCTCTCTCTCTCTCTCTCTCTCTCTCTCTCTCTCTCTCCACGATGCTTGGTCCTGAAACCTCACATCATTATTGTCACCGCATAAAACTTCGTGTTTTACAGAATTTTAACTGAAACCTTGATTATCAATTTAAATGAGGACTGCAAATTTTATTGAAAATTATTTAATAACCAAACACCTAAAATACTCAATAGTGCATGCTTCCTTTAATAAGGTATATAGGCGAAAGCCCTCTCCACGTTCATCCTTGTGTATTTACTCAACAATACTAGAGTGGATCAATTTATATTAAGCACTTAACTACTTCATACACACAAACACTCATATGTATACATGTCTGTGTGTGTTACTGTGTAATTAGTATTGCCGTAGAAAATGTGAGCATCCCACATTTGGTGCATGCGTTTCTGCACATAGATATAACTGAAGAATGCATGACAGATCAAACAAACATGTAAAATATTGCAAGGGGAGTCGGATTATCGACCAATTTGGGTTTGCTTTTGCCTGCAAATCGACACTGATGTCATGGTCACACCATTTTTTGGTTACCATGCATGCGTTTCAGTACAGAGATAACTGAAGAATGCATGACAGATCAAACAAACATGTAAATATTGCAAGGGGAGTCGGATTATCGACCAATTTGGGTTTGCTTTTTGCCTTCAAATCGATACTGAATGTCAGTCACATCATGTTTTGGTTACCATGCATGCGTTTCAGTACATAGATATAACTGAAGAATGCATGACGGATCAAACAAACTTGTAAAATATTGCAAGGGGAGTAAGATTATCGACCAGTTTAGGTTTTCTTTTGCCTGCAAAATCGATATTGAATGTCAATCACATCATATTTTGGTTACAAAATCTGAATTGCAATTGAGCTTGGTCGGAATAAACCCAAATCTGCACTATTACATTCATATCAGAATCTAATTTCTTGCTTCAACATGTTAGCATTCTTTTTCTTCCTCATCGTGTGTCTTTTGTTGCAGGTTGGAGGATACACACTTCGATATAAGGGCAATCTGACATTCGTAACCGTCAGAGGAGCAGGCCATGAGGTTCCCAGTTATCAGCCAGCCAGAGCCTTATCTTACTTGGAGCATTTCCTTCGAGACACACCCCTCCCTCTTTTTGTTTCAGATAATTAGATTAGTTTAGCATGATTTTTTCAAAGAAACTCGGGTCATTGTTAATAATCCATCGCCTTTGTGGAAAGTGGTTATTAGACATATCAGTTATGTGATTAGAATTTGATTTATCATCAAAGTAATTTGAGAGAATTTTAGTCTATCACCTGCTCAGAATTGCAGGCGACTCCCCAATTTGAGGTAAATTCAGATCAATATTCCAATCACTCATTCAATAATTGAAGAATGAAGTTTGTTGAATACAGATCCTTGTGGGTTATGGTGGATCTACATCGAGGGATAGGGGGCAGTTGCCCCCCGAAATTTTGAAATTTTACAATGAACATATATATATATATATGATTGAGATTCATGATTCGCCCCCTATGTTACCCCTCTAACACTATCTCTAACACTATTTTCTAGATTCTCCACTCCTTGTGGAGATACTCAAAGTATTTAGGCAAGACAGTAAATAATTTGAATTCTTTGGTTTATGAATCCAATCTGAATTCACATTCTGAACTTTCATCGAGTTGGATTAAGTGCTGATGATAACCATCTTCTTCCAACTCTACGAGTGGTCTTGGTCTTCTTCGAATGATAGAATTTGTATAATCAAGATTAACAAATGGTATTATGAATGTAATATTTGGATATTTAAGTTGATATTGGCAAAAAAATCATGAAAAGTATTATTCGATTTCGACTTGAACTTCAGAAAAATTAAATTTGATTCAACTAATGACTTGTAAGCTCCGCCCATGTTAGGGATCACCCTTACATTGTCGGTCCCAAGCCCAAACAAAGGAGGAGGGTTGTGTTAGGCTTTCGACAGCAAACGTAAAACTTTGTCAGACGTTTATACTATGGATTACACAAATTATGAGCATTGTTTTGGGGCATCCCCACCTAGCAACAAGTTGTAGAGCCCGAATGCAGTGATAAGTAAGCAAGGGTCACTTATTTTTATCCGGATGTAGTGAATCAATTGCATAGAGGGTTTCCACATCATGGACACGTGTGGATAAAGAAGTTAGTCCCGTTACATTGCCGCCCGAATGTGAATGTGGTGAATAATTTACAAAGAGGGTCTCTGCATTTTCAATATAAACGTATACAGGGGGTAAGAAAGCTAGTCCTAGATAATAAGATTTGTATTGATTCTTTGAATATCATAACATTATCCGATAAGCTAATGGAGGTGGTAGATACTATGATTTTGAGAAAAATTCATATTTTATGTTTATAAGAGACAAAGTGGGTTAGAGAAAAAACAAAAGAGATAGAAGATACAAGTTTTAAATTATGGTACTTAAGTAAGGAAAAGGCTGGAAACAGAGTTAGTATTATCATAAATAAAGATTTCAAAGACAGTCCAGTAGACATACAACGATATGGTGACCGAATCATGATGTTGAAATTAGTGTTAGGAGCACAGGTTTTGAATATAGTTTGTGCTTATGCCCTCCAAGTAGGACTAAAAGATAGTATAAAGACAACTTTTTGTGAAGAGTTAGATAAGGTAATTGAAAGAATTGCACAAATGGAGCAACATCGACTTTTAGTTATGGATTTACAAATAAAAAAGTGAACAAAGAAGAAAAGAGTGCATTGAGCTATTCGAACTAAATAGTGAAACCTCAAAAGCAAAAAAGAAGATATATTTAAACAAAAAGTCCTTCAAGGAGATATATGGAATTATGTTGGTACACCTTGTGATATGTGGAACAATATGGTTATACAAATTAGAAAAGTGGCGAAAGATGTGTTAGGTGTATCTAAGGGAGGTGTACAGGGACAAAAAGAAGCTTGGTGGTGGAGTGAAGTAGTGCAAAATAAAATCAAGGCAAAGAGGACATGTTACAAAGTATATTATGCTAAGAAAACCAGTAAAACTTTAGAGGCTTATAAGAAAGCAAAGAAAAAAGCAAAAAAGGCCATCAGTGAAGCAAAAGCTAAAATTTGAGAGGATTTATATAAAAAACTCAACTCAAAAAAGGGTGAAACAAATATTTTTATGATAGTTAGAGTTAGAGATAAGAAAACTACATATCATAATTATGTTAGATCCATCAAAGATGAGAATGAAAAAATTCTAATGGTAAATGATGATATAATAAATAAATGAAAAAAATATTTTTATAAGTTTTTAATAAAAATAAAGATGTTAGTATTAGCTTAAGAGAGTTAGTCAAATCACAAAAGTATATAAACCATAATTTCTACAAATGTATTCAAAAGAATGAAGTCAAAGAGGCTCTTAAACATATGAAGGGTGGTAAATCGGTAGGACCAAACAATATTCCTATAGAAGTTTAGAAAATACTAGGAGAAATAGGAATCACTTGGCTCACAAGACTATTTGATAAGATATGGAGAAACTAAAAGATGCCCGAGGAATGGAGAGCGAGTAAACTTATACTCATATATAAAAATAAGAGAGACATTAAGAATTGTGCGAATTATCGATGAATCAAGTTAATGAGTCATATTATGAAATTATGGTTAAGACAAATATCAAGTAAAATAGAGAATCAATTTGGATTCATGTTAGGCAGATCTACTGTTGAAGCAATTCGCCTTTTGAGACGTCTTATAAAACATTTTAGAGCAAAAAAGAAAGACTTTCACATGATATTTATTGATGTATAAAATGCTTATGATAGGGTACCGAGGGAGGTTCTTTAGAGAACCTTAAAAAAAAGAGGTATCCCATTGGTATACATAAACCGTAAAAGAGACATGTACAATGGTGCAAAAATATGTGTGAGGACTCATGAAGGAATTATAGACTTCTTTGAAGTTAATATTGGGTTACATCAAGGATCAACTTTAAGTCCATACTTATTTATAATGGTGATTGATGAATTAACAAAACACATTAAAGATGAAGTGCCTTGGTGTATGTTATTTGCATATGGCATTGTGCTAGTGGAGCGGTCTAAGGAAAAAGTTTATAGAAAATTGGAACTATGGAGAGGAACATTAGAACGTGGCTTCCGACTTATTATAACAAATACAAAATATATGGAATGTAAGTTTGATCATTTGATTACTTCAGAAGATATAGAAATTAAAATTGGCATACATTGCATTTCCTAAAAGGAAAGTTTTAAATACCTAGGGTCAATTTTTCAGAGTGATGGAAGAATTGATGGAGATGTTACATATAGAATTAATGTTGGTTGGTTAAAATGGAGAGGAGCATCAAGTATTCTTTGTGATAAGAAGATACCATTAAAGTTAAAAGGTAAATATTATAGAGTAGCAATTAGATATGCCATGTTTTATGGTTATGAGTGTTGGGCAACATCTACAAAAGATGTCTGTGACAAAAATGAAGATGTTGAGATGAATGAGTAGTCATATAAGAAAAGACCGTATATATAATGAGGTTATTAGAAACAAATTAGGAGTGACACCAATAAAGGACGACCACAAAAGTGTTGGAAAGAAACAATAAAGAATGATCTAGCTTATTGTGAGTTAAATGCTAACATGGCACATGATAGGGCTATGTGAAAACAAATAATTCATGTAACCGACCCCGTCTAGTATGAGAAAAGGCTTATTTGTTATTGTTGTAATGACTTGTAAATCAACTTTTCCCAATATAATTAACCTTAGTGTATAATCAATATAAAATTGTTTAGACTATTGAATCTCACGATTCAAACAACTTTTTAGTTGGAGTCCAAATAGATAGTACATATTGCAGCCTACCATGTGCAATACGAACACCAAACGAATCCAACACGACACAACCAACAATATTTGGCAAGACATTACACAGTAGATAGCTTGAAACAACACGAACACGTTTAGTGACACGAGGTTTGGACATGATTCGCATCAATGTTTTGGATCTATCTTACAGGTCCCATGTAGACGCAACCCGACCCGTGGGACCTGAAGCGGCCTAACCGAGTCTAACAGTCCGATGAACAGCTTGGGGCCGGTTCCTTGGAACCCGCAGCGAGGTTGAAACTTTGATGCAATGGCAAAGCCCCAAGAGGGATTTTTCTCTTATTGATCCGTCAACTACGATGGCCTCCGAAGGGAATCCATACGATTGTCAATAGCGATGCCTGCTGGCCTTGTCCATTGACAATCCAGCTCTACCAACCTGGGGACGAAGATGATGGTGGTCGACCCAACTGCGTTGCTCTCCCAATCGGGTGTCGCCTGTGTCCGCTGGTAGGCTCCTTGATGCCGTGACAGGATCTCTCTTTCATGGCCATTTCTGCTGTTTCCTAGCCCCAATGGTGGCTGAACGTGGTCTCACCGAACCGCCAGATTCCCAATTACACAGACGACCGGGCATCGCCACCAATCAGGGGCTGATGGCCGAAGCCTAACACACACACATGCACCCTCTGGGAGTGGAACTCCCCACCATCAACAACGGAGCTAGAGCGCCCTGCTGTTGAGCTAATGCTCTCGGTGCGGCATCCTTCTTCATTTGTCTTGACCTCCTGGGTGCGTCCAGGCTGGTGTGGTTCCATTATTGGATCTCGATTGGTTTTAGGTCTGGATTCAGTTCTTGGCTGAGCAGACCTCAATGAGTTGGATCCACGTTTTGGCTGGTGAGATCGCGGTCTGGATTCGTGGAACCAAACTGAACCAGGAACCAGTCAAATCAGATCCAGAACTGGGGACCACCCTATTCGGTACTTCCATGGAACTGGAATCGGGCAGAACCAGAACCCTTTGTTCAAAACGGCTAGCTCATTTTTTCATTTCAAATCGTTTTAGGTTTTGTTCTTTCCAGTTCCAGATAGTTTAGGACTCAAACCAAATCCAAAACTGACTGATCTGGATTATGTTCTACCTCTTGGTTTCAAGGAAACCGAAACTTACGGTTTGGAACTGTCGTTCGTGGTTTACCTAGAACCGGACATGTCTAATTCCGTGAACGCGTTACGCTCTTCATATTTTTTTTTTGCACCCAACTCATTAGACTAATTCTATAATGAAGGTAATTTAGCTTAATTTGGGATTTGATGTTCTTGTATGCAAGTTGGCCTGCTACTGATAAGAAGGGGTTGTCAACAACAAAGGCAAAAGTCTACGATGTGAGAAGTTTTTGTCCTCGTTAGGCTCAGATCCAAACACAGGAATGGGCCATCTTCACCACCCTAACTCAGGGAATCTGAACCAGCCAAACCAATACAACAAGACCTTCCTCTTGTACAGTGGCATGGGCCTTATGTGTGTGGGTGTGCACGTGCATGTGCATGTAGGGTTCGCAGTTGGCAATGGGGATTGAAAAGTGTTAAAACCTGCTTTAGACCCAAACCCGAAATGAACCCGAACCTGATCGTGGGTCCAATTTGCCACCCCTACACATGGGTGCAGGATATCAGATCAAGTCCATTTGAGATTAAGAAAACTATTTGCGTGTTGGATCAAGATTTGGTTGCGACGCGTCGTTTGCTTTGTGTTCTTGAGCTTGCGGAAATGTAGAAATATGGGCCATGGTTTTAAATCCAAATATTGATGATTTGCTTAATATTGATTAAGGTGCTTAAAATTGTCAAAGCCCAGTTCTTATTCTAATTATTCAGATTAAACGACATACATGGATGTAGACATCACCGGGTTGTAACTGGACCAGTGGTTTCAACCTTAACCGAACTGGGACCAAGATCTAATCGAAACCAAATCCAATCAAACTGGGTCCCGAATTAAGGACCCTCGGTTCGCATACGGCTCCACCTTCTTTGAAGCCGGTTTCGATCATTAATTTATAATTTTTTTTAATTTTTTACTTTTTTTTATGTAGTTAATGGTTTGGAACTAGAACCAGAATCAGTCCTATCCTAGTTTGGTTCTAGTTCATGAGTTTTATATATGGGGCATGTATCTTGTTTGTGCGCCGCATAAAAGAAAAATATCATATAGTAGACATGATCAGTTTGGATCGTTCGGGTTGAAACAAAATCGAATCAAGAACCGGAACCAGTCAAACAGGACCCAGAATTAAGATCCACCTGGTATAGTTCTGATTTCATCGGGTCAGAATCAGACCAGTTGCTTCAAACCGTCCGTTCCTTTATTCTTTTTAAATTCTGTAAATTTTAATAAAATTTCTCTGTTTCGAATGCTTTCGTACCGATTCTGTTCGAATTCTCCGTTCCAACCAAACTGAACCACCGGTTTCAAAAGGTCGGTCACCGGAGTTTTTAAACTTCAGGCTCCGGTTCGCCGGACCTGGAACTCGATTCTGCCATACGTAGTAACTAACACTAAAATATTCGACTTGGCTAGGGCCAGCACACCAGGCTCAAGGGGACAAACTCTGCTTTACCACAGCCCAATTGTCTTTGGGCACGGAAACCCACCAACTAGGTGCAGTCAGAGGCTTGTTTCCGTGTCAACGGGTCGGGTTTAACCCTAACCAGTTCATTCCGATCCCGTCAACAAGATTCAACTAGCATATAAAGCCTGGGATCTTTTAAAAAAATCTTTTCCTCAGTCCCAAAACACAAAATTTCAATGAAAAAAAACATTTTTTTACAAAATCTGAAACCCAATGCATGGTTTTATTAATGATACATTGTTTATAACTCAGATCTGTTTTGAGTACAAACCTTCAAATTTCAGATCTAAATCCAGATTCAGGCTTACATAGATACATAAATTAAGTTCAATACTTAGTCGTTTTCATCATATAAAACTTTCTTAGCATCAAATAGAGAATGAGGTTTGAATTAATACTGTGTTTGATTAATAGTTATTACTTTAAGTTTTTATTTAATTAACAGTTAAAACCTTAAGTTTCTCTGAAATTTTCTAAAAGAGCATTGTTTGACAAAGCTGAAGTGTTTTTAGTTTTTTCTTTTTTTTTATGAGAGGAAGCCGAAGCCTAGCGGACATGCATTCTTTGGAAATCGAATTTCCCACCAAGAACAATGGCGCTAGAGCGCCCCTGCCGTTGAGTTAACGCTCTAGGCGCAAGCTTGCAGGCAAGTGGGCACTCAACTGGTTGACTAGCACGCAGTCACATCTCATTTATAAGCCGATCGGTTCGAATCTAACGCCACTGCATCAACATGAACACATGGAAAAGAAGAAAAAGATGTAAGAAAGGAGGTTTGCCAACAGGTGGATCCTGTCACCACAAAGCAAAAATGTCAGGCAGGCAGAAAGAAGCTTCCGGCAAAGAAATCCTTGGATACCATCGTTGGCAAAAGTATAATTTCCTTCCTACCGTTTGAAGAAATTATTTTCCCCAACAAAGGAAAAAAAAATCGTTGACGAACACCACAAAAGATTGGTAGCCATTAAAGACATGAGATGAGAGAGAGAGAGAGAGAACGAATCCTGTATCAAAATAGGGTGATATCGTGTTTTGATATGATAAAACTGGTTAGGAAACAAGCTTGCGTCGGGATTTTACAAAGAAAAAGCCAAAAGAAACTGATCTTGATGGAGAAGAGATCTACAATGCAACCCAGCCACCGGGCAACGGCGGAGAGAGACAATCTCCGAAAAACTCCGGCGAAGCAAAGACATCGTCTGGGAGTTCCTGTAAATCCACAAATAGGTCCCCTTCTTCCTCTCCGATTGATCCCATCGTAATTTCCACCTCATCGTCGGCTACCGGTGTCTTGCTGGTTTCTTCCATGGTAGAGGTCAACGGCGTCGTGGGTGACAAACCCCCGAACGATCCGCCGCTACTCGTTGTGGCCACCAGTGGGTTCTCTGGGCTCTTCTGGCGGGTACTTCCTGCAAGAGAATTCTTGTGGTTCGGTGCCGGATGGTTGTGCTCCGACGTGTACGTTATGACGAACATAGTAGGGTCCGTCTTGCTTCTCTCCACCTGTTTCCTCGCTGAGCACCCTTTTGAGCTACTGCAACGATAGTATCCTCTGTTTTCACACCAACAAAAACTCCGTCAAGATTTCTCCCCCAAAAGAATGATGAGCAGTCAATCATTACGCGTTGTACCTTGGATAAGGCGACCCCTTGATGGGTTTCTGGCCGTACTTTCTCCACGACCACACATCCGAAGAAAGCCCTTCTGCCGAAATATGGCACACCACCTTCTTCAGTTGATTCTTCCTGCAAAATAGTGTGCAGATTTTGCATGAATAAACTTTTTTATAGAAGCACTGCTGCTGATTCCTTGGAGTAATGAAAGTTGGAAACTAAGATTTGAGGGAAAACGTTGTGAATTCGTTCTTACCTTCGCTTTGACCGGTGCTGGGATGACTTAGATGAAAAGGAGAGAGGTTTATGCTTGTTGTCTCTTTGGTGGTGAAGGGAAGAGGACGGATGGACATTGGAGGAGTAGAAAGGCTTCCAGAGATCGTCCAGTTCGAGGGATTGAGAAGAAGCTGAGAAGAGGTCGCGGAACGGTTGCTGACCGGCGTCGTCTAAGAAGAAGAGGCTGCAGAGTGTCTCCGCCGGAGAATCATAAGAGGAAAAGGAAGGCGCCGCCTGAAACGCCGCGCCGCAATACCCACGCACCACCGCGTGCAGATCCCAGTCCTCCTCCATACTTTCCCTTCTTTACTCTTTGGCTGAGAGCTCTCGGGAAGAGAGAGAGGTGCAGCGGCAGAGAGGACAGCGCTGACTTTGCAAAGCAATAAGTGCAAGGCTCTCTTTTTCTTTTCGAACACGCGTGAAGAGATTTAATGGATTGCTCTGTTCTTTTATAATCGTTGAAAATGGTAGGGATGATTTTTGGTTTGACATTTTTCCAAGTCAATGCCAACAAACAGCCAAAAACTGGCCAGCCCTGTCCACGTACGTCGTCTATCTCTCTCTCTCTCTCTCTCCATTACCAATTAAAATAAATGAAGAAGATACTGTACTCTCTCGGCCTTCCATGGAGAGCTTCCTATTCTTTCTGGTTCATCGTTTGGAAGAACTCGCTTAACAAAAGGATTTCCCTATTCTTTTCCCCGTTTTACGTTCGCCGGGATTGAAGTTATTTTCACCGACTTTTGCATTTCCCTCTGACTTTTGCTACGGTGCTCGTCTCTCTCTCTCCCTCTCCGCGTCGGCATGCGCCGACGCGTCTATGCTCTCGTGACCTGGTGGGGACCACGTGCTTTCTTACACGTGGTAGCGAAGGAGCCCCTCTCTAGCACGAGAGCAGCGAGCGGTAGTGGGCCCCGATGAGCTCGTGACGTCGTTAGGGTTCCGTCTCTAATCACAGCCAGCGAGATATCCGTGTAAACAGCGTTAGTTAACTGACGGTGGTCTTTTGGATCCTCGGATCCTCCAGTGTGGGGGTCTCCGGTTCCGGATTTTCTGAAACCAGGAACCGAAATCGGACCGGTTTTAGTTCCGATTTAGAAGAACCGTTCCGATTTGAGTATTAAAGTTTAAACCAGTTGAATTCAGAATAAATTATTAAAAAAATTTAGTGATACCATGAGTACTTTGGAAGAAGTCACCCATGCATGACCGGTCTCAAACTCGAATAAAGGAGGAGGATTGTGTTAGACTTCTAACAACCAACATAAAACTTTGTTGGACTTATTTACGATGGATTCTATAAATTATGATAGGGTTGTGTGAAAATAAAGAATTTATGTAGCGACCCCATCTAGTATGAAAAAAAGCTTAGTTGTTGGTGTTGTTGTACCATGAGTGCCTTGGAGTACAACAACAACTAAGCCTTTTCCCATACTAGACGGGGTCGGCTACATGGATTCTTTGTTTCCACAGATCTCTATCATGTGCCATGTTAGCAGTTAACTCACAATAAGCTTATATCATTCTTTATTATTTCTTTTCAACACTTTTGTGGTCCTCCTCTACCTCTTTTAATACTTTTCAAATTTAGTTTTTCATACCTTCTTAAAGGTTCTTCTGTTGATCTTATTTCTATATATCCAAACCATCTTAAACGATATTCTGTCATTTTATCCTCTATTGGTTCTACTCCTAATTTGTTTCTAATAACCTCATTATGTATACGGTCTTTTCTTGTATGACCACTCATCCATCTCAACATCTTCATTTATGTCACAAACATCTTTTGTACATGTTACTGATTAACTGCCCAACACTCAGAACCATAAAACATTGCAGGCCTAATTGTTGCTCTATGATATTTATCTTTTAACTTTAATGGTATCTTCTTATCACAAAGAATACTTGATGCTCCTCTCCATTTTAACCAACTAGCATTAATTATATGCATAACATCTTTATCAATTCTTCCATCACTCTGAAAAATTTACCCTAGGTATTTAAAACTTTCCTTTTGGGATGTAATGTGTGCCAATTTTAATTTCTATGCCTTCTGAGGTAACCAAATGATCAAACTTACATTCCATATATTATGTCTTTGTTCTACTAAGTCGGAGGTCTTTGCTTTTTAATGTTTCTTTCTATAGTTCCAATTTTCTATTAACTTTTTCCTTAAACTCGTCTGCTAATACAATGCCTTGTAATTCATGTTATAAGCCATGAGTGTCTTGGAGTGTTGTAAAATATTGAACTAGTGGTTTGGAATGAATCGATTCTGAACTCAGTTTCGGTTGGAACCGCCCAGATGATTTCAATCCAAGCCATGTTTATATGAGTCCGTGTCTGACGCATGAAAGCTCATATTAGAACGGATGGGGACACAAACGGCAGAGTCGATTAACGGTTTTAGGTACGAGAGTAGGTCCCCGTGTCAGTTCTTCGGGTTGGGCTTCCCATCCTCTCCAAGAAGCAGAATCAGTGAAAGCTTGGGCTGGATCTTCTTTCTTTCGGGAAGGCCCAAACCCATCCTAACATGGCACCACACCAAAAGTACGAATAGAGTTGAGTCAGTGTGCACATGTCCTGGTTAGAATGCGATCCAGGTCCAGACTTGATCCAATAAAACAAATAAATCGTACTCAAATCATACAAGAAAAAGAATTTTGTTTTTTTTTCTTTTCTTTTTTTTAACAACAGAAGGCCGAAACCTAATACACACATGCACGTACTCCTAGAATCTGCGATGGAGTCGAATTTGCAATTGATCAAGGGTCTGAATCCTGCCAGTTGAGCTAACGTTATGGATGTTTTTTTCTTTTTGTATTTTTATATTCGAATTTTCCGGTCACGATTGATTTGAATTGGATCTGGATCTGGATCTAGTGTAAGCTTTTGTCAAATTTATGCCAATACTAGCTCATCTTGTCAATTGACATTTATTTCATAGAGAGCTCTTGCAAATGTTTGCGGGTGGTATCCGATCTCAATAAAAAAGAGAATGTTGGCACACACAATCACATGTATGTGGGTGTGGGTGTGCTTGTGTGTGTGTGCATGTGCATTCATGCATATTGTTTCAGCACGTATACAAAGATCGGTGGCACACGTGCCATGGAAACCTCTTGTAGATGCAGGTTTTTTGTGTGGATGGGTCTCAAGTCTAAGACATGGCTGGGTTTGGAATTGGCGTAGAGTCTAATTGAAACCAAACTGGGTCAAGAACGGATTGAAATGAGAACCAGTCAAACTAGATCAGAATTGGACCTAGAACCAGAGACCACCCGATTCGGCTCCGAGTCACCTTTCATGAAACAGAAAAGCTACAGTTTCAAACTGGTTGTATTATACATATTTTCTAAGAATCAAATCCTTTAATATTTTTCATATGATTTAAGACTCAAATCAGAACTGAAACTGGAACCAAAACCAGCCCGATCCTAGTTCGGTTCCAGTTCAAGTTCACACCTAACATTTCGGTGTAGAGCAACATAAATGAAGCGAGCGAGAAGTTATTGAAAATCACACAAACAAAAATGAAGTATGAACCATTATTGGAAATCATGAGAATGAGAATGAAGAATGGATCCATAACGCTATCATATTAAGAAAACCTATAAATAAATAGTGGTTGAATCGATCAAGATAAGGGATCAAATACATCGTCAATTCTTTTGTTCTTAGTTTCCTTACTTTTCTTAGGAGTAGTTCAATTTAGCTTTGTATAGATTTTTCTTTTCTTTTCTTTTTTTTTATTACAAGAGGGGGCCGCACTCTCTGGGAGTCGAACTCCCCACAAGCAGAAAGTAATTTAGGAGAAGGTTAGGTGGCTGCGTGCGAATTCTGATATCGGAGGCGGCTAAAAGTAAGTCCATGATGACTCGAATGCTAATCCTAAAATAATCTTATTTGGAGTGCTTCTTCGACATTTTTTGGGTAATCGATACCTTAAGTTGGGATTTGAGAAAGTCGGTACTTGTGATGGAATATCATGTTACGAGCGAGTCTAGATCAGGAAACTGCCCTAGAAATTGAAAGAGGAACAAGCAGGCATCGTCTCTCTCTCTCTCTTGTGTGTGTGTGTGTGTGTGTGTGAAACTTGATTACAGTTCCTTCTGATCAATCCGGTGGAACGAGCATGAAGATAAGATCTTTCAGGTGCCCATGGTCTGGTTGTAGCTTTCGATTTGCATTTTGTGGAGGAAGATTGTCATCATAATATCGTTGCAGATCTTTGCGGGATTCTCGTTTTCAGGTACTCGTTTATATGGACTTCTCGTATTCATCATCTGCTTTGCGCTTCCTAACTTTCCGTTTCTTTGATTAACAGTAAGAAACTCTGGGTTTGTGTATGAGATATAATGTTTTTCCCCAGTTGTTTTGCTCTTTTGGTTTTCCTTGTTTCTTTTAGTTCTTTATATCTGTTTAAGGAGATGGTTTATTGGATTTTGTGCATTCGGGCGTACTTTACCAGTAGAAGTAATGAAAATTGGATGAATAATCCACTCATCAATTTGCCCTTAAGACTGAAATTTATCTAAGTTTTTCCTTGGACCAATTGCAGTTTTCCTCACCATTTCACCATTTTAAATACTTTCAAGTATTATCTCTTCATCTTCATGGATGGCGAGCAATTACTAATATCTGGTAGGTGCTACTCAGAAACTAAAATCACTCTTCCGCACTTTTGTCTTTTCCTGTATTTTTAGTTGTTTTGGGCATCCTTGTTTGATTCCCTGACAAGAGGAAATGAGTGTCATGAACTTCCACGCTTTTGAGCATGTTTTACTTGTTGAAAAGAACCGTTTTCACGACATCTGTAACCTGTTCTTCCTAAGAAACCTTTTCCGGAAGCTTTTCTGAACAACGATGGATAGATTATGTCTGAATCTTATATTTTTTCCTGTTCAACATCATGAGTGGGTGTTTCTGAATGTTGTTCTCAGTACTTGGAAGATTCTGGTTACCATGGCTAGCGAGAAGCCTCTGGTCTGTGTGATCCATCTTGGCGGTTCCCTTGTGACTGACAAGGATGGAACGGTCTCTTATACGGGTGGTGAAGCCCATCTGACAGATATTGACCACAACACCACTTTCGAGAGGTTTAAGTCAGAGGTTGCTGAGATGCATGGTGGGGAGATCTCAGGATTGACCTTTAAGTACTCTTTGCCAACCAATAAGCGAACTCTTATCACAATATCAACTGACAAGGATTTGAGGCGCATGGTTGATATTAACCGTGAAATGGCCTCTCCTGAGATCTATGCATTGACAAAGGGGAGTCTCCCCATCACCCCTATCAAGGAGACCAAAGTCATTCCAAGCAGGTATGTATCCAAAGCTTGAACTTAGCAGTTGACTGATGGACTAGAATTGATAATGCATTAGTATTTTGTAATGCAGAGCAAGTACAACCTCCATAATAGAGTCATCAACAGCCGTTGTTTGCAATGGTGATAGACTCAATAAGTTGACTGTGTTGTGGGAGAATTCAATCACAGGTGCGGGTCAGTTGTTCAAAGATGCACATGAATTCCGTGAAGCTCTGCGTAAGTATGCCATTGCAAAAAATTTCGGCTACAAATTCGTCCAGAATGACCGGAGGCGTGTGACTGCCAAGTGCAAAAGTGACGGGTGTCCATGGCGAATACATGGTTCTAGAGTATCAACCACAAAAATTATCAAGGTAAGGGTTTTCAAGGATGTGCATACATGTGACAGAAACGTTGATACCCAGAGCACTCCACATGTGACAAGGTTTTGGATTGCAAATGCAATAAAGAAGAAACTTGAAGAAAGTCCAGATTATAAAGTTGCAGACATTGTGAAGGATATCCAAAGGGATTATGGTTTGAAGCTGAACTATTCTCAGGCTTGGCGTGGTAAGGAGACTGCGAGGGAGCAACTTCTTGGCAAGGATGTTGATTTTTATAAGCAGCTGCCACGTTATTGTGAAAAGCTGACTGAGACTAATCCGGGTAGCATTGCTATATTGGCTACTACAGCTGAAGAGCGTTTTAATCGCCTTTTTGTGTGCTTTTATGCTTGTATTCATGGATTCATACATGGCTGCCGACCTTTGCTTTTCCTTGATAGTACCCTACTCAAGTCGAAGTATGGAGGAACTCTGTTTATTGCAGCTTCCTTAGATGGAAATGATGAAATCTTCCCAGTTGCTTTCGCTGTTGTTGGACAAGAGGATCATGACAGTTGGAACTGGTTCCTTGAACAATTGAAGGCAGCATTGCCTTCTTCTCGGCCATTGACATTTGTATCAGATTGGAACAAGGGTTTAGAAGAAGCTATACCACAAGTGTTTGAAAACAGTGAACATGCCTTTTGCTTGCGATATTTGGCAAGACACTTGAAGAAGGAAATGAAAATAACATATTCTAAAGAGGTTAAAGATGTACTAGTGGAATTAATTTTTGCTGCTGCAAGGGCATGTCGGAATGATGAATTTATCGCTTGCATTGAGAGCATAAGATCTGTGTCTGCAGTGGCTGCTACATGGATCATGGGTATTCCACCTGAACGTTGGGCAAATTTATTCTTCAAGGGCTCACGTTACAACCAAATGGCCTCAAATATCATAGAGTTTATTGATGGTTGGATATCAAAGGCCTGTGACTTCCCTGTTCTTAAGTTGGTGGAAGTCATGCGGTGTGAAATAGCAGAGCTGTTTCATTTACGTCTGGAAGATTCAAGCAAATGGAGTACAAGGTTAACCCCTAAAGCAGAAGAGAAGTTGCACAAGGAGATAGACCGAGCGCCATTGCTTTCCGTCTCAGTCTCCTCTGCCTCAGTGTTTGAAGTCATTGATGATCATGTCAACGTCGTTGACCTTGAAAGGTGGGAATGCACGTGCCTTAACTGGAAACTTACAGGTCTGCCTTGCCGGCATGTCATAGCATCTCTTAACTGCATCGGAAGAAATGCTTATGATTATTGTGAAAGATATTTCACTTCAGAATGTTATAGGCTAACTTATTTAGAGCCCATCAGCCCTGTTCTGGATGTAGACCCCATCAGTTCAATGCCAAATGATGAGGCAGTAGTTGATTCATATCCAAACGTGGAGCTTCCTAAGACACGTCGTTTGCGTGGTCGTCCTAAGAAGAGGCGATTAGAGTCGCAAGAAATTGAGAAAAGAACGCTTCTTTGTAGTAAATGCAAAGAGCCAGGTCACAACAAAACTACATGTAAAGCGTATGCCTTGATAATAAATTGACTCTTTTTGATTTAGCATGTTCTGTATCTGTATCCATAATGGTCAAGTTGTTTTCAGCCATGCAGCATTTGGATTTATTGACTGACTGTTCTTATCTTTATAAAATTGATTTTAATCTCTGTACGTGAGCTGTGTTCCTGTCTTTCATTTTTCTGAAGTATATTTTATCTTCTTTAGCCGACCCTGTCTAGTATGGAAAAGGGCTTAGTTGTTGTTGTTGTATATTTTATCTTGTGTGAACTCTTCTCGAGCAAAGAGGTTATTTTATGGCCTGATTAAGTTGAGGACCCTTCATTTTTTCCTGGATGTAGTGAATCAATTGTAGAGAGGGTTTTCACATCATGGTTGAGTGTGAGTAAAGAAGTTAGTCCCGTTACATTGTCACTCGAATATAGTGAACAAATTGCATAGAGGGTCCCTGCATTTTCAATATGGATGGATGCGGAGGTAAGGAAGTTAGTCCTAAATAATAAGATTTGTATTAATTCTTGGAATATCGGAACATTATCCAGTGAGCCAATAGAGGTGGTAGATACTATCAGTGTTGTCTGTATCGTACGATACGGTGCGATACGCCACGATATGATACGGGGGCCCGTATCGTAGGTGTGGGCGTATCGCACCGTATCGTACGATACGGGCGATACGCCCTGGGACCCTTATAAAGGGTCTCGGGCCAACTGAAACCCGCGATTTTTTGCGGGTTTCCTCTCCTCTTGGGTTCCTCAAGCTCCCTAAGAGCCGGTTTTCGCCTCTTTAGTGTTTAAAGCTCTAAAATCGTGCCCTACGGTGTTCATGCAAGCCTCCAAACTCGGATTTTGGTATATTTTTAATGTTTTTTCCATTTTTTCCTTTATATTTATTGTTTTTTGTCGGTTTTTTTTTTGAATGACAAAATATGAAGTTATTAAGTGTGTGTATACGATTTTTATTACATTCATGAAGTGGGAGACACTCGATTTGAGTGTTATTTGAAGATTGGGGGATTTACGAAGTGCTTTTATTTTCAGGTTTTTTTTTGAATTAAAGTACTCAATTCAGATGGCATGAAGGGTTGGTAGAGACTGTCATTCAAAGTCTGATGATCCGGCATGGCAGTGGGGTATACCAGTTGAGGGTTCAAGGTTAAAAATCAGATGCTTATTTTGTGAAAAGGTGGTTAGTGGTGGAATTTCAAGGTTGAAACACCACCTAGCAGGAACTAGGAAAGAAGTTGCTCCATGCATAGGCAGAGTTAGAAGTGTGCCAGAAGGTATTAAATGACAATGCTTGCAGATGATTGAGAGTATACATGAAAGGAGACAACAAAAGGATGATTTTTAGATGTGTGAAGAAGCTGATGATGCTACTGCCACTGGAGTTGGATTCACTGATAGTTTGCTTCAGATGCTAGAACAGATATTGGTAGTAGCAGTTTGTGAGCACCTAGCAGGGGAAAGAAGGTTGCAGTTGAAGACTTTGGAGGTGGCAGAAGAAGAAGTTTAGGAAGGAGTAGAGGAAGAGCTTCTTCTTCTAGCATTCATTCGTTCTTTCTTCCTTCCACTACACCTGGTGCTCAGCCAGGAATTCCTGCTGCTATGGCTTCAGAACAACTGCATGATCAAGCAGACCTTGCAGTGGGCAGATGGTTTTATGATACATGCATTCTATTTAATGCAGCAAAAAGTTTTCATTTTTAAGCAATGATAGATGTAATTGCTAACATTGGTCCAGGATACAGGATGCCCTCTTATTAGAAGTTGAGAGGGAAGATATTAGATTAGACCGTGATTGAAGTGCAGCAATATTGTTCGACTTTGAGACAATCGTGGAAGGAAACAGGATGCACTATCATGACAGATGGATGGACCGATAGGCGAGGAAGGACATTGCTAAACTTTCTTGTATATTGTCCTAAAGGACTCATGTTTTTGAGATCTCTAGATATGTTAGAGGAGAGGCACACTGCAGAGATCCTACGAGAGGAATTTGATAAGGTTATACAGGAGGTTGGGCTAGAAAATGTAGTCCAATTGATTACAGATAATGCAGTTAACTACAAAGCAGCTGGAAAGGATTTAGCTGATATTTATGGGACTTTCTACTAGACACCATGTGCAGCCCATTGTTTAGATCTCATCCTCGAGGACATTGGTGAGATGGATGAAATAAAGGCAACAACTGAGTGTTGCCAAGATATTACAAAATTCATTTACAACCATGCATTTGTTTTGTATATGATGAGGAGAAAAACATAAGGTGCAGAGCTTTTTTGCACAGCTGCAACTCGGTTCGCAACAAACTTCTTATCTATACAAGTATTGTGAGACAGAAGTAAGCTTTAAAGAAAATGTTCTCCTCAGATGAGTGGCAACAATTTGCAGAGTTGCCTCCAAACAGAAGGAATAGAAAGTTAAATGAGATTGCAGAAACGGTTTTTAGAAGTTCATTTTGGAATGCATGTATCAGATTATTGAAAATTACTTGTCCTTTAGTGAAAGTTTTGAGATTGGCTGACAGCGAGGAGAAACCATCTATGGGCTACCTTTATGAAGCCATGGACAGAGCAAAAGAAGCAATCAGAAATAACTTTAATAGAAAAAAAAGAGATTATGGTCCCGTGTGGAAAATAATTTATAGTAGATGGAATAAACAATTGCATCAGCCTATTCATGCAGCAACCTACTATCTAAACCCATCATTGAGGTACTCAGCAACCTTCAAAAGGGACGGTGAGGTTAATCGATGAATCATTGAATGCATCGATAGATTAGTCCCTGATGAGAGCATAGCAGATGCGATACATCAAGAAATGGAGATATATGATAATGCTCTTCACTTGATGGGTTTGCTTGTTGCAATTCGCAACCGCAGTACGATGCGTTCAGGTAAATTGTTTATTTTCATATTTAAGTTTCATCTTACATTACTGTGGATTATGTCTATAATGTTTGTCTTTTTGTACAGATGTTTGGTGGAATAGGTTTTGAATTGATTGTCCATACCTTAAAGATTTTGCAGTGAGAGTCTTAAGCCAATCCTGTAGTGCAACAGGTTGTGAAAGAAATTGGAGTGTTTTTGAACACATCCATACAAAGAAGCGCAACAGGTTGGAACACAAAAGACTAAATGATTTAGTTTATATTCGTTGTAACATGCGTCTTCGTGAAAGGTAATGTTGTATTACTTTCAAATTTTAAATTCAATATAGTTTAACTTCAGTCTTCAATTGTTAATATTATTTACTAATTGTTAATCTGTGTTTGTCGTAGGCAATTAAAAAAAGTAAATAGAGAAGAAAGTCACTTCGATCCAATAAGTTTGGATAATTTTGATATATTAGAAGATTGGGTTATGGAAGACATTGAAGAAAATGCCCTCCTAACTGAAGAAGACGTTGCTTGGATTAATTTGGAAGGAGCGCAACAACAATATCAAGGAGATGAAGAATTTGATTTTCAAGAAGAAGGTGTCGCTGATGACGATGATAAGGATCTGCAACAAGGAGAAGATGAAGATTATTTAGTTGATGATCCTGATTACAATGTAACTGTGTCTGTAATGTGTATTTCATTTTTTGAATTCAAAATATGTAAATTGAGATGCAATTGTTCAATGTTGAATGCCCAATAGATTTTTCCTGAATTTTTCCTGAATTTTTCGGATTTTTTCAGATTTTTATTGATTTTTAATTAATTTTTACATTATTTTAATATTAAAGTACGATACGATACGATACGCCTATATCGTGGAGCCCAACTCCATCACTGGATACTATGATTCAGAGAAAGATTCATATCTTATGTTAACAAGAGACAAAGTGGGTTGGAGAAAAAGCAAAGGAGATTGAGGATATAGATTTTAAATTATGGTATTTAGGAAAGGAAAAGGCGCAAAATGGAGTTGGTATTATCGTAAATAAAGATTTAAAGGATAGTGTAGTAGACATATAAAAATATGGTGACCGAATCATGACGTTAAAATTAGTGATAGAAGCAAAGGTTTTGAATATAGTTTGTACTTATACACCTCAAGTAGGATTAGTAGATAGTATAAAGATGGCTTTTTGAGAAGAGTTAGATAAAGTGATTCAAAGAATTGCACAAAGGGAGATGGTTTGTTTAGGAGGGGACTTAAATGGACATGTCGTTAAAAAGGCATTTGGATATCAAGCTACTCATGAAAACTTTGGTTTTGGGGATATAAATGGGGAAGGTAGGGAGATTTTAAATTTTGCTATGGCATTTGATCTCTTTAGATGAACATTTAATCACTTACAAGAGTGGCTTATCACAAACATAAATTGATTATTTTGTTTGTAGGAAAAAAGATAGATCGTGTTAGAAAGATTGCAAGGTAATCTCAGGAGAAAGCTTAATCACCCAACATTGACTTTTAGTTATGGATTTACATGTGAAAAAGTGGACAAAGAAGAAAAGAGTGCATCGAACTATTTGGACTAAATGGTGGAACCTCAAAAGTGAGAAAAAAGGTATATTTAAATAAAAAGTTCTTCAAAGAGATGCTTGAATTATGTTGGTACCGATATATGAAACAATATAACTATACATATTAGGAAAGTACCGAAAGATGTGTTAGGTGAATCTAAGGGCCGGTGTACCGACACAAAAAGAAGTTTGGTGGTGAAGTGAAGTAGTGCAAGATAAAATCAAGGCAAAGATGGTATGTTATAAATTATATTATGCGAAGAAGACTAATGAAACTTTAGAAACTTATAAGAAAGCAAAGAAAGAAGCGAAAAAGACTGTCGTGGAAGCAAATACTAAAATTTGGGAGGATCTGTATAAAAAGTTCTCAAAAAAGGATGAAAGAGATATTTTTATAGTAGTTAGGTCTAGAGATAAGAAAACTATGGATCTTAATTTTGTTAGATGCATCAAAGACAAGGATGAGAAAATTTTAATGGTAAATGATGATAGAAAAATCATTTTTATAAGTTTTTTAATGAAAATAAATATAGCAAAATTAGAAAAGTATATAAACCACAATTTTTAGCGACGTTTTCAAAAGAATGAAGTCAAATAGGCTTTTAAACATATGAAGGGTGGTAAATCTCTAGGACCAAACAATATTCACGTAGAAGTTTAGAAAATCATAAGAGAAAAGGGAATCACTTGGCTTACAAGACTATTTAATGAAACATGGAGAAACCAAAAGATGCCTGAGGAATTGAGAGCGAGTACACTTATGCCCATATATAAGAACAAGGGAGACATTCAGAATTATGCGAATTATCGAGGTATCAAGTTAATGAGCCATACTATGAAATTATGGGAAAGAATTATCGAACGTAGGGTAAGACAAGTATCGAGTATAACAAAGAACCAATTTGGATTCATGTCAGGTAAATCTAGTATTGAAGCGACTCACCTTTTGAGATGTCTTATAAAACATATTATAGAAAAAAAAGAAAGACGTTGCCTTCACATGATATTTATTGATTTCTTACGATAGGTTACCAAGGGATGTTCTTTGGAGAACCTTGGAAAAAAAAGGTATCCCATTGATATACATAAACCTTATGAGAGACATGTAGGATGGTGCAAACACGTGTGAGGACTCACGAAAGAATGACATACTTCTTTGAAGTTAATATTGGGTTACATCAAGGATCAACTTTAAGTCCAAATTTATTTATAATGGTGATTGATGAGTTAACAAAACATATTCAACATGAAGTACCTTGGTGTGTGTTATTTGGAGATGACATTGTGTTAGTAGAGGAGTCTAAGGAAAAAGTTAATAGAAAATTAGAACTATGGAGATAAACATTAGAAAGTAAAGGCTTCCGACTTAGTAGAACAAAGACAGAATATATGCAATGTAAGTTTGATTATTTGGTTATTTAAGAGGTCATAGAAATTAAAATTGGCACACACTGTATCCCCAAAAGAAAAGTTTTAAATACCTAGGGTCAATTTTTCATAATGATGGAACAATTGATGAAGATGTTACAACAACAATCATTAAGCCTTTTCCCATATTAGACGGGGTTGGCTAAATTGATGAAGATGTTACACATAGAATTAATGTAGGTTGGTTAAAATAGAGAGGAGCGTTAGGTATTCTTTGTGATAAGAAGATACCATTAAAGTTAAAATGTAAATATTATATAGCAACAATTAGACCTACTATGTTTTATGGTTATGAGTGTGGCAATTAATCATCAACATGTACAAAAGATGTTGAGATGGATGAGTGGCCATATAAAGACTGTATACATAATGAGGTTATTAGAAACAAATTGGGAGTGACACTAATAGAGGATAAAATGAGAGAATATCATTTAAGATGGTTTGAACAATAGAAAGAAGGTCAATAGAAGCGTCACTAAGAAGGTACGAAAAACTAGATTTTGAAAGTATGAAAAGAGGTAGAGGACGACCACAAAAGTGTTGGAAAGAAACAATAAAGAATGATCTAGCTTATGTTGAGTTAACTGCTAACATGACATATGATAGGGCTCTGTGGGAACAAAGAATCCATGTAGTTGACCCCGTCTAGTATGGGAAAAGGATTAGTTTTTGTTGTTGATTAAGTTGAGGACCCATTATCTTTGATGATGGATATTAGATGTTCATTTGGTCTTCTAATTATTTAATCTGTATGAGTTTTTAGTTTCACTTTGTGTCTTAGGCTTCCCAGGGGGGTCATTTGGAGGAGAAACAATCTTAACTGCAATTTACACAGATTACTCCAATCATTCACGAGATACAGTTACTAAACACTTCTTGAAGTCTAAGACACACACATGCACCCCCGTGGAATAGAAACTTCCCACCTGCAGCAAGGGCGCCAGAGTGCCCTGCCAGTTGAGCTAGCTCTCATGGTGCAAAAACTTGGAATCTGCTTTAGGTTCACTGGATTAAATACTTGCTATCATGTAGCATTTCCATATTAGCAAATGACTTGGTTAAAG
Organism: Brasenia schreberi; assembly: GCA_036023115.1. Taxonomy (NCBI): domain Eukaryota; kingdom Viridiplantae; phylum Streptophyta; class Magnoliopsida; order Nymphaeales; family Cabombaceae; genus Brasenia; species Brasenia schreberi. The sequence continues at coordinate 2,500,581 of JAYKKT010000066.1, forward strand.
TTTTGGCAACATTAAAAAGGACTTTTTTTCACAAGAAGGAAAAGAGTGATCCCTTTTCAAATTATGCATTTTGACAGAGAATGTAGAGGTTTCTCGTTTGGCGATGATTTAAATTTGTCAATTCTGGTTAGGAGGAAGAGAATTTAGATAGAGTTTTCATCTGTTTCCTAATGGAGACCTGAGCTCGCCTCTTGATCTTGTTTCTGCAAGATGCTTGATCAGATGAACTGATAGATCAATCATCAACACAATTCCCCAGATACTGATCTGTCTAAGATTAAACTGTCCAAGACATAAACATAAAATGCACACCTTTAGTATTTTGGAAATTTCCTCAATTTTTGCTGTCTAAGGGCCAAGAGAGATTAGACAAATCTTTCCTCTGTTTCCTAATTGAAACTGAAAGCAACCTGTTTGCCTTTTCTGGACCAGATAGCTTGATTGAATTACGTGAAACTGCAAACATGAACTTAAAATGCAAACCTTTAGTATTTTAGTGATTTCCTCAAATCTTCAGTTCTCTAGATCACTGTAATGTGCAAAGGCTAATTTATTTTCTGGAAGCAGTTCATAAGATAATTTAGGTGCTAAAAGTTTATGTTAAGAATTTGAATTCTGTCAACTTTACATGGCCCTAGTGATGATGAGGAAACGAAATCCAAGCCTTTTTCCAAATTAAGTGGGGTTGCCTACATGTGTTCTTGATCGTCAATCATTTTGATCTCATGCCATATTGGCATTCAACTCCAAATAAAAAAGATCATAGTTTATGGTCTCTTTCCAACAATTTAGAGGCCTACGTTTCCTCTTTTAACATGGTCACCTTCCAATATGTCTTACTTTTGACTGGAGCTCTCTTTTGTTGCCTATCCAAACACTGAGACCTCCGAGAACATTGCTTTTCTTATCTTCCATTATTGCTACACCAACTCTTTTCCTAATAAGGAATGGTCTCTTATATTCCCACAGATCAAATGCAACATTTTGGTCTCTTCCACAAGAATCTCTGCATATATTGATGCTTAACTACCAACACTCAACACTGGTACTGTGTTGCTGGTCTTACAGCTGACTTGTAAATTTGCCTTTTAATTTCAGTGGACTGATGGAGAAATAACAAACTCCTGTGCCAAACACACCTTGATATTTGAGAAATTGTGTATGTGCAGATATGCAAGCACTCGTGTCCAATATTATCCATGTTGTACTGGGGATGGGTTGTCTGGTTGTATTAAAGCAACAGTCTCATTCTTCCAAAATTTGAAATTTAGAAGAAATTTGATAATGTTCAGTTATCTGCAGTTTGGTCAGTTGTTAGCTCGGATCATGCCCATAGAAAATGAACCGAGCAATGAACAAGGGTTTGGTTCATTCGGCTCACCTTAGGCAGAGTTTCAGACAGTTGTAGGACACATTCAATTTGAAAATGTGGATTCATAGATTGGAGGGACGCATGCCTTGGTAACGGTTGTCTTGGAAGGTAAGAGTTCAAGAATCCCCTTCATTCTTTTATGCAGTGCAAGTCTTCTTCTTTTCCATCAGGATTATCTTGGAGAACTCTAGTTGCCGGACCAGGTATCAGAGTGGAGGACTTCAGGAAATAATGGAAGCTAGGTTAAAGCATTTGAGCATAAGGATGGTTCTAATCAGATAGTCAATTTGGTTTTTGTGGCATTTGATTGGTTACAGCAATGCAGCTTATGTCTGGTCTGCATCTAGGGACGAAACAATGATGTCATGTTATCTTAATCAAAGTTGTATACAATTGATTCCTTTTCTTCGCTAATTTGTAATGTAGCTTTTCTTTTATCCATTTCTTTTTGGATGATTCAATTGTTTTGAGGGATAAAATGTAATTAAATTTTTCACCAGGTTCCAAATTTGATATATTATGTTTCTCATTTGCTAGACTCTTTGACAATTGGATCCTAGCAGTTTCTGTTTGTGATCGTGCATTGGTAGAATGAGAGGAATTTGGAGAAGAAGGGTCAACCGTGAATAACTGGGAAGATAGAAAAAGGGGAAAAGGTGCAAATCTTCCCGTGAGGTTTAAATCCAGGACCATATTTGCCTCTAATGTTACAAGTAGCTCAAATTTGTCTTCACGTCACCATATAGATCAAAAACACCTCTGATAAACGTTTCCCTTGCTTCTTTATATTACATTGACTGCAATATCCACAACTTTCAAAATCTCCTCATCTCTTCAGTAGGAGGGATGCCTGCCTCTCATATGTACTCTCTCTCTCTCTCTCTCATATGTGCCTTCTTCTGTTCTATCATAACATTTTGTCTTGCGCATGTCACATTCTGACAGGTGGTCATGGAAACCGATAGAAAAATGCATGCACTTCTGAAATTAATGATGGTAAAGCAAACGTTTTCAATTCTATGTAGTTAAAATCACATTGCACAAAGTTATTATGGCAAATAAGGTGGATGCAATTACTAAGGAGAGAAATACAAGTTCAAACTTCCTGCTACTTCAAATGAGTTCAAAAGAGAGCAAGCTGAGTCACTGTGGCTGCAAAGTCAAGCCAAGGAGATTGTCACCGTTACCAGAAATAATTTTCCAAGACCAACTCATAATAGTTAGACATAGAATTCCATACAAATGCAGAAAAAGCGAGAGTTAATATGGGAACTAGCGGTGTACTACGAATTGTTTCCAGTTTCATTAAACATGGCACTCAAAGAGAAGGGCATGAGCTGATTACATTAGCAGCATGTGGCAGGTGTTTGGTGGATGTGTTGTAATAGTCATCCATTTGCTGAAAATGGTCTAGGTATCTCATCAGAGTGAGGGCACATGATCATTTCCTGTTTTTCTTGCTTATAGAGACTCATGCAGTCACATAATTGTTTAGATTTCACATCCTCCAAGTACACTTTGGTTTTGAATGAGAGTACATGAGAATAGCAGAAAACATACCCTGAAAGAAAACTTTCACAAGTTTTTTCTACTGACATTGCGACTATAGTTCAATGGCGTATAGGGCCAACTTCATGCTTTGCAACTTAGTCTGTGAATTGAGAACAGAGCATTTCAATGGTGTCCTTATTTTACCCTAGCATTTGATTGTTGGGTTGTTCTCTCAACCAGCAGCTGCTTGTTTATTGATTCAAAAGGTTTGTGGGCCTTATGTAAAGAATTCAATATTCCTTCAAATTTCTAATGCTTGCAGTTGATGTGCCCCTTTCCTTTATGAACAAGGGGATGACTGATGTCTCCATGTAGGACTGATCGCTTTTCTGTTGCAACTTAATCTTCAGCGACATGCACATGGACCTTAAATAAGCCATGTACGGTTGGCACTAAGTCATCAAACTGAACGTGGTAATGTTGTTAATGGCAAGTCATTATGAAGACTAAGTGATAATATGCAGAGAAAAAGTTCTAGCATTATATGAATCGAGGTTTCATACAAAATGCCCGGCTCTCAGGATCCAATAGAATGCTACATTCTGGTAGGACTTGGCATAGTTTCTTTTGAGCCACAATACAAGGAGGTTAGCAGAAGAGGATGTGAAAGAATCTGAAATGGTATTGACTCGTTAGAGCACTTTGTAGCATAGGCTTGTACTTTTTTTCTAACACCATCCTGGGTGATCTAAAATTGTATCGCCTCATGATGGTACTTTGCGGCATAGGCGTGTTTTCCTACATCATCTGAGAAACTGTCCATCTTTATTTTCTTTTAGCAATTATAGGGGACTTGCAAATACTGCACAGTATACATAACTTCTTTGAAGATTGACTTGTAATCTATTTATGTTTTGATTGTGCAGTGTCTGTCCAGTCCTTATAAATATTCATCATAATGAAGTAACCATGATGTTCATCATAAGGTAATTGTATGCCAATGTTTTGCGAGAGTGTCATTTTAGTTACCTTTTAACTGCATAGTGTAATCTTTGCAGTACAAGCACTCTTGAGAGTATCCTTATGCAGTGTTCTACAACAACAACAACTAAGCCTTTTTCCATACTAGACGGGGTCGGCTACATGGATTCTTTGTTTCCACAAAGTCCTATCATGTGCTATGTTAGTAGTTAACTCACAATAAGCTAGATTATTCTTTATTGTTTCTTTTCAACACTTTTGTGGTCGTTCTCTACCTCCTTTAATACTTTCAAAATTTAGTTTTTCATATTTTCTTATAAGTTTTCTTTTGATCTTCTTTCTATACGTCTAAACCATCTTAAACGATATTCTCTCATTTTATCCTCTATTGGTGCCACTCCTAATTTGTTTCTACCTCATTATGAATAATGTTTTTTCTTGTATGACCACTCATTCATCTCAAGATCTTTATTTCTGTCACAGACATCTTTTGTACATGTTGATGATTAACTGCCCAACACTCAGAACCATAAAACATGACAGGTCTAATTGTTGTGCTATATTATTTACCTTTTAACTTTAATGGTATCTTCTTATCACAAAGAATACCTGATGCTCCTCTCTATTTTAACCAACCAGCATTAATTATATGCGTAACATCTCCATCAATTCTTCCATCACTTTGAAAAATTAACCCTAGGTATTTAAAACTTTCCTTTTGGGGGATGTAATGTGTGCCAATTTTAATTTTTATGTCCTCTGAAGTAACCAAATGATCAAACTTACATTCCATATATTCTGTCTTTGTTCTACTAAGTTGGAGGCCTTTGCTTTCTAATGTTTCTCTCCGTAGTTTCAATTTTCTATTAGCTTTCTATGTCCCTATGCAGTGTTAACATGAAATTCTTTCTCATCATTTCTGTGTGTTTTTGTCCATCATGGTGTTCTGTAGACTGAAAACTCTGTTAACGATCAAGTTGCTCAGATAACTCTGAACTCGAGCAGATTCTGATTTGAGCAGTCGATCAGATACCCAATTTCAAATAACTGTATCCTACCCATGGCAATGTTTCCTTGTGAATATGGCATTGAACAGAAGGATATGCTATGAATGATGTCCTCCAACCTCGCATGGGTTGTTTATGGCCCTTCATATGATTGTGAGCGGCATAAGAGGTTTGAGGCATCTCTGGTACAGTCTACAGATGCTTGCTGTCATGGAGGTACCTCATGAAAAGATGTATTGTTCATGTGTTAAGTTTGTTATTGCCGTAACTGTTTTAATGCAAAAGAGCATTAAAAGCCAGACACTTTCCCTGCATCTAGATGAAGCAAGAAGATGCTCATTCATTTGAGAGGTAGGAGATGTTAATTGAAAATCATATTGGTGTATCCTTTCAAGTTTCTGAATCTCAAATATTTTGACTTCCTTTTCTTCTATATCCCAGAGAAACCTATTGAGGGGATTGGAACAAATTCAGTACGAAACTCTGAGATTAGGATCGTTGGCACCACTGATGGATCTACATTGAGTTGAGGTGGGGAGGATGCCCCACCCAAACCTTGGAAAATCAATAAGAAAATATTGCACAGAGTCAGATTCTTGGGCTTTAATTCATGGTCCACCTCACACTAAAAGGTTTTCTGGGCTATGCGCCCCACTGTAAAAGATTTTCTAGACCCACCACAGCTTCGCGGTAGCTAAGCATTGGCTTGCACAGCGGTGGTGCTTCTGGGATAAAGAACCTCGAATCTCATTATAGCCGTCAGACGCTGTTAACATTACAGAAACTCCACTTGGGGCAACTAAATACTTGGTTAGAATTCTCTCTCTCTCTCTCTCTCTCTCTCTCTCTCTCTATATATATATATATATATATATATATATATATATAATGATAGAGTACTTTAGGAGTTTTCGATGGACGATCAGCAGCAACACTAACAAAGCGCCGTTTTTATCACAAGACGGTGGTACCATGTGTATTCTCTACCAAAATTCCATTGTTCTCCAACTAGAACTAGTTGTCCTCTACCGCTAGTGCCCAGGAATTAGTGAAGTGGTGCTCCCATATGTGGTGAGCGATCTTGTTTGCGACGGTTACTGGCCTGTAACCTCTTCGACGCTTTCTCGGTTTAATCTCCAGCAATATCGACAACCATCTTTGGTGTCTCTTCCAATTGGTTTGGGATTGAGGACCAATCTATTGGATGCCTCATCAACTGTGAGTCCTTCCTGCAATTCATCCAAATCCCGTAGTAGAGTACTCAAAAACAACAGAAAACTGATGGTTTGGGATTGAGGACCTATCTATTGGATGCCTCATCAACTGTGAGTCCTTCCTGCAATTCATCCAAATCCCGCAGTAGAGTACTCAAAAACAACAGAAAAATGGATCAAGCCTTAGCGCATGGCCCAGAAGAAACAAGAACAAGCGGGTCCATCATTGTTGGCAAAGAGACAATATTAAGATAGCCCTAACATCGAAGTACAGAAGCGATCCTGTGATGATATGCTACAGGGGTGGAGGGTGCCGACCCAGAAGTGGCATCCCTAGCAGCCATGAAAGTCTTGGCCTGGATTTTTCCGGGTTTGGCGAATTCCTTGGCAATTCACTTGTACGAGATCGATAGATCAAATTCTCTGGATGTGCTTTTCCTCTCTGAAACCAAACATCGGAATACATTAGTACAAATGCAGCTTCACAAATTGGATTATCCTACCACTTGCTTGGTGGAATCGGTAGGCTTAGCTGGTGGACTAGCGTTGCGCTGAATGGAGGCACTGAACTGTCAGTTGAATCCCACGATCAGCTTTATATTTTGGCCACCATCTAGGATCCTCAGACGCGACTACAGTGACAAATTCTTGATGTACAACAATTCTCACGAGTACGTCAAATTCAACTGACACTCAATTAACATTGTATATGCATTTGTCATTTCAATGCAATATTATCCCGTTTTGGAAAAGATGTTGGCCGAGAAAAGACGGCTCAATAAGAAAATGTCAGGATTTTGTAACTGTATGAAGATGATGGATCTAGACTTTGTTGGGAGAAAGTTTGCTTGGTCCAACAAGAGCCATTGTGGAAACTTGATGAGAAAGTGACTGGATCGTGTGCTCAAAACCCCCACATGGTGTTCTGTTTTCCCCGCTGTCGCTTAGATGACTTCGGTTCTGACCGTCGCCCCCTGTTACTGGATTAAGGTGGACAGACTTGCCATAAGCATTGGATGTAATCAACGATACCTGGTGGCAGTTACTACGCGGGTGATGTGAGTTCCGCCTTCATACAAAGCTGAAAATCACCAACCATGCTTTAGTGCGTTGGTGTAAAGAGATGATGCAGAATCCCATGACCAAAGTCCAACAACTTAAGCAAGAAACCAATCATCTGAAAGAAACTGATGCAAACAGATTTGGGGAGTCCATCAAGAATTTGGAAAAGGATCTAGTAGAATCGCTTAAGCAAGAGGAGCGATCTTGGAAGAAAAATCACGGATGCAATGGCTTCACATGGGTGTTATCAAATCAAAATAAATCTCTTGAAAATTAAATTTAAAAAGTAAAAATTATTCAACGTGTTTTTTTGCTTGTTAAATTCAAATTTCATTAATTCATTATCAAAGATACATGGTTAAATTTTGTTTGGATTTATTAGCACATAAATATGTATATACACACAAAAGAACACATGCACATATATAATACATACAAATGAGCGTTTTCTTCCCTGTACCTGCCCCGTGATCCATTGGACACGTATTTATACCCACCATATTAGGATCCGAGTCGGGCCCAGGTATAGGTCTATCCGCCCCATTGCCATCCCTGGCCACGTTAAAGCTTTATATGGGTGATATTCACAATGCAATTTATGCCCCATGACAGACTGGGTCCGGATTGAAGGGAGGAGCATCGTTCGGGGTATGCATCCCTCAAATCGGCCCCATTTAAACTCCTGAGTGAGCAAAGAAAAGCAAGAATAAGGTGGACACAGGGCTCTAGAACCTCAAAAACCCAACCATGAAACGTTATACCATAATCCGAGGCTTCATATTATATAATAATCATGCTTAGTAACTCGAATGTATACCATATGGAAAATTAAATATAGACTGATGAAGAAGAAAAGGGAGTAGCCACTAGAAAAGAGAATGGACCTCATGAGCAGTGGCCCATCCACATTCAGCCGAGGCCGGGTATCCGTGCCATGTGAATTTAGGAAAGTTCAGAAAATACATAGCCTACAGTTAAAGCGGGGTCTTTAAAGCATACTCCACAGTTTTAACCATGGCTATTCACCACCAGAAATGATACTAAGAGACCCAAATTTGGCTTTGGCCGGAAAAGTTTTGATTTGATTCATGATCAAAGCTATAAGCATTCCTTGCTTGATCAGTCCATGAGCTGATTCCGCCATTCCTTGCTTGATCAAAGCTATAAGCATTCCTTGTTTGATCAGTCCATGAACTTAAATAACATGGTTGGATTGTGCCTCCAAAGATTGGTGGTGTGGGGTTGGATGTGTTTGAGCCTACAGTCCATGGTAACAGGTCTAATTCCTTCGTAATTAAATGACGGTCTTATCCTAGTAATGGAGGTCCAATATCTCTCATAATCAAACACAAAACAATCCTACTTTTTACTCGATTATAAGATCCATCAACAGCCATTCCGGCTGATAAAACTAGCTTAGAAACAATGGTCTACGTCATAACCCAACACCCCCTAAAAGGTTTTTTTAGATCTACCACCCATTCAGCCGAGTGCATGAACTGGATTTGCAAGTACCAATGGAGGTAGTGGCCCATTTCATGCCTCATAAGTCTTTACACATGTTACAGCCCATTCGGATCCTTGCTAAAAGATATTACATTTTGCAGTAAAGCATTCATGTCACGCTATTTTCAAGGTGTTGACTGGCACAAGCATTCCTTTCTCAAAATTTTAATTCCCAAAACATCACTAACAACCCTTTGAAGATAGCTCATTTATGGTCGTGATGTCATGTTTCTAAATGTAGACTCTTTAGATAAAATACAGGAGCCAAAGGTCCACAAGCTCAAGGATATATAGAGAGAGAGGGGGAGAGGATGGTTCTTGCTCAATTCACATCTATACTTAAATCTTCTCAAATATTTTTATTGTTTAATTCAATCTCTAACAGTAGAGATTTGAATAAAAAATAATTTTGTATTATTGTACTTTTCATACTCGCATTTAATACACAATAGTACAATCACATTTTTAGATTTAAATCTTCACCATTAATTACATTAATGTAAGAATGTTTGAGTAGATTTAAGCATAAATTGAATTGGATTAAGTATATACCATTTTCTCTCTCTATATAAAATATATATAACGAAATGAGAACAAGAGCTACAAAAGCAAGTTGATGAGAAATTGAAGTTATAAATTCTAATATGCAAAATCAATTAGAAAATTTGAAATTTGTATAAAAAATATGTCAAAATTTAAGTTTTTCTTCGAACTTATTTGAATTAGAAGATTTGATCGTATGATTTCACTATGACCACCGACTTAATTAACATGAATTTCTAGCATATATGTATATAAAAGCCTTATAAAAGTAACTAAACAAGCTTATACTAACCTAGGTTTGTATAGAACAGTGTTCATATTGAGCTCATGGAGCTTAACAAGCCAGCTCATTTAGTCCATGAACTGAACACAAATAACTCATCGAGCTGAACCAACCACGAGCAGCTCGATTCATTTACCAGACCCAGCTCAGATTCTACAAATTTGTGCTATTTGGACTCTTGATTTGATCCCATTGTTGAGCAGATCAGATTCAGTGGGCTCAAACTAGGCCACAGTGGCATGATAGTAAATATGGAATTGAGGCAGTTCTTGTACAATTAGGTCAGTAATGAATCGAATAATAAATTGAAGGAAAATTTGTCCCTTCACCTCCTTGCCCTAAATACCCCTTCCTATCCAGGGGGCAACATTTCTCTCCTCTGTCAACAGTGGGAGGCCACCATTAAAGGACCAAGAAGAAATGTGAATGGTGGGACAAGGATAATGCATCAAAACTCATTCTCTGTCATCGTTAAGTGATGAAATAAGAGATACCACTAGTTCTCATCAGTCCATTAACCACTGAAACGAAACGGAAAAGAGAGAAGGGAATCATAGAGGATGAGTCTTCTGTGTGGAGAAGCTTGCAGTAGTTTTGTAGCTGAAGGGGATGGAAAAGTTGTTGCTCCAGCGGAATGCATACCGACTTTGGTAATGATGGCAGATGAAAATATGATAGCGTCGTTGATGGAGAAAGAACGTTGTTTCTCGCCGAAGGATGACTATCTCTCCAGGCTAAACTCTGGGAGTCTTAATGTTTCTGCTAGGAACGACTCGGTTGAATGGATTTATAAGGTTCTCATCATTGATTTGTTGATTGGTTTTGCCCTTAGCGGGTTTCTGCATTCTTTGTCATTGATCTCTCTCTCTCTCTCTCTCTCTCTCTCTCTCTCTCTCTCTCTCTCTCTCTCTCTCTCTCTCTCTCTCACAGGTTGTGGCTCTCTATAAGTTTAAGCCATTGACTGCTTGCTTATCAGTAAATTATTTGGATAGGTTTCTCTCAGAGGATTCATTACCTGTATGTAATCAGCTAATCTCTCACACCCATCTGTTTCTGTCTACGAGATCGTTTTAAGATTTCTGAACGGAAGTCTTTTGTTTAATGTGTGGTTTAGGAAGGAAAGCCATGGATGGTGCAATTGTTATCCGTTGCTTGTTTATCTGTAGCGGCAAAGATGGAGGAAACAGAGGTGCCGCTCCTATTGGATTTGCAGGTGAAACGCTAAGATTGTCTTAACGTGATGGAGATAATGTTTGGTGTTGCCTAGATTTTGTTAGTGGTTTGCTCTTTTTGTCTCGGATAGGTGGCAGAATCTAAATTCGTGTTTGAATCGCGAACCATTGAGAGAATGGAAATCCTCTTGCTCAACACGCTGAAATGGAAGATGAATGCTGTGACTCCTCTCTCCTTCATCGATTTCTTCCTCTGTAGAATTACACATGCAAACTATCCTCCTGATTCTCTTCTTTATAAATTTGTCGATCTCATTCTCGATGCAACCAAAGGTATGTGCATTAGTCTCTATCACCCCCAAATTATATTGCATTGGTGGCAATTTCAGACCTGCTATACATCACTGTTTTTCGTTTTCTTTCTGTGACAGGGATCGAATTTCTGGAATTCCTACCTTCAGAGATCGCCTTGGCTGCGGCGATATCTGCCATCTGTGAAATACAGACTCTGAATTTCATGGAGGCTGTGGACTCATGCTCTTCTCAGACAAACAAGGTAGATAAGTAAGCAAGAATTCATGCACACGAGTCTTTGGTGGTTCATACACTTGCTTTTTAATAACTGTTGTTGGTTCTTTAGTAATGCATGTCACTGTTTTGGTATTGATGGTTTTTCTCATATGGGAATCCTTTTCTCTCTTCATTTTCCTATGAAAAAAAACAGGAAAAAGTATTGAAGTGTTATGAATTGATTCAAGAGATGATGCTGGTGAAGCAATGTTGGAATGTAAAGGCTGCGGGTTCAGGATCCTCTGTGCCGGGGAGCCCGGTCGGTGTTTTGGAGGCAGCTGCCTGCCTGAGCTATGAAAGCTCAAGGAAAACGCCACTATCTTCATGTGAGGACTCCGGCAACACTGTGGAAACAGCAGAAATGAAGAGAAGGAAAATTTCAGGATAGCGGTGACCGAGTTTGTGTCCGAATGGTAGATTTGGTTGAAGTTTTCCGTCCGATCTCGATCTGACTGATAAAAGAAGAAAAAACATGGCGAATTGTTTTCATAGTTTCCTGCTGCCTCAAGCAATGCTTATTTATTATCCAAGTATTAAGAATGGGAGACCAGGTCTTTACTTTTATGGACTGCCGGAGGAGAAACCAAGAGTACTCAGCTGACTGTTTTTTCCGAGAAACTCTACGGATGTCTCAGACCTATTTTACAGATGGATTTAAATATGAGAGAGAGAGAGGTTCATATGAAATTATGGATATTAATTAAAATGTTTTTGTTGTATGAGATACATTTATTTATATAAGTTATCATTTTGGACATTAAGAGCAACCAACATATGATATTTTTGTTTATTGTATAATCTTGTGGTGTTTTTCTTAATCTTCTTGGTTGGAAATTCTGCCAAGGGAAATGACTAAATCGTATGTGACTGATGAAGGTACAGTTGTTGTGGGGATTGAAGATTTATGGCTCTTAAAATGGTACCCAATTTCACAATCATTCCCTCTCTTCTCATGGTTAAGCTCAGCCAACCGGAGCAGACGGGGCTCGGTAAGCCAATATGCCGTCAAAGAAATAAGATCTTCGACTTATTAAAATCTTTTTGTCATTTGTCATGAAAATAATAAGAAAGAAAATAGGAGTGTTGTCGCATATGTAAACACCTCAAAATCCCACAATTTTAGAAAATAAATTCCTAGTTTACAAATAACTCAAAAGGCCATTTTGTATTTTCGAAAACCCAAGAGCTTTTCAAAAAGCTTGTAAATACTATTTTGAACCTCCATATCCAACATAAATTTCTTAAACTCGAACTAAGTCCCATTTTGCCCAATCATAAAAGTATATAAACTAGAATTTCTATCGACGTATTTAAAAGAATGAAGACAAAGAGGCTCTTAAATATATGAGCTATAGGACTAGACAATATTTCAATAAAAAAAGTATGAAAAATCCTAGGTGAGATAGGGTCACTACAAAATGGTTCCATTCATCACTTTTGTTAGAAAAAAAAATTGATGTTCAATTATTGAAGGTAATGAAAATGTAATTTTATAGTAAAAAGGTATTTTTTAAACTATTAAAGAACTAATTAATGGATTTTTGTGAGGTTTATCACACAACAAATAAGAGAGAGAGAGACGACGTTGACAGCAAAGGAGTGTCCCTTGCATTGCGTGGAGAGCCATGCTCTCTCTCTCTCTCTCTCTCTCTCAAGCGTGAGAGGTGCTCGTCTCGTACTTTTCCAGCAAGGCTCGCGTGCCCGATCGAACCAACTACACCCCGCTTAGCGTGTCCCCCCTAATCGAGACATTGGTACCTAACAACGATTCTTCTTAAATCTCCCCTTTGCATGCATAAATCTAAAATAAATAAATATCATATATTCTTTCATTATCAATTGTCCAAATCTTTTTTGAGAAGTTTCATGATTAACCAAGCTCTTGCCAGTTCATGTTTCTACGCCGCAGTCTCGACCGAAGACTCTTTAATCATTTCTCACTACCAACCGCTGCTCGTTTGCGTGAAGTAAATCAAATAAAATGTACCATGTCCCATAAAACTTTATTAAGAAAAACTTCATTTAAAATTGATGCTCCAATACAAAAAAAAAACTTTTGAGACAAGGGCCTCTCATAAACCCATTTGAATTATGAGACTCCCATTGATACATCATATATGTTTTTGGTCCACTTAAAGGTGTGTTTATTCATGGTTGCATAAAAACTAAACCTCAACTTTTGGTGGATACAGCATTGTACATCATATGTGAAACTTTTTGCAAGCACATAATTGTGGTTCCAAATGTCCAATTTAAGTTAAATACATTGACACTAAGCGGACCTAGAAACTTTTTTAGGGTGGGGCGAAGTATGTATTATTACCTATAAATCCCATCATGTGCTATAGACTTTAAGTTGATTTTCAAAATTTTGGTTTACATATGAATCATACAAAAAAAAACAATCACTGTAACCATGATTACAAGCTCATGTAGTTGTAAGTGTGTATATGCATGCTTGTGTATGCGTGTCTATATGTGTGTGTATGCGTGCATGCATGTAAACATGCAGTTTGATTACTAGCCAGTCCCCACACACATGTTTGAATGCCCGTGCATGTACGTCTTACTGCACCACCCCTTTTGTCTTAACTCCTTTGTATGTGTTAGATCCCTTCGTTTTCTTCTGATATCATAGAAAGGCAGTTAGGGACACCAACTCAAAGGAAGAAGCCCTTCTTTTTGTTTTCTTGTGGTTGTGCTTTTGCAATACATATATCCCTCTTCTTCATCACTCTCTCTCAGGGTTAAAAAAAAAATCCTCCCAACGTAAAATCTTGTCTCTGTATATCAACCCTTACTATCTGCAGAATTTCAGGACCACAACACTAATGCAAGCTCCCCCTATTCATTCTATATTGATAGACTATTGGCCCCCTCTTCCAAATCGGCATGTCTGTTTCAACCCGAATAAAACTAGGTCATGAACCGGTGAAACCGGATCTAAGACCGGAGACCAACTTGGTCCGGTCCGGTCCGGTTCCACCTTCCATAGAATCAAAACTAGTTCGAAACCAGAACCAACGGTTCCAAACTGTTAGTTTCACATATTTTGGTTCCAATTACAAATTCTAGGTAAACCAGAACCAGTCATGTCTAGCTATAGCCCTGGTACAAACATTTTATCGCACCAATTGGATCGCGCCACGTGCTCGAGTATGTTAATGAACCACAAATGGTGCCTTATTAACATTGTCTTCAAAAGTCAAGCATCATTGACATTCATTATCTTCAAACAACTCATACATTTTCACACTTGCTATTCTCACTAGATTTCACATTAAGCAACCTAAACATTTATTGATAAACTATACCCTCAATGTAGCATTTGAAACTCACTTATATAGCACAATTCGAGAATGCTCACTACTTGCCCTACTTACCAAAAAAAAAGTATGTTGTGGTTGCAATCATGTTCATCACAAGTGGCTGGATCGAGTGCAGTGGTGGTAAATTAGCCGAATCGAGCTGATTTGAAACTGATCAGACTCATTTCATCTAATACTTGTCATCAAATGCAGAACGAGCTCGCTCCATCTTGATCAATTGAACAAATCGTGATCAGCTTGTTGTTTCAAGTGGAAAATGCAGATAATCAACTTCACATACTTTAGTTTTACTTCTCTAATGTGCAAATGTTACATAAACTCAAATGACTTACTAGCCATATTGCAAATCTGGGCAGTTCCGAACAAGGCCAGGAATCATCTAGAACTGGAACTGGAACCGAGGACCACCTAGTTCGGTTCAAGTTCCACCTTTCATGGAACTGGAATCCGCGTTTCCAAAGTGCCAGTTCAGAAACTTTAGCTTTTCTTTAAAAATTTAACTTTTTAAATATTTTTTACCGGTTCCGGAAGGTTAGGACTCAAACCAGAATTGCCCTTAAACTGACTCTTCTTGAATGAGCCCCAAGTCGGTTCAATTCTAGTTTTAGGTTCGAAGGTAACTCGAACCAGTCATGTCTACCTAGACCAAACTTTAATGCTATGTTCTTTTTAGGGTTTGAGAATTGGTGGGGAGTAAAAAAAATAAATTATTTGAATGTTCTCTTTTGGCTGAGGCATCAATTGGTAATGTTCATTGTTCAACAAAAAAAATCTGCGACTACTCACACATAGCATTAGCTCGACGGCAGGGCACTCTAGCATCGTTGCTGCTGGTGGGGAGTTTGATTCCCAGAGGGTGCATGTGTGTGTTTTAGGCCTCCTCTTGTAACCAAAAAAAAGAAGGTGCAACTATGCTTTTAGAAATGGGGGAGCCTTAAATGATGTGGAGCCAAATATTGCAAGAGAAAAAGGGTCATGTTGCCTGGGGCTCAGTCTTGCTCAGAGAAAGGAGTGACTGCCCCACAACATGTGAATAGGTGTCAATGGTTCAACATTTGTATTTTCTAAGTTTGTGCTTGTGCAAGGAAACATTAATAGCATTTAATATTTGACCTACCTTAAAATATGAATTTATCTTACTTGCCTCTTACAAATTATGATTAGGTAAGGGTATCTCAATTCAAAGATTAATTATGTAGTTTAGGGTGTTATCACAACTGGCAAGGCTCTTGACTTGCTCATTGTGTGGCACGAGTTCGATTCTTGGGGCATGCGTACCTGGCTTTGGAATCCCGATGTAACAAAAAAAAAAGAGATTAATTGTGTGGAAGAGTGGGGTATATGATTGAGAAGTAACAACTAATGGCTAATTAATTGCATAATTTCCCTTTCTACAGGTTGATTTGTCCTACAAAGTGTGTATCACAGGCAACCAAGGACACCTTAAGATGTCTGTCACCTGTGTGACTCACCTTTCCTCTAAAAAGCCCAAAGTTAATATATATATATATAAGTAAAACTCAATTTTCTCTACAACTAATAATGTTCATTCATGTCTAATCATTACATTTCGATAAAAGTATGTCCAACTACTTATAATCTTTGACATTATATGTCATTAAAAAGCAATGATCTGACATGAGTTAAGTAATTAAGATTCAATCACTCTATATACAAGAGATCATTCACGACTATCGAATGTTTTTCCTGAACATGCTCTCAAGTGAATTCACATGCTTCTTATATGATCTTTTCTTTTCCTATTTATCTTACGGCTAGGGGTGTTCATGGTTCGGTTTGATTTAGCTCTAACCTCAATCTCAAACCAAACCACTACTATCGGTTCTTAATTTTTAGAGAACCGAACGGAACTGCTTCATGACTAGAACCTAATTTATTTTGGGGCAACTGTGCATGGAGAGTGTCAAGGAAGGATAGCAACAGGATGGAGTTCACCAATTTGACAGCCCTTCAGCAGCCAGCCGGACCCATATCAAAGAAAGAAAGTCCCTGTTGATTTATTGTTGCATTCAATGTTCGGGTTCTGTATTTATCTGATTATTACTGTTATAATTTTCTTTTCCTTTGTGGTATATATATAGATAGATATGTACGTGTGCGTGTGTTTGACGTAGCACCACAAAGCCTGAGGAGTGATATAATACACATTATCCAAATACATATAGCTTTATTTCCCAAATAGTATATCTCACTAAAAATTCAAAAAAAATATAGGTATGCTTTGTACAATCTAGAATGTCAACCTAATATTTCTAACAGTTTAATGCATCTAATCCTTCTAACAGTTCTAGATTCAATCACCCGCACGCTTTACTAAGATAAAACGGAAAAAGCTCTTATTTCAATGTTGAAATTAATGGGGTTTGCGATTTCACCTTAAGAAAAAGTGAGATCAAGCAATGGAATAAGGAATAAGTGATTAACTCAAGCTTATATTAAAAATCTTATACTTGGTTTCGGGTCCAATTCGTGATGAGTGCTAAACCTAGGAAGTGGCAAGCTGTGTGTATATGTGTCGTGTTCGAGTCATGTCGTGTTGTGTTCGTGCCAAAAGGCTACTAGATATGAACACAACCCGCTTTGTGAATCGGGTCTTATTATTGGATATCGATCAACATAGACCAGACATGACAAATCCTAATCTCTTCTCGCTTTTTCTCTGTGCAAAGTTACCAATAGAACCGACGGTTCATGAACTACCTTGGTGGGGATAACAGACAGCCCCAATTCTTCTTATTGGGTTTTCATGGAACCGGCAGAACCGAACCAAATCGACAGTTTGCTTTGTTCTAGATGTCTAGTGGTTCAGTTCGGTTTTAACAGGAAAAAACTTAATGGTTCGGTTCACAGTTATAAATTTTGACAAGTTTATAAGCTTTTATATATGAGTTTTATAACCTCATATACATATAAAATGTGCACTATATAGATCATCCAAATAATTTGATGGCATAACGCATTGTATTTAGCAAAACTATTAAATAAGTAGAATGATTGGTTTAGTTAAGCTCGGTTTGGTTCTCCAAGAATTAAGAACGAAGACTAATTAACTGTTTGGTTTGACGTTGAGATGAAAACGGAACCAAACCGAACCATAAACAGCCTTACTCTTCCTAATCCTTCACTCTTGAAAGGTATCATTGTCCCTTGGTTCCCCACTTTGCAGAAAAAGAAAACACATGCATACTAATAAGCAACAATGAACATAAGGTATCTGGCATGGGAGGAAAAAACGGTTTTAGGTACAAGAAGTTTTATGCTGGCTGTCGAAATTCATGGTGGATAAATCTGACAAGTTTTACGTCGACTGTTGAAAGTTCAACATAATCCTCCTCTTTTATCCGGGCTTGATATGTAAGCAGAGTTAAAGCTTATGATTGCTTTGTTTTATCTTGGGCAAGGAATCCAAGGGCTATACCAATCTTGCAAGCAATTACAGCATGCAGCAACAAATCTTTATGGAAGCAAGATAGGCATCTTAAAAAGTCCACGAACATATGCGTGGGCTCTTCGCCCGACCTTAAAAAATCTCCGACCTGCTACCGTAGTTCTTGCATGGAAACTAATCGGCAGCTCAGAATCGTCGGCTCCGAGGTTCCGGTTTTAAGATTTTTCCTGTAATGGTAGACAAACTGTAATAAACTGATTTTAAGCCAAAAACAAAACTAAAACCGGTGGAACTGGAAGAAGAGCTGGTTCAGTTTTGGTTCTGGGTTATGATGGAACTGGAACTGTTGGTTTGAAGCCGACGATCTCGGTTTACCTAGAACTGGACAAGTTTAATCAGTAACCGAATGGAGCAAAGCTTGTTTGGGCTCATGCACCTGACTATACATGATATAGGCATGGCTGTTCCGAACTGGCCCGATAGTTTGATCGGCTCGTTCCATAGACATTGAAGGATGCTGCCTTCGAATGCAACCGACCGTCGACCCTTTTTTCATGGAAGGCGGCAGTTGTTGCGACCCACAAATATGGAATCGAGCCAATGAAATCTACAAAAAGGTGGAAGATTCAAAGTCTATTCGAGGAAGAAACCAGGATGCAATATTGGCTGCTTGCCTTTACATTGCTTGCAGGCAAGAAGATAAGCCTCGCACTGTGAAGGGTACTGCATTGCATTCTTATAAGTACGGCTCCAACAAATAATTACCTCTTCAAATGCATAAATGAGAAATGTGCGTATTGAGATCTTTTATGAAAGTTCTTGTAACTCTTGGATTCAGAAATATGTTCTGTCGCTAATGTGCTTCAAAGAAAGAAATTGGTCGTGCAAAAGAGTTCATTGTGAAACTTCTTGAGGAGGAACTAGGAAAATCCATGGAGATGGGAACCATTCATGCAGGAGATTTTCTGGTGCGTTTTTGACACTTCGCGTAGATGAACTGTTCCATAGGACACTAACACAACACTGAAACAGATATGGTGCTTGATCCAGTTGGTCAAAGGTAAACTGTGTTGAGGTCTATTTTATATAAAAATGCGTGGCCAACATATATGAGTCCCTTTTCATTAGGCCTAAAAAAAGTAAATTTTTTTCGCCTTTCCCCCTTTCATACGTTCTTGCCTTCTCTCCTCAGACTCTCACATCCTATACCGTGAACGGCCTTTAGCCCGCTGAAAGGCCCACGTCCTAAGTGTCAGGTGCCACTTAAAACAGATTTAGGTATAATAACATTCAGAAATTGACAATATATAACATTCACAAATTATTCTGGAAAAAAGTAAAAGGAATTTGAACTCAACATTCATGAATGTGAAGCAAACAGTAAAAAGCTAGTATATCAAACTCCCATAGTGCTTTAGTTATTGAAGGTTAATTTCAGATGCGTATTGTAGGTATCTTAGGGTGTTGTACTATCATAAACCTTCCTAAACAAATATTTGTTGGATAAATTGCAAAATGTTATAAGCTCACTGAACAACCGATGCTATGGAAGAATAAGTACATGCTTAAATTACAAATCTATTATAAAAGTCAAACAAGTGCCTATGTTAATCCATGTATTGTAAGGTATCTTACATGAACGGCAAATGGCATTTGGTTTCTTACATGAGTAATTACCATCTCTGTGAAGTCTTTCTAGAATATGCAGGTTGGAGTGTAATGTACTCTGATACCTTTCCATGACTATTATCAAGATCTGTTGTTATGTGATCTGCAATCTTAGCCTTTCGTGTGACATTGTTACTTCTAATTTTGCATTCTTGCTGCATCTTGGTTTATCTTTAGACATATGAGTTGACATCATGGTTTAGATTATTGTTTCAATGTTCCTTTCATGTGCAATTACTTTGAATAATTTTAATTGAGTTTTTGCTGGAAATGATTTCCCTGGCCTTTGTATAACTCAAATGATTAATCTTGAATTGCGCATATTTACAGGAGGAGTCCTATATCGATGGCAGTGGCTGTCATTTACATGATATCCCAGCTATCGGATGACAAAAAACTTCTGAGAGGTTTAAGAAAAGCTTGATTTTCTATGTTTTCTTTTCTGTTTCAAAGTATCATCTTATATCGCATATCCATTGAATTTAGATATATCACTAGCTACGGGAGTTGCAGAGGGCACAATTAGGAACTCGTACAAAGATCTCTACCCCCATGCTTCCAGGCTGATACCAGATTGGTTCTCCAAGGAGGAAGATCTCAAGAATCTTTGCAGCCCGTGATAGCCTTTGTATTTGGAGGTGATGGTTTTGAGAAAATTTGGTGGCATTTGTGGGTCCAAATTGGATCTTCCGTTGTTTATATTTATATATATATGTATATATATAAAACTATTGTACTCCTGAGCCAGAAGGTGCTATTCTTGAACCTGCGGGATTATCTAGTCTCAAGCTAAACGCAGTTGACAATATTTGCATCTACTTCAGACGTTTTGTTAGTGGGGTCTCGGGATGAAGCCCAAAATGTTTTTAGGCACCTGGGGGGAGCATACCTGAGCTATTGGCATTTATCAAGGAACCAATAATGCGCTCTAACCAACAAGTTTTTAGGCAGAAGAATTGACCAAAACGCGATTTAACACCAGGCAAAATACAAGCTCCAGCTGCGGTAGATGGTGGGTGACCAAGGCGCTGTGATGATACCTGTGTGGCACCACATTTTGATCGTAAAACGTGTTCGCCTCAATTAGGCTAGGAAATTCGAAGTACAAGCCGGATTTATTTAAATATCATGGAGCTGGTGCAGGAATCTACACTGCGACGAATGTCTTGTGAATCACCGCTTACTGACAGATAACCGAATAAACTATTCACTAAATCACCGTACTGGTACGCAATGGAGTTTATTTATAAAAAATTAGATGCCAGCAAAACTTTATATATATATATATATATGAAGAGAGTATTAGAAATATTTGGTCTGCACTATTGATACTTATCTTGCGTTATATTTAAGATACTTTGCATGGTATTGATTCTCATATTGATGTTAACGAACAATTCAATTTCTGTTCGATTTGCAAATCTAGTAGAACATGATATGACAAAATGTATAAATTTAGCATTTGCCTTTCATAAGGTGCATATGTTGGCAATACCATAAATGTATATAGACAAACGTAAAGATTTAGCATTTGCCTTTCATAAGGTGCATATGTTGGCAAGTCAACACGATTTAAGCTGGATCCCTTTGGTTAACCGGCTCGTTTGACTGAGCCAGTCAAGTGCCATGTTTTAATAACTTGTGGGGTTTGGGTTTAGATTGGATAGGATTCAGCAGATCGGATCCGATGCAAGAGCCTGCGCTATGGTAAAACACGATTAAGGACTGGGGGTCACCGGTTGGGATTGAGGTTGAGACGAAATCCGGCAGCAGCGGTGGTTTACGGTGGGGTTCAGCTCAGGGAGGGTGGTGGAGGGACGTCTGGAGGTGGAGACTGTCTAGTTGTGAATCAGTGATGAAAATTGACCAGGGAGGAAACTGCAGGCCCAGGGGGCCGATTTCCTGCAACAATCAAGTGCCTGAGGAAAAGTGGCTGGTTATTCTGGATGGAAGATAAGTGTTGTCGATGACTTACAGGAGATCATGTATAAGTGTTCATAAGATTATGTCCCAAAAATTCCAGCAGGCGCCTATACACAAGCAATGAACAATTTACTTGGAATACGTTTGCCGCAAATACTAACATGAACAAATACAGTGCGCACAAACAAATAAAAATGATGTCTACCTGACTACCACATAAACCTCTTCGTCAAAATTGTCGTGCACAGAAATGCACAATCAAGCCTCAAAGTTAACAAAGCCATTCTTGAGGTGAATTAAATGGCAAAAGGAATAGGCACCTTCCCGTTACAGAAGATACTCGGAGATGTCCTATAGAACAATGGCCAGGAAAGCAGTTGAGAAAACCATTATTGAGAGGGCATCCACAACAGAATGGTAGAGATTACATAAGAAAGTCACCAGCATTCATCAGCAGCGATGAAGTGGTGCAGGATATATAACTAATGGTTGATATCGCAGTCTGTCATTCTTCGGCAATGGGCCCTCCTGCAACATTGCGCAGTATAGATGTGAAACAAGCCACAGTCAGGATGGATATAGATGCACAGTTTCTAACAGATTATTAGCTCATGAAGAAAAATACTCCAGGGGACAGACTGGCTGCTACTCTGATTTGATGTGGGACATACTCTACCCAAAATTGTACAAGGAACCAGTTTCACAGGAACAAAAAGAGGTGTTGTTCATACAGCATATTTAAAGAACAAATATGGCGTAAAGCTAAACAAACTTTGCAGCAATTCGATTAAAATAGCCTGCCATTCTCAACCCTATTCTGGGCTTCAAGCAATGAACAATATGGTGGAACAGGCCTAGATATTTCTCTGTAACTGAATGAACAGGCCAAGTCTCTCCAACCAATTTCTTTGATACAAGCCATGGAAGAAATCATTCTACTTCTTTGTTTTCAGCTACGGAAACGAACATCAAGGAGGTCTAGGAAATTTCCACTTTAGCTATACCTATTCTCATACCTACATATATATATATATATATATATATATATATATATATATATATATATTGTGTAACTCCGCCCATGTAAGGATTACCCTTGCATTGCCGGTCCCAAGCCCGGATAAAGGAGGAGGGTTGTGTTAGGCTTCCGACAGCCAGCGTAAAACTTCGTCGGATTTTTATAACATGGAATACAAAAATTATGAGCATTGCTTTGGGGCGTCCCCGCCTAGCGACGTGCTGCAGAGCCCGAATGCAGTAAGAAGTAATCAAGGGC
This sequence comes from Brasenia schreberi, assembly GCA_036023115.1. Taxonomy (NCBI): domain Eukaryota; kingdom Viridiplantae; phylum Streptophyta; class Magnoliopsida; order Nymphaeales; family Cabombaceae; genus Brasenia; species Brasenia schreberi. Next base: position 2,523,387 of record JAYKKT010000066.1, read on the forward strand.
CACTACATTTTCGCCCGAATGTAGTGAATCAATTGCAGAGAGGGTTCCCACATAATGGATGGGTGTGGGTAAAGAAGTTAGTCCCACTACATTGTCGCCCGAATGTAGGGAAAAATTTTCAGAGAGGGTCTCCGCGTTTTGATTATGAACGGATGCGGAGGGTAAGGAAGCTAGTCCTAGATAATAAGATTCGTATTGGTTCTTGGAATATCGGAACATTATCCGGTAAGCTAATGGAGGTGGTAGATACTATGATTCGGAGAAAGATTCATATTCTATGTTTACAAGAGACAAAATGGGTTGGAGAAAAAGCAAAGGAGATAGAGGATACAGGTTTTAAATTATGGTACTCAGGTAAAGAAAAGGCTCGAAACGGAGTTGGTATTATCATAAATAAAGATTTAAAGGAGAGTATAGTAGACATACAGCGATATGGTGACCGAATCATAACGTTGAAATTAGTGTTAGGAGCAAAGGTTTTGAATATAGTTTGTGCTTACGCACCCCAAGTAGGACTAGAAGATAGTATAAAGACAGTTTTTTGGGAAGAGTTAGATAAGGTGTTTCAAAAGATTCCACAAAGGGAGATGATTTGTTTAGGAGGAGATTTAAATGGACATGTCGGTAAAGAGGCATTAGGATATCAAGGGATTCATGAAAACTTTGGTTTTGGGGATATAAACGAGGAAGGCAGGGAGATTTTAAATTTTGCTATGGCATTTGATCTCTTTATAGTCAATACAATCTTCAAAAAACGAGATGAACATTTAATTACTTATAAGAGTGGCTTAGCACAAACACAAATTGATTACTTTATTTGTAGAAAAAAAGATACAGCGTGTTGTAAAGATTATAAGGTAATTCCAGGAAAAAGCTTAACCACCCAACATCGACTTTTAGTTATGGATTTACAAATAAAAAAGTGGACAAAGAAGAGAAGAGTGCATCAAGCTATTCGGACTAAATGGTGGAACCTCAAAAGCGAGAAAGAAGATATATTTAAACAGAAAGTCCTGCAAGGAGATGTTTGGAATTATGTTGGCACACCCTGTGATATGTGGAACAATATGGCTATACATATTAGGAAAGCTGCGAAAGATGTGTTAGGGGTATCTAAGGGAGGTGTACCGGCACAAAAAGAAGCTTGGTGGTGGAGTGAAGTAGTACAAAATAAAATCAAGGCAAAGAGGGCATGTTATAAATTACATTATGCTAAGAAAACTAGTGAAACTTTAGAAGCTTATAAGAAAGCAAAAAAGGCCGTTAGTGAAGCAAAAGCTAAGATTTGGGAGGAATTATATAAAAAACTCAACTCAAAAGAGGGTGAAAGTGATATTTTTAGGATAGCTAGGGCTAGAGATAAGAAAACTAAAGATCTTAATTATGATAGATGCATAAAAGACGAGGATGAAAAAATTCTAGTGGCAAATGATTATATAAGAAATAGATGGAAAAACTATTTTTATAATCTTTTTAATGAAAATAAAGATGTTAGTATTAGTTTAGGAGATTTAGCCAAGTCAGAAAAGTATATAAACCACAATTTCTACCGACGTATTCAAAAGAATGAAGTCAAAGAGGCTCTTAAACATATGAAGGGTGGTAAATCGGTAGGACCAGATAATATTCCTATAGAAGTTTGGAAAATACTAGGAGAAATAGGAATCACTTGGCTCACAAGACTATTTAATGAAATATGGAAAAACCAAAAGATCCCGAGGAATAGAGAGCAAGTACACTTATACCCATATATAAGAACAAGGGAGACATTCAAAATTGTGCGAATTATCGAGGTATCAAGTTAATGAGTTATACTATGAAATTATGGGAAAGAATTATCGAACGTAGGTTAAGACAAGTATCAAGTACAACAGAGAACCAATTTGGGTTCATGCCAGGCAGATCTACTATTGAAGCGATTCACCTTTTGAGACATCTTATGGAACATTTTAGAGCAAAAAAAAAAGACACATGATATTTATTGATCTAGAAAAAGCTTATGATAGGGTACCGAGGGAGGTTCTTTGGAGAACTTTGGAAAAAAGAGGTATCCCATTGACATATATTAACCTTATAAGAGACATGTATGATGGTGTAAAAACATGTGTGATGACTCATGAAGGAACGACAAACTTCTTTGAAGTTAATATTGGGTTACATCAAGGATCAACTTTAAGCCCATACTTATTTATAATGGTGATGGATGAGTTAACAAAACATATTCAAGATGAAGTACCTTGGTGTATGTTATTTGCAGATGACATTGTATTAGTGGAGGAGTCTACGGAAAAAGTTAATAGAAAATTGGAACTATGGAGAGAAACATTAGAAAGCAAAGGCCTTCGACTTAGTAGAACAAAGACAAAATATATGGAATGTAAGTTTGATCATTTGGTTACCTCAAAGGACATAGAAATTAAAATTGGCACACATTGCATCCCCAAAAGAAAAGTTTTAAATACCTAGGATGAATTTTTCAGAGTGATGGAAGAATTGATGGAGATGTAACACATAGAATTAATGCTGGTTGGTTAAAATGGAGAGGAGCACGAGATATTCTTTGTGATAAGAAGATACCATTAAAGTTAAAAGGTAAATATTATAGAGCAACAATTAGGCCTGCCATGTTTTATGGTTCTGAGTGTTGGCAGTTAATCATCAAAATGTACAAAAGATGTCTGTGACAGAAATGAAGATGTTGAGATGGATGAGTGGTCATACAAGAAAAGACCGTATACATAATGAGGTTATTAGAAACAAAGTAGGAGTGGCACCAATAGAGGATAAAATGAGAGAACATCGTTTAAGATGGTTTGGACATTTGGAAAGTATTAAAAGAGGTAGAGGACGACCACAAAAGTGTTGGAAAGAAACAATAAAGAATGATCTAGCTTATTGGGAGTTAACTGCTAACATGGCACAAGATAGGGATATGTGGAAACAAAGAATCCATGTAGCCGACCCCATCTAGTATGGGAAAAGGCTTCGTTGTTGTTGTTGTATATATATATATATATATATATATATATATATATATATATATATATATATTGTGTGTGTGTGCATGCGTGTCTGTGTGTGTATGTGTGCATGTGCTGTTTCACACGAGCCTTGCTTTGCATGCATATGTGTGTGTGTGCCTGTGCATGTGTTTGTATATGAAGCAGGTTTTCTAAGAAGCTGTACAAAGAAATACCTGTTCGACATTTATTTGATAAGGCACGACAAAATCATCAAACATTGTTGGCCTCAGATCTTTCATCATTGCCTCCACTTCCTACCAAAATCACATAAAAGAAATACAAAATCACTGGAGAGGCTCACTAACTCAGCTAAGCAATTAGGATTACACCAATGCAGGAAGTAAATAGATCAAACAATATTGGAATTCCCTTCACCAAATTCGGTAAAGCTAAAATGTAAAAATCCACAGGAAGCCACTTGGCGTGATTTTGGAAGCAACTTACAGTAGCATGAAAACTTACTGTTTTGAGACAATTCATTTCTCTCATGGTTTTTAAGATGAAATAGCAAGAGAAATTTTGTGTCTACCGGTGGTGCAGATGACTTCGCTTTCAAATCAGGACTGTTGACACAAATGATGTACATGCAACCCGATGCTTCTTTTGGGTACAGCAAGTGGTAAAGTAGCAGCAGAATTCTTTTCTTTTGGCAGGTATTCCATGCCACCTTTCAGGACAGATCATGACAAAATTTATCTGTATGCAACATAAAGGTTCCTAAAAAATTGTCATAGGTCCACATCTGTGACATGTAAAAAAAATCTGGAGTTCCAGGTTTCTGCCAAAAAGTCATAACATGCTAAAAGGGACAAATTATCTGATTCACTGAAGGAAGAACTTAAGCCCTAATATCGCATACTTCAGAAGGCATTCCCATGTCTTTCAATAAACAGAATTGGAAGAGCTCAGAGAACATTATGTCACAACTCATAAGGGCAACTAATTGAATCAATCCATATACGGAGTAGCTAAGGGAGAACAAATATAAAAGACTATATCTGCAGAATATCTTTTAAGATATATTTATGGTAATTTACAGCAACTAGTTCCTGTTGTTTGGAAAATAGAACAATGTTTAGAAAACGGAAGTTCTTTGCAAAACATGAAGTTCAAATGCCAATTATAGACAGTGCTCCAGAAAATTCCGAGGCATAAAGTGCATTAGAAGTACCAGTCCAGTAAGCTTTGATCTTTCTAACAATTCCGTAGTGATAACATCCAAAATATGACGGTTCCTCTGCAAACCACTCACTGCAAGTTCTTCTGTCTCCTCAATATACTGAAGTCGACAAGATTAAAGCTTAAAGTCGTAAGCAAATACAAAGAAATAGAAGGATACTGGAACCAGAAAATTCAGTGAATAACTGTCGAATTCAAGGATAAGGATATAAAGCAATTTTGTTTAAATTGATATTAAGCACCGTTCCACACAGCTGCAAAGAAATGGCCAGGTAAAAAATTGAAAACATTACCTACAAGCTACAACTGAATACAGAAAGTACTTTGTACCATATCATCGTCATGCTAGAATCATCAAATACTCCAAACATGTGATGACAGAGATAAACGGACTGAAGATGTATAAATTGATAAACAGCAATGATTTAGAAGATGTCTAACTTAATACCAAGAGATAACTTTTGAAAAACCTTGAATAGAAAGTATGCCTTTTCATATTAACATTATAAGCAACACGTATAACAGATCAAAAGTTATCTATTAGGAGTAACAAAAGGATAAACAATTTCTTCGACCAGTAATGCATTATATCGAAGGGCCAACACAAGATCATATCATTTTTTTCTGTTTATCGATGAACTTTCAAAGAACATGCAAGGTGAAGTGCCTTAGTGAAGGTTATTTGCTGATAAACAGTCCATGGATGAGACAAAGAAAAGAATGACATAAAACTCAGTATAGATGAATAAAGAAGATGTTTATATGTGGTAGAAAAGAATACACAAAATACAACTTTGATATCTTAATTGAAATGGATGATAATACAGCCATCAAAATCGGTATACAGTATACACTACAACCTCAAGAAGAAGATTTTTAAATATTTAGGGTCAAATAATTCAAATAGATGAAAGAATTAATGTAAATGTCACACTACCCTCCCTCTGACATATTGAAGTATCAAGTAAATGGACTTCAATTTTTTTGTGAAAACAGCCAAGACATCCAGTCCACCTTAATATAGATCTGATCATCAAGTGTCATCTGAAGAAAGATTGAACCAATCCGCTATAGGTGAGGGTCTTGGATTCTTCTCTTTATAACACTCAAAAATTGAAGGAAGGCAATAAACAGAGCTAGCCAAAAAGCTTTTCAAGGAGGAACACTGTTAACTTCATTACAAAGAGATTCAAGTCATTACCAATATAAGAAAGTACTTATAGTCTTGACAGTTCGATTCTATTAGATAAGATATCAACTCAATCAGATATCCAATTCATGAATGTTTCACTTCTACTTCACACAATAACATCTAAGTTATTGCAGCTAATGCAGAATGTGCTAGCAAGAATCCAATTCCTGTGCACCAATTATTCGACATGCCAGAGTTACTGAAAACAGAAAACTAGCCTGCACGTGAGCGTGCACACGCACATACAAGTTACAAAGGAGAAAGCCCAAATGAAGATTTAGAAAAGAAAGATAAGAAAATTTACCCTGGTTACTTCACGTGTGAATAGCTCAGACAGTTCGGAGGTCATATCAGCAGGAACCACATAAGGATCATCCCACTTCAACAATTAAAAGTCAAATGAAAGAAGAGGTGTGAAAAGTTAGTAAACCCAACAGCCAAATTGCAAAGAATGATATCAAAAAAAGGAATCTGAAGGATAAGAAAATTATTTGAGCTAGAAAGTTAATAAATACCCTATATTTTATAAGCTGGCCATCATGACTATCTGGGCGATCCACCATCTGAACCCGATTTGTTAATTGTGCAAGGCCTAATTTTGCATTCCGAGGACTGATTACCATCTCCCTAGCAATCTGTTGGGAACATCAAAATAAGCAAGCCTCAAAGCACATACCAATTTTGTCATCAATCAGGCATGACAGAAGATGCACCTTCATCATTATGCACTTTGTAACATTTGGCAGTTAAGAAATGTTCACTGAAGCTAAAGTAGAAAGAAGCCTAGACTGCATCTTTATTAGTGTTGCACCCTCGTTTGTCAAGCTATCAAGTTAGAGAATTCCACCCTTATAGTTGAAAGATCAGGCTAGGGTTCTAGACAGTTAGTGTGAAACATTTTCATTTTACATGTGGATAAAGATGGAGGAAATGATATCAATCACATGCAACAAAAGTATCTATCACATACATTTAAAAGTTCAAACTTCAAAAGAAAAAGCGTTTTGGGGGGTTAGGCTAAGTCACACAGACACTTCTAAGGGGTGGAGTGTCGACCCCGACACTGGTGCGACACCAACACCGACACCGTGTCGGTGCTGCATGGCCAAAAAAAAAATATATTTGTAACTCATGGATAAATGGGTCCAAATAATGAAGATTGATTTGTGTATTATGATGAAATTAGTAGTTGTTTACCATTTATATGTTTTGCTTTAATATAAAGTTGTGTTCTTGCTATTGTAGTTGTATACAATATAAAGCTCCTTGAATGATTTTGGGTGCGAACAATTGGTTTCTTATTACTACTCCATATTGTATGCCTTTGCATAGAATAATCTTTGTCACCAAACACATTTAAAGACGAGGAACATTGCCACATCAATAGAACAGAAGAGTATGACATCACTACTGGATCCTAGCACAAATACTAGTATATGTTATATCCTACAAAAGATCTCGAAACTCTTTGAATTCATAACTTGGATATTTTACAGTTCATAAAATCATTGTAAGTTTCAGATCATTATGAGGGAACTTGCAAATTGATACCTACGTCTACGTGCACTCAAAATTAGCAAATACTAGTTGTATTATGATTGATTTATGTAGCTGTCGCCGCACCCAAAAATTTTGAAATTTACCATATCCCGCACCCGCACCCATGTGACATAGGGGTTAGGTAGATCCCCACCAAAAATGCACTCCATGAATAAGCTCCTGACGAAAAAATTGGGAGTAGACACCTAAGCCAACCGAGTGGTTTTGTCTCAAAGAAAAAAAACTGTGTAGCCCTGAACAGTCTTTGTCCTAGATTGGTTCTGATATTCCATCAATCTCTCCAAAGTATGAGAAGGGTTGGATGCTTCTACGATATTGTTTTCACCCCATGCATTTGTGAACCTTGCATTTTTTATAGATTAGTCTTTATTGAGTAAACTATGAGAAGTCTTTATTGAATAAACTTTGAGACAAACCCATGTGACATAGGGGTTAGGTAGATCCCCACCAAAAACGCACTCCATGAATAAGCTCCTGACGAAAAAATTGGGAGTAGAGACCTAAGCCAACCGAGTGGTTTTGTCTCAAAGAAAAAAAACTGTGTAGCCCTGAACAGTCTTTGGCCTAGATTGGTTCTGATATTCCATCAATCTCTCCAAAGTATGAGAATGGTTGGATGCTTCTACGATATTGTTTTCACCCCACGCATTTGTGAACCTTGCATTTTTTATAGATTAGTCTTTATTGAATAAACTAAGAATTTGCATTAGCCGCAAACCTGAAGAAATTAACTGTCAGCATGAGTCTCAAAATTAGGAAGTAGACATTGTTATAAAGTAACCTTTATTGATAAGAATGTGTTTCGTACACATCAAGTCAGATCGCCTTTACAGAGGCCGCCCTTACATCAGCTACATACCTTTTTGCGTTGCACACTTTTCTCTCTTATTCTTTTAGGTTTTCTTAATGACAGCTTATATAGGGGTGTTATAACTTGAAAAACTAATTTACGCTTATACTAACAAAACAATTAACAAGTTACACTAAAGGATAATAATAGGACCAAGGATTCGGAACTAATCCAATATTACTTTTCAACACTCCCCCTCAAGTTTGGAGGAAGATGTTGATAACGCCCAACTTCTTAAAAATATTCACAAGGTTGGATATGTTGACAGCCTTGGTAAGAAAATATGCGTATTGTTCTTTAGACACAAGGTAAATCAACTGAAACACTTTGTCGACAACTTTCTCATACATGAAGTGACAATCAATTTCAATCTGCTTGGTCATTTCATGATAGACTGGGTTATAGGCAATTTGTATAGTAGTTTTACTATCACAGTAAAGGGGAATAACATTGTCGATTTCTATACCCAACTCAGCCGTGAGAGGCTTTAACCAAAGACCTTCACACATTCTTTATACAATTGCTCTATACTCTACTTCAATAGTTATCTAGCAACTACTGCTTGTTTCTCACTTTTTCATAAAACAATATTACCCTCGATAATTGTGATGTATTTAGAAGTAGACATTTTGTCATCGCGTGAACCTGCCCAATCTGCATCTAAAAAACATCAATATTAATGTGTCCTCTATTAGCATATAATATCTCATGATCAAGGAAGCTTTTCAGATACCTCAGGACACGATATATAGCTTGCATGGGTTTTTAAGGGAGCATGCATAAATTTGCTTACCATTCTCACAACATAAGCAATATCATAATGGGTAACAATAAGGTAAATTAACTTACCCAGTAATCTTTGGTAAGTTATTGATTGAATTTGTGTGTCAAAACACCAAGAAAAAACACAATACGCAATGAGAGATGTAATGGCTACACACTCTCCTCAATGGAGTCGGCAGTTGCTTTCTTATTCTTCTCTAATCTCTAATTAACCTAATGGTCAGGATTACACTTATATATTCTTTATAACTTAAAAGACAATTTTACCCTTATTTCGTATTATATACATTACAACCTAGTGGGGCTTTTTTATAATAGTTATGTGGATAACGGATCTCTCAATAGGTCTCGATTCTTTGAGCAATTTCTCATTAGGAAATAGTACCTAGAAGGGTATCTTTCCTTCAAGAATAGTCGAAAGTGACTTGTTTAAAAGATATGATGTTGTAAGAATTGTTTCTCCCCATAGATATTTTGGAGTAGATCCTACCATCATTAAAGTTCGAGCTACTTCCAAGATGTGCTTGTTCTTTCTTTCTGCTATCCTATTCTGTTGTGGTGAATATGCGCATGATATTTGGTGTATAATCCCATATGCTGCCAAATAGTTTTTAAGCACACTCTATGTGAATTCACCTCCATTATCGGATTGAATAGTCTTGATTTTTGCTTGAAATTGCTTCTTAACAAACTTGTGAAACAATAAAAATATCCTGCCAATCTCAGCATTAGATTTTAGCAAATAAATATAGTAAAGCGTGAATAATCATCTATGAAAGAGACAAAATATTTATATCCAGTAATGACAGAAATTGGGAAAGGACCCCATATATCAGGGTGTATTAGAACAAAAGGATTCTGAGTTCATGATACACTTTTAAGAAAAATAGTTCCAACATGTTTTCCTAATTGACATGCCTCACACTCAAAACTTGAGTTCTTCTTGTGAACTCTACTGATTTTGGTATAATAGCTTGAATCGTTTGAATTGGTGGACGACATTGATGCCATAGTGTTAACTCCATCTCACTTTGTGTAAGAGATTGCATTGGTTGCTATATATTTATGTTTTCCTCCATATACGTATAGTCCTCACTCTTTCTACCAAATCCAACGAACATTTTCATCTTTTGTTCCTGAAATACACAAGTTAATGCAAAAAAGTGTACATAATAGTTCAACCTTGAAGTTAATGCAATAATCGGCAAGAGATTCATCAAAATGTATGGAACATAAAGAACATGATCTAATACTCCAAGAGTTGTCCACAACTTTCCACTCCTAGATAAAGGAATTATCATCAATTTTTACTTTATCATGCAATTCATGGTAATCATTGAGCCCCTCTTTGAAATTTACCATATGTTCTGAAGCACCAAAATCAATAACTCAACAAATTTATTGTAGAGATTTTAAATCAGATATTATCACTGGGCCCTGCTATATTACTCGCAGCAGTAGCCATAGTTGCATGAATGTTGTCCGATAAAGATGGTGTCGCAGTTGTAGTCAATGTAAGTCACCCTTCTAGCCTCGTAAAGATCAATTTTATTGCCTCACCTATATTTTCTCCTCTAATATCCTTATTACCTACAAACATAGCTTCATTTTTCACGTAGTTAGGACGATCAATTAATTTCTACGTGTGTCGTGGTTTACCACACTATATGCATTTCACAACTTCTCTATCATCTATGGGTTGTCCCCATGATCTTTGCCCCTAAAATTGTCTCTCCCTCTCGATGGTTGATTATAGCCTCTTCCAAAGAATGTTATTTTTTCAGGGTTTGAATTTTAGATTTTTTCAAATTCCTCCGATCTTATTCTCTAATCAGTAAAGAGTAGACAATGCCTAATGTGGGCATTTTCTCACTCGCTAGAATAGTATTCTTTACATTTTAATATTCATATAAAACTCCTCTCAAGAGATCAAATACTTTACGTTTCTCAAATTCATTTGATCTTTCCTTTGCGCACTCCTTACTGAATCATCGTAAAATAGGATAACTCATCCCAAAAATTCCTTAATTCAATGTAATATTCGCTAATAGATCTTGATTTTTACCTGCACTTCTGAACTTTTTTGAGTTCATACTCCTTTGCAATATTTTTCTTTCGAAAATAAGCATCTTTTGTTGCCTTCCAAATTTCATGGGTAGTTTAAAGGTATAAAAACGATCTTCCAACGTTAGGCATCATGGAATTGATTAGCCATGATGCCACTAGGGCGTCTTCTCTTTCCCATCTTAGGTACTTAGGGTTTCCTAGGTCGGATCTTTCATTGTCACCTAGTAAGTATTTCATTTTTCTTTTAGCTTTCACTCCCAACAAGATAGATCATGACCATTTGAGATAGTTTTCTATCTAACTTTATATTCATGATGACAAAAGAATCACCTCTATCGGCCATCCCTGAACGATATGTAATATTCTTACTCTTTCTTAAGAAAAACAAGTTAGATAAACATGTTTTGTGGTCGAACTTGGAATAAACTGCTCAGAAGGTAGATCGACCGAATGGGAGTTCTTCCTTGACACTCTTTAAGTCGCAGCCATCCATTTCTCCCCATTTAATTTACCCGCTCTTATACCAATTGATTGAATTCATGTGCCAAAATACCAAAAAAAAAATCCGCAGAGATGGAATGGTTGCACGCCCTCCTTTGATGGAGTTGATTGTTGCTTTCTTATTCTTTTCTAATCTTTAATTGACCTGATGAACAAGATTACACTTATATACTCTTTATAACTTGAAAGACAATTTTACCCTTATTTAGTATTATATACATTACAACTTAAGTGGGGCTTTTTTGGTAATAGTTATATGGATATCACATTTCCCAGCAGGTCTCGATTCCTTCAACAAAAGTCTCTCATGGTTGAGTTGGATATAGAAATTGACAATGTTATTCCCCTTTACCGCAATAGTAAAGTTGCGATACAAATTGTCTGTAACCCAATCTATCATGAAAGGAGCAAGCACATTGAAATTGATTGTCATTTTATCTGTGAGAAAGTTGTTGACAAAGTATTTCAGTTGATTTACATTATGACTAAAGAACTATATGCATATTATCTTACCAAGGTTGTCAACATATCCAACCTTATGAGTTATGAATATACTCAGCAAGTTGGGCATTATCAACATCTTTCTCCCAACTTGAGTATTGAGAAGTAACGGTGGATTAGTTATGGATCCTTGATCCTATTATTAATCTTTTAGTGGTCTTATAATTAGTCTTTTAGTGTAACTTATTAATTGTTTTGTTAGTATAAGAGTAAATCAGTCCTTGAAGTTACAACGCCCCTATATAAGCTATCATTAAGAAAACCTAAATGAATAAGAGAGAAAAGTGTGCATCCGCAAAAGTGTGTATGTGATTGATGTAAGGGTGACCTTGTACTCATCAATAAAGTAACCTTTATAGATAAGAATTTGTCTCGTACACATGAAGTGGATCTCCTCTACAAAGGTCGCCCTTACATCAACCACACACCCTTATGTGGTTGCATATTTTTCTCCACTTTCTTTTAAGCTTTTTTAATGACAGCTTATACAAGAGTGCTCTAACTTAAATACTAATATACTCTTATACTAACAAAAATAATTAATAAGTTACACTAAAAGACTAATAATAGGACAAGGGATCCAAAAATAATCCACCATTACTTCTCAAAAGATGTAATAACCTCTAATAGTTGTAAATGATGATACCGATAGCTTCTAATAGTGGTGGGTCATTAGGGCCCTACAGGCCTCTAGCGCGAGCTCCTTTGGATTGGCCCTCAAGGGCCAGTCATCCCAACAATTATACTACTAGTCGTTGGCAACTCCCAACGGCTAGTAGTATAGCCATTGGGAGCCCATGCTCCCATTAGTCTCTCTCTCACTCTCTTCTCACTTCTAATAAACCTTTACAAATAGAGGATGTTATTAAATGAATAATTAGAGCTTTTTATGCTCACTTAACTTGTTTGGTATTATACCTATTTGATTTGTCTTGTGCAAGTGTTTGGTGATTTGACTTTTGAAGATCTAGCGAGATCATTTATATTTGAATTTGTGGATACCATTAACGAGATATTGGTGCTACTTTAACATAGTATCAGATCTGAAAAGGTCTTATTAGAGTTGCATTGGGATTTATGTCGATTGTGAAAAGATTTTAAAATTTGAGAATTGTTTGATCATCTTAAGAGAATCAAGGTATTATTTGTATTTCTTACTATTTTTGAGAAAATAGAAGAAAAAGTGAGGCATTTCATTATTTACTGGTATCCAACTCTTATCCAAGTTGAGCACGGACCATGAAAAAATATTTTATATGTAAAGACTATTGGGACTATAATGATGATACGATCAAAGAAACCAAATGGATAGAAGAAGAGTTTAATGGGGATGAATTTTTCTTACAAGAGAAATACAATAAAGAATTAAAAAATGGGAGTACAATGTCAAAATCACATGGATTATTGGCCAAAATGTGGATGAAAAATCTCGTAATAGAATTAACATGTTTGGCAATGCCTTTACCTTATAAAAACTCATTCTCAAGATGATTTTGTTTTTTAAATAAATTTGATGAAAAAATGATAATGCTCAGATAAGGTTCCATAAGCATTATAGATTACCATAATAAGTTTTCCAATTTTTAGAATCAACTTAGTAGTTTTGACAAATTCACAAAACTCAAAAGTATGGATGACTTTTTAAGAATACCTTGACAACCAATATTTTTTTCTTGTTTACATGGGGATTGAGAGACGAATTTGAAAACATTAGATAAAATTTGATTCATACAAAATCGAGATCCAAAAGCTATGAGATCTTTGTTGATTTAGTTATGAAAGAAACTAGATTAAGTAATATAAGAAACAACAAAGAAGTGGTTCTTGTTATATCTAGATTTGAAAATTATTGAAAGAATTACAAACCTCCATATGCAAAAAATAGTGCATTGGCCAAACAAGAGTACAATTTGTCGATATTTCAAGGAGAGTGAACATATCAAAACCACTTCTCCTCTCTTGTTGAGGAGGTTTCCTCATATGGTTGCCATTTACAACAAGGAAGAAGTGCTACCATCAAAAATTAAGGCTTACATTGAAAAAATATTGAAAGAAAAGGCAAGATCTCTAGGTCGGCATTGTCATCTTCTTCCAAAAATCAAGGTATGTCATGGTTTTTAGATTCTAGTGCTTCTTTTCACATGATAAATTAATATAAATTGTTAGACAAATGCACACAAGTTAGAGCACAAGTATTTACGGCTGATGAAACTAAGTTTGATATTAAAGAAATTGGTAATCTAAAAAATAATTCTTTTAAAATACCTCAAGTACATTTTATTCCAAAAATAAATCTTCATCTTCTTTCGGTTTCTCAAATTTTTGATAATGGTTGCATTGTTACCTTCTCACCAAATGAAGGTATGGTGTAGAATCATCTATCGAAGAACGTGATTGGGTAAGGACATAGAGAAGGTTGTCTCTACGCTATGGATAACTTAGTTATGCCAAATTTTGAAACATGTAGGATTACTTATAATGATTTTGGGCTTTGGCACAAAAGATTGAGACATCTTGATGTAAGCAAAATAAAAAAATTATCCATGGATAAAGATTAATGAAAAGAATGATTTTATTTACAGGGAAACAAGTATATTTTAAAAAAATTTGTGAGACATGATTTTACAGGTTGTCTCTACGCATTTAAAATATGCTTTTACACTATATGATTCATATCATAAGTAACATCAAGTCATTACGTCAAGCTAAGTCACACAGACACTTCTAAGGGGTGTAGTGTCGACCTCGATACTAGTGCGACACCGACACCGTGTCGGTGCGACATGGTAAAAAAAATTATAACTCATGGATAAATGGGTCCAGATAATGAAGATTGATTTGTGTATTATGATGAAATTAGTAGTTGTTTACCATTTATGTGTTTTGCTTTAATATAAAATTGTGTACTTGCTATTGTAGTTGTATACAATATTAGGTTGAATGATTTTGGGTGCGGATAATTGGTTTCTTATATATAAATCTGATTGAAATCTTGACTCCATATTTCATGCCTTTGCACAGAATAATCTCTCTCACCAAACACATTTGAAGACCATGAACATTGCCACATTAATAGAACAGAAGAGTATGACATCACCAGTGAATCCTAGCACAAATACTAGTATATGCTATATCCTACAAAAGATCTCGAAACTTTTTGAATCCATAACTTGATATTTTGCACCTCATAAAATCATTCTAAGTTTCAAATCATTATGAAGGAACTTCCTAATTGATACCTACGTGCGCTCAAAATTAGCAAATACTAGTTGTATTATGATTGATTTATGTAGCTTAAATATTATATATAATATATAATATTATATACCCTAGTCGTGTCGCCGTACCCAAATATTTTGAAATTTGCCGTATCCCGCACCCGCACCCTTGTGACATAGACGTCAAGCTCCAAAAAAAAATGTTTATAGATGTTAACCCACATAAGCTTCTCATAAATGCATTAGCAACCATAAGGACTCCACAGGGAAACAAGCATATTTTAAATTCCTTTAATATCATAAAAGATTCACATATTCCTTGGAGATATCGTAAAAGAATCATATATTACTTTAAACTCTGCCCATATAAGGGATCACCCTTGCATGGCCGGTCCCAAGCCCACATAAAGGAGGGTTGCGTTAGGCTTTCGACAGCAAGTATAAAACTGTCACACTTATTTATCATGGATTCTACAAATTATGATGAGGCTACATGGAAACAAAGAATCCATGTAGCCAACCCCATCTAGTATGTGAAAAGGCTTAGTTGTTGTTGTATCATAAAAGATTCATATATTCCTTGGAGACATCTCATGACCAGTTCCCGCTTTTAATAAAATAATTCATCTTTTCCTCCCAAAAGATTAAAATTTTCCAATGAAAATCCTTGCAAGGTGCAATTCTATGGCCAGATCAAGCATACCAATTAAGACAACATTGGTAAAAATAAGACAATGAATAGCAACCTTGTAAGGCATAATACGTTGTTCTGTATCATGGCTTAGTTTTATTTCTCTAAAAAAAACATTTCAAAGCATGATGTTTAAAAAAATCGTAGAGTTATATACAAGAGAGACGAACAGATTTAAGATTTAACTGTCACCAAACCAGAAACCCTCTAAAGAGAAGAAATAAAATTGTACATCCCTCTGCCATACACAGCCCCAGTGAAAAGAGAAAAAAGAGGGAGCCATAAAATTAAGATAGGTGAAGATATAATTTGGAAAACAAGAAATTCGGCATAAAAAATATATAATGGGACAAAGAGAACACCTTCACTTGCCTTTGTGATTTTCTCAAGATCATCCCGACCATAATCAGTGGCCTCACCAAAAACAATTTGTTCTGCACAATGACCTCCATGTGCTACAACCATTTGCATTTTCATGTAACCAAAGGTAGTGAATCCCTGATCTATCATATCCTCCCTGGGATAAAAAAGTGATTCCGCTTTTTCCTGTTTCCAAGGATGTTAAGAAGCAGTCTCAGAAAAATTATAAAATGTAGCACATAGCATTGCTAAATCAAAGCAGATGTTCTAGATAGGATAAAAATGATCTAGACTCTAGATTCTTAATGAAGTGCAATACAAGCAAAAGTAGTAGAAAGTCATAAATTAACACCTGGCCACCAGGCAGCAACTGAGAAGAGGCATGCCAGTCATATCCTGGGAAAAGGTGAGCCAGCAATATATGGCCAGCTTCATGAACTGCAAGTAATCTCTTCTTTTCAAAGGAAACCTGATTTAATCGACCTGTCCCATATCAATTATACAGCACAAAAAATAAAAGGGACAAGAAGCATTTGAATATGACAAGTATAGAGTCATACACTTTCTTCACACTTCTGTTGTTCCTCTTCTGTAAGCAATACCCCCTTTCCTTCAAGCAGTTGTTTATCAAGGACATCAATGATATCTTGCTGGAAAATCACAGAATGTCCTTTCCTTACCTGAAATCAGTAACAATAACATGATTATGGCAGCTAGGAACAATATCACAAGAGTCAGATAGAGAAAGGGGGACAATAACGTTAAGACATTCAGATGCAACTTGCCATTTAAACAACAGCAATCTCAACTACATTATTAACAAAATATTTAAACCAGGCTGTTTAAAAGTACAAGCAAAGGATGATTGAAATGTTCCTTCAACCTGACCTGAAAACTGCACTCCAACATGACCTGCAGGGTTGACCTCCTAGGTGCATATGTGATGCTCTATACATCCGTTTTTGCAATCCACTAGTAATTAACAAATATGGCATACTTTTCTATACCATCAAATAGTTTTCAAGTACCTTAAATATGGTTTCATAATTAACCAACACAACAAAGCGATATGCCTCTTATTATGTTAGTTAAGAAAACACTCCTCAGGAATCCATGTGTACTTGTCAAATTACCAGAAGCATTGGTGCATACTTTGATTTAAAACAAGTTTGCCTACCACCGAACATTTTTTCTCAAATGTTGTGCTCTCTGCAATTTTAGTTTCCCTACATTGATTCTGCCCATGGTTTCAATAGGTTCAATGTATGAAAAGAATCACCAATACAGATGTAAGTGTAGTCGTTATAGAAAACACATGCAAGCTCTGAAGAGCTACTGGAGAAACCAAAGAAACTGCAATACAAATGCAAGTTTACTCATTATAGAAAACACATGCATGGTCTGAGCAGTTGCATTCAGAGATGGAATGCTCTGAGCAGCTGTGTTCGGAGATGGAAGAAGCAATAATATGCAGATGTTGAAGCCACGGCATTGTTGAACTTCACATTGATTAGGGCAAACCGACCCTCATAAATAGGATTGCAAAACTATGAATGAATCCATGGTTAAAAAAAACTATGGACCAAAGTGTCCATTATAAACATCCCTATTACAAAAGTAGGAAAACAGATGAGAGAAATTCAAAAAGTAGACCCAATCCATTCAACTCCTCTTCAAGTTGGGAAGAAAAGGTTAATGATTCTGAATTTGCTCAAGATTTGTCATATGATCCTTAGTGACAGCTTTGGTGAGGATGTCTAAAAATTGGTCTTGAGTTTTGGTGCATTCAACCTGAAACTCCCTAGTGGCTACCTTTTCCCATATGAAATGACAACCCGTGTCTACATGTTTAGTTCTTTGATGATACATGGGATTGGATCCCATTTATATTGCTGCCTAGTTATCACAATAAAGAGGTATTGGGTCTTCTACCCAACCAATATAAGATATCCAGTTGTAGACCTTTTGTCAACTAAGGGTCTTGCCCTATCACCATCAATATATAGTTCAACACTAAAATGTCCATGATTAAAGTACATAATTCCCTTACCAAGACTACATTATAAGTAATAACCATTCAAAAGTCTACTTGTGTCTCCTTTTATCTTTGCACCATGGATCCTACTTTTCCTTGCAAGGTTGCATATCCACCTTAATGTCTTCATTTGAGTCATCAACATCTTTTGCACATTGTGATGGTTGACTGCTCAAAACGAAAGATTATACTTTTTATCTTTCAATTTAAATGATATTTTCTTGTCACAATTGCTAATGAATCGGGTCTATGATAGAATTTTTTTTGTACATTTTCCCTTTTTTGAAATAGAGTTGCTTATAATTGATGTTTGGTCCATAGTTTTTCGTAACCATGGGTGTTTTTGACCATAGTTTGTAATGCTATTTATGAGGGTCAATTTCCTCTAATCAACGTGAAGTTCAGCATCATTGTGGCTTTTGCATCTTCGGTCCATGAACATGGTATCAGAGGATTGGATCTACCATAATCAAGAGAAAGTTCCAGCAGATCAGGCATAGAAGTAGTTGGAAGAGAAGAACTATCAAGAGTGTGGAGTGGCATGCAGCTGCGGCATCTATCAAGTTTTTCTCCTTTCACCTTTTGTTTCCTGGGTGGTGTTGTGCAGCTAAATGATGTGAGAAAGTTGCTGTAGGTATGGTGATTTGTGGAAAAGGTAATAGTTCTCCATATACTTGAGATTTCTTTGCTGCAAGGAAATATTTCAGCAGAAATTCGGATTTCTGCATTGAACTTTTGGGCCCAATAGCAATGAGTCAACAGAAATTCCTGAGACAAACAACTTCACGATTTATGTGCTTGATTCAGGCTAGTGGTGTACCCAAAATTAGTTTCACTCTGGCTGTGACCGGAAGTGTAAGTCTCGGTAATCTCCTTTAAACATTTACATGCTTGAATCTGAACCTCCTTTGTTGATGTATGGAGGATATAACCAAATCTCCAAGTACATAAGAGACTCAAAAACTCCACATAGTGGCAAAAGAAACCACTACAATGGTTCCTAGTTACAAGCATTAAACTCGATGGAAAATATTATGTTGAATAGGCTAGATCTGTGGAGGCTATTATAGCAAGAGGAAGGTGGGATTATATTATCGGGGATGCAAAGAAGCACCAAACCAGCTGTGTCACATGTGTGAAGTGGAGGAAGGAGAATGCCTTGGTGGCATCATAGTTTATTCAATCTATGTCACCTTCCATTGGGAAGACCATAATGTACTAACTCAGCCAAAGAGATTTAGGAGGTGATAGAAGAAGCCTATGGAAAGGAAGGAATGTAGTAAATGAATATGATATTTTAGATAAGTTACAGAAACCAATGGAACGGCTAGTAGTGTAGCAGTTGGGAGCATATGCTCCCATTAGTCTCTCTTTCTCTTTCTCTCTTCTCGCTTATAAATTTGTAATAAATCTCTATAAATAGAGGATGTTGTGAAATGAATAATTAGAGCTTTTTGTACTCACTTGACTTATTTGCTATTGATAAAAAGAGGTATAGATGCTACAATCTCAAAGAAGATAAACTTTATGTTTCTAGAGATCTCAAATTCATTAAAGATAAATGTTATTATGGAGATAAGTCACAAAGCACCCAAGAAAGTTACACGTTTTTGGATGAAATCACGGATGAAAAGTTAGATGACAATGAGGAAATACAAGAAAAAAGTATGGTCCGAACTAGAGTATGAACCTAGAAATCACAAAACTATAGAAGAAATCATAAGATCTTTTGAAGGTCATTATGTAAGGCGGAATAGAGAAAATGGCAATGCTCCTAGCAAAAGACTCATTAAACCTCCTCAAAGATTTGTGTCTTATGAAATACTTCAATCTCAACATAGAAACCATATAGCAATCATATCGAGTACCCTTGAACCAAATCATTATGACCAATCAAAAAATAACTTAGAACAGAGAAAAGCTATAAATGATGAATTAGAAGCTCTACAAACGAATAGTACTTGGGACATTGTTTTGAAACTCAAATACAACAACAACAACTAAGCCTTTTCTCATACTAGACAAGGTCGGCTACATGGATTCTTTATTTTCACAAATCCCTATCATGTGCCATGTTAGCAATTAACTCACAATAAGCTAGATCATTCTTTATTGTTTCTTTCCAACACTTTTGTCGTCGTCCTCTAGCTCTTTTAATACTTTCCAAATTTATTTTTTTATACCATCTTATATTTCCTTCTTTTGATCTTCTTTCTATATGTTCAAACCATCTTAAACGATATTCTCTCATTTTATCCTCTATTGGTGTCACTCCTAAATTGTTTCTAATAACCTCATTATGTATACGGTCTTTTCTTGTATGACCACTCATCCATCTCAACATCTTCATTTCTGTCACAGACATCTTTTGTACATTTTGATGATTAACTGCCCAACACTCAGAACCATAAAACATAGTAGGCCTAATTGTTGCTCTATAATATTTACCTTTTAACTTTAATGGTATCTTCTTATCACAAAGAATATCTCGTGCTCCTCTCCATTTTAACCAACCAGCATTAATTCTATGTGTAACATCTCCATCAATTCTTCCATCACTCTGAAAAATTCACCCTAAGTATTTAAAACTTTTCTTTTGGGGATGCAATGTGTGCCAATTTTAATTTCTATGTCCTCTAAGATAACCAAATGATCAAACTTACATTCCATATATTTTGTCTTTGTTCTACTAAGTCGAAGGCCTTTGCTTTCTAATGTTTCTCTCCATAGTTCCAATTTTCTATTAACTTTTTCCCTAGACTCCTCCACTAATACAATGTCATCTGCAAATAACATACACCAAGGTACTTATCTTGAATATGTTTTGTTAACTCATCCATCACCATTATAAATAAGTATGGACTTAAAGTTCATCCCTGATGTAACCCAATATTAACTTCAAAGAAGTCTGTCATTCCTTCATGAGTCCTCACACATGTTTTTGCACCATCATACATGTCTCTTATAAGGTTAATATATGTTAATGGGATACCTCTTTTTTCCAAAATTCTCCAAAGAACCTCTCTCGGTACCCTATCATAAACTTTTTTTCGATCAATAAATATCATGTGAAGGTCTTTCTTTTTTGCTCTAAAATGTTTCATAAGACGTCTCAAAAGGTGAATCTCTTCAACAGTAGATCTGCCTGACATGAATCCAAATTGGTTCTCTGTTGTACTTGATACTTGTCTTAACCTACGTTCGATAATTCTTTCCCACAATTTCATAGTATGGCTCATTAACTTGATACCTCGATAATTCACACAATTTTGAATGTCTCCCTTGTTCTTATATATGGGTATAAGTGTACTTGCTCTCCATTCCTCGGGCATCTTTTGGTTTTTCCATATTTCATTAAATAGTCTTATAAGCCAAGTGATTCTTATTTCTCCTAGTATTTTCCAAACTTCTATAGGAATATTATTTGGTCCTACTGATTTACCACTGGCCCCCACATCCGTCCATAATCAAAATGCGGAGACCCTCTCTGAAAATTATTCATTACATTCGGGCGGCAATGTAGTGGAACTAACTTCTTTACCCACACTCGTCCATGATGTGGGAACCCTCTCTGCAATTGATTCAATACATTCGGGCGAAAATGTAGTGGCCCTTGCTTACTTATTACTGCATTCGGGCTCTGCAGCATGTCGCTAGGTGGGGACGCCCCAAAGCAATGCTCATAATTTTTGTAATCCATGTTATAAAAATCCAATAAAGTTTTACATTGGTTGTTAGAAGCCTAACACAACCCTCCTCTATCCGGGCTTGGGACCAGCAATGCAAGGGTGATTCCTTAAATGGGCGGAGTTGTTTTAAAACCCAAATAAAAGAAAATTATTGGTTGTAGTTGGATCTATAAGGTCAAAAACCCATAGTGATTATTGAAAGGTAAAAAGCAAGACTTGTATATTACATATTAAAAGAGATCTGCAAGAAGAATTTAAAATAAAAGATATGGGTCTACTTAGTTACTTCTTTGGAATAAAAGTAGCCCGTAATAACATAGGTTATTTTATGTCAAAACAAAACAACAACAACAACTAGGCCTTTTCCCATACTAGATGGGGTCGGCTACATGGATTCTTTGTTTCCACAGATCCCTATCGTGTGTCATGTTAGCAGTTAACTCCCAATAAGCTAGATCATTCTTTATTGTTTCTTTCCAACACTTTTGTGGTCGTCCTCTACTTCTTTTAATACTTTCCAAATTTAGTTTTCTAACCTTCTTACAGGTTCTTCTTTTGATCTTCTTTCTATATGTCCAAACCATCTTAAATGATGTTCTCTCATTTTATCCTCTATTGGTGCCACTCCTAAATTGTTTCTAATAACCTCATTATGTATATGGTCTTTTCTTGTATGACCACTCATCCATCTCAACATCTTCATTTCTGTCACAGACTTCTTTTGTACATGTTGATGATTAACTGCCCAACACTCAGAACCATAAAACATGGCAGGCCTAATTGGTGCTCTATAATATTTACCTTTTAATTTTAATGGTATCTTCTTATCACAAAGAATACCTGATGCTCCTCTCCATTTTAACCAACCAGCATTAATTCTATGTGTAACATCTCCATCAATTTGCTAGACATTTATGTCAAGAAGGTGGGCACGTCGGAGGTGACGGAGACCAAAATGAGAACTACAAATGGAAAAAAATTAGAGTATCCTACTCTCTACAGACAAATGATAGTATCCTTGACATATCTTACCATCATTCGACCAAACATGTGGCAAGTCAATTTTAAGAAGCTCCCACCAGTATAGTAATAAGTGTGGTTATGCGGATTGTGAGATACATAAAGGATATACGTGAAAGGGGATCATTATAACCTTATCATCTTCTCTTAAATTAACTACCTATATTGATGGTGATTGGGATGGGGATGTCAATGATAGACATTCCACTACTAGATTTTGTGTATTTTCAGGTAACTCACTAATCTTTTGGAGATGTAAAAAACAACAAAGGTGTTTATAATCTACGAATGCAGAATATAGAGTCATGGATATTACAGCAGCAGAGATGTCTTTGATCACTAAACTTCTAGTAGACATGGAGACTGCACTGGAGGACTCTACAGAATTGTTTTGTGATAACAAAAGTGTCATGTATATTGTTTCAAATAATACATTACATGAACAACAAAAGCATATTTAGATTGTCTGCCACTATATTCGAGAGGAATGCTTGAAGAAAAGACTCACATTATATTATGTTCCAACATTATATTATGTTCCTTCATAAATACAACTAGCCGATTTCTTTATAAAGTCTTTGTCAACTCATATATTTATGTTTTTGTCAGACAAACTTTCAGTATATACACCGCAAGTTTGAGGAGGGGTGTTAATTTATAATAGAGTTGGGTCATTAAGGCCTAGCAAGCCCTTGGCACGGATCCCTTGGATTGGCCCACACCCAACGGCTACACTACTAGCCGTTTGGAGTTACCAACAGCTAGTAGTGTAGCCGTTGGAAACTCCCAAGGGCTAGTTGCTCCTTCAGTTGTCTCTCTCAATCTCGATTCTCACTTTTAATAAACCTCTATAAATAGAGGATGGTGCGAAATCAATAATTAGGGCTTTTTGTGCTCACTTGACTTTGTTTGGTATTTTATACCTATTTGGTTTGTCTTGTGTACCAAGTGTTTTGGTGATTTGTTTGGTGATTTGGCTTGTTGAAGATCTTACGAAATCATTTGTATTTGAGTTTGTGGATATCATTGGTAAGATATTGGTGCTACTTTCACATGAGCATGTAGATAAAGGAGAGAGCTATACATCCTTGAAAACCCCAATCTAAAAATTTCTAGAGTACATCCTGTCTTGTGAAGTACGAATCATATAGTGCCATTTCCAGTTAGTGAGTCAAGTAGAAAATCTAAACCTTTTGAGTTATTTATGTAGATGTGTGGGTAGTTTAGGACTTCCGGAATAGCAGTATATGCCAATGTTAGTCATGTCAAAAGTATATGCCAATGTTAGTTGAGATTGTCTTCTAACAGGGATCCTTTGCCAATGCTCACAGATAAAAAGAGACACGAGTAGATTTCTGAATGATTAAGATTGTCTTTTAGTTGATTTCTGGAAAAGCAGTATATGCCAATGTTAACCATATCATGAGTATCGTAGATATGTATCAAAACCTTTTAAAAGTCAACACAATGAAAGGCCTATATTGTATTAGCTAAATTTCACTGTTTCATATTGTGAGATAGGTACAGTCACCTTTTGTACAAATTCCAATGTTTTTTTATTGTTTTACTCAATATTTTATTGTTCTTTTATTTATGTGCTATCACAGCACTGCACTTGTCTACTGTCAAAGCACAATGAGAGCTTTGTGTTGTGTTGTACAGCAGTGTTGCGCAACACTATGTTGCTGTACAACAGTATCTTGTAAAGGAGCTTTAACATTATATTACTTATTTTCTTGTAACTGTTACAATTGTTTTTCTTTTTATGCCATGACCTGTAAATCGCAATACACGTCATATGATACGTATCATGCATTGTCATATTGCCAAGCAAACAATAGGCCTTGGCATATCTGTACATTGTACAACATAGGTATATGCAAATAAGACAGTTTCATAACACACTTGTAATAATGCTGATTTTGTGGAAATTATTACTGCATGACTTAATTTGTAAATCATACACGTTGAGACAGTTCAAAAAGTGGCATATTCATGCACCCTTACGGGAAAGATCCTTGGGCAGGTTCACTATTTTATCTATTTATCTTTCCCTTTTGTATGCAGTAAGAAGTAAGCAAGGGCCACTACATTTTCGCCCGAATGTAGTGAATCAATTGCAGAGAGGCTTAGCACAAACACAAATTGATTACTTTATTTGTAGAAAAAAAGATAGAGCATGTTGTAAAGATTATAAGGTAATTCCAGGAGAAAGCTTAACCACCCAACATCGACTTTTAGTTATGGATTTACAAATAAAAAAGTGGACAAAGAAGAGAAGAGTGCATCGAGCTATTCGGACTAAATGGTGGAACCTCAAAAGCGAGAAAGAAGATATATTTAAACAGAAAGTCCTGCAAGGAGATATTTGGAATTATGTTGGCACACCCTGTGATATGTGGAACAATATGGCTATACATATTAGGAAAGTGGCGAAAGATGTGTTAGGGGTATCTAAGGGAGGTGAACCGGCACAAAAAGAAGCTTGGTAGTGGAGTGAAGTAGTACAAAATAAAATCAAGGCAAAGAGGGCATGTTACAAATTACATTATGCTAAGAAAACTAGTGAAACTTTAGAAGATTATAAGAAAGCAAAGAAGGAAGCGAAAAAGGCCGTTAGTGAAGCAAAAGCTAAGATTTAGGAGGAATTATATAAAAAACTAACTCAAAAGAGGGTGAAAGTGATATTTTTAGAATAGCTAGGGCTAGAGATAAGAAAACTAAAGATCTTAATTATGTTAGATGCATAAAAGACAAGGATGAAAAAATTCTAGTGGCAAATGATGATATAAGAAATAGATGGAAAAACTATTTTTATAATCTTTTTAGTGAAAATAAAGATGTTAGTATTAATTTAGGAGATTTATCTAAGTCAGAAAAGTATATAAACCATAATTTCTATCGACGTATTCAAAAGAATGAAGTCAAAGAGGCTCTTAAACATATGAAGGGTGGTAAATCGGTAGGACCAAATAATATTCCTATAGAAGTTTGGAAAATACTAGGAGAAATAGGAATCACTTGGCTCACAAGACTATTTTATGAAATATGAAAAAACCAAAAGATGCCCGAGGAATGGAGAGCAAGTACACTTATACCCATATATAAGAACAAGGGAGACATTCAAAATTGTGTGAATTATCGAGGTATCAAGTTAATGAGTCATACTATGAAATTATGGGAAAGAATTATCGAACGTAGATTAAGACAAGTATCAAGTACAACAGAGAACCAATTTGGGTTCATGCCAGGCAGATCTACTATTGAAGCGATTCACCTTTTGAGACATCTTATGGAACATTTTAGAGCAAAAAAAAAAGACACATGATATTTATTGATCTAGAAAAAGCTTATGATAGGGTACCGAGGGAGGTTCTTTGGAGAACTTTGGAAAAAAGAGGTATCCCATTGACATATATTAACCTTATAAGAGACATGTATGATGGTGTAAAAACATGTGTGATGACTCATGAAGGAACGACAGACTTCTTTGAAGTTAATATTGGGTTACATCAAGGATCAACTTTAAGCCCATACTTATTTATAATGGTGATGGATGAGTTAACAAAACATATTCAAGATGAAGTATCTTGGTGTATGTTATTTGCAGATGACATTGTATTGGTGGAGTCTAAGGAAAAAGTTAATAGAAAATTGGAACTATGGAGAGAAACATTAGAAAGCAAAGGCCTCCGACTTAGTAGAACAAAGACAAAATATATGGAATGTAAGTTTGATCATTTGGTTACTTCAGAGGACACAGAAATTAAAATTGGCACACATTACATTGCCCAAAAGGAAAGTTTTAAATACCTAGGGTTTCAAAGTGATGGAAGAATTGATGGAGATATTACGCATAGAATTAATGCTGGTTGGTTAAAATGGAGAGGAGCATCAGGTATTCTTTGTGATAAGAAGATACCATTAAAGTTAAAAGGTAAATATTATAGAGCAGCAATTAGGCCTGCCATGTTTTATGGTTCTGAGTGTTGGGCAGTTAATCATCAACATGTACAAAATATGTCTGTGACAAAAATGAAGATGTTAAGATGGATAAGTGGTCATACAAGAAAAGACCGTATACATAATGAGGTTATTAGAAACAAATTAGGAGTGGCACCAATAGAGGATAAAATGAGAGAACATCGTTTAAGATGGTTTGGACATATAGAAAGAAGATCAAAAGAAGAACCTGTAAGAAGGTTAGAAAAACTAAATTTCGAAAGTATTAAAAGAGGTAAAGGACGACCACAAAAGTGTTGGAAAGAAACAATAAAGAATGATCTAGCTTATTGGGAGTTAACTGCTAACATGGCACACGATAGGGATATGTGGAAACAAAGAATCCATGTAGCCGACCCCGTCTAGTATGGGAAAAGGCTTAGTTGTTGTTGTTGTTGTTGTTGTTGTATCTTTCCCTTTTGTCTGTTCTCAAATATGGAGCCCGACAATGGTCGGCTTCAATCAGTATGTTTTGAGATTTCTTGGCATGAAGCAGATTGTAGACTTCAAATCACCCTTGAGCACCCGGGCAAGTTTGTGATCTAACTAAGCACTTGCTAGCATCACTTTGTGTCTCATTTCTTGCCAAAAAGCATAGTCATCAGAGTTTTTGTTAAGAGCAAGCACATAGATAAAAGCAGTGTGTTGGTAATTACATAAGTTTCATCAGCAATAACAGGTTAACTCAATAAGGATATGGATACTCCCCAGATCGAAAATTGATGTGGAAGATAGACAATTTGTACTGGAAAATTCAGGTAAATAGAATCATCCATAGAGGGCATGAAACAATACATAACAATATCACACAACATCCGCGTAAATAAATTGAATAAGACCAAAGGGCCAAGCATATCCATGTAAAAGCTCTAACATGCATCTAATGCACAGATAAAAAGTTCATGATGCTTACTGAATGATACATACATATACATATGTATATGTGTGCGTGTGTGTGTATTTGTGTCTCAGTGTGTGTGTGTGTTAAATAGATATACCGATTAATAGAAGAATGGACATACCGACATTATTGCTGCCTCATTTACAAGATTTCGAATATCAGCACCAGAATAACCAACAGTCCGAAACACAAGCTGCAAAGAATATCAGTTAAAGTAAAATAGAAAATGTAAAATTCCTTTCACATGAAGCAACAATGGCAGAAGAGCTATTTGTAAACAGACACCTTAACCGCCTTTCCATAAGCATAAACAACCTATTAGAGTAGATATTCATAAGAACGCATTCTATTTCAGTATATTGAGAAAAATAGGTAAGTACACAAGTTAGACTTGCATTCAACTAAACTAGAAGGACAAAGAAGTCTTCAGATAAGCATGACAAGAAATCTTATCATATAAAAAACCAAACTTTATTGGTAAGTCAAGACATGTGAGAACCATATAATGATTCCAGATTTCTTATTTACAAACCATGATACATGGTGAGGCACAGCAAATTCGCAAAACTTTTTGTCAATGAAGACCGTGCTAGATGTTCCAGAGATTGTCCTAAGCAGCACTCACAAAGTTGTCAAACCTTTTCCACGTTCACGATGCAATGAAACCCACTCTCTAAATAGAACAAATGAGTGGTAGATGAAGTCTTTTGAAACTGTGGATATTTTTTGCTTGAGCCCCACGGACAAAAACCTTTTCCTAGAGAACCTTTTTGCAAATAGGAACCTAAATTGTGTCATTTAACGAAGCATTAAACAACAAAATGAATCAGACACTGGAAGGAGGAAGAACAAGGTTGGTCGGCTACTTCATTCCTGCCGCCACCTGCCTTTTTATCTTCTTCTTATTACAACCCTAATGAGAGATGACTATTATATATAACCCTAATCTAACTTAAAGTACTAATATGCCCTTAATTAGTATTGACTTTTACATCATTAATCACGGGTCCATTAGGATCCGAATTACAGGAGACTTAATACGACACTTTTAACTATACTAATCTAGGCTCATACTAACAACCAACTAATTACATGAACTAATTATCTCTAACACTACCCCTCAAGTTGGATGAAAGATGGATGTTACACCCAACTTGCTGCATAATCTTTGAAGTTGATCTGTAGTAACTACCTTAGTCAACATATCTGCACATTGATGTCCTGATTGCACATGTTCTAACTGGAATTCTTTTGCATGAACATTGTCCCATATAAAGTGACAATCAATCTCGATGTGTTTTGTTCTCTCATGATATACTGGATTTTAGGCTATTTATATTGTTGCTTTGTTGTCACAGAATATAGATATAATTTTGCCAGCAAATAAGTCCATTTCCATCAATAATGATCGCAGTCATTTTCCTTCACACATACCTGATGCTATTGCCCTGTATTCTTCTTCAGTTGTTGATCTTGCTACCACTGATTGTTTCTTACTTTTTCATGATACTATATTACCTCCAATCAATGTTATATATCCTATGATCGACTTTCCATCCTCTATTGAACCTTCCCAATCAGCATTTGTATAAATTTCAATTTCAGTGTGGCCATTAGATGTGTAAAGGATCCCACGTCCTGGAATTGTCTTCAGATATCGTAATATGTGAAACACAGCATCCATGTGATGTTTTGATGGTGATTGCATAAATTTGCTTACTATACTCATAGCTTAAGCTATATCTGGACGTGTAATGGTCAGATATATCAATTTTCCTATCAATTATTGATATTTAATTATATCAACTCTTTCAGCTCCATCTTCTATCCATTAGAGTATATGTAGGTCTAAAATTCTCTATCTTAACATCTTGCAATAGGTCCAAGGTATATTTTTCTTGATTCAGAAAGATATCCTTACCTGTGAATAGGTTACCTCAATGCTTAAAAAATAATGTAGTCTTCCAAGATCTTTAATATTAAATAACCGATGAAGATCCTTCTTTAGCTTTTGAATTTCTTCAATGTCATCACCTGTTACAATAATATCATCTACATATACCAATAGTAGTGTTAATTTTTCTCCTTTTTGAAGAATAGAGTATGATCACATACACTTTTCTGATCCCAAATCTATAATACTCCTGTTGAACTTCTCAAAACATGCTCTTGGTGATTGTTTTAATCCATAAATAGCCTTTTTTAATCTGCATACTTTTCTTCCAGGATTTGGATATCCAGGTCGTGGTTCCATATAAATTTCTTCTTTAAGCTCTCCCTGTAGGAAATCATTTTTCACATCCAGTTGCCACATTACCCAATTTCTTTGAGTTGCAATACGGATAATAACTCGTATAGATGTAAGCTTTGCTACTGGTGCGAATGTCTCCTCATAATCAATTCCATATGCTTGACTGTATCCACGGGCTACTAACCTTGCTTTGTAACTTTCTAATGAACCATCTGCTTTGTATTTAATTGTATACACCCACTTTCATGAGACTGCTCTTCTGTCTTCAGGTAAGTCATTGAGTTCTCAAGTTTGATTCATTTCTAATGCTTGAATTTCAGACTCCATAGCTTCAACCCACATCTTGTCTTTAGATGCTTCAAAGTAATTTTTAGGAATTTGATGCACCTCAGCATTTAGCACAAAATTATAATAACTTTCTGATAATTTATTATAGAAAAGAAATTAAGAAATTGGATACTTACGGCATGATCTTTTTTCTTTTCTGAGTGCTATGGGAACATCTAAATCATCTAAGTCATCATCTCTTGTTTCTTCTACACTTTCCCTTGAATCATAAGATCATGTTTCTCCCCCTTGATTTATTACCTCTTTTTATTTATCCATAAATATATTTCTCTCCCCCTTTCTGTATATTTGCATTCTGTTTTCTTTTGGAATTCGATATGTATTTTCTTCCTCTGGTTCTTCACTCACACTGATTCGTGGTAGAACAATTGTTTCTTCAAAGATAGAGTCAGATACCTAATTCAACCTTTTGTAGTATGGAGTAGTCTCAAAGAAGGTTACATCCATAGAAATATATCTTCTATGAGAATTAGGATCGTAGCAGATGTATCCTTTCTTTTCACAAGAATATCCAATGAAAATACATTTTATTGCCCTTGGATCACTTATCTCTGAATTGTTGATGAACATGCACATAACAAACACATTCAAATATTCTGAAAATCAGATGAAATGAATTATCTTAAGGTTTAATTACCTTGAAAAGAGACTTTCCTGCAAGAGTCACAGTAGGAATTCTATTCATGATATATACTGCTGTAAGAATCGCTTCTGGCCAGAAACATTTTGGAACATTGTGTTCAATAAGTAAAGTTCTAGCGATTTCCAAGATATGTCAATTCTTTTGTTCTGCTACTCCATTCTGTTGTGGTGTATAAACACAAGATGTCTGATGTATGATGTCGTGAGCTTGAAGATACGAGTCCAACTGAGCATTACAATATTCTCCACCATTATAGTGTTTTAACAGTACAACCAAACTGAGTCTTGATAAGATTATGAACTAGAGGAAAAATTGAAGAGATTTCTAACTTTGATTTCATTAGATAAACAAAGGTAAGTCTTGAAAAATAATCAATAAAAGTAACAAAGTATTTAAAATTTCCAACAAAAGGTATCACACATGGTCCCCAAACATTCAAATGTATCAATTCAAACGGAACAATTGATCTTGATTCACTACTGGGAAATATAGCTTTATGATGTTCTGCTCTTTGACATACATCACACTGAATGGCCACATCACTAGGAATTGAAAAAGGAACAAACTCTCTTAATTTTAAAACAGACAAATGTCCTAATCTACTATGCCAGACTTTTATTTCTTCTTCAGTAGTACTAGCTGCCAATGCTCTTTTCTGCCTTAGAGTTTGATCTCTAGGTAAGATATATAATCCATTGCGTAGTTCACCACGTCCAAAGATTCTTCCCGTCTTCAAATCCTGAAAAACACAACCATATGCTGAGAAAGTAACTGTACAATTCATGTCTCTAACTAATGAACTTATTGAAAGTAGATTTACTGGAAATTCTGGATTATATATCACTGAGTTAAGCCTGAGATTATCTCTTTGAATTGTTCCCTTTCCTTCCATCGGAATCAAAGAACCATTTGCTACTTTTACATATTGAGGAGTTGAAGCCACTTCATATTGCATCAAATTAGACTTATTTACTACCATATGATCGGTAGCACCTGAATCTATTATCCAATTAGAGAACACTGTAGAATCTTTAAGAGAGTAGTTATCGCTAATACTGTAGGAAGTAGGACTCAATTCT
Source organism: Brasenia schreberi (assembly GCA_036023115.1). Lineage (NCBI taxonomy): Eukaryota > Viridiplantae > Streptophyta > Magnoliopsida > Nymphaeales > Cabombaceae > Brasenia > Brasenia schreberi. Next base: position 2,555,280 of record JAYKKT010000066.1, read on the forward strand.
GTCTTTGATAAGGAGGTGGAAGGTTGATCCTGTAGGCATGTTTCAATCTCTGCAAGCTGTTTCTTCAAATCTGTCATTTCATCTATAGGATTTTTTTCAGCTTTCTTCTCAAATATTGTTGCTTCATGACTGCCATAATCTTTGTATTCTGTGGGTTTTCTACCATAAACTTTATATTTTAGAGGTTTCCCGATAATTTCCCAACAATACTCCCGTGTGTGTCCTCTTTTCTCACAATATGTGTATTGTACTTTGTTCTTATCATCATAATTATGATTCCTTCCTCTTCTTCTACCTCTAAAAGAGTCTCTTCCTCTCTGGTAATTGTTTTGTCCTCTACCAATAAATGCAGATTTCTCAGCCTATATATGTTCACCTTTCTCTAAATTCTTCCGATTTCCCCTTAGTACGAGTGAATATATTGTTCCAAGAGATAGAAGTTCTTTCTTGCTTAAAATATTCAACTTGATTTATTCGTATTCTGATGAAATTCTCCAAAGTAAATCAAACACTTTTCTAATTTCACCTTGAGTTGTTCTCTCCTTTACACAGTGATTGCACTTATTTTCCACAATAAGTCTTTGTTCATTCCAGAGTTCTCATAATTCACTGACTAATCTGATCCCTTGGCGACATTTTCTTATTCTTTCAATAATCTCATATTCCTTTGCTATATTTCTTTGTCTGGAATAGGCTTCTTCCACTGCATACCAAATTTCAGTTGTTGATTCCATATACATAAAAGTCTTACTGATAGAAGGATTCATAGATTGAATTAGCCATTAGTTGACAAGAGCATCATCTTTAGACCATCTTTCATAGTCTACATTGTTTCCTTCCAAAGTAGGTGGACTCTGTCTAATAATAGATGTCTTTCCTCTGGATCGTAGCACAAGTTCAATAAACCTAACCCATTCTCTGTAATTTCTTCAATCTAGGCGGATATTTGTAATTTGGAAAGGTTCTACCTTTTGATCATTTTCATATGCAGACGATAGTGATTCTTCTTTCAATCTTACTTCCATGTTGATTCACACCTGCTTGAAACTAAAATTTCTTCCTTCAAGTAGATTGATAAAACTGAATTTGTGTGATATTGTATCTGTTTATGTGCATATATACTTTGCTGCAATATTTCTGTAAATTCTAACTCAATCTATATTATGCCTTCTTGTAGGTCGCTCTTGATTGTGTAATACTTGAATTCAGATTCTCAATGACTGATTGGATTTCAATCTTCCACGTTTCTAAGGTATGTTGATGCTGGTTGTCTTACATATACCACGGCTCCCAGGTATGTTGATGCTTGCTAACTTATATGATGTCGCTGAGATAGTTTTGTAAGTTGTGCACTTCCAAGGTATGTTGATCCTTGCTTAATGTTTATTTCTCTTATGAAGGAATCAGTGAAGTGGTTCAAACAAATATTCACGATATTGGTTATGAATCATACAGATTCTCAATGACTTGTGTTACGACTGATTCAATAAGTGTCACAGCCACAGCTGATTCAACGATCTGATAAACTTCAATCCTATTGATTATACCACGACCATAAACATGATTTAAATATGTGATTTGATTCACAGTTGGCTGATTCAAGATACTTCTTACTGCAGTCTGTTATATGCACTTTGTTTGATGGAATATTTTAGATTTTTCGCATCAAACTTTTAAAAAAACTACCATGATACTTGAATCTTTTCCCAGGGATGAATCAATGCGACAGGTTGTTGTACTTGTGTTTAAAGCTCTGATACCATGTCATTTAACAAAGCATTAAACAGCAAAATGAATCACACACTGGAAGGAGGAAGAACAAGGTTGGTCGGCTACTTCATTCCTACCGCCACCTGCCTTTTTATCCTCTTCTTATTACAACCCTAATGACAGCCGACTATTATATATAACCCTAATATAACTTAAAGTACTAATATGCCCTTAATTAGTATTGACTTTTACATCATTAATCACGGGTCCTAATGGATCAAATTATGATCCATTAGGATCCGAATTACAGGAGATTTAATACGACACTTTTAACTATACTAATCTAGACTCATACTAACAACCAACTAATTACATGAACTAATTATCTCCAACAAATTGCTCGAGAACAATAATAACACACGGAGGAACAGGTTGATTGGCCAAAGCTCCTCTAATCAAATTTTCTCCAAGGCCAAGTAATAGATCATCCATATGGCATACAAAGAGACCTAGAAGTATATGGGTCCTTTCTAGTCCAATAGGTCCATAAGTTAAGGTCTATCAACGTTGAAAATGCATCAGTTATCCGCCAACCAATGAATGACATAATCATCATCCTGCAAGGTAATTTAAAATCTTACCTTCTCAAAATCTGCATCCTCAGAGAATTTCTTTCCAGCACTATGCACAGCAAAAATTTGCACTCGCTGTTTTGCATCTGGCATTCCAACGTAAAGGCGACGATCTATTCTTCCTGGTCGAACAAACTCTGGATCCAGTTGATCAGGCTGATTTGTTGCACAAATAAAAATCACCGCTTGTCTCAGGGAGTATCTATCGACACCAGTTTTCTCTTTCCTAACAAAAGCTCCAAAAATCAATTCCATTAAATTCTCGATATTTGTTAATACTGCAACTTGGCTAGGTATAGAAAAGCCATTACTCGTCAAAAGGATCCATTTGCAAACCAGCTAATCTATAGAAGGATCCAGCAATAACTACTGGGCATGCTTCTACCTTCTTTATGAGAAAAAGGACCATCTTGATGAGTAAATTAGAAACAGGTCATAGTTAGTCGCAATTTCTAATAAATCATTACTTGAGAATTTGATAAAAGATTATGCCCGTTTTGGTAGAACATACACATATTGAAATCACCAATAATTGGAGATCTTTAAGGATCTTGAGATTTAAATTAAAAACTTGAAAAGAAGCAGAAACCTTTGTAAGTTAGGAAAATAAATTGACCATCACTCCAGATCATCGGCATTCAACGGAGTGCGGTACAACAAATTCCTAGAAAGCAAAAGTTTAGCCATGCGATTTTTTCCTTAAATTTCAAAATTTTGTTTATTCCATTTCCATCATAAGACAGTAACTGAAACCAAAAGTTGTGAGAAATTTTAAAATATACAGAGAAAGGATCCTACAGAACAGTAAATATATTTTGAATGTTGACTATATTAAAAGACACATCCATTGTAAAACGATATTTATACTACCAATGGATATTAATCATCATTATACATCTATATATTTGGACATAGTTGACAAAATACCATGTTTCTAACACAAAACTTGAGGTATTTAACTAAATACAATACTAACATTGAAGATATGTGACGTTTGAAGCAAAACATTTAAGATGCCTCACTAAATGAATGCTCAACAGTGAACTAATTGTGTGGTTCTTTTAACATAAATGAAAGACCATGTGTCACAAAATATTGACTAGAATTGGAGAGACTTACTTTTCCTAGAATAGAATACCCAGTTTATCATGAATGCTTGTTATTTTGACAAACAAGAAAGAAAGAAAGGACACTTACTCCCCGTCAAGTTGGGAAAGCAAGGCTTCAAAAGTAGCACGCCTTCGTGGATCTTTCCTTGCATGTGGGCCAGCAATAGCATCAATTTCATCAATAAAGATAAATGACGGAGCCTGAACCATAATACAAATCACTCAATGTTTCTCAACAAGCACATGTAGTCGCAATGGAGCATCAAATTTTAGTAGTGCACAATCAGCAATATCAAGGTTCCCAGAAAAGTAGCCTAGACATAGACAGAAAGAGAAAAATTGATACCTTTATACTTTACAATCTCTACCAGATCTATTTTCAAGAACTTGTGCAGTTTCTTTGCTGCATTCCATGATATACCGTCTTCTAATGTATATTACTTTTTCTCAATAAATGATGTATATTACATAAATTCCTCCATAGATGTCATAAGAGACAATAGGCTAACACTATAATGGTGTATCACGAGGCTGCCCCAAAAGCCTTAATTTTTCGCTCTTAGGTGCTAGTGATGACATCTGGTCACACCCGACCAGCCCCTCTAATTATCAGTGCCCTAAACTACAGTAATGACTACCCGTTCCTCTCTTCTCTTTCGGTCGGAGCTCACTGACTTACTTGAGTTGACACACACACAAATCTTATCACAAGTGTTGGGGCAAAATGGCTTTCACTAACACAAGAAGAGATATAGGAAAAAGGCCCAAGTAACATGCCCAATCGGTAGCACACCCGGTTTTGGTCCTCAAACCATACACATTGCTGTCAACCCTTACTCACTCCCTTGATTCCCCTTAGCAACCCACTCAATGCCCATTCATTAGCCGAGTTGGCTAAGTTGGGTATAATAGCCCACAAGCCCTTCACAAGGGTGGGACTGGTTTGGTGTTTGAAATTCGAATTTTCCTTCTCCAAATTTCAAGCTCCATCTCCTATGGGCTTGACCTCTTACCCGAATTTTCAAACTCTATAAACCCTTATTTGTGCAGCCAACCACACTCATCCTTTTCAAAATATGAAACTGGCTCTTCTCATTGGCTCATTTTCTAGAAAATCTGGTTCCTTTGTTCAAATTTTAAATTTCCCGCTTGAAATTCAAACTTCCTTCTCAATTGGGGCCCTTGTTTGAATTTCAAACAAGGCTCCCAACTGGCTACCACCCCCTCTTGGTTGCTTTTTACTAGTCAACCATGCCCCAACCCAGCCAGCATTGTCCTCCACTTCAGAGCAAGGTTTGTGCTCCATTATCGGTCGCATGTACACCCTTATAAACACTTGCCAACTGCTTGCCTCACACCCGCACACTTCAAGCAGTGCATGGGGATCTACAGCATCGCATTGTGCACTTCAGAACACCCTCCAATATATCCCATAGATATGGGGTTGACTTTCTACCGTCTTCAAACTGCATCCTGCCAAGCGGAGTGATGCTATGCCTTGGCCTCATGTTAAGGCTTCTGCCGCGTACAAGGTAGATCTCTTAACTACCTGAAGCCTCCTCTCACTTCAACCACAACATGTACATGTCTTGTGGATGCATAATGAAGTTCCGCCACATCATGTTGGTCCCCATTCCGTCATTCAGGGCTCTGGACACCTCATGACATGCGACCCTCCATTCAAGTCACCTGGTGTCCTCCTTCAAGTCATCTGAAGAGGTAAGGGGCAAAGTTTGTGGCTCATGAAGCATTGCCTCGTAACTCAAAGTCACCACAAGCATTTGAAGTCTAAGAATTGATAACCGATGGGTTCCTTATTTGACCTTGATTGCAGTAACAGCTTTAACCCCTTTTTCTCTCCACATGGACATGATTGCTTACCTTCCTCCAAACAACAAAAGCTATGCTATTAAACTATTTTGTAACTTCAACCATCATTTGTGTTGAAGAATATGATTTTAGGGTCAGCTTTAGTAAATTTAATGTTTTATGTATTATTGTAATTGTCCGTATTACTATAGGCATTTTGGTCATTTTCTGTTTTACAGTCCAAGGCTGAAAGTTTGTATTAGGGTTAAGAGGTTGAGATTAAGAAAGAGAGAAAGAGAGGGGGGCGGCCTCTATGGAGGTCCGCCGAGGTCCGCCCCCTTCCTCTGATCTCCATGTATTTTCCTCTTCAATGTGCACATTGTTTGACCTTCCGCTACGCTATTCCCGAATTTCAACATGGTATCATAGCCGTTCGATCAATGGGAGCAGCGAGGAGTGGTTGTCGACGTGTGGGGAAAAAAAAAGACTGGCTTCTTTATTCGTGGATGGCTACCAAAGGCGGATCGATCAAGGATCTCCGAAAGTCATAGGGTTTTCTCTCCAGCATCGATCTCTTGAGATTCCAATTCCGATGATGGTAGAAAGGAGCGTGTTCATTAAAAGGTGAAGAAAAGTGAGGTTACTGTAACTGATGTCCATTGTGCGATGGAATCCGGCAACAATGTTGCGATCATCACGGTGTTTGTAGAAAGGGATGCGAACCCGATGTCCTCTGGCATGGTCGTTGGGCAGACACACCCATTGTGTTTTCTCTTAATATTTTAACGTCTATGATATGTTCAACGAAAAGCATCAAAGAAATGTTCCGATCTCATGGCCATCGGTTAAGTATTCCACCAAAGGCCCTAGCGAGGAATATCCGTCTCCACCCTGCCTCTCGTAGCGAAGTGTTGTGTGCGTCATTATCCGTGATGATCGCTCGATTGAATTGATCCATGAATGTGGTCAGAGTTTTCCCATTGACTCATAGATTAGTTTCTGTTGTTTGCACATCGTCTGAAGAGAACAAATGGGGTAGATCATCATGGTCGACCATATAATACTGATGCTAATGACAGACGCATTCGGTACAACATCGATGGTGGACTTCAGGGTCGCAGCTTTCGTGGAAATGCAGTAGAAAGAGAGGTAGTCATGTGTGGGCGCCAAAGTAGAGTTATGGGCAGATTGGATGGAATGTCTCCAATCTATCGATTCTTGTAAAGATTGCAGTAACGAGGGTTGTTGAAAATGTTGTAGCCAAAGAAGCTGCTGAAAATGACTGGTCATAAAGGCTGAGTTGAAGATGTTGCAGCCAAAGAAGCTGTTGAAGATGATCAGACCAGCCAAGAAGGCTAAGTTGAAAATGTTGCAGCCAAAGAAGCTGCTGAAGATGACCAACCAAGAAGGTTGAGTTTAAGATGTTGCAGCCAAAGAAGCTGTTGAAGATTATGAAGGCTAATGAAGAATGTTGCAGCTAGGATGGTTGCTGAAAAGCGGACAGGCAAGAGGGTTAGAAAAATCAAAGAAGAAAAAAATAAATTTTTTGGCAAGTTTGGAGTTCAAAGTATCTCACTCCCAACTTGAGGGGGGTGGTGAAGAATATGATTTTAGTGTCAGTTTTAGTAAATTTGATGTTTTAGGTATTATTGTAATTGCTTGTAGTACTAAGTGCATTTTCATCATTTTTTGTTTTACAACCCATTATATAAAGGTTGAAAGTTTGTATTATGGTTAAGAAGTTGAGATTAAGAAAGAGAGAAAGAAAGGGGGTCGGCCTCTATGGAGGTCTGCCCCTTCCTCCGATCTCCATGTATTTTCCTCTTTAATGTGCACATTTTTTATCTTCCGCTACGCTAATCCCAAATTCCAACAATTTGAACCTAGGACCTCATCACAACACATATCTTTGCCAAATGTATGTTTGAACTCCGATAGAATGTATTTAGGAATTCATTATGATGTAGTCAGGAATTAATGTAATTTTGAAGCTTCTTTTTATTTTTCTTTTATGCAATGTCACACGGGTGCACGTGCCGGTGTCAGTGTGGGATACAGCAAATTTCAAAAATTTTGGGTGCGACGACACGACTAGGGTATATAATATTATATATTATATATAATATTCAAGCTACAATAAGTGAGACATCAATTACCATAAGTATATGACAATAGCAAATTAGCAAGTACATAACTTTATATTAAAGCAAAACACATAAACAGTAAACAACTACTAATTTCATCATAATACACAAATCAATCTTCACATATCCGGACTCATTTAGCCAAAAAAACCCGAACTTCAAAATCGATACTAGATTTTGAAGCATGAAATATCCACACAAAAGGAAGTGAAGGTCCGCGTTGAGATATTTTTCTATGTTCATCGGCAGAGTTTCATGGGAGATGATGGAAGACAAGGTGAAGGAGCATTTTGGAAACTATGGTGAGGTAACTAAGGTGGTCATCATGGGAGATAAGGTCACGAGTCGACTAAGAGGCTTCAGTTTCATCGTCTTCGCGAATTACTCCCTCTTTGGTCAGGTTCTCTAAGATAAATATACCATAGACAAAAAAACCGTGAGTTACAAAAAAAATGCATTTTTTTCTTTTTGCCATGCCGCACCGACACTGTGTCGGTGTCGGTGTCGGTGTCGCACCCATGTCGAGGTTGACACTCCACCTCTTAGAAGTGTCTGTGTGACTTAGCTTTTATGTTGTATTGTATTTGCAGGTAGCCAACAGGCCGGTCAATCCCTAGTGAACTAGCCATTGCTTGACCAAACCCCCCAGCCTATTGTTTGTGTTGGACCTCATGTTCTATAAAAGCACCATAATTCCATGTAAATCGTATGCCTTGTAGCATGTTAATGAAGAGAGCTTTCAAGTGTATCTATGGCGCTACTTGGACTGTGTATGCACCGAGTGCACTGTGAGGACCATTTTTTTCCCTCATGGCAAAGCTGTGGGAAAGGGTTGAGAGAGAAAGAAAGCTCAAAATTGAGCCCTCTTAGATTGATTTGGGGGTTTCTAAACCCTCCCCTGCTGTCAAGTTCCACCAACAGAAACTCTTTTAAAAATGTATCTTGACTTACACGATACACCCCGATATAAGGTTAGAAATCGCCCTTTACATTGATTGAGGTAAACAAGGAGACCGTATCATTTTGCTGTATGGCTTTCACAACATTGCCGTGCACTCTTATAGTGATGATACATGCCAAAACAACCACACCATGTCACCAACTCCAAACGCCTTTTCACGATGATTCTTGACGTAACCTTGCTTAAGAGACTAAGAGATTTTCCAATACTCAGTCCGGGATCAGTAACTCTTCAAGGTTTCTGTGATTGTAATGAGTTATTTTTATAACTGTTAGCAAGTGATACACTGAGCAACCCGCATCCATACTGCTGCTAACACTCCTTTACAATAGGAAGGTGGTTACATCCTATGGCATGTTCTCTCACGGCTTTCATGTTTGTCTTTTGAGGCTTGGTGATGGTGGCCCAGGAGTTGTGGAATGAGAACTGAAATATGTGATAGGACCACACCCCTGACAGAAAAGGCCTTCTCACATGGTGTAGTTCTTTGGAACCAATTATCCTTTTGCAAATGGCTCACTAGCTGTTGCAGTTAAAGTTTTCCCATTAAACCTCCTGCCAGGTTGCTCCAAATGATCATTGCAGGCATCATGAGCAGATAGAAGCTTCGTGTTTCAATCACCCACAACAGCACATCATCCAATTCTGTTTAGTTTTGTTTGTAGGACTGCAGCTAAAAACAATATCCAAGAAACATTCTAAACCAGATCAAGTTGGTGTAGCATGTATCTCAGGATGTCAAGTTCAGTCTCAGCCAAAATTATTGACACCCAAATATGGCAGCCTTTTCTGGATCGCACAACTACAGCCATCAAGAATTGATCATAAATGGACTAGTAGTGGAATTTTTCGACCGTAATGTTACTAAGAAAGGCCATCAGGTGCCCTTCTGTTCAAACCGCTCCTTAGGCTGGTCCTTTCATTGATCTAAGGATCGATAACAGCTCTGATACAGTAATACCAATACCCTAAAATGCAAGGTGAGTCACTTCTATACCAGCAATTTCATGCAATAGGTGAAGTATTCATCAACTCACAAGAGAAATTGTGGTGTCAAAGGAAGTTAGGTGGAACCTACAAAGAACTTAAAAATCCTTTTAAGAAACTTAATAATGTCAATCACAAAAGAAACTACCTGCAGCGCATCTCCAATAAACATCTCACAACCTATTCAAGAGAGGAACAGTTTTTAATCACTATTAAGCTAGACTGCATGTAATGAGGTGACACTGATGGCCTCCACAAGATGCATCCAAATGCCTCGAATAAGTACTTTCATTAGAATATCAATTCAGCTCTCAAGGATGAACAGACTCACTCAAGCTAGGCACTTTAAGACCACTACTGGTGCTTCGTCTATTTTCTCATATCCACATAGCCTACACCACCACCACAACAACAACAACAACAACAACTAAGACTTTTCCCATACTAGACAGCCTACACCACACCAATAAAGAAAATATAAGTAAGTCGGCTTGGCTTTTGTTAGATGAATCTTGAAACAAGACATGACCCACATCACATCAAACAAACTATGTGGTTCGATCACAATCCATTCTTGTTTCGAGTAAGCAGTTGGAGTTATGGATAAATTGACAATTAAAATTCTAATTAATCCATGAATTCGGTATATTCTACATTCATAGGAGTACATCCATGTTTCTTCTTTACGAATATGATATTTTCTGGGCATTTCTAATGATATCAAGTGTTATTCCTATTTTGGCATTTCTCATTTCCGGGGTTTTAGCCCCAATTAGTGAAGGACCTGAGAAGCTCTAGCACCACCTTCCATTCTCAGAAAAGAGGAATCTACATTGAGACCAAAAAAGAGGAATCCGCATAGAGATCAGAAAAGGGCAATCTACAGAAATGTGGGCATCTCATTACATTTCAAGTTAGAACAACTTGAGCAAATAACAATAGCAGAAAAAGCCAAGAGAACCAATATTTCATGTTGAATGAATTGTAAGTTTTCCTTCAATACAACATTATACAATTCTCCGCCCCACCAAAAGAACTGATGCATCTGAATCCATAACCAGTATACAATTATGACAAAAGCAATAACATAAATTATAGGCATAACAGCAACATGCAACAATAAGGGCAAAGATACCTACATTTCTCCGGGCCATGGAAAATATCTCATTGATTCTTGCAGCCCCACTTTTTTCACTATTATTGAACTCTGCACCAGAAGCAAAGACAAAAGGAAGACCACTCTCCTTCGCAAGAGTACGTGCAAAAAGAGTTTTTCCTGTTCCAGGTGGTCCAGAGAGAAGAACACCCTGCAAGTAAAAGTATGCCATCTAAAATGTGTGGCTGCAACCAGCATGCTATTGATGATAAAGAACAAATTGGAAATCTTACCCTGACAAATTTCACTTCCTTCTCATAGTATTGCATTGGATTTCCCATGTATATCATCAATTCGTCCAGAAGATCCCACACATCTCCACCTAATATGACTTCTCGATACATTGATTTCATTTCATCAGTACCTTCTATAGGCTGAATAAATGTTAAACAATAAGAAACAGAAATAAACCAGATTAAGAAAAAGGTCAACCCTCAAAATGTAGTTGAATTTGGTTTAAACTGCAAGATTATACCAAAATAAAGTTTTCTGCATAAGCCAGGTCCTGCAGTTGGGAATGCTTTTTATAAAGATAACGCCGTGAAGTAACATGCAAAAGCATCATTGCTTCTCGTATGAACCACAAAATCAGCAATCCAGGAGCTAATACAATAACCACACGGAGAAGGTAATGAAGTTGAGATTTCTGCAGAAGATCGACTTCAACTCCAGAATATGAGATCATCTCAAATAGATGAGGATCGAGGGGTATATCAACCTACAAAACTTTTAATAGTTTCAACCATCTACAGTATAAGCATAAAATTCTCCCCATCCTGATTAGTCTGCAAGAGTCACTGCCAAACTTACAACGTATTCTAATGGAAATCCTTCCTTCATTATTGCATACAGTTTTTTGAGATCCTCAGAAAACACAACAGCCGCAACCTGCATAAATAAAAATTACAACCCAACACTTTTAGTCAAAAGAGGTGGGCCATAACAGTACCGCAAAAAAGGATATGAGACAACCAGAATACAAGGATGCAATTCTTGTAATTTACAGAAAAATTAATACCGTAACAGCCTGCAGAAATATGTCCAGTCAGTTAATATAACAACATTTATAAGAGAATGATTGTACCTCAGAGGAGTTTAGCTTATCGAGGAAAAACATGTATGGAAGTTTCGGCCGATAGAGCCACCATCTCTTGGAAATCCATAAAGCTCTGCTTCCCTGGGTGTCACATGCTTTTGCCACTTCTTCACAGAGACCCTTTTTAACTTCTTCCATATCAAAATCAACTACATATTTTGAATTTAATGAACTAAGATCCTCTGCTAATTTTTCATTTTCCAGAACTACTTTCCATTTTCCAAGACGTTCACGCCATGTATGTACATTAGCTTGACCATTTCCTACAAGGAAAATATAATTACTACTACATGTCAAGGATTCTGTTAAAACTAAAGTCAGACAATGGAAAATTACGCAGACTTTACATTAGTGAAGCATATTATATACACATACATATGACATCAATCAGGTATGGAATTCACTAGTTGTTATCTATCTCCTGGTGCAGTGTCACATTCCGAATTGAAATACACTTAAGCCCAAGTTCCAAAATAGACAATTTTGCCTAAATATTTACATTCTTTAAGTTGTATGATCAGAACATTTATAGTTAAAAAGAATTTCTACCAAACAATTGATGGTACCAACCAATGCCCAGCTGTTCTTTCAATTTCGTTCTTTCTTCAGCCTTCAGTTTTGTCTCAGAATCAACCATCTCTAAAATGGCTCCATTGTTAGGCTCTTGATCATCTTCCCAAGCACGTTCCCCAACAAAAGTGTCATCATGAAAAAGAACACCATTAGGACCCTCAGTGAACTTCTTAATTATAAGGCCTTTCGGCATGGTCTTCCTCCATAAACCTTTTTTGAACCTGCATTAATCATGAATGTACCAAATAAAATATGACAATTGCTGGCAACAATGTACAACTTAAACATGAGTGAATCAATAACATGTTCAAAGGCTGAACTGCCGGGGAACCAACTATAATCTTAAAGCATCGCACTCTGATTTTTCACACAAATGGCTAGTCACAGTTTTCAATGTCTAGCTGCTCTGGGTATTCTTGAAATAGCAAGTCCTTCCTCTTTGTGCGCATTTATTTTAATCCAGAAAGAAGACTTCAGAGTTCCTTCTGGAAACATGAAACCATCCAGAAATTCATACAAACTTGATTTGATATAATAGCACCACGAACCTTGGTACTTAACTTACTATAGAAGATCTATGCAATCCAACCTAACCAGATAGTATGCCTTGTACAACACGGTAGTTATCAAAACAAAGCCTAAGTGTTGGAAGTAGGAAGTTGGAACTACTAAGAAGGAGATTACAGTTAGGTACATCTAAACAAAGCAACTATTTGCCTGTAACAAAAGGTTAGTGTTTTCTAGGTTGTTGTTTTCTTCCTCGTTTTGTTTGTTCTTCTTTAGAATAATTTTCATTTTCATTTTTTCCTTCTTCACTTTTGAGACAACATAACAACAACAACAAAGCCTTTTCCCATACTAGATGGGCTACATAGATTCTTTGTTTCTACATAGCCCTATCATATGTCATGCTGGCAGTTAACTCAATATAAACTAGATCATTCTTTATAGTTTCTTTCCAACATTTTTGTGACCGTCCTCTTCCTCTTTTAACTCTGCCCATGTAAGGGATCACCCTTGCATGGCTGGTCTGGATAAAGGAGCAGGGTTGCATAAGGCTTCTGACTGCCAGCGTAAGAATTTGGCAGACTTATCTATCATGGATTCTACTTTTAAAAGAACATAACGTAACAAAAGGGGAATATGTCTAGAAGCATAAAGAATTGTTGAGGATCCGATCAAATTAATAGAAATTGATCAGATCATGGTTTTTTTAGTATTGGAAGAAACCCATTATTTTGTAAATTTGGAAGCAAGATAAAACATTTCTTATGGTAGCTTACAAATCCATGAACCATTTCCTTTTTCTTTTTTAAGACATTGTAGAACATGTATAAGCTATGTCACATGGGTGCGGGTGCGGGATACGGCAAATTTCAAAAATTTTGGGTGCGACGACACGGCTATTATATATTATATATAATATTCGAGCTACAATAAGTGAGACATCAATTAACATAAGTATATGACAATAGCAAGTACACAACTTTATATTAAAGCAAAACACATAAACAGTAAACAACTACTAATTTCATCATAATACACAAATCAATCTTCACTATCCGGACCCATTTATCCAAAAAGACCCCAACTTCAAAATCGATACCAGATTTTAAAACGTGGAATATCCACACAAAAGGAAGTGAAGAAGGTCCGCGTTGAGATATTTTTTTACTTTCATCGACGGAGTTTCATGGGAGATGATAGAAAACAAGCTGAAGGAGCATTTTGGAAACTATGATGAGGTAACTCAGGTGGTCATCATAGGAGATAAGGTCACGAGTCACTAAGAGGCTTTGGTTCCATCGTCTTCACATATTACTCTCTCTTTGATCAGGTTCTCTAGGATAAATACACCGTAGACGGCAGAACCGTGAGCTGCAAAAAAAACACAAAAAAAAATTGCATTTTTTTTTGCCATGCCACACCGACACGATGTCGCACCCGTGTCGAATTTGACACTCCACCTCTTAGAAGTATTTGTGTGACGTATATAAGATCCCAATTTGGGAGGAGTAGAGGTACACAAATATCCCATTGTATTGTACAACTTGCTATGATTTTCCTTCTTCATCGTCACATTGATAGGAATCATGAAAAGAAAATCAAAACAATCCTCAAATCCATGGATAGCAATATGAATCATATGATACTTCAGATCAAGACATGGTTCATTAACAAAAAAACCTTGTAATGTTCCAGAATTGGAAAGAACAGCATCATTAATGCTTCGTAAAAAAAATATCTTCATCATAATCTTATGATCTAAATCATCTCTAATCATCAACCTTTCTTCTTTATTATTGTGCTCTTCTTACTTTATTTCACAAACTTGAATTGCATCAGAATTTACTGTGTGGCACCATCAGACATGGTCTTACATGTGAACTCTTTCCAGCAAGATGATTCTCAATATGGAAGATTTCACCATGAAGAACACGACCAGGAAAAGTGAAGCAATAAAGCACTTGAAAAACAAGCAAAGCATTTATAAGCTAGCGACATTGTCAAAGCACTCACAAAGCATTGTCAATCTAGCGACATGGCTTTTCTCCCTTCATTGTCATCTAAGCACATGCAAAGTGAAGCACCACCTGCTACTATAAGGTTGGGCTTTTGCACCTGCCATTTTGATAGTTGCTAATGTTTTGCTCCTTGGGGAGTCTTAGACCAAATTCTAGAGCATTATGACACACGAGAACCATTTTCTTTCCCTCATGAGCTTGTGAATAGCAATTCAAAACTAGAGAGAAATTGTTTGGGCTTAAGAAAAGCTGAAAATTTCACAGATTACCCAATTTTTTACAGTGACTGCAAGAAAAGGCAAGCATATAATCTGAGAAGGGTTTAAGAGAGAAAGAAAGCTGAAAAATGAGTTCTCTTCCATTGTTTTGGGGATTCACAAACCCTGCATCACCACCTCCAGGCGATGACAAATCTAAAAAGAACTGTAGTTGCCTCATATGATACTTTACAAATTGTAAAATGTGGGTGATACATCTCCATATTATACAATACGGGGCAACATGCACCAAATGGTCAACATTCACAATTAATATGCATTACCCCAATGTATGACAATAACATATCATATGATGCCATGATATTCATAAGATTGTTTTTTTCTAGTTTTCCAATTTATTATGTTCCATTATAAGGTAAGGTAAGGTTATGTATGTGTTAAAATAAAAGCTGGAAGTTGTAGAGTATACCATAGAAATTGATTCAGTGCTCTTCAGTAGCGACTAAGATCACTATAGTGAACTTCGTGTAGGGTCTCATTTAATTTCTTTAGAATCGTATCATATTTTTTCCTACCATACAGTTCAGTTTACTTCCTTGAGTTCTTCTTGGCAATCATCAAGTTTATTCCTTCAATTTTCCAGACCAAGACTGCAGGACATTAACACAGATACATCATACCAGTGCTTCCTTCAAACTCATTGTAGTAATCGAGCATCAAGCTTCTCTAATACACTAAAAGGAGCTTCCAACTTCCACAACTAGCATTATGGATTCTATTTCCGCTCCGGACCAGGTATTTATGGTCCCAAGAAATTTATTAGCAGTAGTTTTTTTACCATACGATGTTTTTTTTTAACAATCCACTCATTCAAGTGAAACTAAGTTTTTCAACTGGCTGATGATTGCTTTTTCTCAGTACATTACTCTCACTGAAACTAAGCTGAAACAATCTTTTTTCCCACATGCAGCAGAAGGCAACTGATCAGATAGAACAATCAGAAGAGAACACGAAAGCTCATAGAAAATAATCTAAAGTATCTGAAAGTAAATGTGCTTAAGATTTTAACGTAATTTGACAAAATGGTACAAACTTACTTCCCGATATTGATAGGTGAAGGTTCAGGTATTAATGCTTCCAAATAAGCTTCTGCTGTTTGTCTCTTGTTATGCTGATTAAAACTTAGCATTCTTATTGCCACATAAATTCTATGGCATGAAAACACCATAACAAATATGTACAAAAACAACATCCCAATTCTCCTAGAATCCCATCTCTTGAAGTCCTGAAAACAAAAATTGGTTGAGGAAGCAGCTTTTCACAGCATTTGAAGAGGAGATATAGACCAAACTACATAAAAAGAAATTTTAAATCAAACCCAAATACAAACAGAAATTATGTAATGCCTGATAGAGTTTAAATCAAACCCAGATGAAATTTTGATTTCTCAAGGCAAAAGTGTCAATTAATTAGCTAAGGTCAGAAAATGACAGGTAGTGTGTTGACATCACTTCTCCTCAGTGATGTTAAAAATGTTAGGCATTGCATGGTCTATAAAGGGCTATTTTTTACACACAGTTTGCACTCTTTTATGAATTACAAAACTATATTTAGCAGTGGCATAAATGCATCAAACATTGTAGTGCTTCTATAGCCTTTAAGGACAAAAACATTGGGAAGCTTGTGTCTATGTCTCTGGTTCAGCGTGTGTTATTTATTTATTGAGTGTATCAGATCCTCGAGCAAAAAAACAGGTCCCAGGTGTTAATTACCGAATCAAACCATGTAGATGTGCTTCCATGGGCATGTTTTGGATCAAACAGTTTCATACATAAACTTTATATGAGGTCTGAAATCTTCCGTACCAATTGTTGTTGTTTAGACCTTTAAGGACCTTTATCACAACCCATTAGTGGAAAGTGCACTAGAAACATCATTGTCAAGCCATGTTTGATGGTCAGACAAATACAAAAGTGTGCTAGCAGCACCCACGAGATACCAAAAACTACACTTAATATGCATGTCTTCATATAATGAACATGTATGTATAATTTATGGGATGTAACCTGACAACCACTGGTGAGATTTAATAGCATGCACCAAGTGGATTTAGAAGAGGATATGCCTTAAAAGTGACCTTCCTTTGTGTCAGGCAGATTGTCTTCTGTGCTGCAGTAGCCTTTGGCAAAATTACAGGCATATGTTGTCAACAGAGGACTTTGACTCTTTCCATGTACCCATAGACCAATGGCATTGGGAATCTTCATCAACCAATTAAGGCACCCTGTCAGCAGCGGTCTCCAGGGGAGACTCATGGACAAAAGAACTAAAGGCGTCGTGCGAGCTACCATCTCTTGTCTCCTGATTTCAAACTCGTTCAACTTGAACTTTACTTCTCTATTCTCTGCCATCCTCTGTAAGAGGGAACTTCCATAACACGATAGGTTAAAGATGGGTTCTTTCATACGGAGTCGTAACTCACCTTTACATTTTTGCCGCTACAATCAAACTCCGTTATAATATCTCTATTTTCTCCATTCTGTATTGCTTATACTTTCCGGTGTTTTCTGGTAGCTGGGGGAACTCTTATAATATGGCACCCGTTATCAATATAATTTTCTATGGTTTTTCGTCCTCGTCGCCAATATTTGCCTTCCAAATAATGAACAGAAAATGTGAAATTGCACGTTTAAAAACATAAAGTCAAAAATAAATGTTCTACCATTATCAAGATCGCATCCATGTTTATGATGTGCCCAACATTGTGAAAACTTTGAAGGGCTATTTGCAGAAAACCAATAATATTACAAAGCGAATTTGGGCGTCTTAGTTGGGGTTCGAAAAAGGCAATATGTCGTTTACAGTGAGAATTTACCTTCCATTTCTCCCACTGATTCCAATCAACGAACCTCGGAAAAAACATGTCGAACCTCAATCCATGTAGTTCAGCTTGGCCCCTAATAAGCATGTCACTCAATCCGTCTGTCAAACCACCCGTCTGGACCGCAGCGTCCAGACCGATTTCCTTCTTCAAACGATCGCCGAAATCGTCGAGGAATCGCTTCGACCCTCGGGAAATGGAAGAAAAAATTCTCGACCAGATTTCGCTGTCCCTGTATCCTTCATCATCTCTCGAGCCACTTGAACGTACGAGAACCACCCTTTTGCGATAAGCGCACCCACTGGAACGGCGCCTCTGGTTTCCACGGGAGGTAACAAAAGCGAGAGGATATCGAGTCGGGGAAAGAAGAGGAAAATTGGACTTGAACAATAATAACGAAAAGTCCATTAATTATTAGCAAGTAGACCTAATCGGACTTCAAGAACTCGGTGCTGAGGAGTTGTCAACTTCGTCTTGAACTAGACCACACGCAAAATCGAACACTTGCACGATTGCTTGATTGTAGTACCTATTCGCTGATAAGCCGAGAGAGATAGAGAAAGCAGAACACATCGCTCGCCTCTTTCGACATCATCGGCTTCCTCCAACCACAATGCGAGACCTAGAAGTGGGACACGATAACGTAAACTACGACTTCCGCTTGAATCCCTTCCTGTAGGAGTCCAACGCTTCAACGTTTGTAAAGACGGGAGATACGGTCGACGTGGGCAAGAAGACGACGACGGGAAAAAGTAGAGAAGGAGACGCCGTTAAGACAACGTATCAGGAGACTTGGCGTCGTTGGTGCGCTCCGGCGGCAAAAGAGAGCGGGAGAACGTAATCCGGTTCTGCAGATTCTATGGGGAGTGGCTTCCCGAGTGGATCGGATATATCCTATACCCG
Organism: Brasenia schreberi; assembly: GCA_036023115.1. Taxonomy (NCBI): domain Eukaryota; kingdom Viridiplantae; phylum Streptophyta; class Magnoliopsida; order Nymphaeales; family Cabombaceae; genus Brasenia; species Brasenia schreberi. The sequence goes on from JAYKKT010000066.1 coordinate 2,573,984, forward strand.
AACCGAGTGAACTCATAAAAATCGGGTCGGATTTGGATTCAGAGCTTGGAGATATATATCCAACGGATATACCGTTACGATTAAGTGTCTTTATTGGGGATGGCAATATTGACCCGACCCGAATAGGGGCGATGAATACCTAACCCTAGTTGATTTGGGTTCCAATTTGGGGATAAGATACATCGTTAATGTTGTACATAATTATTATTTCCATAACCTTTTTATTAGTCATATACCGTTTTTTCACAAAAATACCCAAAATACTCTCAACACGATTTTTCTCCTTTCTCCTTGGTGTTGCATGATTTCAACATCTTCCAACTTCTTGGAACTCTCTTTTCATACATTTCAGCCATTATTGATTTATATTTATTTGATATCTAAATAAGAAAAACAATTGAATTAAAAAATTAACGAAACCTTAAAGTAATCAATATTTTTCATTGAATTGGAAAAGGAAATGATAATAAAAACTAATGTGTTTGAGGTTGGGTAGGTGATTGATCACGAAAATAATAGATATTGTAAGTCCTTCATCGAATCTTATTCGTCTTTCAACTAAAGAGATATAACTCTATCCCAACTCTTGGTGAGTTCACATTTACCGAATGGATGGTAAGAGATAAGAACAAAAACAAAATAAGATTGAATCTACAAATATTACCTCTGAGAAATACAAAATACCTCACTTCAAGTGATCAAACATACTTTTCTTTTGTTGTGTTCTTATTTGTTTTCAAGAGAAGTTCGTATAACTCCAGTAGAGTCCAGTTATGCATCATCAAACAGTAAAACATAGCATTGGTATCATTGAGAGCAAAGGAGGAAGAGAGCAGAACAAAGAAAAAACAGAAGTTACACTCGATGTCAGGTGTAGTGTGGACATTTTTGAAAATGAATGAGAGTAAATTTGAAAAATATGAAAAAAATACGTAAATACAACAATTTGAGACATGAATCTCTTAATATACTCATAAACTGGGATTACAATTTTGACTCCCATACTTACATTATTTTGATATTGTCATGAATGAAAACAAAAAGAGATTACTAGGTTGGTTTCCACAGCAGGCAGTGTTGCACTTTTCCTAGTGATACATAGAGCATTACTATTATCACACCCTGAATTACTATATACATATATTTTTCCATGAGTTTAAGAGAATGTCTCCATCCATTTCTCACAAACTCCCGTACTACCCCGACCTCACCGACGGTTTCTCTCTCTCTCTCTATCATGAACTCTCACTTTTCACCTGCTCTCATTATCATCGACTCCACAAGAACCCAATCTCCAACACCTTCCGTAGTCAAACCATACACACCACATTCTCATTGGAGCTCTCTTGCCTTCTCTCACAAAAGAATAAAAGGAAAAGGAGGAGGAGGAGATTTACACACTTGATCTGGAGAGGCATTTTTGTTTCTCAAAACTAGATTTGATCGTATTTAGTTTTTTATTTGATGTTATCAACCGACAATTATAGATTGTGAGGAATTGAGATAAAGCCATGTTTCCCACCTATAGAGACGGCTATTTTTTGTATATTTGATATTGTTAAACGAGATTATCGGGAGTTGAATCGAGGCATACCACGTGATACCTGGTTCATTCATCAGCCCGAGCTGAGCGTGGCTTTCTCGTATAAAGCGTACTATCGAAGGCATTAAGGTAACGTAAACGAGTTGATTGTATTAGAAGGGCAAGCGGTTCTTTTATCCCCTCCCCAACTCTCTCTCTGGGCACGAACCGAGAGATCAAATTTCGCGGCGGAAAAATGGCGGTTCCGGTGAGGGAGGCGCTAACGCTGGGGTTCATTGGGGCGGGAAAGATGGCGGAAGCCATTGCGAGGGGCGTCTCCAACTCAGGATTGACCGCAGCATCGCGGATGCGCGCCGCGGACCTCAGCGAGCACCGACGACGCGTCTTCTCCGAGCTCGGCGTCAAGGTCTTCGAGTCGAATGTCAAGGTGAAGCAGATACGTTTTCGTTCCCAGCGGTATCTTCCGCTGTCTGTTTTGCATTCTAGTCATGAGTTTAGTTGGTTGTTTCCCTTGGCTCCTCGATTCCATTCCATTCGCTTCTTGTTGCTCCGCTTGGTGACATCCATTATGGTTTCTCCGCGTATTAGGCTTTAGTTTGGTCAGACGTAGTCATCCTGAAACTTGGTTAAAGTGCAAATGCTGAGCTCGGGTGATTGGATTTTATTGTCCGGGTTCTTCTATGTAGTACATCGAACTGCTTGAGTTCTTCCATTTGACTTGTTTTTGTAGAAGAATTCCTCGAGAAAGATCAGAATGCCATTTTCCTATTATTGGTAATCAGTGCTTACTGGAAGTGGAGATTTGGTGTAATGGTTCCAAATGGCATGTATTATGTTACCCAACGTTGGAAATTATTCCTACCAGTTACCGTTTTGCGGTTCCGATGTTCATGGAAATGCTTGATAATGTAAATAGGCTATTGGGAACGCCACGTTTCTCCTGCAGCGGTTTATCGTTACATACGTTTGGCCGCAGCAAAACAATAATATGCTCTGTCCGTGATACGAGGACTCATATTATTGACAATGATATCCTTGTTTCTTTATTATATATGTGCATGTATCTATACAGGGCCGGGTTGTTCTTTGTCGATTCTTGAGTTTCAGCCATTGGTAGCTTTCTTTTGTCTCAGTAAATCCTTGTTGTTCAAGTTGTGAGCAGGCAGTTCAAGAAAGTGAGGTGATTATTCTGTCCGTCAAACCTCAAGTAGGTAAGTTGTATCAAGAGCAATAAACACTAGAAGATACTCGATTGTTTCTTTCTTGTTGATTGGGGAGACGCTCTTTATGGTGCAGTCAAGAAAGTAGCTTGTGAGCTAAAACCACATCTCACAGAGGAAAAGCTTGTCGTATCAATTGCAGCGGGGATAACATTAAAGGACTTGCAGGTACAACTAAGTTATGCTTATCCTTCATTTTTTTTATTTTGCTACTCATTCTTTTGTTTTCTTTGACTTCTTACCAATACATACATGCACATATATATACATGCACACACACACACACATATATATACACATATACATATACATACACACATACATGCATACATATGTATATATACATGCATACATATGTATATATAAAGTCATTTGGACATCTGAAATTCGATGAGTCTGAAAAAGGTTGCATCAGGACGAAGCATAATGCCTGTGTATCGTTTTATATTCTTAGTTTACATGCTCTAAGATGAAGTTCACCTATCCATGCTCTCCACTGGTATGAAAAGTTTTTGCTACTTTGTCTGATTCAAATGATTAATTAAGAATGAACCTCTAATATGTTAATCCAGAACCTCCCTATAATCCATTATTCATGTGTATTTTTATTTTGGTCAAGCTCAAAACTGTCTGTTCCCTTCCAAGCATTGACAAGTAAAGTATATTGCTCCTCGTTTCTTCATAGTGTAAACTGAGCGGCATAACTTGTTTAAATATATTTGCTTTTGGATTCCATGCAGGAATGGACTGGTCATGGTCGTTTGATCAGAGTAATGCCGAACACACCATGTCTTGTTGGCATGGGTGCCTCAGGTAAAATCATTCATTATTTCATTATATTATGTACGGTTTCATGTTTTTGAACTTCACTGTTTACTATGCTTACTGGATTTTCATGGGCCTAATTCAACTTTGTGCAAACTCACTCTATGGATGCTATATCTTTATGTACTCAATCATAATGATCTTTTGAGGGTGATTTTTGGAATATGTATGACCTAGGTCATCTTTCCTTGTTCTTGATGCCATTTCTAAGCTAACTTTCTCATAGTTGATTTTCTAAACTTTTTTGGCTTGAATTGCAAAGTGTTCTATTTATTTAGATCTACGCCTTTTGGTTGAGTGTGTCTTAGATGTTGCTTAAATACTTGCTTAAGAAAGTTTCACTTGTCAGAGTATATGGTTAACCAGTTGTTTGCAAAATTTATGCGGTTCTTGTGTTTTAGCTTGTATGTTGATATTTGGTCTATGAAACGAAATGAACTTGGCTTAGATGATGTTTTGACTTTTGATAGTGTGTTTATGACTGCGTAAGCAACTATTTGGCATTTTGTTAGTGTATACGTAATCCACTGTGTCAAATGTGCATTTAATAGTATAGTGATGAGGCTCCTTGTGTCTTGTCATGGATGGGTTTGAGCATCTCCGTGTCTCAAATTTGGCATAACGTAATTGCAAGAACATAATAATTTTTGGAGTGCTATTGATGATGGTCATCATGATTATAATCATGTTATTGATTCATTATGTTTCCTTTTCATGATATATCTTGTCCATGTTTAATCTTGTGAATGTGGAAGATATTGTTTTCAGGTCCTGTTTAATTGTTTTTATTCAGTCATAAGCTTGGGTGAAAAGGCAACACATGACGATGAAAAGCTTGTTAGTGATATCTTTGGAGCTGTTGGCAAGGTATGGACTGCTGAGGAAAAACTTCTTGATGCAGTCACTGGGCTAAGGTTTGTAAGTGGAACTCGTGTTTATTTGATATAACCAAAAGTTTATTAAATAATCATTGGATAATATTTTGATATAGGAAATTGCACAAGGGAATTGTCATGTAGTAAAGAAAACTGATTCTTGCATAGGTTGGGTTTTCAAAATGTGGCTTCATTATTATAACCTATATCAGAATTGAGTCAGCTTTATCCTCGAAGGAGTTAAGTTTAAGTGGGTTAATTAAGTGTCAGCACAATGCTGAATCCATTTCAAGAGTGGTAGCGCTGATTCTGCTGGCGATTGACAACAAAACAAATTGACTGTCTAGACATTATTAGAACTTCTTACATTTGTTTTGCAAACAATAGTTACCTCAGAAGAGGTTGAGTATATTTGTTTTTTCATGTGGACGATATTTCTGACGTGGATAAAGCATGTCATGGAAAACTAGAGTTCTGGCGCTGGTTCCATTAAATTTTGCAAGTAATTTACCACCTAGACATCACTTAAGCCTACCATGCTTCTGACTTAGTAAAACGTGTCATGGCATGACTGAGTTCTTGGTCGGGTTAGTCCTATCAAAATTTGCAAACAGGCCCTATTTTTGGCTATCGTAGAACCCTAGGTCGAGCATATTTGGTTTTTTTGTGTGAACGATAGTACTGACTTGGTTAAAACATGCCATGGAAAATAGAGTTCTGGGATTGGTCTCGTTAAAACTTAAAAGTAATTCACCATCTACACATTATTTTAACCAACCATGCTTCTGAATTAGATAAAACATGTAATGGCAGTTGTGGATTGACTTGGTCCCATCAATTCTTGCAAACCCTATTCTGGGGAATTCCCCATTGTAAAATTGTAGGTCTTTGACTTCTCATAATATTAACACAACTGATCAGGTTGCATATCAAAATATCCTTTGAGCACATCCTTATAATATACACACACACTCATACCCACATCTGTGAGTGTGCACTCAGGGTCAAGCTTCATTTACCCAAAATTATCTTTTAGGTATCGGACTTGAGGTTGCCCATTAAATTTTCTTTTGAAGTTCGACTTCTTGTGTAGCACCTTATGACTATAATCTGAGCTAGATGATTGATGTATGATGGCCTGTTGTAAGCAAGTTTGATTGAGTTCTAAGTTTGAACTTGAGCTACACTTGAGCACTACCAGGAACAGATAGATTGATGTTTGAATTGATCAAGATCACAGCAGACCAAGTGAGGAGATGTAACACTGAACAGCAAGCGGCAGAATTAGTAATCATTCAGTTCATCTAAAGTTGATCTACGGATATTCAGCTAGATCCTTCACTGATCGTCCTTCTGTTGCTGTAGTAACAGTAGTTCCATCAAAATCGTAACTAATCTTTCCCCAAATGCTTGAACAAACAGCTGACTTGCCGCAGCATCTAGGATCAGGATTATGTGTGTTAGACCTTGGCAACAGCACATATCTGTTCTATTGTCAACAACAGCAATTATTGATCCTGATATTTATCAGAAACTGTCCTCTGCAATGACGGATGGTGAGATCTGTGCCAGTTTACTCAAGATGTTGCAGGAGTGCAAGAGATCTACTGCCAATCTGGTTAAACTTGATAAATCTGCTGTACTTCTGGTAAGAACTATAAGAGGCCAACTGGGATAAGATGTGGATCTTGTGAAAGAGTTGCAGAATTCAAGTAGGAGTTGATCTGGCAGATCAACAATCCTAACATCGCCTAAAGAGATCTTAGCAATCAAAATTCAGATTTGAGTACTGCAAGTACAGATGATAGAAAATTTGCATCAATTCCGAGCCAATCACTTTTATATTTCAGCTAGTAGCCGCTATACTAAGTTCTTTACAAAATCTACACCTGCACCTGCTGTTGAACTGCGTACTGTTGCAGACCAAACAGCTGTCTTACAAATGACATCCTATCTGGTACAACTTTGGGATCGGGTTGCTGAAGCAAATCGAGCAATTCGAGTAAATTATACCAGACATTGGAATTGATCATTTCTCCTTTACTGAACTTTGATCAAGTTACCCTGGTTATTTCAAGTTTTTCTAAAAAGACTTATTTCGGCACAAATGAAACTTGATCCTAGGGGTTCTAACAACATATAAATATGTATGTACATGTGTGTACTTACTCGATATTGAATCCTATTCCTTTGACAGCGGTAGTGGCCCAGCATATATATTTCTTGCTATAGAGGCCATGGCTGATGGAGGAGTTGCAGCTGGTCTACCTCGTGATCTTGCTGTAGCACTAGCTTCACAAACGGTATGGTTAAATCTGTTAGGTTCACTTGTTTTTGGTTGAAATGAATGTTGTTCAGCTTGATTTTTCAATGCCAATCACATTTTTTGACTCTTTTTCATTGTACTTTACATGTTAACCTACAACGTTACCACCCACAGTTGGGCAGTCTCTTTTTGCTGAAAGAATGTCTTTTCAAGTGTACTTTTTTGCAACTGTTGCAAATATGTAAGGCTCGAAGTGAGATGTGTTGCTCTTGACATGCTTAATATCTCATTTGTGCTAAAAAATTGAGCTGGGTGGTCCTGAGCTGAGCACAAACAAGTGCCAATCTGCTTAGTTCTGCATGTTTATGTGCTTATCAGTGATTACTTCCTGTAGATGATGTTATGGTATTATTCCAGTTGGTTACAGTTTTTTGTCTGCAAAGTCACAATTTGTATTGGTGCCTATATTAGAAAACTTTTTCTTTGACAAAGTGGCTATGTTTCAGCTTGTTTAGCTTTGGTCCAGAACTAGTATAAGTTTCAAGTTAATTATCGATCTAATGGAACTTGAATATCTCAATCTCATCTATTTCGTTTACCGATTGAAATTTATCCTCTGTACTTACTGTATGAATCATCTATGAATCTCTGTGCAAGCATGATTATGGACTTTCAGCATACTTGTCTAGCATGTGTGTGTTTTTGGCGTTTCTAGGTATTGGGAGCAGCTGCATTAACTATTAATTCTGGGGAGCACCCAGGTCAGCTCAAAGATGCAGTCGCCTCACCAGCTGGGACCACGATGGCTGGAATTTACGAGTTAGAGAAGAGTGGGTTTCGCGGGATGCTGATTTCTGCTGTTCTCGCAGCAGCAAAACGTAGTAAAGAGCTGTCAAAAGCTGAGTGATTATGTTGGGCATAATGGCATTCAAGGGAATGCAGTTTTGAGGGGTTTGCTTTCTAGAAACGTGAAGATGTGCTGTGGACGCTTATCAGTGTAAAATGCACCAACAGATTTTCGCTACTTTTCTAATGTTATGGACTAATATTTTGTTTGAGGATTACTATTCATAAGGCCCTGCTTTTGTACTATGCATACGTGGCATTCATTTTTTTTCAAAAATACTCTCGTTCACATTTCTCTCGCTTCCATTCTCTCCTTTGCAAATGTTTTTCTTGAAAAAGGATGTGCCCGTCATGCGCCACCCTTTAAACGACGACGTGCCCACAACACGTCTGTCATTTGAACAAAACATGCCTTAACCGTGCCTTATCACGAGTGAAGAGTGATGGTTTAGTCACTCCATCTTATGAATAAATATGTGCTTATTGTACGTTTCTCTTTAAATAAGTATGTTTGTCCTTTAAATGAAACACTTTTTAGGTTCTTATTATTGTAGGTATGATCAATTCTTTAGAATTTTAGTTTTTATTGATTTTTCATGAGATTCATCAAGAGATTTAGATAAAAATTGGGAGTGATTGAGCAAGAGAGAGATTGAGAGATCGATAAAGAGATCAAAATGAATTTGAGAAAGTTTCGAAATAGAAGAGTTGAAGATAACGAGATTTAGGAAGAAATTGAATGATTAAAAGAGAATGAGATTAAAAGATATCATCAAAAAGAGGGAGATTGAGAAAGGAATGGAGAAAAAGCTGGCGACATGCCATCAGATTATTAGAAGAAGTCGGTAAACAGGAAATTGGGAGAATGTGTAGCAGGGATAGTTTGGAGAGAATATGCAATTGGAGATGAAAATTTTTGTAAAAAAAGGGTGTATGTACACACCACATTACATATGAAAACAGGTCGTGAATGATCGTTCCAAGGATTTTTCCTCCGCTAACTTTGCTAGTTTAGCCAAGTAGATGGATCGCTACAAAATTGGATCTATAATTTGCATTACAAATTTCGAAACTATTGAAAGACAATTCGCATGATTTGACGCCCTTTGAAATTCTCTGTCGATGGCCTCAGCCCTCAAACTCTTCTTTGAGAGGGAGATCAACTCCTCGAGAAAGAGGAAGTAGTAAGAAATTCGCACGTGTACGTAAAGGGGATGGAAACATAGAAGAGGGTAAAACCGTGAGTGATGCAATGAGATATGAGTAAGTGGAACGACTCTTTATATGTGAACCGCTCAATCTATTGAGCATGAGAGATGTTAGAGACCTCTTAAAATTTCTGAAATGATGGAAGGGTGTGACTGTTTGCATCTCAAAGAATTCCAAGTTGCTCAACCGTTAGTGGCTAATCTTGACCATGGTGGTTCACTGCACATTGAAGGGTGTTAAACAAACGTTAACTAGAAATTACAATATCTGTAGCATGAACGGCCCACCAATGCTTACTTGTTTTCAACATTTCTAAAGGACTATAAGGGTTGAAACGTTGTGACTTTCTGCATTGCGCTGAACATTGAAAGTGCAAACAAGTCACTTAAGAGCCAACTGAACTTTAGTTGGTAGTGATGAACATACACATATATTCAGGTGCAGCCTTGATACACAGTTATCTGTGTAAGGACACGAGAGATTGATAAGGTGGGATGATATATGAAGGAAACAATACTCTCTATTTCCCATCATTTAAACCTCTGCTTCACTATTCTGTTTTTCAACAGTTTTGAGAAAGGGATCATAAGGGGTATTTTGTGCTAAAAAATAACCATAGACATTATACATAGTAACTATGGTCATCTATTGATCGTTAAGGGCTCAACAATGTTTGTGCAAGTGAGTATTGTATTTTGAAAAAAACTCGTCGAGAGCTGTTTGCATCCGATTGTTTTGATCTCGATGGTGGTGAGTTAAGCCTAAAGGATAGTGCATTGACATGACTTGGAGATCTTGCACATCTCCCATAAAACTGTTATTGCTATTGGATTTGCAGCAGCCTTAAATCAGTTTCTCTCAACCTTGTCAAGCTTAAAATTCAGTCTCACGGCAACATCTTCGACCCTGGTCCAAAGAGTACTGTGTAATATTGTTCTGTTGACACTACTTCAACACATATATTACTTCTTCAACTCTTGTTCTTGAAGATCACAGTTGACTCTGTTTACAACTCCCAAAGAGAAAAGCCTCACGAGCATCAACTACAACAAAAACTTCAAAATTTAAGAAAATGAAACTCAAACGGCTAATAACCAGTTGGGGGATCGACTATTGTGGTTTCGATTTGCAATAGCGGCTCTTGAGTACCTCTTTATGGTTTCAGATTTGAAATTTGGAAGTAGGTGGAAAGCTAATGGTTTTGATTTCAAGAATGGTTCGGGTTTGATTTTCGGTAGGTAAAACTGTAACTCGGCCAAACGACAGTGGCTGGGCTTGGTCAAGAGGGTTGGTTTCAGTTGGCTGGGATCGATTTACTGAACCTGGGTGCAGTTTACAGTGTGAGGTTTTAAGTAGGTTTGGATTTGAGTGGGTGGTATCTGGGTCATCCGATCCAAAACAGATTATGACTGGGTTTCACGATAAAAACAGAAGAGGAAGGTGGGACAATGAGCAGATGTTCGCCGGCGATTCTGGCTGGGGAAACGAGTGGCGCGGTCAGCAGAGTGAACAGGTAGGTTGATGAAAGAAAGTATGACAATTATTTATATTATATATAAACTAGATCCTACTCATGTTTAACATTTTCACTATACTCATTCCTTATTTTTCAGTCGATTGAGTAATTTTTTTTTTAAACTTGATAAAAAGTACGAAAATGTTATTATTATTATACTCATACTAAGTGAACATAATGGATAACATCGTATCATTCTCTCTCTATATATTCATTTTACATACTCCTATGAAAGATGAGACAATAGGAAGACATTAAATTTTTCTGAGCTACCCTTGCTCCTTTGATCGATTATGAGAAATAGAAGTTGTTCTTCGCACAAGCAATGCCAGACCTAAGAATTCTTTTAGAGTAAGGTGTACTTGTATTTCACGTTCACAAAATACTTGTATTTTAATGTGAAGCGCATGCCTCATTTCAACCCAAAGTTGACTCACGACTGCATACGAGCCTAGGAGTAATGGTATGCAAATTGGTTGAAGACATGTTGGAGAAAAAAATTGACGTAGTGACTCATACTTAATCTAAGGGGTTAATACTTGGTATAATACGCGACACCTTTTTTTATTATAAATAAATACAAGGGAGAGTCTGAAGCCAAATGCACCCACTGCCCAGGTATTGAGTTCATGACGTGAACTTGTGACTCAACACCCTAACCAGGTCAGCTATGGCTCATTGTGATCTCGTGCTGTCTTGTGGCTAAGATTAGTCATATATGCGAGTATATTTTATGTTAATACAACCTATTATGTGCATTTAGAAATTCAATTAATTAGCATGGAAAAATTTGGGTTGGGTGAAAAAAATTCATTTAATAGACGAAACGGTCTTTTAAAGGGTTTCAGCCACTGCCTTGAAATTCTGAGGCAAGCTAGGACCCTTAATCCCAAGGTTTAAACTGGGCATTACCCAAAGCTGGTCGAACCCGTAGAACTTTTAACTAAACAAACCATATAAAGCTCAACCATAAGCCTTCATTACGTCAAGAAAAAGTATGAAATATAAATATAAATATAAATTCAGGGTTTTCAACTAGGGAACTGGTGCTGGCAAGTGCACAAAATCTAAACCCAAAGGGCAAGCACCATGTTTGCCTGAAACCCGTTCTGAGTTGCCCAAAAACTGCTTACGGATGCATCTACAGGATCAAAATGATCATAAGATATGGTTGGAAAATAGAAACCAAAACCACACACGGCTCAAGAATACACTAAACTCGCATTTGAATACAAGAAAGTGATAAATCAACATATATATATATATATATATATATATATATATATATATATATATATATATATATATATATATATATATATCTATTAGCATCAACAACTGATACACATGCGATATTATACACATCCCACACATCTCTCTCTATAGTATCCCGGTTGATGTTGTCAACTCAGGTCCGACTATTGCCTTCTGCATGTATGAATATAATATCGATGTATTGTCATGCCACCAAAAAATAATATATAGGCATGCTAAAACTAGATATGATCTTATTTTCACATATATATATATATATATATATATTATAAATGGGTTGTAATAGAGAAGTATTTGGTGGACGAACAAATATAATAACATACAAAAGGCATGTACAGTTTAACTTAAGCTCAACTCGTCTTTCCATATGCGTACGTTCTAAGAACTCTATTTTTATTTCTAAGAGAATAGGTCGTCCGAGTATGGCACTCAGGAGTCAGGACCAAGTCTATGCGCATGACGGTGATGTAATGTGCTTCGCGTACATGATCTACATTCCTCAAGGACATAGGCACCGAGCAATGAGCTTAAACTATCTCTCGTGTATAATATATATATATATAGAGAGAGAGCAATGAGCTTAAACTATCTCTCGTGTATAATATATATATATAGAGAGAGAGAGAGAGAGAGCAATGAGCTTAAACTATCTCTCATGTATAATATATATATATATATGTATATATATATACATATGTATATATATACATATGTGTATGTAAAAAGAGAGAACTGCTAGACAACTTTCTATACTAAACATTACTTCAATCAATAATCAAAACATTTATCTCGCATTACATTTAATATACTCATGTGATTAACGACATTGATCTTCACATGGCCTTTTACTATTCCTCTACAATAAGAAATTATTATTCATGTGTAAAAATCATCATCGTCACCATCAAGACCATTCTAGAGAACAACAACTAAGCCTTTTCTCATACTAGACGAGGTTGGCCACATGGATTCTTTGTTTCCACACAACCCCACTATCATGTGCCATGTTAGTGGTTAACTCACAATAAGCTAGATCATTCTTTATTTTTTCTTTCCAATACTTTTTGTGGCCATTCCCTACCTCTTTTAATACTTTTCAAATTTAGTTTTTAGTACCTTCTTACAGGTTCTTCTTTTGATCTTTTTTCTATATATCCAAATCTTAAACGATATTCTCTCATTTTAGCTTCTATTTGTGTCACTCCTAATTTGTTTCTAATAACCTCATTATGTATACGATCTTTTCTTGAATGACAAGGTCTGATTACTTTTACCTTTTAACTTTAATGATATCTTCTTATCACAAAGAATACCTAATACTCCTCTCCATTTTAACCAACCAACATTAATTTTATACGTACCATTTCCATCAATTCTTCCAATCACTCTAAAAATTTGACTCTAGGTATTTAAAACTTTCCTTTTGAGGATGGAATGGATGCCAATTTTAATTTCTATGTCCTCTTAAATAACCAAATGATCAAATCAAATATTTAAGTTTTTTCAAATGATTTTGGTTTTGATTGATAGAGTGATTTTGAAGAGTAAGAGAATAGTGAAAGGTGATACTATAGATACCCATGATTTTGATTGGAAACCATGCAAACGACCACCCTCTCTCTCGCCAATGAAATGGTCCAACCAGATGGGAGTATCTACCGAAGGACATGTGAGTTGTTGGGAAGCTGTCTGAATATGTATATGTTTTTTCATCCATTAATCATATAATAAGAGACTGCTTTCCAAGGGGAAGCTTCATCATGTTCACAAGGATAGCTTATATCAGCATAGACCATTGTGCAGCTTTGCTTTGCTCAATACAGGCGTTAACACCAACAAAGAAAGATGATCTCTTTTTTGAAGTCCAAGAAGCTCATTCTGACCGAGCTTCCATTCTGGTTTACCTAACCATTGCATTTTTGGGCATATATAGATGCATGTGTTCTTACCAAATATCAGAACACACATACAGAGAAGAGAGAGAGACGAAAATGTTTTTCTAAAAACTGTTATTCATGATTTTCTGATAGGTTATACTGTATGAAGTCGTGGACATATATATCGCGCGCGCGCATGTGTGTGTGTGAGAGAGAGAGAGAGTCTCAGTTGCTTGAAGAGTTGTATCCCAAACTGAAGGGAAACCGGTATTATTGTCTGAAGAATGGATTTGACCCTGAGAATGAAGGGGAGCGCGCGTGCGTGTGATTGTGTGGGAGGACTTAGATCAGTGTATTGAAGCCATTGCTGAATCTTCTGAAACTAACACGTTTAAACTGATCGGCTTCTGCCTACCATGACATCAATGAATTAGCCAGAGGTGAGACTAAAGACGACCACACGCAGGTTCCTTTCTTCAAAGTTCATCCTCATCCAAATGTGGCAGTGTTGCCAAATGCAGCATCCCAACACCAATGCTCCAACTGGCAATCTAACATGTAAGAGCCATAAAATAGCACATTATATATATATATTATAATACACCTACTTTTTCTCTAATCTCCAAATAATATACATTAGTCTATAGATTTTTGTCAAGTTAAACATGAAATGATTGGAGAAAGCAAGAATTTTAACACAAGAATCATACTAGGAAGAATTCATGAGACGAGACCGATCAAATGTAAGACAGGAGCTTTCGGAGGGTGCTCAGAAAGATTCCTCCATGCGTTCATCTCCCACATTACGAACACAATTCCAAGCAACAGAAGAAGAGGAAGAAGGGAGCCGAAAAGAAAAAAAAAAGAAATGATCAATCAAGGCAGCAAATCCCATAAGGTTACAGAGCTTCAGCCTCAGTCAATACCAACCTCCATTGCATGTCATCATCCCCTCAGATAAATGCAACTCCATCGAAACCCTGAGAAACATCTAAGTTTTCTACACGAGGAAACACACAGACACCCACAGCTCATTTCCTCTCTCTTCCTCCTACTTGTAAGTTTGAGTATCATATTGAAAAGAGAAAGTTGATCATGAAATTTCTAGACACACAGAAACACCATTCCTAAAAGTTCTATATGAATCACCACTAGCTCCTAATTAATAAGCCATATGATATACACCAAACATCTCTCTCTCTCTCTCTCTCTGATCTAATTAGACAGCTTCTTACCAAGAGTGTGCTTGTTGTTGTGCATCCACACCTTAAGAACATGACGCTTGATCCCAGTCTCATTACAGAACTCCTGGACCACGCTCTCATCGTGCTTCTGAATCCTCCACCCCAATCTCTCCGCCAACTCAAGCATCTTGTCTTTCTGCTCCTGCGTGAACTTTGTCCTGAACCTCTTCTTCGACCCTCCTCCTCCACTCGGGTTCGAAACGTCTTCCTGATCCTCCTCGTGCTCTGGGTCCCACACCCTCCTCCTCCTCCTCCGCCGGCACCGGAGGTCGACGGCAGCGCCAGTGTCCCAGCCACCCCCTCTGCTGTCCCCCGCCACGTGCAAGTACCCCGCCGGGGATCGATAGTACGCCGCGAACTGCGGCGGCGGATGGTGGTGTTGGTGTTGGTGGTGGTGAGGGTTGTGGGTTAGTAAATAAGGGTCTCCGGCGATAGCGGCGGTGGCGGTGTCGGTTTCTTTGCGGTGGAAGTTGCGGTGGCAGTTACAGGCGGCGCATTTGAGGGCGTCGAGGGTGCCTTCGGTTCCGGCGGCCATGAACTCGCCGCAAGGGTGGCCATTTTTTTCACCGCGATTGAGTGCGCGGTAATTATCAAGGGGGGGTCGCATCAGGAATTTAATGCAGGAATTGACAGCCTGCAGCAGGTCAGAGGTGGGTGATGTCGACCAGGGCGAACAGCAGCTCCCTTCTTTCCCCACTCACCCTCTGTCCATCCGCACACTCAGCTGGTGAAAAATCAATTCATTACGGACCGAATTTTAGACTTCAGGCACCCACAATAACAACGCTTTAGTTGAAGTCCAAAACTTGATTCTACATCCCATCTAATAAGAGGGGTTAATATAATCAAGAGTATTTACTGAAACCTCTCTTCCATTACAGTTAATGGTTCCCCATCAAATGGTAGTATTTTTTCCGTTGGTTTCAGCTTAAAAGTCACTCATTGTGTGGCCGGAGAAGTTGATTTCGTAATTAGGGCCCAAATGAAGAAGTAACTGGTTCTGCACTGAGGACGCGGAACCAGTTGCTTTATCAGTCACCTATCAAACGTTGGGAATATCATCGTAATGCCTAAGAACGTTAAGCTTTTGGAAAGCAGCAAGAACGACGGAAGAGTGCGTAAGATCAGAGAGTGGTGGCGTGGGCAACAAACGTAAGAAAAGTATCGTTAGATCGAGACGAAAAAAGATCAAGATTCCAGCAGTTCCAAATCCGAATTCCTTTCCGTTCTCTGTGCCATTTAGAGAAGGCAAATTCACTCGCAATTCCTTTCATGAAAGAGGTGAAGAAAGGCATTAAGACAAGTCAATCGCCATGTTAAACAGGTTATACATATGAACACTAATATTCCCTTATTAGACTATAATCATACGACCAATAACCTAAAAAAAAGAATATGGAATCGTTGTCATTGCAAATATCGACGGTTACTGGAATATGTTGATAGAGCTAGATGTGTTGTGGAGTATACCAAGAACTCGTACCATTCTTTTTAAAAGAGAAGATGATAAGGTTTAAACGGCGAACATGAGTCTTCAAAAATCCGATTGAGTATATTTCGAAAATAGAAAATCAGTAAGGTTTTGGATGATGAATATGACTCTTTGAAAATCCATTTGAGTTTATTCCAGTATTGTTGGTACTATGCATTCATGTAAAAGAAAATGATGAAATGAGATAAATTAAAAGAAAACTGTCACATTGAAGAAGAAATCGGTACATATTGTAAAGCATAAAAAGCTATGATAATGTGATTAATTGGTCTCTTGGTTCATCAATTCAACTATTATTTATAAGCTTTTCTCAAAGCCACAATAATTGAATCCGTTATTTGTTCTCGTGTGCACGATTTCCAATAAACTTTATTAGTTTTGTTTTTACTGTTTTTAGGTTGTAATGTTAGGTGTGTGCTCCAATAATTTGTAAGCTATCACTATGTTATTTCATGTCTTTATACTTCCATATAACATAAGATTAAACATGTCTTCTTTCAAACTCGTCAAGAACTTATCACCTCCTCTTGATTTTTGATATCTATAGAAAGGTTTCGAGGATACGCCTCGATGTCGGGCATGCCTTACACATCCCTTGCTTTCAACTAATCAAACTGTATAAGTTGAGCATATAATTATATTTGTTTCACACCCAATTTTGTGAAACTGTAAACCTAAAACTCAGCATGATCAATATATAAAGATCTTGAATAAAATTCTAACCTCATGCGTCTCAGGTGATGAAATCTACACAAAACTCTCTTGATATCCAAAAAAACTACTGTATATTCAATTAAATTTAGTCCTTTCTATCTTATTTTGACATCAAGCGGCAATCTCTTCAAATGAAGGATTGAAGATGTTTTGGTTTGGTTCTCTTTGTCCTTCTTCACGTCCATAGCATTATCAACAAGCTACGTACACACCCTGGCTTTCAGATCATATCATATAATGCAAGTCTGAGTAGTAAGTCAAAAGTCTTAAACCAAACTTACTGTAGTATTTAAACAAGGTCATATAATTAAGATATTTACTTTTTTAATATTAAAATTATATACCAATCAAAGTAGAAATGTTCACGAGACGGGACGGAGCTAGGAATCATGGTTCCATCCACGTTTGTGGTTGGAGATCCATCCTCCAGCCCGGTCCTGTGTGTCCCAAAGGATCTTATTCCTACGAAAAACTTCTTGATATTTCGAGTTTGTTGAATTGTAGTTAAGTTAGAATCTTACAATTGAATCAAGTACAATCTGCTATATTTTTAATATAATTTTGTAAACATATAGTATATTATATGAAATATACAACACTGTTATTTAAGAAAGCATTTCTTTTTATAATTATATATTCTCTTCTTCTTTTTACTTACGACCATACAATACTAAACAATTTTAAAACATTAGAAATGAGTCTAATCCCCAACAAAAATTTCTCAACTTTCTTCGTCTTCAACCTCGACACCCATTTTGACTTCCCGAATCCACCTTATTGGAAATGGGTTATCGTGGAGGGCCGGAAACCCCAGCCCCATGAACATCCCTAAATCAAACAAAAAAACTTTCGTATTTGTTTTGGGCTTTGATGGCTGATGAATCGGGTAAAAATGGCCTCATTTCACCTTGTTTAAAATATTTTGGTAAAAAAAAAAAACTTGTTTAAAATATTATTAAATATGATGAGGATTAAGCGTGGGGCAAGCACGTCAAATGGTGTTGAAACTTTGTGGTCTTACACCAATCATTACTGGTGAGCGCAAATCAATGTGGTCTGATTGACTACACCAGAGATTATACAGAGAAATTTGTTAGCTTAGTTTACTGAACAATTAATAGCACGTAATGCAACAGATATATTATAATATGAGAGAGAGAGAACGAGAGGAGAGAGAGAGAGAGAGGGGGGGAAGGGCGTTCATGTGACGACCACGGGAGTGTTACCAGTTTGACGTGGACATAGCCGTACGCGTGGCATTTTACTTCTCGGGGAGAGGTTTCGATGTGACCTTACATGGAAGCAGTGTCTGAGCCCACGTGGCGCCACGTCATGAAGCTCGTGCGCTTGCCCCCGCCAACCCACACCTCTCTCTCTCTCTAACCCCAACCATCATCACGGATTGAATCCCTTAGTCGCGTCATTCTCTCTCTCTCTCTCTCTCTCTCTCTCTCTCTCTCTGCGTATATAATGAATAATTGCTTGAGATCATCGTCCAAAAGTTCCATGTCTTGATTATGCTGAAAACGGCTTAACGTGAGCTGTATAGTTCTAAAATCCTTATGGGATTGTCCTTTAAATTATATATAAGTTGATCATAATCATCTGGTTATATATATATATATATATATATATATATATATATATATATATATATATATAGAAAGAAAGGAGTTGAGTTGCTAGTCTCTCACACTAAATGTTGTTTGATCATTGTTACTCTTCATGCAATCAATCCAAAGTGATGATGAATAATGTGTATTAAATAACATCAATTCTCGTATCAATATTGATGAGGGACTTGACTTGATCACATAGACTACACATATCATCTAGTAAAGTCTAACATGAGAGTGTTGAGAACATACTAATTTTCTTATATATATATATCTTTATCAAAAGAGAAAAGAAAAAGATTACATTAGATAACCAACATAAAACTTTGTTCAATTTTAAAGAGTGCAACTTTTTTTTAAGCTTGACCTAAATAGTGTTGAAGTAGTCGACCTTTTAAAAAATCCTCTTATTGCACCATTCAACACAAATCCCACTTAGTGTGTTAAAATGTTTTTATATAAAGGGAGAAAGAAAGAGAGAGATGTTAAATACATGCTGAACCTTTTATATCAATTAAAAAAATTGAAGGTGTAGATTAAAAAAAAGCTAAAAATTATATTTTATAATTTTTATTACTTTTGGCTTTTAAATATAATGTGTGCGTAAACGATAGGCTAGGCTCGACATAGTTAATACTCTAAGAACAAAATTGACCTTACTAGATAATAAAATTAAATGTAAAAATACCTAATATCTCTAACTCAGTAGTATAATCGGCCTAATTTGGCCATATGAAGTCGTATCTCGCCAAGCTTGGTCGGCACCCATAGCACGAGCAACTGTTGCTTCTCTATCATGGTTAATTAAGTAAAGACTAAATCACCTGACTCGACCACTATCAGCATTTTAGTTTTTAAATGTTATTTTATTGATTTTGAAATGATTATTTTCGACTTGTAATATAGATAAAATGCGTTAAATGCAAGCATTTTATTGTTTTTTATGAAAATATCATGGCCATGGTGTCGAGTCAACTGGTTCCAAATCAAACCGGGCTAGGAACCGGCTAAACCTGGAACTGGTGAAACCAGAACTGAGGACCACCCAGATGGGTTCCGGTATTTTTTAAAATATTTTTTTTATAATTCTCAAATTTTTAATTAAAATATCGGTTCCGAGCGACTTCAGACTCAATCCGAAACCGTTTCAAAACCGTCGTTTTCAAAATCATAACCAGAACGGGTCCTGAGTTGGATCGATTACTATTCTAGGTTTCAGGCTAACCGGAACCGAACATGTCTACTCAATTCTTGAAATTGCCATAGGGGCTATACTATTTTGTAATAGTGATAAAGATCATATAACTTTGTTTTTATTGAGCTCATTTAAAGTTCCTGGGTGAAGGCAAAAGACAGATCCCAAAGATCTGGTTCTCTGGGAAATGCTGTCAGGTTTGACACAATGGGTTCAGGAACCACATCTCTATGGTTGGAAACAACGGTCGAGATTTGTCTAGTACTCACTTTGATCGGTGGATCTCTGGAGACACAAACCTGTGTTCTTCTCAATGAAGGGGTTGGTAGAAGCAATCTCATGCTCGTTTATGCACTGGATCATTTCTTTGCATGATGTCTCATGCACAAGATCATTAAATTGGGGGCCATGCTTGAAAATCTACACCCATATATAAGATCATACACTGGAATAAACATGTGTATTATGTATTTATGTACATATATGTGTACAACAATAAAGATGGTACAAGAAAGAGACTCATGAATCAAAATACATTGAAATATACTGTAGTATCAAGTGTTCATCGAAAGAGGCAGGACCCTCAAGATAGGAATTAGTATGGGTAGTTTATGATGATGATGATGGTATGTATGATGTAGTATATTGAAATATATTACATTGAAATGAAATATAATGTAGTATCAAGGATTTGTGGTACACAAAAAAATATTATAAAGTAGCAATTAGACTAACTATGTTGTATGGTTGTGTATTGAACAGTTAAGCATTGATATGCACAAAAGATGTCTGTGACAGAAATGAAGATGTTAAGATTGATGAGTTGTTAAATAAGGAAATACTATATACATAATAAAATTAGTACAAATAAGTTGAGAGTGATACCAATGGATAGAATGAGAAAAAATCATCTAAAATGATTTAAACATTTAAAAAGATGACTAAATGAAGATATGATAAGAAAGTATAAGAAACTAGATTGAGAAAATGTTCGAAGAAGAAGAATACTATAAAAGTGTTGGAAGAAAGTAATGAATAATAATCTAATTTATGTTGACTTCACAGTTAGTATGACACATTATCAAACTCTATGAAAAACAAAAAAAATCCATGTAATCTACCTCATCGAGTCAAGGAAAAAGCTTAGTTGTTCTTGTTTTTTTTTATTATCAAGTATTATTGAAAGAGGCAGAACCCTCAAGATGGGAAATTATTATGGGTAGTTTGTGATATTGTGACAATGATGATGATGATGATAGTGATGATATATATGATGATCATCATGTTGATGACAGCTTATCAGCATGTTCATCATACCCCAAATAAAAAATGATTAATACACTTTTGTAGGGAAAATAAAGCTGCAAGGCATGCAATAAAAGTGCAGCCTTTCTCCCTTGTGTTTATTCCACTGAACTTTTTCGTAGCCCTCAGATTTCCTCCAAAAGGAGGGGGACAAAGTATTCCCATACCTGCAATCCTCTAAAAGTATTTTGTCTTTTATCTCTCTCTCTACACACGCATAATTTTTTATAAAGTTATATAAATATTATTGATATTCTATATAATATGTTCATGATGAATATGTTGTGTGATGTATGCTCCATAAGATAAGATTCTGCTCCTTCCTCTTTTTCATCTGCAAGCTGCAATTAGGTTTTCTTAATCTAATTGTGCCAAACTTCATTGTTCAAGGTAGTTTGGAACAAGGGAGAAGTGGATCCAGTTCAGCACAACAGATCCATTAGAAAGAACCAAACCCAAGGTAATAAGCACATGAAGTAAGAATGTCAAATGCATTCATCGAGTTAGGAAAATTAGAGATTAATAGTTCATTGTCAAATGTCTTCGAAAAAAGAAATTCTATAGGGTGTGTTTGATTCTTGATGTCAGGGCTTTGGTATTAAAATTGCATGCTTAAATTTATGTGGGTTTACAATCATGGTTTTGAAAAACCATGGATCTGTGTT
The DNA here is from genome assembly GCA_036023115.1 of Brasenia schreberi. NCBI lineage: Eukaryota > Viridiplantae > Streptophyta > Magnoliopsida > Nymphaeales > Cabombaceae > Brasenia > Brasenia schreberi. The sequence goes on from JAYKKT010000066.1 coordinate 2,595,667, forward strand.
GAACGTGTGAGTGATACAACAAACACTTGGGTTTTCGTGTGAAGCAGGATAGCAACACAAGAGAGAAGGAAGCACTTAGGTTTTCATATAAAACCCTTGGGTTCAATTCTTGTGGCTCACTTCCATTGTGAGACAGGGTTTTTTATTCAAATTGGGTCAATAGAACCACAGTTCCAAATCAAAGAGGGGTTTGCGTTTGATGTACAATTGAAGTTGAAACTACGAATACCAAAATCAAGGTTTAGTTCCCGTTGAACTGTGTATAAGGAGTTGAGAAACTGTACCTCCCCATTAAAGCCTACTATTTGGTTCTCACATCACAGTGCCTGAACTTTACTTTCAGTTTCAACCATCATGATCTAATCGAACCACCTCGGCTCAACTATGTATTACAGTTGGGTGGAAGAACTGTGCATTATAGCCCACTTTAAGTTGATTTTTGAAATTTCGGGTGCGGATCAATGTAGATCTTCTACTGATATGAACCCTATCGATACCTGAAAACTATACATGAAGGGATCATCCACAACTCTTAGCAACAATGCCCTGCTGCCGCCAGATTCAGCCACCTTTGGCTGATCTCCGCTGCCATTGATGTTGCCTTGGCTTGGTTCAGATTAAAGAAAGAAACTGTCTTTGTATGCTTGTATATATACCGATTTTGGTATACAAATAAGTACTTTAAGACTTTGATCGCCACCGCAACCTCAAGACTCGACCTTTTCACATCAAAATTCCATCCTTAAATGTGTTTTGAATGCCAAACGAAATACACCAAGTGCATACAAGTATACCAGTATGTAATGTGCATTAAGCCGGACCTATAACTGGCTCCAAAATCAGATCCGGGGCTGGAACCCAGCCGACGTTATTTAGAACTCAGGTTGAATCCAATTGGATTCCAGATCATGGTTATGAGAAAACCGAACCAACTATTTTTAACCACAGCGAGGCCTAGCCAAGGGATGGCAGTTCATACCCTACGCGGGGTAGATTCTCTACGTTAAGAACCACCATGCAGCTGGTCGGGTTGAGACGGCCCAGATTTAGGGCGAACCCAACTAGGAACATATACATACATATATATATATACACACACACACACACACACACACACACACACATATATATATATATATATATGTGTGTGTATGTATATAAAAATCAATTTATATGTTTAAAAAATTAACCAATCTAAAGAAATTTAATGTCTATTCAGTAAAGGCAGGCTTTAGTTAAAAGACTAAATCAAATTGAAAAGCCAATTCACCACCTTCTTATTTATATAGGTTTGAGCCCGTACTTATTCTTCAAAATTGTTCAATATGAGACCAATTATCTTGTAGATATTGTTATTTGATTCATGGTTTTAGGAAAACTTGATCTTTAATACTGGCAATTCTAAATTTTATTGTGCATTAAATAAGAAATCTGTCGCTGACTTGGAATTATGATCACGGCCGATTGAAGTCAAAAGCATTGTCACTAGAAAAGGTGAGCTAAAGGAAGTGGACCTAAGGGACTTTCACACCAAAGATCTGACAACCTCCTCCTCTCTTATGTTGTCACTCTACCTCTCACAGAGACCCAAGCATCAATTATACTCGGGAATCAAACTGAGGACCATGATTACAAGACCATACATATAGGTCTCGGCCTATGGTTACATGCCCATATACGTCTATGCCTGCAGTTCTAGTACCAGCACCACGAATCAAACCCACCCTAGGGTGAGGGCCTAAGGCCGTTAAGCAGATGGAACTGGACCTTCAGTACCTGTACCAGAGGCCCAAAGCTGATTATCAAACAACGTCGACGGACCAATAAGTTCTTCTCTGTGGCCCTCGTATGTTAGCTAGTGTGGAAGTTATTTTTGCAAAGAAAAGGTAAAGATCCCTTGTGGGGGTGAACCTTGATGGAGGGATGGATTCCTCTTCTCAATATCTTCCTTCACTCTCAGTCAGCAGAGAGGGAGGCATCGGTTTGGATGCAGCAAAACCCCATCAAAGCTGCCGATTTCCTCCCAAGTCTCCTCTCTCAAGACGTCCTCTACTACGAGTCGCATCCCCAACAACACCAACAAGAGGAATTAAATTTACATTCTCAACCGATTGTTCACAAGTAAGAATTCGTTTTCCCGTCTCTCTGCTTCTTCCTTCCGTATGCGGTACATTTTTTGTCGAAAGTTACTACATAGAACATGTTCTTTTGAAAAATAAGCAGATGCATGTGGATTGAGACACTCCCCCACGCAATGCAAGCTCGAATATTATCGTTTCTTACCATGGAATGCTTGAGGTTTAATGAGAGTGACCTCCGGCTGTTAGCCACTAACATCCTGAAACAACCAAATTTGGACTTTTGGGTGATGAAATCTGCAAGAAATTTGCTCAATACGATTGAACATGATGGTTTTGTGGGTACCCATTTCACTATGGATGACGAATTTAGTTCTTTGCCGGCGTGGCTGAAAGTGGAAACCATACATGACAGTGTTATACTTCCTTGGCTTCCTTTATCTGAAGAATCAATCCCCCGAATCATTCCTCAATCAATGAAGAAAGATTTTGAGTTCAGAGGCGAAGAAGTTGGACAGGTAATTGATGATAGTGTAACAACTGATTATGGTGTTGACGAACCAGTTTCACTTGATTCAAAGCTTGAATCTTCGATACAATCTAGAGCTCTCGCTTTGAAAGAACAGCTTTTGCGTTTTGATGACCATGGTGATGCCAATAAAGCATCTAATTTGGCTGAGGATATACGGAAATTATGTAAACTCGGACATTCCATGACAATTTTGGGATTAATTGAGCCTTGTAAAGCAAATGAAGAAACTATGTTATCTCTTTTGGCTCATCTATTAAGTGAGAATGGAACTGATGACTGTGAGTTGACGAGCCATGTCCTATGCGCATTTCTTCTTCCCAGATTGTTGGTGTTAAATGAACCAGCTTCACGTCAGTTGATGAGCACCACAGTTAAGTATGCAAAGCTGTACCAGAATGCGGCAGCTGAAGCTATTTTTCTTCCATTGGTGTTGAGGAAGGACGGATTGAATGTGCATATCTGTGATGTACTCAGCAGGATTGTTAAGGATTGCCTGCACCCAGTTCATCTTTCCTTGTTGTGCCAGAAGTTGCTAATTGATCAGGAAGAGTTTACCAGGATGATCATATGGCAGTTTTGTCATGGAAAAGATTATATTTCAAATTGCTTGGTGTGGACAGAATCACTGTTTGTTCTTTTCCAGAACATTCTTAATCAGAATGTCTTCTTAACTCAGGATACGGTTGATTCTCTTGTTTCTTCACTAGAGAGTGTAGCTGAAAGGTTTTCTAAATCCCTCAAGTTCGGGAACTTCATGATCTGCTTTGTGGGCAAGTGTGGTTCCCTACTTAAGTTTCATAGAAGCACTTTGCTGAATGTGGCTGAGAAGACCAATACGTTTATTTCAAAGTCTTTAATATCGAAAATTAATAGATTGTAAGTTTGGTGTTCATACACTTTTTTGTGTATCAAATGGAAGTCATGTTTCATGGTGCTGCAGAAGCCTTGTCCTCTATGATCATGTGGAGGCTATCATATTGCAAATTGTTGGTACATAACTGAATGTAAGTGTTCTTGCCCACGCTCTTCTACCTTTCAAACAAATCACAGGAGTAATTCAGCTTTTCCTAAGAGATTACTGGAGCTTGTAAGGCTTTTCTGGCTGTCATTGTTCCACTAAATTCAGCCTTCTTTTACACTATAGTTTAACGTGATGCACATACACTAGGGACCAATATCGTTGATTTCTCATGGACCTTGCTCAAGCAACCATCATAATTTTAGCAATCATTACATTATCACATTATTTGCATCGGGCCTTGTATCTATAAATATAAGCAATGTATGCAATATGCAATGAACCCCTGTATTTATCTGCTTCTTCTGGTGTAGACATGTCACAAGATCATAAGTAGCAAGTCCTAGATTTGGGAAAAAGAGAAAATGCATGAGGTTTGCTTCTTGGTATTAAGTTCTGGCTCTCTTATTAGAGAACTTGATATAGTGACCCCTGACATGCAGATTAGAGAACCGTCTCAACCAACGTCTTGCTCTTTACAGTTTCTCTTCCTGTGTGTCTGACGACATGCTAATAGAACACAAGATAGAGCACAATGGGGACGAAGACTCCATGAACTAGTGAGATAAGGTTTGGTTTTGGTTTAACATAACAGACAAAGGGTGTGAACCAAAAGGTCGCTTCTGGCTTGTAACAATTGATAATGCTGTTCATTACATACAAAAGCATGGTTTTGTCAATCTTGATAAGGCATCTCATCGCTCAAAGAAGACCTGGATCAAGTGCCGTTTCTAGTCTCACTGTCATAAGCAGAATCCGTTGGTTCAGTAATAAGTGGCCTGCAATCGGAACTTTTTAACCAATTTATAGTCTCCCGGGATTTTTCTTTTGCCTTCCAGTTTCCAGAAGTTCATGCTCTTGTTTGGCAATCATGAAGAACATCAAGAGCTTCATGACGGTGCTACTGCTAGTAGCTCCATCTTCTGTTGTCTGTGACTTCTAGTTCCCCGTGAACTGTATGGAAATCGTACAATGAACTTGAGAACTGTGTAATCCATAACTTGCAGTTTGAAGATCTAAACCAATTTAGAGAGAGAGAGAGAGGATATGCGCAATGCGCAATTACTCACCCTCGTCATTTATGATTTGCAGTGAGTGCTTCCTTCCCCTCGCCATCGATGAATTACAGTGCATGCTAGCCTCCCCATCACCATTTACTAGAACTAATGCTTGCCAATTGAGTTCTCGTATGTCTGTTTGTCTTTACTTTTGAAAATATTATGTTATTTATTGATAATGAGAAGCTCGTAAAAGCTTGTAGATAGAGCTTGGAAGAATAGGATTCAATTTATGTATCTCAACTCTTTGAGCTTGTGATTGATACTTATGGTAAATTTACGGAGGACAGTACAAAAGCAGCCACAAATTCTAAAAATTATGTTTAATTTCTAATTGGTTATTGGTTTTCTTCAACAATTTTTTAAAGGTATCTACGTGTTTCCTGCTCTTGTTTCATTAAGCTTTAACTTTCATTAGGTTACATATGCTTTTTTAAGCCTTCAACCATTGTTCACGTTTCCTTTTGTCCACTGTCACCCTATTCTATAAATTTATTGGGATTTAACTTATTCTTTTAGGATAACAAAGGGAAATTGAACCATTAAGAAGAAGATTCACCGAAAGCCAAAGAAAGTTTCACACACACACACACACACACACACACACACACACATATATATATGTATATATATTCCCAATGAAGGTTGCAAGTTTGATGCCCAGGGTTGTGGATGTCTCATTGGTGTCCGCATAACCCGAGCTTGGCAATGAAGAAAGTTCTTGCATTTTGGTCTCAGAGTGAACCCACTTAATTAGTGACAAACATGAGCATTAAACAGGTAAATAATTAAAAGCCAAGATTCAAGCAAATAATTTACCTAGTGGATACTCTATTGAGGAAACAAAAAATACTACTGGTTCGATGTCAGCCCCATTTAAAACCCAGTAGGTTCGGAACTGGAATGGAAAAAACTGAAACTGGAACCAAATCGGAACTGGGGACCCCTATAGTATGGTTTGTATTCCAACTCTTTTGATGAACTGAACTGCAACTGGTGATCAGAACCGCTGGTTGCAAGGTTTTGGTTGTAAAACTTCATTTATTTTTCAAAGAAAAGTAGAACAAAATCACAACAGGACCTGGTTTAAAACCGGAATTAGAACTGTAGTGGAACTAGTGTAACCGGAACAGTTTGGTTTTGGTTCCAAGTGTTGATGGAACATAAACCTCCGGTTTAGAACCGGCAGTCCCAGTTTACACGGAACCGGATAGGTCTAGTCTCGTGCTACCTCACACTACTCAAATTTGATTACATGGACCCTTTGTTACCATTGAGATTGATTTTTCTTTTTATGTCCTCCCTCTTTCTTTTTTGAAGCATCCACCATGTAAATTCTTGCATGACAATGAAGCTCCATTTAATTACCACTTCGCAGGTACAAAATAATTTTAAGTTGTTTCTCTCATTTAATTTTTTTATTGATGTAAAACCAAATTTATATGCTATAACGATCACTTCGGATCTGTTCTTGTGTTACCACACATCCATCTCATTATCTTCAATTCTGCAAGCGAGAAGTTAGAAAGAGATTCGATGTCACAATGGAGAATTGCTAGTCTTACCGTTGCTTTATAACATTTACTTTTTCATTCAACTCTAATTATTTGAAAATATCTTTTTTATGCAATTTCTGACATTTTTAACTTTTATATAATTCTTTTTATTCAAAATATTGAACTTGGTGTACCACTATGCTTATCCGAGGCATTGTTGACTTCTTATCTCATTCCACTTTAGTTGTTTCAAAGCTTTGCTAGAAAAGTTGAAGGAAGATCATACGTTCATGATACATAGAGGGTAGTAAATGCATAATATTTAAATTACATGATCTTACTAAAACATGTTTGACCTTTGAGATCAATCATGAAGATTTGAATTACTTTACATTAAATACAAAATATAAAAGTGCAAAGATACTTTTAATTCAAAATTTCAACATTAATCTCAAAGATCAAATGGTAGAAATTCTTATGCAAGATGATTCACCGAAACATATTATGATTTATCATTTTCTACTTATATATATATATATATATATATATATAGAGAGAGAGAGAGAGAGAGAGAATGATGGTGAGGGTGACAATAGAAAGTGAGCCGTTAATGTTTGTGTAGTACACACGGGTGCATTCCAATCTCGATGCAATATCCTAGTTCCTCTCTTTCTCTCTCTCTCTCTATATATAGCACATGGTATATACAAGCAATATTACATGTTAGTATATTTAAACAAATCTCAACTATCCATTGAAAGATGAATTATTAAGATTTGAATTAAAAAAGTATAAGGTTGCTTTTCAAATCTAAGTATACCTGCAAGTGTATTTTTGTCTTTTAAAAAACAAGCATCAACTCCAATCTTACAAATTATATGGTTGAGATTTTTTTGATAGGCTAGGATTTAATATTGTTGGGATATATACATACATTATATATATACAGAGAGAGAGAGAGAGAGAGAGAGAGAGAAAGAAAGAAAGAATATGGTAAATGTGCAAGTATGATTCATGCTCAAACATTTTTAAAGATTCGAAAGATCAACTGTTAAAATTTAAATTTTGTAAAAATTTAAAATTTGAAAGTAAAAATTTTTACATGTGCATTAAATGCATCCGGTATTTTTTAATATGAAATAGTGTGTACATGAGAGGAATATAAGAATGATGCGTCTGCTGTAAGGGCAACTAGCATTCAATAAGCCAGTTAAACAAACAACATACGGGATTCAAGGATCTCCATTTGTAGATTTGTCAGCTGTTGTTAAGAATCTAAATGGGCCCCAACACTAAAAAGTTGCTGAGCAGCTTATAAGAACTTCCCTCTGCACATGGCCTGCGGTTTCTTGCCATCACTTGTCTACCAGAATGTGTTTGGTAGGTAGGTGGTCTGATGGGCGGCGCTGGTCCTCTACTCAGTTGCACCAAATGGGTCCACACAACCGCAATTGGAGAAAAAACATTGTTTCATATATATATATATATATATATATATATATATATATATATATATATAGAGAGAGAGAGAGAGAGAGTGTGTGGTATATGATAACACTCTTAGATGCTAACAAATTTAAACTAATCTCAACCGTCCCTATTCACTAATGAATGATTGAGATTTGAATTTATAAAGTAAAAAATAATGTTTACTTTGCAGGTACAATTTATTTACATGAATACTTTATCTTTTAAATTTCAAATCTCAATCATCAATCGTCATGGTGATGAATGGTTAAGATTAGTTTGAATGACGACGAATGATTGAGATTAGTTTGAATTTACTAACACTAAAGGGTGTTAACGTATACCAGTTTCTCAAATATGTACACATGCCATTTTTACTGGCGTTGTTCACAACCTCTTCCTACTCTCCTCTACCAATCAATAATGTCATTACTACCTCCAAAACCAACCACATCAAAAAAACAAACTTACTTCAACAATATGTTTGTGATTATTAAGGTGGTTACGGTGGAAGTGGTGACGGTTCTGGCTGATAGAGAACGAGTTGGAGTAGGAGACAGTATCAGGAGTGGAGAAGACGGCCAGTGGAATTGGAAGTGGTGCAAGACGGTGAAACCGAGGAGTGTGTGCGCACATGCGCATACACCACCCCTTATATATACATGTACATGTAAAAATTTATATACACAAACATACATATATATATATATATATATATATATATATATATATATATATATATATATATATATATATGTGTGTGTGTGTGTGTGTGTGTGTTATATTGGTAATTTGCATGTGGCATAGGAGCAAACATGGTCCATGGACGACAGGATCAATGGCAACAGCATATCCCCTTTAAGAAGAACAACATGGTCCATGGCGAACAAATCTTCAGGAAATCAAAGCCACAATCTGCACCCACTTGCTCAACCACATGGCCATGGGCCCGCACAAGCATAAGTAAAACCAAAGCTACAATCTGCGCCCAGAGAGTTAGCTTAGCTCAACGGCAGAGCACTCTTTGAACGTTGCTGTTGATGGGAGTTCGACTTCTGCCATTGTGAATGGTGTGTGTGGTGGGGGTGAGCATTATGTATAACCTCCAAAAAAAAGTCACAATCTCAATATTAAAAGCTACAACTCATCTAAAATACAAATCGGGGATCTCAAAAAGTGAAGAATATAAAATTTGAAACCTTACCACATTGCAAAGACACCATCGAAATAAAGGATTTTTTCGTCTTTCTTTTTGAACATACTAATACTTGCCCAAAACCCTCAACAAGTACAAAAGACTCTACCCCTTAAAAACAAAATCACTTCATCCACCCTTCTTCAACCTGAATCATAGGTATTACAGTGTAAATTACCCATGACATTGGGGATTGAGTGATCCATCTCCAAATTCCAGAGTTGGCCGGTTTTAAAATAATGCTAGTGGTTATTTTCTATTGGCTTCTTGGATCTTTACTAAAGATTAAGGTCTACGCTAGTTCGTGGTTGCATATTAGTCTTCTAGTTCGCAGTTTTCTTAAGAAAAAATTATATAAAGTTCAAAGCATATCCTATACAATTCATATTGCTGAATTGGCACATTGTCAACATATATTTTCAAATAAAAAAACTTATTATTATAGTTTAAATTATTCAGAATTGCTGTCAAAATTAAGCTTAAGCTGAGTTGTACCAGAGCGGTGATGCACGTTCGAAGTAATCGCTGCAGCAAGAATTCGATGACTCTTGGTGGCCACAAGGCTTCGGCCTCCCTCTGTAACAAAAAAAAAGGCTTGAGTTACACAAATAAAATCTTTCTTTATGCTTGCCAAACAAAAAAACTAGATATGTTCGGTTTCGGTTAATCTGGAATTTAGAATCATAATCGAGCCGGTTTAAGACCGATTTCAATTATGGTTATAGGTGGTTCCAGTTTGAGTCTCACCTAGCACCAATACTTTTATTAAAAAAATTGAAAATTATTAAAAAATATGAGAATCACAAGCCTTAAGTTCATTTATTAAGCTTAGAATTACGCAAAATTCGTTTAGGTTTGCCATTGGATTTTTTTTAACAACGGGAGGCTGGAGCCTAACACACACTTATGCACCCCTTGGGAATCGAACTTGACACCTGCTAGTGAACTTGACACGAGTTCAAGAGGTGTGATGTGTGAGCCGCAATGTCCAAATCCCTATTGCAAGGGTGATCATACCTACAAGGTCTCGCCAAAGGAAAAAAAAAAACATTACCAGCAAGGCCAATAATACATACATGGTGCATATTATATAGTATCTCAAATGCTATTCTATTGTTTTCAAATTTTTTATTTTGGATCTTCAACTTATAGCCTTTTAAGAAAAATACATCTTTTCTTTGTCAATCGAATGGGCTTCTATCATTAATTAAATAGAAACTTGGGGTTCTTATCATAAAAAACCAACGTTGTTAACTGAAAGATCTTTATTTTGTTAGTGATTGAAATTTTAAGTTTTAAATTGATTAATAATGAAAACCTCATTGAAAATTTGAGTCTTAAGTATAAATTTGGAAAACCACAATATACTTTTATAAAATCTTTTCAATTTTTTATTCAAAAGGATAAAAAAATAATTCTGCTTCATATATATTTATATCTCTTGATATCTTATGATAGACGTGGTATATTGAAGGCAAGTTTTGATTTGCAACACGATGCTAAATCTCGCACATATGGCCACTGCTGTGCTACATGTTCTTAACCCCAAATCAGGAAAAGTATGGAACTTAGAGAAGGAGCGGGATAAAAATGGAAAATGAATTTTATTAACTTTATATTCAAATCGGTCCTCAACAAGAGATCTCCTGCCCTTCTTATGCCTTGCTTGCACAGATTGAGAGAGGGGCAATCTTACGTATCCCATTTTGGGTCTTTGAGATAACGTGAAAATCTGGTTGGATCTTGCATTTTGAGATCTTGGGTGCGTCTATTTCAGCACAGAGTACGATATGCCTTCCGATCCGCCTCTAAGAGCCATCAACAGCAGCGCCCTTCCTCCTCCTCTTCCTTTTTATCCCTTTGTCCCTCACCTTTTCTGGTGTGTTGTAACCCAAAGTGGAAGCCATGACTGCGGTGCAAGAAGCTCCCTTTCACGTCCTTGCAGTCGATGACAGCATCGTAGATAGGAAGCTCATCGAGAAGCTCCTCACACTATCTTCCTATCAAGGTCTTGATGAAACCATCAATTTTCTCTACATGATTCTGTCCAAACCTGCTTTCTCTTCCTTTTGTTTTTGGTGTTTCAGTCTTTTTGATGTGGGTTTGTATTGTTTTCTGCAGTTACTACTTTCGATTCCGGGACTAAAGCCTTGGAGTACTTGGGTTTGAATCAAGTACGTATATGTTCCTTATTGTTTAGATGAATGGGATATTGGTTCCCTTCTGAATGATTGCTAATGTACTTTTTTTATAGGGAATGAAAATCAATTTGATTATCACGGATTACTGCATGCCGGGGATGACTGGTTATGATTTGTTAAAACAAATCAAGGTGAAAGATCATCTCTTCTTTATTCTACTTCTAAACTTTATTTATTTCTGTATCCACCGATCTCATATGCTTATAAAGCGTTACCAATTTATTTCAGGAATCCTTTTCTTTGAAGGACATACCTGTTGTGGTTATGTCATCTGAGAATTTGCCCTCCAGAATTCGTAGGTGGGGAAATTAGGTTCTTGGGTTCAAGTTTCTTTGTATTATCAGAATTCGTAGTCTTTTGAATATGAAATTTCCTCAGTTTCACTAAAATCTGGATTAAAACAGGTGTTTGGAAGGAGGGGCAGAGGAGTTCCTTGTCAAACCAGTACGATTATCTGACGTTAATAAGCTCAGACCCCATTTACTGAAAGCGAAAACCGAAGAGAAGGTGCAAACTCAGGAACAATCACCTTTACAGCAGCAGAGACTACAATCACAACCAAAGCTGCAGCAGCAACCCCAACAACAGCAATTAAGTCCAAATAAGAGAAGGCTGAATCCGGATACGTATTCTATGGAGAGAAAACAATTCAGATTTGCTGGATTGGCTTTGTCGTGAGATGTGTATAGAACTCTTTGGATGGACACCTCTTTATGCCGCTCTTCCGACGAGGATGGTGTTGATTTTTCCTTCCTTTAAAAGAGAGTTGGTACCCTGTATGAAGAGTTCGCTAATCGATGAATTTTGGCTCTCTATTTCTCATGGAATTCCTCCTTTTTTTCGGTTACAACGGGAGGCAGAAACCAGGTATGCACGCCCCGAGAATCGAACTCACCACCTGCATCTTGCGAGTGGTGCGCCCTGCCAAGTGAGCCAACGTCTGTGAGGAGAATTCATCCTTTTTTAAACTTCCTGAATGTAAGAAGAGGATCATTAACATGGGTATGCTCTGTAGCACATATTTCTTGATGATGAATTTGTGTTTGTGAAAAGGAAAAGAAACAGAGTCAGGAAGTCTGTTTGAACATATTTTTATTAGAGATTTGTCTTTCTTTCTTTATCTATTTTCTTCTGTGACTTCCTTATCCATTTGTATTTGAATTGATCAACTAAAGGCAATATCATAAAGGCAGCCTACAGAGATTGTGCACCTAAGTTCTATACACACACATAACACACGCGCGCCCGCGCGTACACACAGAGACTATAATCATACAATCCAAGTTTGAACAGAAACTGCCAAATTTGCAAAGCGTGATGAAACACAAATCAAACTGTGATCTTTAAGGCTCCTTATCATTCTTTTCTTGGTCGACCACAAGATTTAACTAGTGTTAGTGTTTGTTATTTTTCTGATTTACGCCATTATCGGAGTTTTACCCAGCGTTGCGGTGTATCCCACCTATTGTGCAGTATGAATCATTACCTATCCTATCAAAAGGATTTTCAAATCCCATATAGAAAAATAACTTTCCATTGGAAAGTTCATTTTTCTCATTTTTTTCAGGTGTTGCAATTCAAAACCTTCGATCTTATTATTCTCCTCTACAGTGTTCAATCTTTTGGGACCTTTGGTTAGTGTTTTCATCAAAAGCAGGTAGAAATCCAGAGCACTTTTGGGCTAACTGGATAAAAAGATTAGATTTCCAAACTAACAAAAGCAATATTGAAAAGTCTTATTGCATAATACATGAAGGAAAAGATGGTGATTCCGAATGCGAAAATTGACTTAGATAATCGCCCGACTTTTTACTTCCAAAATGTCAACTCGTCGGTTTGAAGAACTTTTGATAAAATGAATTTTTCTCTAATCTGCTCACTCTATTTCCTGAACTAGTTGCAATTCCTCTCTCTCTCTCTCTCTCTCTCTCTCTCTCTCTCTCTCTCTCTCTCTCTCTCTCTCTCTCTCTCTCTCTCTCTCTCTCTCTCTCTATCTATCTATCTATCTATCTATCTATCTATATATATATATATATATATATATATATATATATATACAGAGTCATCATGATGAACGATTATGATTTACTGATTGCAAGGATGGATGGTGATTATGCTGAGACATTGACTAAAACATGCTTTATTTGATTTAGTTTACATAAATTTCCATGTGCGTTGGATGATAATATATATTTTATCTGTAACAAGCTGCAATGTGGATGCACCATCATACCGCAGATGATAACCGTATGATAAGTGTATCATACCATATCATAACGGGGTTCTTTTTGTTGAAAATAGTTGGAAGACACTTCGTTAGTTGGGCATCTGGCTAATAGTTGGCTATTTTGACTATTTTAAATCATGCAATGATGAAATAAATATTCCTGCGGCATGCAATGAATATGTAACTGCAACACAATGTAGAGAGAGAGAGAGAGATGTTAGGAGTTCATCAACAAAATCTCGGGACTTGTGGTCAACCTATTCACGTTAGCATTAAAAACCAAGAATGTTAGAACTGCTTTTAGGTTGTTTGGAGATACCATACATGAACACAGTAGTTCCAGTTGTGATCAGGGAAGTTTGGAGATTCATACCAAGTGTCGTTTTGGCGACGTGCAAGATTTGTAACTCCTTTACAAAGAGGCAATTGTTGCCAAAACCAGGATTTGACCTGCACTTCATCACAAGGCTATCTCATTCTTCTGTGAAGTGCGGTTCTCAAACATAATCTTTCTCCTAGTCATTCATAAACACATGCATGTGTTTCTGTAATCCCAAACAATCAAAAGAAATTACAGGTGTCGAAACTGTGAACGGTTCAGAATGGATTTTGATACTTGGACGAATAAGTTAAATTCTTGCTTGAAAAACCCAAAGCATATTTATGAGGCTAGTTCAGAATTCCTTTTACCAGCCTTACAATCAAAATTTTGAGTTTATTGACGAGTGAGAAAACTATCTTCCATAATTGAAGGCAAGCATGATTGCGCTTTCTCTGACCTCAACTTGCAGCAGCATCTCAAAAGGAAAACACCTAGAGAAAAATTTCTTACATGAAATGGATCGTCATTTAATAGCATTCCTATGATTATTGTCAAATGCATAAGGACAATATAAAGGTCATCAATAAGCATAACCGAGAGACAAATAACAGTGTCAGTAATTGTTTGTGATATTGAGAGTTTTATTAGTAGAATCATGCAACACCAACTTTACAGCAACAATAAATACATCCACAACTGTGTAATTGTCATATTGCGCACACCCCCTAGGAACAGCACAGGTCGATCGAAGAAATAATGCTGTTTTCTACCTGAAAATGCTATATACAAAGAAGTCTCACCTTGTATAATGACTATTTTCTAATTGCAGAATAGCATTAGGTCACGTCTTAACCCAATCCTGCCTTCTGGGAGGTGGGAAACCATACAACCCGTGGACTAAAAAACACAGATCATTTGATGTGCCGCAAAGAGGTTCCTTGAGTTGAAATAACAGATCTTGGAATGAAGACGCTCATGATCAATCACTTCCAAACTCATCATAGCTCAAGCCTTCAGATATTGTGTCAGGCCTCTTTTCATCAACTGTACACACCAAAAAGCACATTTGGAACCAAGATAGAAAACAAGCTCATATTCAGAACAAGCAAGGAAAAACTGACCTTGACAAGCCCTGCCCGGGGAATCTAGAAAACCATCAGAATCTGCTAGATATGGACAGCCTGGGTAGTTTTGCAGTATATCTGTTTATCCAGTGCGAGCAATATGGTTAGTATTCACTAAAAGTTCTACCAGCGGGATGATCCAAAAGATTGAAACAAACACTGACCAGAGCCCTGAGAAAATCCTGCTGTTAGGTCAGAAAGGCTGAAATTTCGAGGAATTTGACTTAGAAAACCGAATGTATCAGGTTCTGAGAATGACCCAGGTAAAGCACTTGAGTTGGAATCAATGCTGTTGAAAGCACCAGTTGGGGCATCTCCAATTGCCAAACGAGCTTCAGGGATGTTATCAGCACCAAATGTGAATATGGAACTGTTAGAGCACTCAGGTTCAGTCTTGATAACTATATCATTTCTCCCTTGAATGATTCCCATAGGTGGCTGCGAAATGGCGAGCATATGTTGGGAGACATCCATTCTTCCAGTGTGAGCACAGAGTTCCCGATTCATAAGTGTGTGTTGCCTAATGGAATTTGTGCTATTGACAAGGGATTCTGAAGGAATTGTTGCATGGTGCAGCTGGTCAGATGCAGATACTCTTGTCTGCTCAGCAGAGTAACATACAGTTGATTGCTGTTGCACTGCATTGATCTATTATTAGATTAGGAAAAAATGAAAATAAAATAGGAACTCCAAATCCATTTTGCCGAATATTGAGGTACATTAGCAGATGACACACGACTTCTGTTACCCTGCAACATTAATTATGCGATGTAGAAATAAAAACGATAACAAAAACAAAAAGGAGCTGTGGTCAAAGACTCAAATGCACTCATAAGCGCCCCAATATGCGACCTAACTGCTCATATCGGGCCTCTGACACCTAAGCCTACCTATTTTCACAGAAGATATTCTTGTATCTTGATCTGTATGCAAGTGTCACTATGCATGCTACAATGATGAATTGATGTTTGTACCTACATATTACCCTTCAGTAAGTATTGGCTTATTGAGTAAGCTGTTTTCCTGAACTAATTTAAAGTGTAGCTGCATACTTGATTTGTCACTCATTATCTAGATACATACTATGTACATCAATATGCTTATTCTTTGTGTCTTGATTAGTATGCAAATATGCGTGCTATTTTGATGAATTAATGTTATGTATCTATAGATTACATTTCAATACTGACTTATGAGTTAGTTTTGTTAAGATAATGTAAAGTGCAATTATGCTCCATCATGTTAACAAGCAAACTGTACCATTCACAGCTTTTCAAGATGAGTTACCAATTTTTTTTAATATAAGCATACTGCTAAATCCTCTTACGCAGTTCAGCTTAACCACCCAGGGATCGATGAAGAGTATATTCATGCAAAGAAAGGTTAAAAGAAGTGGCGGAAAAACTAGTACAACTATCCCCAATATCAAGGGCAAAAGCACCATTAATGCATACTCTAGTCTTATTTTGGACAGAATCCCCAGAACAAATTGCACAAAAAAAGTCAAGAGAATAGCTATTGAATCATATCAGCCAAGAAGCTTTCTCTTCACAGAAGAATTAGCTAACTGCAGCAAGTTCTGGTACATCTATCATGACAAGTCAGAAAAACTAATAACATCGTTCAAAAAGCCTGTAAAATTTACATGTATAGCAAGTTCTTGTACATCATAACTTCTGGTACTGTTAGCCATTGTAGTCAAAATCGATGTTCTAAAAATCACATTGTATGATATGATACTAATAATATCGTATATTGGACCTAAATCAGTACGGTTTATATATCTATTGTACCGACCTATCAGTGCATATCACATTGTGATGCGTTTTGCATTTATCACATCGTATCATATGATAAATTGTACCATACTTGTTTAACTTTTTCATATTCTTTCCAGCAACAATAATTAATACCTGTGCTTTTTAAGAACGCAGGAATAGTCAATCAAACATTAGCTTTTTCAGACTCCAAGGATTACTCAAGGCTGCAGGCCTAGTACAAAAGCAGGAGCATGGTATATAGACATAGTCAGGCAGACTGAATAAACATAGTATAAGCAATTGAGAGAAGATTCATGGCTTGAGAAGGAAAATCATTGGACAAGGACTCAAGGCTATAGTCTGGAAAAAAACAATAACCCTGTAACAGTATAATACCTTGTCAGCAAACTGAAAAGAGCAAGCTTGACAAGGTACAATACACGCTAGGACCACAGTACCTTGAGCCTACAGTGTGAAAAAGCAGGAACCCTGGAATTCTCTTCATTTATTTTAGAAAATAAAATCATATCCCACCGTCCATATGATACAGCAGGATATATGCATATCGGTACCCTCTATGATAAGGGTCCGAATATGACATTTACAACATCGGTACCAATAGGCACTGCCTAGTCGACCAAACCTGAAAAGAATAGATGATGGTTGATAACTAATTGGTATAATCTGGTCAAGAAAAGCAAATTTGCATAAAAATAATGATGTGATACAATTACAGTGCAAAAGAAACTAAATAAACTTACAAGTATGGTATTCCAAATCAGTGGAGCAGATTGATAACTGAATACTGGTGAGAGAATATGAATGAGAGAAGAAGTTGAAGAAAGAGAAGTATGGAGGAAGAGAGAAAAGCATGGTGAATGAACGGAGGAAGAGGAGAGGAAGAAGAACAAGAGAGAGGATGAAGCAAAATAAGAATAGGGGGAGGGAAAGTGGAAGAGAAAGACAGGACAGCAATGAAAGAAGATGAGGGGATGGGTTTGCCTGTTGCAATTTACCGCTCTACGATGCGAGTGTACATTGTTTATTTGAATCAAAATATTAAGGGGAAGAAGGGAAGTTGGCAAAACAGAAGAGCCAGAGAGAGAGGCTACCAGATTCTGATGGCAATAAGACGTGATAGCAAATAGCAAATTTATCTCCCCCTTCTAGCTGCTGCCTTCTTCTCTGAAATGCACGGGATAGTGCATAAGACAGAAGATAAACAATGCCATATGAACTTCAGCATCCACATATGGCCATGGAGATCACATATGGACATTGATACCCGTTATTCAAACCAATACCCGGAACTTAAACATCTAAAAAGGTGTGCCTACTTGATAAGGCATGTCCAGTGAGAGGTTCTGGCCCTCTAGAGCCCCTAGGATAGTTGATCTTGTCTTGATAAGTAGTAGTTGGAAACTAGACATCAAGTAGTCCTGATCTTGATAACACTTGAATACGTATTTGTTTGTCAATCTAGTGCTGGAAAAATGATGATCAAAAGGGTTAAACTGACCTAAACGAGACAGCAAGGTACCTATGCGCAAATGTGTGCTAGCCAGTTCAAACCAGTGGGGAATGGACACTCAAGATGGTGCCAACCATCACCAAGGCATGGAAATATTGTAAGTATATTAAGAACCAAATATGCATGCACACTCATGCATGCTCTGTACAACACGCGAACAGGCACAGGCTGATGCACTAATTATTATGCTGTTAAAGCAACGGAAGTGAGACCTATATACTTCTGACTCTCAAGCAACTGCATCTTTCCCTCTCTAGGTGATCTGCCATATCAAATATGATTGTCATTGATAGCAAAACAAAACAGGCATGTGGATGAATTAGTATAAGCTCAATATTCAGGAAGGTAATGAGAATAAATTGAAATGCTTAAACAAGTACAGGAAAAAAATATCATTGCAACCCCAAAGTGACTTACATGAAGCCGTATGAGACCCATTAGGAATTGTCACATGAGGTGCCCTAGATAGGCCCAGCTTCTGCATGAATACGATGCAGCCCAGTATTAGCGAATTGACAACACATAAGAGAAGATGAACAATGCCATATGAACTTCAGCATCCACATATGGCCATGGAGATCACATATGGCTTGATTGAGATCAACCTGCTCCTGAAGTAGCTTATTGAAAATCATAATCTGGTTTTTCACCATAAGACGGACATGGTATGCCTTAAAAAATTCTCTATTCTCCTCCTCAAGTTTTTGCCATACTGAAATCCAATTCGACATGATCCTTGGTAAGGATTAAAAGAACTGGTTCTAAATGATTAAAAACAACAACAACAACAACAACTAAGCCTTTTCCCATACTAGACGGGGTCGGCTACATGGATTCTTTGTTTCCACAGATCCCTATCGTGTGCCATGTTAGCAGTTAACTCGGAAAAGTAAAATCTTAATAAATTTCACTTTTCTAATAAGCCAATATCATTTGTTCATCACCCTCGTCAGAACATGATGTGCACAATTCTACTTCAAAAAGTATGGATAACTTGGAAAACCAAGTGGTTCTCGTTTCTCGTTCATATCTAAGTGGAAAACGTAAGGAACTAAGGCAAAATACTAGATAGCAAATTTCTTGTGGTCACATGTTGATGTTCAATGACATATAGCTCCTCAGCAAGAAACACCTAGCATTGTCATCAAGAAATGGTTTATGGTTAAGGAAATCAATGGACAGCATATGCCTTCAAGAATTTTTTTAAGATAGTAACATTTTAAGACCTCGATCATTATATCCAATTTCAATGTGTCAAACTCTAGAAATAGAAAGGGGAGAGTGCAGAACATTGGTCAGTCTGGCATAAGGTCACTAACAAGACACTCTACTTCAATTTTGCAAAGAAATCACAAAAAGCAAACACATGTTCCTAGCTACTCATTCAACCAGTAATGATGGTAGCAAGGATGTGAGTCACAAAGCCATAGTTATCCATATTGATGTGTATCATATTGATATGAATCACATCAATGCAAAAATTGATACAATACAGTGGTTGTATGTCAAATAGAATAGTATCTGCATGTATTATGTGATATAGGGCATACCAGTCGTATCAATGTATCAGCCAAATCACACCATACGGCTCATACAGGGTCTGCAAACCCTTCTATCAGGCCATATCAAGCATATTGGTGTATCCATGGTACTGCACGACACGATTGATACTAGGTCTATGGACAGAAGATGTGATTCTAATCAAAATTTTGTTTAGCTTTAGGAAAAAAATGTGATACAGCCGATACCCTGCAAACCCTTACTACCATTTCTCGAATTTAGGATCGTAATTTTACACTATGCTTCTCATTAGAATCTAAGAATGCATGGTGCAAGATAAGTTCTCAAAGACAGTGATTGGAGCCATAAAGAAGGACGCTGGTATATAATGGATACAAATATCACTTTTTAATGCATATAATGTTTAGTGTAATGACACTTTATTATGGCATAAGATTGGAGCCATAAAGAAGGACGCTGGTATATAATGGATACAAATATCACTTTTTAATGCATATAATGTTTAGTGTAATGACACTTTATTATGGCATAAGATTGGGACATCTCATCATGCAAAAGCTTTGTAACTATCCATTGTTTAAAATTAGCACACATTAAAACTTCTTTTCTAAAGACTGTTCTTGGAAAAGTGCAACAGATTCATTGTTGGAAATATTTTTCTTACTAAAAGGCATTTAAACTTATTAACTTATATAGCAATGAATATTAGAAAAGTAGCAAAAGAGAAACCAAGTGGATCTAAAGGTAGTGCATGAAAACAAAATGAGTTGTTGCAACTATAAAAGGGCAAAACTTGGGAGAAAAGAGACGGTAACGAAAGAAAAGGCAAAGCCTTGGAGGACTTATAAAAAAAGAAAAAGTTAATACAAAAGCAGGGGAAATATATTTTTAAGATAAATAAGGCTGGGGAAGGACTTCACCAAGAATTGATCCACATTACGCTGTGTTTGAAGAAACTGAAGAGGTTCTTAAACTGATGAAATGTAACAAGTTTATGAGGTCAAAGAGAATTTAAAGGAAGTGAAAAGGCTCTTGGCCTTTTGAAATCTAACAACCATATGAAGCCAAATGATAATCCTACATAAGTTTTAAATTTATTGAGGACATCATATGGATAGAAAGTTATTTAATGTTATATTAAGGAATATGATGAGGTCAAGAGATTAGAGAGAGTATATAAATAACCACAACAAAAAATAAATGACATATCCAAAATTGTGTCAAACTATAGGTGGTATACCGAGTGAAGCCATACAATAAAACTATGAGCACAAATTATTCAAAGAAACTTGAGACAAGCATCTACTACAAAATCGGCTCTCAAACTCATGTTAGGGAAATTTAATATTGAAGTCACCCACTTTAGTGACAAAAGAACTCTCTGGAGGTGTTTATTGATTTGGAGAAGGCAATCAAACAACAACAACTAAGCCTTTTCCCATACTAGATGGGGTCGGCTACATGGATTCTTTGTTTCCATAGAGCCCTATCATGTGCAATGCTAGCAATTAACTCAATATAAACTAGATCATTCTTTATTATTTCTTTCCAACACTTTTGTGGTCGTCCTCTTCCTCTTTTAATATTTTCACAATATAGTTTTCCATATCTTCTTACGGGAGCATCTTTGGGTCGTCTTTCTACATGTCCAAACCCTCTTAAACGATGTTCTCTCACTTATGCTATATTGGTGCTACTCCCAAATTATTTCTAATAACCTCATTATGTATCCGGTCTTTCCTTGTGTGACCACGCATCCATCTCAACATCTTCATTTTTGCTATATTGGTGCTACTCCCAATTTGTTTATAATAACATCATTATGTATATGGTCTTTCCTTGTGTAACCACTCCTCCATCTCAACATCTTTATTTGCTACAAACATCTTTTGTAATGTTGATGATTAATTGTCCAACACACATAACTATAAAACATAGCAGGTCTAATTGCTACTCTATAATATTTACCTTTCAACTTTAATGGTATCTTTTACCACATAGAATACCTTATGCCCTTCTCCATTTCAACAAACCGGTATTAATTCTATGCATAACATCTCCATCTATTTTTTCATCACTTTGAAAAATTGACCCAAGGTATTTAAAACTTTCCTTGAGAGGAATGCAATGTGTGCGAATCTTAATTTCTATGTCCTCTAAGCCACCCAAATCAAATGATCAAACTTACATTCCATATATTTTGTCTTTATTACTAAGTCGAAAGCCTTTACTTTCTAATGTTTCTCTCTATAGTTTCAATTTCCTATTAATTTTTTTGTTAGACTCGTCAACTAGCATAATGTCATCTTCATCTTGAATGTGTTTTGTTAACTCATCAATAACCAATATAAATAAATATGGACTTAAAGTTGATCCTTGTAACCCAATCTTGACTTCAAAGAAGTTTGTCATTTCTTAATGAGTCCTCACGCATGTTTTTGCACCATTATATGTCTCTTATAAGATTTATATATGTATGTCAATGAGAAACCTCTATTTTCCAAGGTTCTCCAAAGAACATCTCTTGGCACCCTATCATAAGCTTTTTCTATATCCATAAATATCATGTAAAAGTTCTTTTTTGCTCTAAAATGTTTCATAAGACGTCTCAATAGGTGAATCACTTCAATACTAGATCTATCGGGCATGAGTCTGAATCCAGATTGATTCTCTATTATACTCGACTACATTAGATAAATTTTTCTCATATTTTTATAGTATGGCTCATTAACTTGATACCTCGATAATTGGCACAATTATGAATGTCTCCCTTGTTCTTATATATGGGTATAAGTGTACTTACTCTCCCTTCCTTGGCCATCTTTTGGGTTCTCCATATTTCATTAAATAGTCTTAAGTATGTGAGGCCGATCTCTCGTAGAATTTTTAATACTTCTATAGGAATATTATCTGGTCCTACAGATTTTCCAATCTTAACATATTTAAGAGCCTCTTTAACTTTATTTTTTGAATAAGTCGATAGAAATTGTGGTTTTATGTATTTTTTTAATTTGACTAACTCTCCTAAGCTAATACTACCATCTATATTTTCATTAAAAAGCTTATAAAAATAATTTTTTCATCTATTTTTTATATGTCATTTGCCACTAAAATCTTCTCATCCTCATCTTTGATGCATCTAACAAAAATAAGATCCTTAGTTTTCTTATCTCTAACCTTAGCTATCCTAAAAATATCTCTTTCACCTTCTTTTGAGTTAATTTTTTTTATATAAATCCTCCCAAATTTTGGTTTTTTCTTCACTAACCGCCTTTTTCGCTTCTTTCTTTGCTTTCTTATAAGCCTCCCAAGTTCACTAGTTTTCTTAACATATTGCAATTTGTAACATGCCTTCTTTGCATTGATTTTATCTTGCACCACTTCACTCCACCACCAAGCTTTTTTTGTGCCAATACACCTCCCTTAGATTCGCCTAACACATCTTTTGTCACTTTTCTAATATGTATAGTCATATTGTTTCACATATCAAAAGGTGCACCTACGTAATTCCAAACATTTCCTTGAAGAACTTTTTATTTAAATACATATATTATTTCTCATATTTGAGGCTCCACCATCTAGCCCGAAGTCCGAATAGGCCTATGCACTCTATTTTTCTTTGCCCACTTTTTTACCTACAAATCCATTACTAAAAGTCGATGTTGAGTAGTTAAGCTTTCTCCTAAAATTATCTTGCAATCTTTACAACACGAACTATCTTTTTTCCTATAAACAAAATAATCAATTTTTATTTGTGACAAACCACTCTTATGAGTAATTAAATTTTGAAAATTGTATTGGCTATAAAAAGGTGAAAAGCTATAACAAAATTTAGAATCTCCCTATCCTTCTAATTTATATATCCAAAACCATAGTTTTCATGAATACCTTGATATCCTAACACATCTTTACGCACATGTTCATTTAAGTCTCCTCCCAAACAAATAATCTCCCTTTGTGGAATTCTTTGAATTACCTTATCTAACTCCTCTCCAAAAGCCTTCTTTATACTGTCTTCTAATCCTACTTGGGGTATAGGAGATATTCTTGGGATGAGGGTAAAGAAAAGGGGAGTACCAGTATCTCTTGTATACATCAGCTTTTTTACAAATAAATACAACAGAACACTGACACTGACACTGGTCATACCAGAATAACATAAGATATCAGTTAATATATGTGTTAGAGAAGAATTAACAATCGCACTAGTGCAAATTGGTCCTATTTACAAGAGGACATCAAAAAATTTGTTTTCAGTTTCAACTACCAAAAGTAGTTCTTACCTTGATTTAATGAAATTGGATGTAAAACCAAGCTAGATATCGACTACAATTCAAGACAACCAAAGACAAAAGGCCCTTTGTAGTTTGCACCAAAATTAAGGACACGTCCAATAAATTAAAAACAACAACAACAACAACTAAGCCTTTTCCCATACTCGGCTACAAATTAAAAAACATGCCAATAAAATAATTATACAATAGCACTGCACTTAATATTTCCATCACAAAAACGAAGTTTCAAATAGTACCAAGGTCTGTGAAACCAGGTTCGATTTTTGCCTGAAGCAATAGAGTATCAATGACTTCTTTCCGGTTCATGTAAAGTTGCAAACACCTTTCGATAAGATTTTGCACCTGCATGAATGAAAGGACAAAAAAAGCAGATGTTACAGACACAGCCCGATCAAGCTAAACATACTTAACATACCTGCTAACCAAAATACAGCTTAGGGATACACAAACATCTTAGCCTAGAGGTGATCAAAGATATACAGATATCCTGAACACAAAAAGAATAAAGTGCGTGCATTTAAAAATCAAGTGGTGAAACACAAACTAGTATAAAGGATTGCAACAGTGAGTCCAGGTTTTATAGAATGTGTAGGCATGTCACATACGCAATGAGTCTATGTTATAGGTACTTGGATGTTATGATATGATAAGATGCTGGATCCAAGGAGAAAGCACAAATAGAATTGGTGCCTGCTTGATCAACATGTCCGGCTTTATAACTCTCCAACTACTGGGATTGAAAAACAAAGAGCAGGGTTTTATCATATCTCTCACCTCTTGTCCGATTCACTTGAACACCCACCTCTTCCTCCCTCTGTCCCTCCCTCCCTTGTGTGGTGCACATTTTAGACCCTTAAAACAGCAATTATTGTGGATCAGATATGTGTATGTGTTGCCAGCGGTGTCTTGTTTCATTTTTTGTTTCCTTACATTTTTGCTATTTTGTGGCATCATTATGAACTCTTGATGATTTTTATCTAGCTTGTTTTGCAGCTTCCTTGGGATTATTAGATCCTGATTGGGTAGATGGTCTTCCCTTCGTTTTCTAATGATTGGTTGCTTATTGCATTCCCATAGATACTTCTTATTGAGAAATATTTATTTCTGGCAAATGTGTGTACTTTTGCTACAACAATCTTTGGGGAGTTGTTATGAAGGATTCTATCACCATGTTCTCGGGATCTTTTCTTACAACTGAGGACATTTGCATGCAGAAGGTGTAGAATTGTTTTCTTAGACCAATTTGAGGATTAGTTCATTGGTGTATCCCTCTTGATATCTGATATGGCTGATGGGTAGCCTTGCAAGCTGCAGATTATTTTTCCCTTTTTCTACAATTACACAAAACAGTTAGTGTAGATATTACATAGCTGGTCTTTGTTTAAGTTTTGGTAATTTTATTCACTTTGCATTATTTTAATGTAATGAAATTAAAAAATTTAAATAATTGATAAAGTAACTAATTTTAATTGGAAAAACAGTGTACACATGTGAGTGTGAGTGTGAGTGTGTGTATGTATGTGTATACCCTAGTTGTATCCTTGCATCCAAGGTTTTGTGAAATTGCCATCTCTTGCATCCGCACCTGCACTTGTGTCTGAATGACATAGAATATGTACAACCCAACTGCTTATGCATAATGCCACCGAGAAAGAACTTAGTTTTTCTTCTGATACTACCAATCAAATGACAGTATACATTCTTGAACAACGAACAAATAGTGTCAGAAGGCAATACAACTAACTACGTACCAACTGTATGTCTTGACGAGAAACCCTTCTGCCCTCAGCAGCAGAGACTTTACCAGAATCCATAATTGAGCTAGGTTGTACATAAGTTCTTGCACAAGCAGGTTGACCATGCCTTGTTACATGAGGTGGCACCTCAAAGGCATGCCCCTCAGGGTGAGGATTTCCTTGAGATGCAACGTGATAATAATACTGATTTGTATAGCTGGGTGTTTCTTGGTGCAAAGGGCTTGGAGAAGGAGGCATTACATGACCAGGGAGCTACAGAACAGTACACATATCACGAATTTGAAATTGAAATGATATACTAAACAAACATTATAATAGTAACTCCATATGTCATCTACATCTATATCAAAAGATGTATATATATGACACTTTGAATCACAAGTTGAAAAAAGCAGTCAGTGTTAGCATACACCAGCTAGACCACAGCCACGAAATAGAATTGGTTTAACAAACTAGAATGCAGAAGAAAATTTTCTGATAATGCCTAAAAGGCAACTTCTGTGTTGAGGAAAAAAATATCACATAATTTGTACACTACATACAATAGGGGAATGACATGACTTCCCCTGATCTAATAGTGCAAGAAGAGATTAATGTTCTATATTCAACGTATGACTGGGTGCCACTACTTGAGATGGGAATTTGAGGAGATGGCTAAGGGTTGGCCAACAGACTGTTGGTCGGGAGCTTGACACCCAGGTGTACATTTAATATTGGCCTGCCCAACAGTCCCAAATTCAGCTTGCCATTGAAAGATAAAGAGGATAGGGAATGACACCAAGCAATTCATATTTGTAAATGCTATTGAGGAGAAAAATATGTTAATAGCCTACTTCGTGGAATTAAATTAAAGATGCAGTCACACAAAGAAGACGTGGACAGTCATTAAAAACAAGAATTTGGCAGCTTTTCCAAATATTTCAAATTCACAACCACCCAATGCTTCCCCAACAAATTCCTCCAAGGAAGAAGCATGATCAGGAAACATGAAAGGATAGATTTAAAAAAGAATATTCTAGAAATAATGAGATCCGCAATCTTAAACAACAGCAATTGTCAAAGTACTGAAAGACATGACACCACGTGTGCTTTGAGTTGGGAAGCCAAAGATATTTGATTCTGACCATTAGGCAGATAATAGTATAGCGACGCACCTCTGACAAGAATGTTAAAGATGATATAACCCGTAGTTTTGAGTCTACCTGGCACTGTCGCCACTCACACACTTTTAATTCACAAAGTGCATTTTCATCAGGGAAGCATTTTCCAAAATATCAGCTTGCTTTTTTAGAACAGTTTTCCTGGTTTTAGAAACATTAGACATTTTCTGACTTGCATGACAATATCAGCTATGTAGACAAGGTAGGATTCCCGACATGAAGTATTTAGCCAAGTTGATACATTGCTTTCATGAATCCCTAACAACTCCTGTAATGGTTACAAGATAATTCATGGGCCTAGTCTTTCTTGGTCGCATTTTGTCCCTTCATGGGAAGCAGTTCACCTGATGCTTCAGATCCTTGATCAGATAGAAAGTGAAAACGATGATTGCAGACATCACACGTTGCATAGTAGACAATCCATGGGCATAGTACATCAACCACTTTGTGTCTTTTGTTGCACCAGATACATAAAGAACATTATAACATGCTCTGGATCCTTGATCTGACAGGAAGTGGACAGGATGCCTTCAGACTTTTGTGTTCTCACTAGGAGGATCATGGTGTTCTCCATGTTAATCATGGAACCTTTTGATGCTAACTAGATACCATTTTGGCTTGGTATTATGAGGATATAACACATGAAGTACATTCTTAAAGAAACTAGTAGGTGATTCACGTTAAGAGCAAATCATCTGCAACTACCACTCAAACTTGGAAGGTAATAAAACATACTATGCATTATCATGATTATGTAGAGACTCTGATCTATAGAAGAAAGAAATGAAAGGATGAGCCCATATAAGTTATGGGTGTAACTGGGCATGCCCCACCACCCCATAGACCAAGTTTTTCAGCTGATGTTATCATCTTAGGCTGCCTGAAACTTGCAACATGACTCGCTCACCCACAATCTCCAACTAGTAAAGAAGAATTCTCTATCTTGTCAAATAATCTTTGTGTCAATACAGGGTTGAGGGAAACCAAGAAAGATTTCCATGTAGTACAGTATTTCCCCTGATCCACCAAACATTCATCCGTTTGCACTTTATCCGCCATCCGCCCCTTTGACCTAAAACTGACCGCAGGTCATGGGAATCACGTAGTTCACATTATCAAGAATTAGAAGTTGGATTGCACTATAATCACATGTTTGTGAGTCATACAGCGTAAACCTTAGAGATGTTTGAAAAGTAACAGCAGAAGAGCGGAAAGACATTAACAAAATGTCACAAAAGCATGGAAGAGCAATATACAGCCGTAGACCACAGACCAGAATCATTAAGAATATTAAGGCTCTGTTTGGGAGACTGAAACAGAAAGTCAACCTTTCCAGCCATTTTGGAAGAATTTGAGAAATAGTGGGCAGTGATGCTGGTAAAGCCCCACTCTTTCATCAGTTTGTGTTAAGCACAATGTGCACTCAAATCCTTGTTTTGGCATCGCCGTCACATCAAGTACTTTCTTCCCAAAACAAGGATCTGGGCCACAGCAGATTCACCTGGTCACGAGCTGCTCAGGCAGTGGTACTCCATGACCATCGCCATTCACCACTTACCAAATAACAGAAGGCTCTCCTAAAAGTTTCTCAAAACAACATAGCCCATTAAGCAAGACGAATCATCGAGGTCACCAATTTCAATTAAACATCACGAATAGAATATGATCATAAGAAACATTTAGCGAGAAATGAACCAATGCCAAAATTAAATGAAACAGCTACCGGGAAGAAAAGAACAACAAACTTAATTGTTCCTCTGAGCAAGCAAAGTGAAACCCGCGAAAGTCCCGCACCTCGTGAACAAAAAAAGCTCAGCAAATACGGTAGCTTCATAAATCATCCCGTGAGGATCAAAACCCGAAGCGGATCAAACAGAAAGAAAGCAAAACAATTAAGGAGAAACCTGGTGGAGATCAGTTGGGGAGCACCCTTGATCCTTCATAAACAACAGAAAGATGGTAACTGTGCCAGGCAGCGTGGAACCGAAGCGCAGAGAGAAAGAGAGAGAACAGAGAATCCGCAGCCTTAACAACAATCTCTTCAGTGAATCGAGTTCAATTGTCCAGACCAACTCAAGAAAACATCTACCCCTTTCCTCTTTCAAAAACTTTGCTTTTTTCTTACTTTTACTCTCTCTCTCTCTCTCTCTCTCTCTCTCTCTCTCTCTCTCTCTCTCTATATATATATATATATATATATATATATATATATATATTGTTTGTTGGGATACTCGCCGAGTGGAGGTTCTCTCTGTGGCATATTTGGATGCTATCGCATGCAACTCTCTCTCTCTCATTAAAATGCCCAATTCCTCTGACACTTTACATATTTTCAAACTTGTCCATGGACATGGCTGGTTACGATTACTTGAGAACCTAGAACGGGAACGTCGGTTCCAGTTTGAGACCTAAACCGCACTGAAATAAATAACAAAAAGATTAAGTTTTATTTTTAATACATATGTGTGTGAGAGAGAAATAGCAGTTTTGAACAATCAGTTCCAGTTTTAATCTGGTTTTGGTCATGAAAGGTGGAACTAGAATCGAACTGAATGGTATCCAGTTTCACGTTCGGTTTTATCGGTTTTGGTTCTAGACAGTTCTTATTCCTGTTCAATTTCGGTTGAAACCATCAAGCCGGTTTAAAACCGGTCATTTCTACTTATCCGAATAGCATTAAGTTAATTAATCCTTTGGGTGCCAATAATGAAACCGTTCAAAATCATTTAAAAAATAATATAAAAAAAGGAAAAATACGAAAGCGGAGGTTTGGAACCATCAGTTCCTAACTAGAATCTGACAGAGTGACCCGCGGTTCTGATCCCAACCGGTTCCTGGTTCCATTTGGTTCTCCATCCAGTTCCAAACCAACCTTGCCTAGATGTAGGCATTTGGATATATACTAAATAACTATGCTTAGCTCTTAGGTAAATAACTACACTTTGTGCAAATAGATAAACACATACTGTTGCAGGCACCTGATGTAATCTCCCTTGGACTGTAGGCCCTTATTGTACCAACAAAAAAAAATCTGTTTGTTGCTAACTACAATTATCAGCTAAATCTAAATGGATCTACGTCAAAGCAAAGGTGAGATCTTTTTGTTAATGGGGATAAGTTTGTATTGAGAATGGTTATAAGAATGTATATATATATATATAGAGAGAGAGAGAGAGAGAGAAAGAGAGAGAGAGAGAGAGAGAGAGAAATTTGTATATATAGAGGGAGAGAGAAATTGATATATGCAACTCATTAATTCTCAAATCCAGTCAAAGTTTCCACTATTTGATTGGTGTGATCAGAGATTTAAATTTAAAAAGCAAAAAAAAAATTATATTTTTGTATTTAGTATTTAATGCAAATAGTAAATACTTATTAAATTTAATTTTTTTACCATTTATCAAATTGAATTTAAGCATAGGTATGTATGTACTATTCTCTCTCCCTCTCTCTCTATGTATTATTTGAACCATTCTCAACACAAATTTATCACCATTAACAAAAGATTTCCATAATTGATATGCACACACTCTTTTTATTATCCACACACCCTTTTTTATCAAGTTTTTGTATCTCTAGTATATGATAATCTCTCTCCCTCTCATGGTTGTTTTTTCCTTTATTGTCGACCATTCTATACCATTTTTTCAGTGACCCACGACTTGAAGCTCGATCTAATACACAATATCGAACCATCCAACATTTCATAATGCTTTTAATCTGATCGAAAAAAAAGAAGAGAAAGAGAAAAGGGAGCAAATTCGAAGAGGGTTTTAGTGATTTGGCAGGTATTTTACTGATTTGATTGTTCTTTTTTCTTAATATCGATTTGTTTTTCTTTCTTTTTTCCTCATTTTTTGTTCTTCAACCACATTCATAAGAATATGTATTGCATTGCAAAGAAGGCAACAATGCTAAATAAAACATCAATCCCTGGAGCAAAGATTAACAAGATAGACTCTTGTTGGAATTGGATGAGAGAGGAGAGAGAACTGCTGGAATTGAGTGTGGGAGGAGAGAGTACTTATATAGGGATCATTTTGGTATTTATTTAAAAAAGATGTGTATATAGTAAAAGAGATGTGTAATAGTGGTACTCAAGATCTCTCCTTTTCTTTGACATAGATCTATACATATTCTCTCTCTTTATATATATATATATATATATATATATATATATATATATATATATATAAAACAAACTTTTGAAGTGTTATGATGGGCGATCATCCACATATAAAAGGGAACCTGGACCTGTATGTGGTGAGGCCCACAACGTTTTATACAAAGATGACTTTTCAAAAGGTGACAAACCCCCACAGGCTGTCCCATTTCAAGCAGTTTCAAGACGTCAATATTCTACAACAAGCACTGGTCTTCGAATCAGCGTCGCATTTAGAAAATGTTTTAGGGTGTGACGAGTTTAAACAAATGTATTAGGGTGGAACAAACTACAAGTTTAACTTATGCAATAAATCATATGCCATACATTTTATTAAATTCGGATGCCCCCGTGCCCCAGCCCGGCTTGATGTAGGTTGGTCACTGGTTTGGCTAGAGTACGAGAAACATCCTAATATCACAATAATATGTACACTAAGTTTGTTTTACTCATCGAATTAAGTTTAGAGACGACAATGTCTACCCGTCCCATCCCAATATGTGTGCATCATGTATATATATATAGAGAGAGAGTGTGTGTGTGGGAGTTACTAAACAACTTTTTCCGTTAGGCATTAGTTAATCATCACCAATATCTACTATCAATCGACCGTGGTGATCAAAGCACTTATCCTGAGTTTCATTTAGTGCATTCATGTACATTAAATGGCTTTGAAAATCATAGTGATACTGATAGACAAGTCAATCTTTATCATCCATGGGATCGAACGGATGACACAAATAGTCTAGTAGAGTCGGGCATGAGAACATATCTAGTATCTCTCATTTCTTTTTCTCTTTATATATATATATGCTACGTATATATTATATATATATAATAAATATAAATAATGTATTCACATACATAATAACTCCTAATTTAATATAAAATATCATAGAGTAGATTTTATATTTTATATAGAAATACGATGTTAACTGGTTTTTCTTTTAAAAAATATTTTTTAGGTTGAAGTGGGGTGACGGACGGAATAAAAGTTGGTAGTGTGGGGTAAAAACCCATCTCATCCTGCCCCATTGACATCCATAATTAAGTGGCAAGAGATGTTTTATTCAAAAGAAAAATATATAGCAACAATTTATATTGAACCTTTTTCATCATATGTACCCATAGATTCCCTCCCATCACCCCATGCGAAAGTGGCTGGCAAGTTGTGGCATGTGTGAGCCACCTCCAAGTTGGTACCTACTTGGCAATGGTCCCCATTGCGATAGATTGGGATCTTCATTAAAGCCATGTGTGTTGGACAAATTCAAAAGGTTCTTTATGGTTCGCGAAGAACGAGAGATAAGGGAATTGATTGAGAAAGATCTCTTCTTCTGATTTGATCTTCATATGTTTGTTTAGTAAAAAAATAATATTATCCCTTGATCATAATAAAAAATAAAAAGTATTCAATTGAAACCTGATTGAATTGATTCTAGTTATTCTTTTAAGGTAGAGTAGAAAGAAGGAGATCTTGGAACAAGAAAAAAGATCAAATTCTTTCGAAAGAATTGAACGAAGAGCCGTATGTGGTGAAAATCTCAAGTAGGGTGTAGTACTCTCTCTCACACACACTTGTGAAGCACATATTGCATGAGAAATACAGCAAGATGCACGTAAAATTCAAAAATTTATAAGAAAGTGTCATATGATGTAAAACTCGACTCCGTTGCAAAAGTTTTGGTGTTAACATGACCAAAGTGGCTTCATTAAAACAATATAATACTTATTAAGCTTTAATGAGCATGAAATTCTTGGCTGTTTGTGGACGATAAGTGTGCAATGAATGCACCTTCTCTTTGATATGTCATTGTTATTGGCTCCACCAAAGCTTTTGATAATATGTCGAGGTTCTATGTTGTGCTATTCTAAGCCAACATATGCTAAACTAGGCTATGAGCAGAGAGCAAACTTTCATCAACTAAGGAGTCAACAATTCTTAAGACATGTCATCATTTCTCAGCATCCAAGCTTATCGATTTATAACTTAGTATTAATACAATTTTCTCTATCCTTTCTCTTCTTTTTGAAACCTTAAAGGAAAATGGCCACACACTCATATATATATATATATAGAGAGAGAGAGAGAAGCTATATCCGACTGCGATGGTCTTGGCCTTATAATATTATATTACATTGGGTAAATTGCCTATAAGAAAAGCATATTTTTCCTCAAACAACTATTTGCATCATTATGTTAGGTTGTGGTCATTCTCGGCAACCCAGCACAGGTAACGGCTTGACTGACCTTTCAATTTGTTACCTATATCTCGGGTTGAAGATACGACGGTCATAACAGCCGGACGGTTACCGGGAATATCGGTAACTGTCCGGATAAGAACACTCCAGATAAGAGAAGCCCAATAGGATAACCGGTAAAGAGGGAGCACGTGCTGCTAATATAGAGCAGCACATACTCAACGTACAACTAGAAAAAAAAATATTCAGTGAAAAGAGATCTTTCCTCAGAAAACTTCACTGCGAGGAAACCTCAAAAAATCAAAAACTCACCTTTTGTTCTGCTGTAGGCATACCTGGGAGAGCCCGAAGGAAGACAACCTAAAGCTCGGAAGTAACCGGAATCAGGAGTAAGAAACCAACATCTGGTATCAGGACCTCGGTTTTGACCCTGCAAAAAGGTACGTATTACTGTTCCAAAAAAAAAGAGAGAAAGTGAAGAAGAAAAGAAAAAAAAGAGGAAACAAGTGAGAGAAGGAAAGCCTTAAAAAGCGGTAAGGCAGCAGAAAGCCGGAGTCAGTCGAAGATCGAAAGGTCAAAACCAAGTCGCAGACAACCGAAGACCAAAAGGCCAGAACCAAGCTGCAATTGACCGAAGGCCAAAAAGCCAGAACCAAGCCGCAAACTATCGAAAGTCGAAAGGCCACAACCAAGCCAGATACGGTCGAAGGCCGAAAGGCCACAACCAAGCCAACTCGGTCGAAGGCCAAAAGGCCAAAAACAAGTTGCAAACAGATACACAAGGCACAGGCCACCCTCTCTCTCTCCCTCTTTTAGACCCCTCTCTCTCTCTCTTCACTCCTTAAAATAAGCCAAAAACCACGAGCTGAAACCAGCGGTTTCGTAGAAATCGCCTCGAGCAGGGAACAGAAAAGTTTGTTCTGTCTCGGCCGATTTTCATATATTACCAAAATACCCATAGAAAATTAAGAAAATATCTAGATATTTTCGAGTAAGAAGATTGTTTTACCCTTATTGAGCGGAAAGTCTATTTTACCCTCCGGTATTTTGTGAAAATTACAAAATATCGATATGTTGTTTTACGTTATTACCCTTTCTAGTTTAAATTATTACATTTCTGCCATTTTGTCAAAAGACAGATTTGTCCCTTTACTTTTGAGAAAATTACAGATTGAGACTAAGGGTTAAAATTATAGATTTAACCCCAATTAGTTACGAATTTTACAAAAATACCAAGAATAATTTTGCGGGTTTGTCCTTGGGCATTTTAGAAAATTACAAAAGTAGATAGATAGTTAAAATTATAGTTTTACCCATGGTATTTTTTTTAAAATGTTAAAGGCAGAAATTTTTGGGAAAATTATGAATTTATCCCAGGTTACTTATGAGTTATTTTTAGCTGGTTTTTCTGATATTATGCATCGTTCTAACAAGATTCCTATTATATGTGTTTATTCCTTATTGTTTATTTCCTTATTAGACCGTCTAATTGTTATAATTGTCAAACACATAAAAATGAATTTTAGAATATGTGTTGTAATTTGCAAAAACCAAAAAACTAAATGGTCTGAACTTCCAAACATGGAAGAGAAGAATCTCACTTGCTCTAACACTTTAAGGTGTTGAGTATATTCTGAAGAAAACCGTGCGTCCGCCATCACCAAACACAACTGTGCAACAGATAAAAATGTATAAAACATTTTTGAAAGATGACACAATAGCAAAGACAATCATGTTAGCATACATGGAGGATGACTTGATTAGGGTCTTTGAAGAATACGAGACCGCAAAATAATTGTTTTATTCTATAACAGCTAAGTATGACACAACTATAAAACTACATCTGCAGTTGCTCCTACAAAAGTATAACTCCTTTAAAATGAGAGAAGGAGATAACGTGGTAAAACATATAAATCACATGTTAGTAATGGTTAGAGACCTAGCCATGGCAAAATTAGTCATCCCAAAACCGATGCAAATATCAACAATCTTGAACAATCTACCCCCATCATGGAGCATGGTCACCACTGCCCTCAGGTTAAGGCCAAAGATTAACCTTTCGAAATTGCCCTGAAACTAACAATAGATCAAGAACATATGAACAAAAATAAGAAAGAAAAATTGTTAGTGGTAAAAGATGAGATAGCATCTAGCTCAAAACCCAACCAGAAGAAAAAAATAAATTAAACAAAAGGTTTGGCAATAATAACAAAAAGGACGGTCAAAATTTTAAGAAATCCCAGGAAACCGCTTCTCGAGTTAAGTGTTTTAACTGTAAAAAAATGAGACACTAAAAGAGGGATTGCCGCAACAAGAAAGATAGAGGAAATAACCCACAACGCGGATATTCAGAGAAGCAGGATATAATCTGTGTAATATCATAATGTTTATACATGGATCGCCCAATGACAGGTTGGTGGATAGACTCTGAAGCTATTAGACACATCTCAAAGACCAAGGAAGGGGCAATAGATATGAAGGAATACAAACCAGGTGAAGATCGAGTATACATGGGTAACAATACATTCTCAAATGTTTTGGGTACTAGGTCCTTTAGAATCTTTGTACAAGGAAAACCGATTATATTAACTGATGTATTAATTGTGTCATCTATAAGGAGCAATCTTGTCTCGGTCCTTGCCTTATTAAAAAAAAAAATTGAGGTAAGGTTTATTCCTAGTAAGGTAATTGTAGGGAAATATGGGAGAATATTATTCTCTAGGAAATTTGATGTAGAGCATGTACTGTTAAGTTAAGTGATAATGAAATTTGTAGTTCTTCTGCTTATATTGAGTGTGCCTTTCATATTGATGTGAATATGTGGCATAAATGCTTTGGGTATATAAGTATGAAAAAGAAGAAATTATCCAACTTTGATTTACTGCCTGTATTTGAGGAAAATAGTTTCAACAAGTGCAAAGCTTGTATACAAGAAAAAATGACAAGGAAAGTTTTTCTCAAAGAATCAACAAGGGTAACAACCCTTTTGGAGGTCATTCACACGGATTTATGTGGACCATTTAGAATAAGGTCACATCATGAAAATGTTTATTTTATAACTTTTATCGATGATTACTATAGATATATATATTTATATCTTTTGACACATAAATTTGAGGCATTGGAAGTTTTTAAAGAATATAAGCAGGAAGTGGAAAACCAATTAGGACATTCAATCAAAGTCTTAAGATTAGATAGAGATGGTGAATATACCTCTTCAGAATTTCTTAAATTATGTAAAGACTTTGGTATTGTAAAGCAAAATACAATGCTCATGACACCTCAACAAAATGGTGTAGCAAAGAGATATAACAGAACCTTATTGAATACGACAAGGTCAATGTTGATCGACGCCTATTTACCAAGGATATTTTGGGAAGAAGCATTAAGTACATCGATTTACGTACTCAATCTAGTAGCATGTAAAGCTGTATTAACTACACCATATGAGATGTAGTTTGAAAAAAAAACTCAACCTAGGTCATCTAAGGAGGTGGGGATCTGTTGTACATGTAAAGATCCTTAATCAGTATAGAGATAAACTAGACAATAGGTCCTTAAGATGTATATTCATTAGATATTCAAAAGGTTTAAAAAGATATCATTTTTATCATAAGGACCACAGACTAATTGAAAGCAGAGATTTTGAATTCTTAGAAGATACTAAGAATGACATCTTGGAAAATAATGATGAATGTATTGATGATCTAGTAGACCTAGATCAATCATCATTTGAACCCATAGAAGATCTTCTTGAAATAACCGAAACCTTAAGTGAACATAAAAGGCCAAGGATCATTCCGTCTTACTTAAAGGATTATCACACTTATCTTGCAGAAGAAGTGTGTAATTTCGATGGATTTAGATGAGTTGATTGATAACTTAACTTATCGGCAAGCTATGAACTCATCAGAAGCAATAGACTGAAGAAAATCCATGGATGAGTAAATTGAATCCATTGAGAAAAACCAAGTTTGGGAATTTGTTGATTTGCCAAAAGGAATGAAAGTCATAGGTTATAAATGGGTTCTGAAAAAGAAATACAAAGTCGATGGTTCAATCGACAAGTTTAAAGCGAGGTTGGTTGGAAAGAAATTTTTGCAAAAAGAGGGGATAGATTATGTTAAGACATATTCTCCAGTTACGAAATTTGCATCCATAAGAATAATCTTGGCAATATTTGCATATACATGCAGCAACCTGATGGATTTGTGGTTGAATGACAAGAAGATAAAGTATATAGGTTGAGAAAATCCCTATATGGCTTGAAACAATCACCTCGTCAATGGTATTTTACTTTTCAAAATGTCATTATAGAACTTGGGTTTGTGGCTAATAAACTTGATCACTTTGTATATGTGAGGAACAGTGGGAGTCACTTTGTCATCCTATCATTATATGTAGTTAACATATTGTTGACTGGAAATGACAATGAGATGATTGTCAAAACCAAGTCATGGTTAAACTCAAAATTCAAAATGAAGGATATGGGGGAAGGATCCTATATCCTGGGTATAAAGATCTCTCGAGATAGAGAATCTAGACTCTTATGCTTGAGTCAGGAGAGAGATATTGATTATATCCTCAAGAAATTCAAAATTGGTGAATGCAAGTGCTACACATGTTGCAAAAGTGGTTAAACTAAGTAAGGTTGATTGTAACGGTGAAGGAGACGATAAGCCTAACATTCCTTATACATAAGCTGTGGGTAGCTTGATGTATCCTATGTTGTGTAAAAGACATGATATCAGCTTTGTTGTTGGTCTTGTAAGTAGATATCAAAGTAATCCTGTATGGCAACACTGGATAGCTGTAAAAATGATTTTAAGATATCTAAAAGGAAAAATATACTTGAAACTATATTTTCAAGTAGATGAACTAAAAGTGGTAGGATACTTAGATGCTGACTTTGCTGGAAGCAAAGATGACAGCAAATCAACCTCGGGTCAAATATTCTTATTTGGAGGTGGTGGTGTTTCTTGGGTATGTAAGAAACATAGTTGTGTAGCATTGTATACACAGAAAGCTAAGTATGTGACTTGCTGTATGTTTGCAACGAGTGCTATTTGGATAAACCGCTTCATACATGATTTGAAGTTGAAAATAATCGACGAGTCAGTTATCATTTACTGTGATAATAACGCAGCAATTACTCTTATTAAGAGTGGAGCTGATTGCTAAAAAAGCAGGCATATAATGGTTAAATACCACTATGTTCATGATATGACTATGAGAAAAGAAATATCCATCTCATACATGCCAACAAATGATATGTTAGTAGACCCCTTTACTAAAGGCATAACAAAGAAACTTTTCTCAAAACATGTTACAAAAATGGGTTTGAGATATGTTTGATTGTTGTATAGAGAAATAACCACACAATGGGTATTGATTGTAGCATCAATCATAAAAAGACATTACTAGGTAAACCATACAAAAGTGGGAGGAAAACAAGTATGTTAGTACACTTGGCTCGAATGGCTAAGTGGGAGATGTTAGGTTGTGGTCATTCTCGGCAACCCAACACAAGTAATGGCTGGACTGACCATCAAATCCGTTACCTATATCTTAGGTTAAAGATACGATTGTCATAACAGTTGGACAGTTACCAAGAATATCAGTAACGATCCGAATAAGAACGCTCCAGATGAGGGAAGTCCAATAGGATAACCGGGAAAGAGGGAGCACGTGCTGCTCTATAAATACAAAGCAGCGCATACTCAACGTACGATTGGAAAAAAATATCCTGTGAAAAAATATCTTTCTCTGAAAAACTCCACTGTGAGGAAACCTCAAAAAATCATAAACTCTCCTTCTGTTCTGCTGCAAGCGTGGGAGAGCCCGAAGGAAGACAACCTAAAGCTCAAAAGTAGCCGTAATCAGGTGTAGGAAAACAACATATTAAACCATGATAACTTGGGTAGTTTTTTTGTTCTCATTTATGCTAATCAACCTAACTCCATTTGTTCCTCCATGTTCTAATCTTTCACTGTAATCTAGACATAATTTTTTTTTAACTATTCCGAGAAATAAATGTAATTCCAGCTTAAACCCGTCAGGTTCCATGGTTTTATACATTTCAAAAAAATTATGATTTTTTTCAGTTGTAGGCCATTTAGGATTGGAACCGGAACCAAAATGGGTGGTTCTAAACTACTCTTAGTGTAGTTTCTCTCTCTTCCTACGCCCTTTTAACGTTGACAGCACCACCAGCAACGTCTTCCCAATCTTCAATCAACCGCTAACAGCTTCCATCCAATTGACAGATTGACAGTTTTCTATTTTCACCTATCTTCAATTCGTTCATTAGCCTAATTTTCGATCACTTTTGATCTATTTTTTATCACCTTCGATCTCCACGCGACCACTTTACTCATCAACTATAAACATTCCATCGATCTAACCAAAAAAATACAGTAGAATCATAAGAAAAATCAAATTCTGAAAGGATTTGTGAGTGGACAATCCAGGCAAGGTGGATGCTTGCGGTCGTGAAAGAGTCCTGCAAAACACCCGTTCTGCTCACTACGTGAACACACTCATGATGCATCGCTATTTGAAGAGCACTGCGTGACATGTACACCTGATTGACCCATTCTTGAATAAATCCATACACGAGGAGCAAATGCAATTAAATCAGCATATTTTTGACAAAGTTCAACCTGATTGAGCAAGCTTGGATAAGCCATCCACAAATGTAAGTTTGCCTAGCTTCCACCTTTGAGTAAAACTCCACTCATTCTGGACCATTCTCTTCTGTTTAAATGTCATTACTTGCAAAACATGGATTGATTATATATCCGAAAATGCTTTTTCTTTTGTACAAGGTTAAAGTGCTTGCATGAGTGCGCTGCATGGACACACGCAAAACACACACACACACACACACTATATGGGAACCAGAATAAGTGCTTGCATGAGTGCGCTGCACTTATTCTGTTTCAAATATTTGACTTGTTTCCTATTAAACTTGAGGTGTTCAATTACTTGACATTAATTAGGTTTTGGAACATCGAAATCCACGAGATAGATCAGATTCCCCGTGAAACAAGAGATGGACCCGACTTGTTAGTATTGAAAGAAGTATTTTAACATCTTTATATGCTCTTTTGGTCTTTCTGATGAAATGGTGATAGCTCACTTGTATATGTTTTGATTCTACAACTGCTGGATGCATGATACAGCCACTAGAGTTTTAGCAAATCATATTATGTGGGATGCCACTCATGGGTAAAAGTGCGAGGTCATGTATGCTGCAGCATCGTCACTATTGTTTTTTTTCTCTTAAAAGGACACTAGTAAAGTTGGATGTATCAACTGTAGCATTGCCATTATTTTTTATGCTCTGCAATGTTTTTTTTTATCATGTTCACAATTACCTGGCGAGCTCTCTGTCCTTTAATCTTGTAAGCAATATAGTTTGATATTTTGTTAAATCTTAGTTGAATTTGTTACGGTCTCGAGACCTTCAACTGTTGATTTTCCTCTCAAAATTTCATTAAAAATGATAAGAAGATACAAGAGGGAAGAAGGAAGAAGAAGAGGGCCAGGCGTCACCCTGGACTACTGGCCCATTGTCTTTCTCTCTTCTGTTATATTTTACGGTAACCTCTTAGGGTTACTTAAGTATGGCTAAACATTAAAGGATGACTAAAATGCTCCTATACTAAAGATTTACTTCCTAACAGCTCCTATTGGATCAGGACGAGAATAGATCCAATGGGAGCCGGATCCAAATATCCTTTTTAACATTAACATGTGCATCTGATTTGTGTTTTGTGATGTGAAGGATATGGCAGTTGAAGAACCAGAAGTGCCTAGGATTGCGGGTATTTTCGTTCGTTCCACATATGTCCCTATGCTAAAGGAAATAGCTGATTCCATAGTCCTCAAAGCCATATGTAGTCGGACAAAGGTATCCTTTCTGTAAAGTTTCCTGGTTGATGCTTTGTCTTGATGTCGGCTTGACTGATAGTTGTTCATGGCGGATTTTTCATGTTTCAACTAGCTCATTTAGTTATTCCGAAGCACTAGTGATGTTAGTGACGGTGCAGTCTTGTTGGGCTCTTACTTTTAAGACCAAATAAGATCTTAATGTTGAATTTGACATGCAAATGTTTTTTTACCCCTTAAATTAGACACATTTATGTTGCCATCTCTTGGTTACAATAGGCAGATTTTGACAGTTTCCTACTGAAGGTTATTATGCTGATATTCGGTGCAGATCTTTTGATCCTCTATTTATCTGTTTCTTTGGCTGGTATCTTGTTAAATAAGTTAAAGTGATTGTCTTCATTCTAACATTTTTTCTCCCACTATTATTTTTTGTTCAATGAAATTGCTGGAACTAAACAAGGGTAGCATAAGATAGAACACAATGGCAACGAAGAATCCATGTTGTAGCTGATCCTGCGCATCATGGAAGTAAGACATACTTTTGGTTTGGCTAAGTTCAATGAACTTTCATCCAGAATATTTGATTCTTTTAATGCCACACATTGATAAAATAAATAATCACTTTTATGAATGCCTTTTATTTAAAGGGCACCTTGATGGATCTCTTTTTTTCCCATTTGTGACATTTCCCTTGAGGATGCTCAGGAAGGAACATTTTAATGCTAAACTGAAGTACGTCTCTTGGAAGGAAGCTTTGGTCATACACATACACGCATATAGGTAATATATTTGGTATGGTTGGCTAGACGTGCAAGACCTAGAACCTCACGGTTCAGTTGCTTTCTTTCAGTCTGATGTTGTGGACATATGGATTCACCATGGTCAATCAATCAGGAATTAGCCCTTCAGTTGTGTTTCTACTGTGAAGGCATGATCTTTTAGATTGAAAACTTGATACTTCTATGGCTTCTCATGGTTGAATCAATGAAAAGACAGCTCATGTTTCAATAAGCTGCTCGCGAAATCAATCATGCAAATCACACCTACATGACTATACTACAACAACAACTAAGCCTTTTCTCGTGCTAGATGGGGTCGGCTACATCGATTCTTTGTTTCTAGAGAGCCCTATCATAATTTGTAGAATCCATGGTAAATAAGTCCGACAAAGTTTTACGCTTATTGGCAGAAGCCTAACGCAACCCTCTTCCTTTATCCGGGCTTAGGACCAGACATGCAAGGGGGATCCCTTACATCGGAAAAATTTCCTAGGTTAACTGGAGAGACAATTCATAATAGAAACCAGAAAGGAAAAGTTTCCTAGGCCGAATCCTTAAACAATCATGGAAGATTCCTAACAAAAAACTTGAAAGGATTGAAAGAAAAACATTTCCGCCAATTTCTTGTGATTTGAAAGATTTTAGTGGATATGGCCAGTATCATATGTGCTCTTCTTCCTAAACAGGAAGGTCTAACAGGAATCCATTATATATAAAAGTTTCCCTCCCTTATGACTCCTAAACAGGCTAAAGCCGCTAAACTACAAACTACAAATTCCAAAATTCACCAAATATTTGTAGAAAGTTTGAAAATCAAAAGATGAAAAAACATGACTCCCCCAGCCACATAAATTTCAACTAAGGAGAGTTATCAGGAGTGCGATATCATCTTAAATAAAGCCATTCATCATAGATTCAACGCGGTGAAACAACCTTCATACTTGAGGTTGACTTGGTGAAAAGTATCTTGAGTTGGTCAAACTGTTTATTCCATTTTAGACATGTAGAAGAAACAGAGTCAGTAAACTATAAATTGGAGTCAAGGCATCCATACAGTTTCCATTGTTTTAATGTCAACCAACTTAACACTGGTAAGGAGTTATCTACTGTTAGTGTTATGTCTGAGGGCTCAACAGGCTTTCAATAAATCCGAGATCTACATATAACAACAACTACAACTAAGCCTTTTCCCATACTAGACGGGGTCGGCTAGAATCCGAGATCTACATATATCAGACTTTTATCTAAGGGAAGAGCGGATTGCTCATTCTCTAACTACTAAATGCTTTTGGACTTGCAAATTTGGGAACTTTGAAAGGATGTACCCAGCAATGCATGTTGAGATGGCATTGCAAGGGTCAACTTTTGAAATTCATTTAGCAAAGTTGAGGGCAAACTGCAGTAAATGCAGAAGATAATGCCTTTCATTTGTAAGAAAGGGCATACCTGATTAAGTAGCATCCAACTGCTCTGCTTGCTTTTATTTGAAGTTTTAAAGAAGTTCAATAAAAGATTGAATAAGCTATTGCTACATTTGTAGTAGTCTAGGAAAATGTTATCCCCATGGATGGAGGGTGGACAATTGTATTCTCTATTCATACAGCTAAATGCTATTTCCATAATCTTTTTCACTTTAATCTCACAAATCAGATATAGTGGGTCTCATGCATCAGTATCGCTAAGGAGAGCAGGATCAGTGGTTCTTGTCATGCGATTCATCTCCTTATAGACTTGTCTGATGTTTTGTCAGTGGCTTTTATACTTTTATGTGAATTCAATTGATGGATGGAGATATATGATTCGCTATTGGTGATTTTTATGCCAATTAAATGGGAGGATGAAGGATAGATCAAATAATACACATCTTCTTGCCTTTTCTCCCCAATCTGATTTCATACTTTCATGTTCTCTATCTCTGTTGGTATTTCTTATAAAATTTTCATTACCAGGAATCTGCGAGAACTGTTGCAAGATCCATGCTTGATTTCTCACCAAACATCGAATGTAAATGGGGGGAAGCAGGCCTTGATGATATCATAAATGACAACTCAATACAAGGTGTTATAGTTGTATTGGCAGGTCAGATTCAGGTATTAGAATTTTCAATTACATTTATGTAGATATCTATGAAGAGTTGATCTTGAAAGTGCTGACAGAAGGAGCTTGATATTGTTATTTCTTCATTTTTTTGAATCATTGTCCATGTGCATGCAGAAAGTTTCCAAATATCTTGCCAACATGAAGGGTCCTTTGTTTCACCTAAACCATTTGGAACAGGCCAAGGACTCGGAAATTTCCCCCCATGGATTATGCAAACTGTGATGGGAATGGTTGTGTCCTTGATCTGGTCACAGTAAAAAGTAACTTTTGCTAATGCCTGTACCCTTCCAAACTTTCTGAAAAATCCATCACGGAAGCTTCCTCATCAGTAAGCAGAGACAGGGAGTGTCTTTCATACAAAAAGCATTTTCCTTTCTGCCCCTGAAAGAATCTGGCTAAAAGTGCCCAGAGAAAGTTTTGTTTAGCTCAACAGATGACTAGGAGCCTCTCGTTTTGGTTTTCTTGTATTTTCATTTAATTACCTTCTTCTTAGTTCTGACACTCTAAATTACTCCTCTTTTAGGAACTAAGCTATCATTCAAGTTCTAGAGTTAAAAAGAATAGCAATTAACAAATCCATTTGCACAGGTTGACATTTCTTT
Source organism: Brasenia schreberi (assembly GCA_036023115.1). NCBI lineage: Eukaryota > Viridiplantae > Streptophyta > Magnoliopsida > Nymphaeales > Cabombaceae > Brasenia > Brasenia schreberi. The sequence continues at coordinate 2,640,150 of JAYKKT010000066.1, forward strand.
GAGGATGCTAAGAGCTGGCAAGCATGTGCTTCAAGGTTCAGATCTCTCTTCGCTTATCACCAAGTAGGAAAATTAAACTCTATAACCTTGCTGCCAAAGTGTTCTACATCGTAGACTATCGTTGCTATATGATTAAATAGGAATTGTCTTGGCGATTCTTGACAGTTGAAAGTTTTCACAAGAAAGGAGGTATTTTCGATAAATTGTCTATGCATTTGTAAGGATCAGCCTAGGTAACTTGATTAAGTTCATATACCTGAACTGAGTTATGTCAACCTTGAATTTGAGGAATGTTCACTCCCGAGCATAATTACTAAGAGAGGAAACAAAATGAAAAAAAAGGAAAAGTAAAATAAGAATTGGAGAGGCATTTCTAAGGGAAAAGTGACATCAATGGTGACAAATGATGGCCATGGTCAGGGTGTTGAATTTCTTTTCCTTTTTTTTTGTTAATGCAAGGAACAACTGCAGTTCTAGTATTTTGTCATATGTTTATTCCCATTTCCAAGATGTTTTCCTAACCTCATCTTTATCTTGTTTTTGTGTGTGTATATTTCACATGTGGACTTACGTGATCTGAAGAGAAACCTGCTGCTAGCTGCAAGTCTCTTATTTTAATTTCCTCAATCTAAGGTCTATGTTCCTTATATTCGTTTCCTTAGGTAACTGAAATTACGAAAGGTAAGAAAAGGTTGAACATTTCCAGATATGAAATGCATTATCCTTGATCTGGATCTGTTACTGTTCAAGTAGATCCTCATCTGCATGCATGTGGATCTCGATCTGATCTGACATGATTGTCATATAAAACCTAACTAGGATCCTATCAGAGCTCCATGATAAAAAGCTGTTAAATAAAAGGGGTAACTTCTAAAGCTTTTCATTTAAAAAAAAAAGAAAAAGGGATAGTTTTCATCCAATACAATCTGGATCGGTTTTTGAAGCTTCTCCAACTTTTGACCTTGATAAAAAAGTTTCTTTGCTCTGGGATCTGACTTGGATCCAGATATGATTCTACCTCAGCCTCACTGGTCTTGAATGTTTCGTGGTCTTTCTGGTCTTCAATGTCTGAATATGCATTTCACTGGCTGCACTCAAGGAAGATTTAAGGAAACAGAAAGGGATCGGTTAGATTTTCTGAGTAATCAAAAGGTTATTATTTCTTGGAGGGCCCTCTGTAAACATTCTACAGGTGTGCCTGTGTTACACCTCTACTTGAATAATGCTACTTAACCTAAAGAATGAGAAAATTGCATGTTTGCCTAGCAGAATGCTCCTATGGCATGATTCTCAAACTATCGTCATTATAAATTACCCGACAACTAATTATCTTAATTATAAAATGAATGTTATTCCGTGTGACCTTTTTCGTGGAGCTAGCCATTAGATTTATCAATAAAGATGCTTCAAATGGCTTCTACTTTTAGTTATCTTGTGTATGGACTGTTGGTACTATGCTGAAGGTCGAGTGACATGTACAAGTAATATGTGTTTGTTTTTTCCTCCGTAGTTGCTTCAAGACTTTTGGGGATGATAAAATTTCAATTGTGCAGCTGTTAGTGAAGCTGAGCGTGGCCTGTCAATTTATAATTCTCTCTACTTGAATGTACCAAGGCGACCGATTTGGGGTGTGGCTGAGAACTATAGATTTGAGCCTGCGTTTTCTCAGGTTTGCTTGTTTTAGAATATTTAGTTGGTCAATCTTCTTATGCTAACATTCATTTATGTTCTGTTATGTGGTTTGATTTTGAGATTGAATGTCTACTTTGCAGGCAAGGAACTTTGTGAAAGATATTGGTGAGATGATGAGCGTTCAAGTCATATCTGAAGCAGCAATGAATAGCTCAAATCCTTACTTTACAAGTTCATGGCGAAGAAATTTCACGGTGAGGGGACTGCCCAGCACTGTGATACGTGTTTACACATTTACTTTCAAGTTTTAACTATCATTTCAGAGTTCTGTGCTAGTTGAGAAGAATCTTTGCCTTCCATTCTGCAAGTTATTTCTGTTGGTATTCAAGGCATTGTCTGAACAAGGGTTTCAAACAATGTCAGCCTAGCATATATAGATTAAGCCTGTCAAGTACTACGGAAGGTAGATATAATGCTCACTGGAATTTGAGGGAACCCTGAGTACAAAAAATTTCTAATAATTTTGAGGACCTATCATTCCTTCAATATGATGTAAAGAGGTTTAGCTAGTTGACAAACAGAAAGAGACAAAAGAGGTAGCGAAGGAAATGTTTAGGAGAAGCTGTAGGAAATGTCCATTAGCTGTCAATATTGCAGATCATGAAGTGTAAACATTTAAGTTTGATAATTTCTATTGTATTAGTTATCTTCCAAAAAAATTTTTTAGATGCTTGCTTTCTTTTAAAACGATGGATTTTTTATCTGCTAACATTCATCTTCATCTCTGTTCTTTTTTCTCTCAGCATTTGTATATAATAAGTGTCAACAACTTGTTTATCACTTATTCAGTAAATAGTTCTTAAAAATATGCTGAAGGATATGATTACTATTTGTCCTTAAATGCAGAATTCTATTGAACATATGGTAAAATGCTATTTCAATAAATTCACGAACTTCACCTGTGCCAGTATACTTCTAAATCTATGAAAATTGTATAGCTCTTCTTTTCATCTTTGCACTTGCCATTGGACTTGTGAAACTGTTACTTTTATTTTCTGGCAATGCTTTCTCTTTGAGAAATATGATATACCAATATCCTGTGCGCTTGGCAGCATCAGTTAATATACATGTGAATCTTGTTTTTACCCAGTAAAAGATGATAACCTGGAAAACTGTTCATCGGTTAGAATATTTCTTGAGCGGATAATATTTGCCTGTGTTTGGAAACGTGTGTGCGTACTCTCTCTCTCTCATTGTTCCACAAAACTTGCTTTCATGGTACAAAACACTAACAATTTCTCTGGTCAGGGTGGATTCATTTTAGATATGGGAGTGCATACAGTTGCAGGATTGAGAATGGTAACATCTCTTTGCTTGCTTCTGCAGTATTCGTCTTTCTTATTCCATTACCTTTCAGTTCATTTGTATTCATATAGTTTGATAATGATTTCAGTATTATGTCTTCCATGTTCACCTTGGTTAAGTTTCTTTATCAGTATGTGAAAATCTTTTTTTTCTTTGGCACAACGTTCAGAGTATATACCAGCACATGTGCAATATATGCACCTCTCTGAGACGGCAGTCAGTGCCACTAATACTGAACGATCTTCCTTTATTTTTTGACATCATACTCGATGAGATTTTCACATCTTCACCAACTAAACTGATAAGATGCATCCATTGATATCGGTGCCTTTTTTATTTTACAGAATTTGAAATTTTTGGTATATCTGAGCATGTATTCTACATCTGCAATCACTAACAGGTTGTTGACTGTGAGGTTACTTCAGTCTCAGCAATATCTCGACATGTTGATAAAGCGCTGCCACCACCTGATCACATATCTGCCCTTTGGTATGATGGAGAGTGCTTTAGATTTTCAATCAGTAAGATCTGAAATATTATGAGCCAAAAGCTGATGTTTTCTTTTTGTGGTTTAGTAAACTGGAGAATGGTTGTGCTGGAATATTCATAATGTCAGTATCAGCTGCATCACCAAAGGTGAATTTGCACGTCTTATTGGGATCTTACTTTTCCTTTTTAGAATAATATAGAAGTTGGAGAAAAACCTTACTTTTACTGGGAGCGGTCCAGTCACATGCTTGCATATAGCCAAGACTTTTCAGCACTCCAGTATAGACATGGCCGGTCCGGAGTTGGCCCAACAGTTCGAATTTGAACCGGAGGTAACCAGAACCGGGACCCCTGGTTTGGTTACGGTTCATGGTCTCCGAAAACCGGCCCAAAACTGGAACAGGTAGTTCCAAACCGACCTAGAACACGCCGCTTTGGTACTGGCGGTTCCAAACCTCTAATAGTTTAAATATTTTTACAAAACTCACATCTATAGATCAACGGCAGGACGCCTCCCACGGCCTTAGATTGTAGTGAGTTCGATTCCCCAGGGCTCTTTGTCTTTGAGTTAAAAAAAAATTAGCCACTGGATTAAATGATGTTGACAACCATCAACCTGATCTCCCTATTCGTCCATAGTCATTAAGGCTGCCAGCTGGATAACTTGATTGATCGGCCATTAGTCTGAATCTATCAGTTGTAAGCCTAACAACCGGTTTGTTTAAAAGTTTTTTTATATTTTTAATACAACAACAACTACAACAACAACGAAGTCTTTTCTTGTACTAGACGGGGTCAACTACATGGATTCTTTGTTTTCACATATCCCTATCGTGTCATGTTAGGAGATAACTCACAATAAGCTAAATCATTTTTTATTGTTTATTTCCAACACTTTTGTGGTCGTGCTCTAGCTCTTTTAATACTTTCCAAATTTAGTTTTTCTAACCCTCTTACGGGTTCTTCTTTTGATCTTCTTTTTATATGTCCAAATCATCTTAAACAATATTCTCTCATTTTATCCTCTATTGTGCCACTTCTAATTTGTTTCTAATAACCTCATTGTGTATACGGTCTTTTCTTTTCTTGTATGACCACTTATCCATCTCAACATCTTCATTTCTGTCACAGACATCCTTTCTAAATATTGATGATTAACTGTCAACACTCATAACCATAAAACATGACAGGCCTAATTGCTGCTCTATAATATTTACCTTTTAACTTTAATGGTATCTTCTCATTACAAAGAATACCAGATGCTTCTCTCCATTTTAACCGATGAGCATTAATTCTATGCGTAACATCTCCATCAATTCTTCCATTTCCATCAATTCTTCCATCACTCTTAAACATTGACCACTTTCAAATGACATGAACTACTGCAATAGACATATCCAGTTCTCGTTTACCTGAATCCTCAAACCGGAACCCAAAACCGAGAGGTTTATTTTTAATTAAACCTCTCGGTTTTGGGTTCCGGTTTGAGGATTCAGGCAAACGAGAACCAGATGTCTACTGCAGTAGTTCATGGCATTTGAAAGTGGTATCTTACATGGAACCTGTCAACACAACTCTGCAGGAATTTAAACTTCAATCACTCCAACTGTTATTTCAGATATGCTGGTGTGTTGTTGGCTCGGAAGGAATCGTTGAAACTGAGCGTAGCATCAAGGATGGGATACATGGTTATACGGTGAAGTGAAATCCCTATTTCAACTCTTTTTGTCTTTCTTCATGCTCACCCTTCTCAAAGATTTTCTATGAAATAAAAATCTGATGCAAACAATCTTGAGCACTATGAAGAATCCATTTCTCATATTGACAAGAACCACATTTAGCCTCTTTCCTTGCAGACTTGCAGTTCATCTTGAAATAATTTCCATGAAAAATGGCAGGTTTCCTTTCATCCATCCAAGGGTCCAACCATGTGTTACTTTCATCCATTTTGTGGAGTATCTTAAGAGTTGAAATCTTACGTCCATGACATTTCACGGATCATGCTTAAGGTAAACTTTTTTACTAGAGATCTTATTTTATAAACTTATGAAATTCTTTGTGATCCAGTTCCAAGTTACTGGTCTCTGCTTGATGGCATACTGCATTTCATATAATCAAGTGGTCATACAAATTATCCATGTTTTATGGTTATAATATTATAGAGCAGTTAATCATCAATAGATATACAAGTTAATGTAAAACTTTTAAGATACCAGTATATTATCCAAGTTATAATATTATCCTGCTGAATGTTAACCAATATTATCCACTATATTATGGTTGTAATCAAGTGGTCATACAAGTTAACCAATATTATCCAAGTTATAATATTTTATAAACTTTTATAAGCTTAGATTTCCGACAGTCAATGTAAAACTTTGTGGGATATTTATCATGGATTCTACAAATTATGATAGGGCTATGTGGAAACAAAGAATCCATGTAGCCGACCCCATATAGTGTGGGAAAAGGCTTAGTTGTTGTTGTTGTAGAATAAGTGCCCCAAGGAACAAGCACACATAATATAGAAGTTGTCCTAAGCTTACAGATACTGGCGAAACTTCTGGTAACATGTCATGAGAACATGATTGTTAGTCTGAAGTTTTGACCTTTCCTTTTATCTGATTAGCAAGATGATAGGTTCTCTGCCTTTCCTTTGGTAAGACAATCAGATCATGTACTTAAGGATTACAATGTTGGTATCTCTTAATTTAAATCCCTCTAAAAGCTTGAAGAAGGTTGATTTTTCCTTCCTTACAGATACAAAATTGGCATAATTCAAGACTGACCTTCTTCATCCGATTTTCCCAACACAAAACGGCACCACTTATGTTCTGCAAAAGGCTCGAAAGAACAAGAAAAAAAGGTAATGTCAGATTAGCTATGACTTGAGTGCCTTGTCACATGCTCCCTTAGAAACTCTATAGTGGCAGTCGCACATCACCTCCTAGTTCCTACCATTGGATTGATTTTAGATCCAATGAAATCAAATCCCTCAATTTCACTTCAAGTAAGAGCATTCGGTGGTGTCTCCACTTATAAGAAATCTCCCATTTGTTTAGATATTTGCATATTTATCTGTCTGTTTATTCCTGTATCCATCCATCTGTCTGTCAATGTCAATTTAGCAGTTACTTGAATACTTCTCACACGTTTCCAGAAGTGCTATCACTGTGCACTGCATTGCTTCCTAAGATTGCAATGACTGCAGACATAATCAGACACCAAGTTTATCAACTTTAATTCTAGTAAGAGCCTTGACTTTGGTGTGTAGCCACCTTTCAGCATTCTCTCATTGTCTATCTTTTCATAGATTCGTCTCTCTCCATCATCTCTCTGTCTATTCATTTCATCTATTCATTTATCAATCTGTCCGTATTTCCTCTCTATCTATCTACTACCATATCCATCCATCGATTTATTCACCTATCATTCAATCAACCTATGTATGGATTATCCACGCACCTATCACCTACCCCATCCACCCATCACGTCTGTCCACTAATCTACTCTATCCATCTATCTGTTACCTATCTATCAATATATGTTCGTAAATCTATTCATCTAATCATCTGTTCATTCCACTCATCTTCCATGGCAGATGTATCAAGCTTCTATCCAGCCAACCATCCAGTACCTATTGTCTAACAATACGTTGAAATAGGGTACAGACTCTCAATGTTGAGGCATGCACATCAAAGAACATGAAAATCGTCTCATCTTGGCACTCAGTTTTATTTTTGAACATCAAAGCATATCACTGGTTATGACGGATCGATCAACAAGCGCCCAACATTCTCTATCTTAAATGCTTCAGGCAGGTAACGTGGCTAACGGAGAAAGGGCTTACACAGTATACTACTGCTACTAAGACATGGAAATAGATACTCTTCCAATTATGCCTGCATGAGTAAAAAAATTACGTAAACAAATAAAAAAAGTGATTATCCTGCTGAATGTTTGTCTTGGTAACAATCTGACAGACCCAAGGCTTGAACTGAAATTCGAGCTGGGAAAGGAAAGTAAGGAACTGGTACACAAAAGTAAGTTGCAATGAAAGCACAAATGACACTTATTCGGCCTCATCAGTCATGAAATAAGTGTTTCAATCAATCGTTAGAAAGGCCTTCTTAACTCTGCCATAGCCAGTCCCATTCCATATACTTTGTGTTAGTACATATTATTCGCAGATGACATTGTGTTAGTAGATGAGTTTAAAGAAAAAGTTAAAAAGGAATTTGAACTATGGAGAGAAACATTAGAAAATAAAGGCTTTGGACTTGGTGGAACAAAAACAGAAAATATGAAATGCAAATTCGATTATTTAGTTACAACAAATGATATAGAAATTAAGATTATCATACTCTACAACCCTGAAAAAAGGAAGTTTTAAGTACCTAAGGTCAGTTTTTCATAACAATAGAAAAGTTGATGGAGATGTCACATATGGAATTAATGCAGGTTATTAAAATTAAGAGATGCATTAGGTATTCCATGTGACAAGTAGATAACATTAAAGTTGAAAGGTAAACCTGGCAGAGCACCAATAAGACTTGCAATGTTATAAGATGTTGAGTATTGGATAGGTAATGATTAACATGTGCAAGAGATGTCCTTGACAAAAAGGAATATGCTGAGATGGATGTGTGATGACACAAAGAAGTTTGGGGGTAGCACAAATAGATGATAAAATGAAGAAAATTTGTTTAAGATAGTGGAAAGGCAACCCAAATAAGTTTTTATAAGAAGTTGTGAGAAATTAGATGTTGAAAATATTAAATAAGAAGAGGAAGCCTCGAAGAATGTCAAAAGGAAACAGTAAAAAATGATTTAGCTTTTGTGTGATATATGATTAAGTTCAATGGAAACAAAGAGTATGCAGTTGACCTCATTTAGTATGGGGAAAGGTTTAGTTGTTCTTGTTGTTTGTTGGAAAAGCCTTCTGGCTGTTAGGTGGGAGTTTGTGGGCCTTTTATACATTTGATTGAACCAGAGAATTGGTTCTTATATTGCACAGAGTTGGAGAATGGCAAAGATGGCATCAAGCCAATAGTTGTTTATTTGGATCCACATGAACACAACTGCATGGGAAACTATGCAACTTCTGGATAAAGGAATAAGCCTTCCACCTTTCAAAGAAAGAGAAAGAGATCTCCCATCCGCTATGCTCTTTGGTATATCTTTCTTGGGCTGACCACTCCAAGTGAAGCTAAAACAAAACACAGGAATTTTTTCCATTTTTGGTAATGGACAAGTACAAAACTCAGGGGCCTATGCTCCCTTTACTCAAAGGTCACTGTATAAGCTCTGTGAAGTAATCAGATGTACCAATTTATTCAGAAAAGCAAAAAGATAAGTGGAACTGAAGACTGGTGTACAACATAATCCTTCATCTTTTCCTCATTTTACTAGTAAGTGGGTGCCCCAATCCAACTGTTATCAATTTATTCAGTCCAAAATGCACTCGATTATATGTGGATTGACCCTATCAAAAGGGTAAACCAAACTTGGAAATAATAGCTTAACAAAAGTAGCACAAATTTCAATTCACAAATGACATCCTTCAGAAGAATAGCAGGACATTTTGGAGTCAGTGCAAATACATTATAATATTGATGAAAATGATGCACCAAGTTAGAGGAAGTCTAAATTAAGTTGAGATGCTACATTTTGGGCACAAAGTGTCATCCTAACTTAATTTCTTAATTTCCTGTACACGACTCTCCGTGCAAACAACCAAAAGATGGTTAAGGCAATAAACAGAGACAGAACAATAGCACCAAACAGCAAAATGTAGAGGAAAATTGGGAGTGGCTAGATGTTTCATATCAGACTATCAGACAATCTAAATAGTTCGATGCATATTGAGTTATTTAATGCATATGAGTACAATAACAGGATGAGTATCTTGATTACCACCGTCTAATTAATAGTTCGAATAATACTAATGATCAAGCAATATCTACGATAAGAGATTGTCTAACAACTCCCATTCTATCTATTTATCTCTATATATGCACATTTGTAAGAAGCTTAGTACACAGTAGCAACATTATATAATAACATATTCAAATAAATTTCAACCATTAAAGTTGAAAGATAAATTATTTATCCATGAAGATATAAAATAAAAAGTATGTTTATATACTTCAAAAAGCAACTTCTTATTGTTACATACAAAATGAAACCATTCATATTTAAAAATGGCGGATTGAAATTTACATGAACATGCTAGCACATAGTATCTTATACCAGGCATTATATATACATATATTCTGTATATAATTTTCTTACGTGTTGACATATTAAAATTATTATAATACAGTCAAAACAAGCAATGGGATGTATACGAAGACAAACAAGTTTTAAAACCAAGGAAGCAATCAATTGAAAGAAACACAAGCAACAACAGTGATTAAAAAAAGGAAACCATCTGGTTCCGTTGTCCACCCAGCTGGTTTGCCGACCTTTTATCTAACACGGTTTATATTGCGGACGGAATTGGACTCTAGTTTGACCGGTTTGAACAGGCTATCATATCTTCAAGAAATTGATGTAGTTTAGCATATTTTGAAGAAAATGTGGAGGAGTATTTTCAGTATTTCTAAAATATGAGATATCTAGATAATAAAAAGAATATAAACGAGCAATATAATAATGTTTTTGTATACATAGTATTAATATATATATTTCAGGTCTCAATTGATACACTGTATAGGTTTGCAATTTGAGTTTTGAAACTCACGAACCATCATTTACTAACCGTGTATTTGGGTCCGATTTCAGTTTCATTTTTTTCCTTGCGGGTTTAAAACGATGGAATCGTGACCGAGCCGGACACCGTCCGGATTACGGTTCTGATACGGCTTGGCCGGTTCCTAGTCGCGGGAATTGTCCCGCTACAAAAGCTCCGCTCTGAAACGAAGTTCATATCCCTTCCCTCGCTGGCTTACTTTTTCATACCGTACCGCCGGCGACGTCGATCTGCGTTCTAGGTGTAGGGTTTCTGCCTCGCCAGGCGCTCCCGGAGTCAGTTTCTTCATGAACCGGACATCCATCAGAAGCTACTTCACGCCGATCTAGGGTTAGGACGCATCTAGGATTTTCTTTTGCCGGAAACGCAGATGATGTACGGTGATCAACAGCAGCGCCCGCCACCTCCGCCTTCTCATCTTCCTGGCGGGGATTTCCACCGAGGAATGCCGATGCGTCCTCCACCACCGCTGCCGCCGCAACCACCGCCGGGCGGCCCTGGGCCGCTCCACTCCGATTACATGTACGGTGGCGCTCCGCCTCCTTACGATGGTTGGTGCTTTTGATCAGCTATTTCGGTTGTTTACTTGTTCTCCTCTCTTTAGCCGGTAGAGGGGGGTTTAGGGTTTAAGGCCTCGTCTTTATTGGTTCGTGACGGCAAAAGGGTCCCATATTTTCTTTGATTATTGAAACTTATAAAGTTTTCGAATTCGAGAAAGGTTTCTCTCGGACTTGTTTGGCGCTCGAATTGGCTCGTTGAAAACTTAGGTTAGCTGCGCGACGGGCCTTTTCGATATGGAGTTTTGATGTTCCCGTTTACTGTTTGTGCCGTGATAAAGGTGCATTTTTGCCTATGTAAGATCTATTTTACCCTTAACGTTGAATCTGGCTACAAATGCGGTCAATGTTACTGAAAATGCCTTGACGTTACCATTGAATTTGGAGTTTTGGATTGATGGGCAATATGATGTATCCGGCAACCACAGCAGAGGCTCCAGCAATGATCTTACCGGGGATGCCGAATTTGGTGCCCGTGACGATGTGGCTGCAACGCGGAGACTAGGAGAGTACCCTCGATAATCTGCAGCCAAAGAAGACGTCCCAGAAGGTTCCTAGGACTTCGCAGTTTAAATGAAGGCGTAGAAAAGTTCAGCGTAGTGCCGTTGGCGGCGGTTTTGAACTTGAACAGCATTATCAGTAAAATAGCTTGTGGGTCGATTAAGTGCACCGTATCCTCATTTTCATGCAACGGTGATTCATCAGTGTTCTGTTTGAACAGTAGTTGCAGTAGAATTGGAAATCGTTGTCCTGTTTTGTCATTTTGATTTGGATTGCTTTCCCCAAGTTGGTTCTGTATGCGAATTGCTTTGGGCATAATGACATTTAGTTATTCTGCATGATTTCAAAAGAAATGAGAGGAAAGAGTGGGGTTCTTATCAGTGTGAAGGAACCAGCTTTCCTTTGATGTTCTCTTGAGGTGGTAGCTGCATGAAGGTAAGGCTGGTAAATGAATCAAGGCACTGGTAGTAGGCTCGGTTTCATTCATCCCTGTCTTGTTGCTATTAGGTTCACTGAACCATCCAAGCTGAACATGAAACCATCCAGCTGAAATTAAACATAGTACGTCCTTGCTTGGGTTTGTGCAAGCTCTCTAAATGATTTTTTTTTAATTTTTACCTACCCATCCATCCAAGGCCATTGTGTTACAATACTTAAAGTAAATGAAAGATCAAATTTTCTTTTAACTTTTTTGCAATGGAAGACTTTAGGCAAATAATTAGGGCATCAAGGGACATCGCTATCAACCCGTTCGCCTTCAGCCAAAAAGGATGGCGAGCTGGTCATGAACATGTTTGAATATATATTTAGTGGTTAGCTTGGCTTGTTTGTAGAAAAATGAGATTGAGTTGCTCCTCTTGTTTTGATTAGCGCCCTGCATTTATCCTGATTTTCACATTCGCCTTCATTTTTATATTGTTGTATGTAATAGGTGAAACTGTTGGTCCAAGACAAGACCTTCAAAAAGGGAAAAATGTAATCCAAGAATAAAGGAAAATAACAACTATTTGGTAGCACAAGTGTTGAACCCATGTCATGGCCCAGCTCGATATCTCCACTATGTACGTACCATGCTTCTCATTGACCAATTCACCATTCCAGTGACTAGTGCAGGATTCTGTTTTGCTGCAAATGACCAGCTCTTGTTGTTGATCTCAGCAGTCTATATACGTAAGTATGTATGTATGTATTTATCATTGTCTCTTTGTATGTGGGATTGAAGCAAACTAATATTGGTTTGATGACTTGAGTCCAGCCAACTACCGTTTTTGTGGTGCTCAAGCTTGTGCTATATACCCTGAATCATGCAGTGCACTTTAGTAGTCATGTTTTTGAAACTACATACTTTTGCATTGTTGATGTAATAAGAGTAAGATGTCAGCTAGATACCTATTCTGTGTCTAACGCATTGGAGTTCTTTGCATTCTGTTCAGAATGAATTAATATTGTTGGTATTGGTCGTGGTGCTTTTATTTAAATTTTAGTTTTTGTAATTTACATCGTTCAGCACATGGGGATGGGTTTGCTGCAAAAAGGATCAGGAAGCTTGTCCATCGGCGATCTGTTGACTATACAAGCACTATTGTGCGATTCATGCAGGTACTTATGAGCTGCCTTCATTCTTGTATGTTTCTTTCTTTTTTTCGTGGATCCAACAATTCATGAAGCATTCTGCTTTAAAACTTGAACTGACAGCTTTTGGTTCTGTTTTGCGACAAAAAGCTTATGAAACTTTTGGCTGTTTCTATAAAGTTTCTGTAGTACATTTTAAGCTATTCTTATCTAGGTGTTCGTTTACTACGATGGCATCTGGTGAGTAGTATAATTACAAAGTGATGTGTTCATTGCAAAGTAGATGCATTGTCTGAAATAAACTGGCAGAATACGTGAACATGACATGATTTCCTTATATGCTTGATCCTGTTTGTTATAGCTACGATTAATAGGTGATCCTTTCCAGTGTGCTGAGAATACCGGAAATCTTACTGGTACCTGTCTTTTTTGTTTTGCCTATTGGAAGTGATCTATATACATTGCATATACATAACATTGTTTCATATCAGATTTTCTTGCACAATATTGTGCTTTCTTCCTTCTATGTCCCAGGACATGCCTTGCATAAGTTGAGCTTTCTATGTTCCAGGCAATGATTTCAAGTCCTGAAATGTTTGCCTATTGGTTTATGACCTTCTCATCTCCATTCTTCAATTAGCTGTTGAAGTTGTCTTAATAAAGGTTCATGTGATGACAACTGCATATATAATTGTTGGTTTTGGCACGATGTGCTTAGCCACAAAGCCATGACTTTAGTGGCTTTGGTTCAGATGACTGTAGCTTTAGTACTTACAGTTCTAAACATACTCGCCAAATCTGTTCAGCCTGAAATGTGTTTAGTGTTTTCTAATTGTAAATGTTCAGTAATACGTTTTCATCATCTTGCAGTTACGAATGTGGCAACGCGATGCAAGGGACCAAACTGCATTGCAGCCTACTCCAGCTGCTGCAATAGATGTCGGTATTTCTAACCTTTTGCACATCCTAACAACCTGTCTTTTATGTGTATAACTTCTTGAATTCTTTACTATGTTGAGCCTTAATTTTCTAAGGTTGTCTTTGTGCAGTTGTTGCCACCTATGGCATATCCTAACAATCCAGCCACAAGTTTTGCAACTAAATTTGTCCACGCATCTACAAACAAAAATAGATGCTCAATCAACCGTGTCTTGGTAAGTTCGTATGTCTGCCTGTCTCTGGAAATGGATACTGAGTTGTCTTTAGAGAATCCCTTCAAGAATCAAAATTGTTCATCTCATGGCCCCTTTTAAGATCCTCAGCTGAACTATGTAGAATGGTGCAGTCTCATGTCCGCAATTATGTACATTTCTTATCGGGATCAGAATTAGAAAAGATACGTCATGCATGCTAGCATGCATTTTAGACTGTTTATCTTGAGTAGTGTTCTCTAAGATCATGGCTACTAGCAAGTTACTGGCTTCGCATCACAGAGGCTTTCCATCGTGTTTCCTTACAATTGTATTGATCTTTTCTGACCTTGCTGCGGTTGACTTCCTGACGTGTATGGAGGGAGAACAGTGCTTTAAAAAAAAAGTTAAAACGTTACATATAATGCCCTAAACCCTGCCCGGTGGCATGCAGTCAACCTCACTCAAAGCTGTCCAATGTTGAGGTTGCCCTCAAAGCATGCTATCCTCAGAGACAGATCCAAACATACAGACACCATAAATTACAACTCACAAATTCTAAATAATATATACAAATATGTTCCAATGCATGATGGGTCCAAGCTCCAACATGCTATCCTCTAAATAATATATACTTTATATTCCAAAGTCCAAACCATGATGTCTGATGTTGCAGTTGGCCCAAAGCATGTTATCTTCTAAATAATATCTTGCCATATAATATTTATAACATTAATTTCAAAACACTCAATAAAAAGAAGCTCTAATTTAAGCATTGCTGATTCTTGAGGCACAAAACCATACTTGTTCAAGATTACTCTAAAACGTCAATTAAGCTTTTTGCCATACTAAATGGGGTCGGCTACATGGATTCTTTGTTTCCACAAAGCATTATCATAATTTGTAGAATTCATGGTAAATAAGTTTGATAAAGTTTTATGTTGGCTGTCAGAAGCCTAATACAACCCTCCTTTATTCGAGCTTGGGACTGGTCATGCAAGGGCGATCCCTTACATGGGCGGAGTTCCAAGATTACTATAAACCTGATAATTTTTTATGCCACTTGGACCTTAATGAAAAATTTAAGGTCTCCTTTATTCGGGCTTGGGACCAGTCATGCAAAGGTGATCCCTTACATGATCAAGAGTTTCAAAATTACTATAAACCTTGCAATTTTTTGCGCTACTCGGACTTTAATGAAAAATTCAGGTTCGGTCTGGTCCGGTTTACAATATTTTGGGTTGGATCCAGGTAAAAAAAAAACTCCAACAAATTCGGGTCGGGTACTGACCTGACCTGGAATACATACATACAAGAAAACCCTAACAGTGCACAAGAAAACCCTTAAGAATTCCAATGTTAAGGTCTCCTTTTTCAATATCCTACATATTTTGCAATGTCAAAATCTTATTGTCCTAGACAACCCTAAATGTCGAATCTCAAAGTCCAATATACTGTTCCATAACAGTGCATTTTATGTGGTGAGCACCGACTTTTAGCTGGATGAAACTGATGTCAGCGACCAACATTGGGATCTGATAACTTAAAAGGTCACTAGTTTTAAACCTAAACTAAAAAAAGAGATAAATTGAATGTCGTATGTCTTTAAGAAACAAAAAATATGTGAAAGAAAAAAAATTAAATGATCCAGTTGGGAAGGACAGACGTGGAATAAGAAAGGTTGAAGCCTGTTGCATATGTTACTGGACATTGGACACCCCATAATCATGACCACATTGATGCTGAATTGCCGATATAATGCAATAAAGGGGGATATATTGGTCGATATGTCCCTTTTGTTGATGACATATATTCTGCCATCCTCTTTGTCCACATGGAAGATGGATATCTGTATTCTTGCCTCATCTTTAACTGTCTAAGCCCTCCATTCTCGATGCCTTCCTCAGTCCAATATATTACACATACCTGTGTTTTGATGCTACGATGATTCATTTGCCTAGCTGGCATCTGATGCTGAATAGACATGATACACTTTCACTTGCCTCAAAAATCATTTAAAGACGTACACTATGAGCTCTACATGCAGATTGTGAAAATTGTTCGAGTATCTAATGTATGTGGGCTCTTGCATGACATCATGTGGGACCTCTTACTCCGGGTGTGAATAGTTTTAAAAGTAGGGTCACCTTGGACCTTGTCTCAACCTTTTGAGAGAATTTGGTGGCTTGTGGTTATGAGTTACCATTCATGGTGGCCCACATGAGGTGCGTTTCTATTGCATAACTTTGGAGAAAAGGGATTTTCATAGTGCTGTCCGAGATTGATCTATCTGTCCTCGTGTTATCTTATCCTTAACAGTTATTTATATTATATCATATGCATGCACAGTTGACTGGCCGACATGTTGCTCCATGCAAATGCAAAATCAGTCAACTAGTGTTTATGAATATTCACTGACAATGGTATTGTGCAACTGTAACGTATTATGGTTGTTTACTCATGGCCAATATGTCGGCAGTAATGGTTAGCAGGGAGTTAACACTAAGTCTTATAAACCATTAGTAGGGGTAGATCGGGATATGGCGGTATTAGTGGTGCACTGCTGTTAAACAATTTAAAAAATATATATTAATTAAAACATAACAATAAAACATATATCTGATATATTTATAAATGTGAATCTATTCAAGAACAAAATCCAGAAAATACTTAATTCATGAATATATTAAAGCATAATTTTTTTCAGATATAAACTAATTAAATCATTAACAATTTGCTAAAGAGATAAATGCATTTTGTGTATAATCAAGAAGCAAAATATATAATGCCAACAAGTGAAATGAAGGAATGAATGAGAAAAAAGAGGAGCATGAGAAGAAGAAGAATCATAGAAGAAGAAAAGTGGAGTGGTTCTCATCAAGAAACGGTGAAAGCTCTCTACTGTTCTTAGACACTGCAAAATGGTGACGCAATAGATTTGTTGATATATCCTGTTATTAATAACATAGCGTAGCTATGTTGATAAAGTCAATTCTGTGGCTTTAGGGCTGGACATAATTTTTGTAACTAAGGCACGAGTATCATTAGAAAATTTGACAAGAACAGAACTTAACATGCCATATTTTAAACTTATTTCTGCTGTCAGTCGATTCTGCATGGGTCTGTCAGGCGGTTCCTTTTGGCTTTTAATCCTATATGCCTATATTTGCTTTGATTGATTGGTTCTGCTCTTGAAATTTTCTTTATACTTGTGCAAGTGGACTCCTACTGGAAGGCGCCTCATCACTGGCTCACAAAGTGGAGAATTTACTCTTTGGAATGGTCAGTCTTTCAACTTTGAGATGATTTTACAGGTAGGAAACTTCTTTTTTCCCTATCTTATTCTTGCGTGCATGTTGATCTTTAACACATTATCACAAATCTTCCAATAGGCTCATGATCAGGCAATTAGATCCATGGTATGGAGCCACAATGAGAACTGGATGGTCACTGGTGATGATGGTGGCTCAATCAAGTAATTTCTATTCAAGATATGAAGTAAAATGTTCAGGCTATGCTCCTTTCTGGATCCATTGTCAGACCTAATTTTGGTGTGTTGTTTTGATAGGTATTGGCAGACAAACATGAATAATGTGAAGGCAAACAAAAACGCTCACCGGGAATCTGTTCGAGATTTAAGGTTTGCATTGTTATCTGTGATGTTTTTCTTACTTGGGTGTATGAAGTTGAATAATATTTTTGTATGATGTGTCATTTAGTTTCTCAAGAACAGATCTGAAATTCTGTTCCTGTTCTGATGACACCACCGTAAAAGTGTGGGATTTTGCTCGCTGTCAAGAGGAACGATCACTGGCAGGTAAACGTGACTTGGATAGTTAATACTTTATGCACTCAATTTGTTTTTTTTCTTTTTGTTGCTTTTGTCCTTCTCTTTTTGGTAGTTGCAATCAGCAAGGTTTCCTCAACATCCTCGGACTCTATCCTCTTCCTTGATGTCTGTTGTTTTCCTTCAAAACCGTTGCAACATTCTGGTTTCTTTTTTCCCCCTGTAAATACAATATGAAGTGCTTTTGTGTAGACGTGCAAGCAAGAAGTCTATCTGAAATTTAATTCCTAATCGTATATGTGTGTGTATTATTGGTGTTTGTGTGGCCTTTTTCTCCAATGTTTGTAGTTTTCTGCTTAATGTGTAGAAAAAAGAACCATGAAATCAGATCTGCTTTTAAAAGTTTGATGATATAATCTTGAAAAACTCAAACCTTGAATTCCTTATCAGACAGGCAGGCAACCAATATGCTGCTATCATATGGTTAAACGGTCACCTGATTCTGTTAATCATCCACGTGAATGCTTGTTTAGTCCTCAGATGCTCCAATAATTCTCAACACAAGTAAAAGGTGAAAGTAATAATGGGGTTATTGGTCAGTACCGACAAACAAACTGTTATTGTGTGGTAATATGCTGCCTTTACAGGAAGAAAACTTCCAGTAACTTATTGTGCATAGTGGGTAATGGATTTGCATAATCTTAGTCACTAGATTTCATGTGCTCTTAAAGCTTTCCTTTGGGAGGGTTCTGAATCTTTTTATGCATATAACATGCTTTCTGGGATAAGTGCGCTTTCTTTCTTGGATGTTTATGAAAAGGTGTAACCTAAGAGTCCTGTGCTTTTTGACTTCAACTCAGGCAGGCCATGGGTGGGATGTGAAGAGTGTTGATTGGCACCCAACAAAGTCTTTGCTTGTTTCTGGTATGTGTGATGACTGTTTTTTGACTATGGATTCGATATGCCGTCTACAATTTGTTATAAAGTCCTGCAATTGCTATTCTTTTACATCATTTTAGGCGGAAAAGATAATCTTGTGAAACTATGGGATGCAAAATCAGGAAGAGAGCTTTCCTCTTTGTAAGTACTAAGTAGCAATGATCTTCTGATCTAATACAAGCAAATTATAGATTAAGCATGCCATTAATTAGTTCTCTCTTTTTTAATGTTTCCAGTCATGGGCACAAAAACACTGTACTTTGTGTGAAATGGAATCAAAATGGGAATTGGGTGCTTACTGCTTCAAAAGATCAGATCATTAAGGTAAAACAAGGGTTTTCAAAGTTGTTATATCTATGGCCGTATGTTAACCTTTGGGAGCATACTCTTCCAGCGAAATACATGTAGAAATTCACTATAAACTGGAGTGATGCATCTATGTCCATTTAGCTGACTTTGTGGTTTCCAAACTAACAATGTCTCTAGATGAAATATTACTGCATCTGTCAGCAGTGTTGCTGATAATGTCTTTGGCTCTTAGATTACAGCTTTTAAGACTTGCCCACACTAATAATGTATCCAACAAAAAGATTATTTGCTAATAGCAAAATTATGTTTAAACTGTTCATAACAAAGTACACATTTTGAAGCATTTCTCTCAGTTTTGGTTAAGTAAGAAAATCTGGAGCCTTGTCCCATTGGTAATTAATATTTTTTTGTAACTTTATCTCAACGTTTGGTGTCTCCACTCGTCTCACAGTGGCCCTCAATATCTTTTATTGTCCTAGTTTGTTGACTCTTACAATCCTCGTATGAGGATCATGATACTTCAATAACATCAGCCTGATCTTTAGAACCTGTCTGCATATGTGCATATGTAGAAGTTGTACGTGTTATCTTTTTCGATTAAATAGAATTATGTTCCAATCTATTAACTCAACGGTGATTTTACAGAAAGTAAGAAGGCAGATTTAGTTGTTAATGGCTTAATGCCCAAGGGCAAATCAGTTAGGAGAGACATTCAATATCATTTTTCTGGCAAGTCTTGGAAGATCGAAGACAACTGCCCTTTTTCTTATAACTTATGTGTTTATTGATTTTCTGATTGCACTTCTTTACTAGGTATGGGTCTGGTGCGCTTCTCAGTTGTCATAATGTGTTGGTTATAGATTTTTCAAACCTACCATTTTTTTTTTGTTTTCCCCACTTTAGTTGTTGGTTTACCACAAACTGCAATATCTTTTAAAAGATAAATAATGAGAATGAGGATATTCATTCAAGAGGTGTTATATGAAGTTTCTTATGACATAGAATGTTGTTGCTTTGTTTTTTGGATTCTTCAACTTTTTATCCTTGCACGCACACTCCAGTACTTCCTCTTCCAATACCTCTTCTTTTGTTTTAATGGAACTTATCCTTTTGCTGTACTTCCAAGACAGTCAATTATGTTCTTTGTGATGTTCTAGCTTTATGATATAAGGGTGATGAAGGAACTTGAATCATTTCGTGGACATCGCAAAGACATTACAGGTGAATAATTTGTTGTGTTTATATTTTAGTGATCTCATCCACAAACAGCTCATTTGTTCTCTTTGAATTTTACATTGCTGTTGGCCATGTGTGCATATGGGTTGGTTAGGGTTGGTTTCTTTGAGACCTGGTTTCTGATTGGGTCTAAAATTCGGATCCAAACTTGGTCAATTTTCAGTTCTGCGCTTGGTTATGGCTATGCCTAATTTTTTTTGAAGTCTCAAATGGGTAAAGACGCTTGGGTATGATTTGGTTTAGGTGCAAACTGATGAGGTTCTCATTAGACCCATCTTTTAATCAGGGCTTAGATTTGGACTTAGATCTAACTAACAAAAAAACTAGTTTTGGGTATATAAGTGTGTTCAGGTTCAAGGCAGATGGGGTATATGTGAGGATGCTTAAGACTTTCAATCGATACTTGTCTTCATTTTATATTTTCATAACTTATAATTAAGGTGTGAGAAATTGGACGGTGAACATGTTAGGAGGGGAGAGGAAGACCACAAAAGTGTTCGAGAGAAACTATTAAAACATGATATTGCTTTTTTTGAGTTAACTGCTAATATGGCACAAGATCGATCTCCCCACCTATTGGGAAAGGCTTGGTTATTGTTGTTTAATTTTTTGTGATTTATGATTTTTATTTCTGATTAGAAAATAACTAGTACGTTAAATCAATTAAATTTATTTCTTTGGCAGTATTTATTTGCCTTACCTGTGAAGGCAGGAAGGAGATCCATCTGCTGACATGTTCTCTCCATTTCTGCCTTTTTTCTTATTACAGTATCCTATTTTGATGTTGCTATAGCATTTTGGTGGTGTAACCTTACACTGATATTTTTTGACATTTCCTCCAGCTTTGGCTTGGCATCCATTCCATGAGGAGTATTTTGTCAGTGGAAGTTTTGACGGTTCCATCTTACATTGGCTTGTTGGGTAATCTCTGTCTCTCGATAGAGAATGTTCTGAAGCACAGAATGCAGTTTTTCTTTTCATATTTTCTATTTTATTGAAAATTTCTGAATGAAAAGAACAATAGAAAATGTCGAGGCTTTATTTGCAGTTCGGTTTTTCCCGCCTCTAGTCTCATGTTTTTTATTATTGCTGGTCATCTGCACTTTAGCTACACTTGGAATTCTATGAACTATGGTGTTTTTACTGATTATCCATCTGATCTATTATCTGCGTAGGCATGAAACAGCTCAAGTCGAATTGCAAAATGCACATGAAAATAGTGTATGGGACCTTGCTTGGCATCCTGTAGGTTATCTGCTCTGCAGGTAAATATTGTTTTTTGTTGACAATTCTCTTGTCGTACTTCTTTATGCTATGTATTTCAGTTGTGTTTGCCCTAACTTGTGGTAAATTATCTTTTGCCCTTTCAACTGATGATTTCTGATGGCATTAATATGTTGTTTCTAACAAGTATGAATCTAGTATTATATGGGTTAAAAGAAACAAACGGCTGATAAGTATCGATACACATTTGTTGTATTATGATTTTGAAAAAAATGTTAAAATAATAAGCAAACATAAAGAACAGAAAATGTATAAAATTCTTAAAATTTGATAAACACTAAGATACATGGAAAAAACATATATATGAATGTAATTCATCAATAAATTAACAAGCCTTAAAACAATATAATACAACAACAACAAAACCATCTATTAACAAACTAATAGCTTTAACTAAGTATCATTACAAAACGTACTTCCCACAATTCCATTCTACATAACACCATCAAGGAAAAGTTCTAATTCCTAATACAAGCAAACATGGTTAAGTTTCAAGTAGAACATAACATAAGATCAAGTAAAATAAAAAGTTCACCTATCTAGCATAGTTTTCTTGTTTCTAGCCTTTACTTCCAATTCTTCACTCACAAAAGCAAAATAACAAAAAAAAAATCTTGCCTTCCGCTTTTCTTGCAAATATTTGGTCGAATTCAATAAGTGATGAATAAAATGAGTCAAAATCAATAAATGTCATTACCAACAAAATACTCGAAATAAAATTAATGTTTTCAAATTTTAATACCTTAAATTTGATGAAATATGTCAAGGAACTCAATGAGAACATTAAGCAAACACCTAAGATTCTTCAAATCATACAAAATTTTCCAGAAACCTATGTTATCAATAGTGGTTAGCGGTTGACCCTAATATAGCCGTAGCGGGGATATAGCGGTACACTTTCATTTATACAACAACAACTAAGCCTTTTCCCATACTAGACGGGGTTGGCTACATGGATTCTTTGTTTCCACATATCCCTATTGTGTGCCATGGTAGCAGTTAACTCACAATAAGCTAGATCATTCTTTATTGTTTCTTTCCAACACTTTTGTGGTCGTCCTCTAGCTCTTTTAATACTTTCCTAATTTAGTTTTTCATACCTTTTTACAGGTTTTTCTTTTGATCTTCTTTCTATATGTCCAAACCATCTTAAACGATATTCTCTCATTTTATCCTCTATTGGTGCCACTCCTAATTTGTTTCTAATAACCTCATTTTGTATATGGTCTTTTCTTGTATGACCACTCATCCATCTCAACATCTTCATGTCTGTCACTGACATCTTTTGTACATGTTGCTGCTCTATAATATTTACCTTTTAACTTTAATGGTATCTTCTTATCACAAAGAATAGCTGATGCTCCTCTCCATTTTAACCAACCAACATTAATTCTATGCGTAACATCTCTATCAATTCTTTTTAATTTCTATGTCCTCTGAGGTAACCAAATAATCAAACTTACATTCCATATATTCTGTCTTTGTTCTACTAAGTTGGAAGCCTTTGCTTTCTAATGCTTCTCTCCATAGTTCCAATTTTCTATTAACTTTTTCCTTAGACTCTTTCACTAACACAATGTCATATGCAAATAACATACACCAAGGCACTTCATCTTGAATATGTTTTGTTAACTCATCAATCACCATTATAAATAAGTATGGACTTAAAGTTGATCCTTGATGTAACCCAATACTAACTTCAAAGAAGTTTGTAATTCCTTCATGAGTCCTCACACATGTTTTTGCACCATCGTACATGTCTCTTATAAGGTTAATGTATGTCAATGGGATACTTTTTTTTTTCAAGGTCCTCCAAAGAATCTCCTTCGGTACCCTATCGTAAGTTTTTTCTAGATCAATAAATATCATGTAAAGGTCTTTCTTTTTTGCTCTAAAATGTTCCATAAGACGTCTTAAAAGGTGAATCTCTTCAACAGTAGATATGCCTGGCATGAATCCAAATTGGTTCTGTGTTGTACTTGATATTTGTCTTAACCTACGTTTGATAATTCTTTCTCACAATTTCATAGTATGGCTCATTAACTTGATACCTCGATAATTCGCACAATTTTGAATGTCTCCCTTGTTCTTATATATGTGTATAAGTGTACTTGCTCTCCATTCTTCGGGCATCTTTTGGTTTTTCCATATTTCATTAAATAGTCTTGTGAGCCAAGTGATTCATTTTTCTCCTAGTATTTTATAAACTTGTATAGCAATATTGTCCGGTCCTACCGATTTGGCTATCTCTCTTAAGCTAATATTAACTTGATACCTCTTTGACTTCATTCTTTCGAATACGTCGGTAGAAATTGTGGTTTATATACTTTTCTGATTTGGCTAACTCTCTTAAGCTAATACTAACATCTTTATTTTATTTAAAAAGCTTATAAAAATAGTTTTTTCATCTATTTCTTATATCATCATTTGCCACTAGAATTTTTTCATCCTCGTCCTTTATGCATCTAACATAATTAAGATCTTTAGTTTTCTTATCTCTAGCCCTAGCTATCCTAAAAATATCTCTTTCACCCTCTTTTGAGTTGAGTTTTTTTTATATAAATCCTCCCAAATTTTAGATTTTGCTTCACTCACGGCCTTTTTCGCTTCCTTCTTTGCTTTCTTATAAGCCTCTAAAGTTTCTAGTTTTCTTAGTATAATGTAATTTGTAACATGGCCTCTTTGCCTTGATTTTATTTTGCACTATTTCACTCCACTACCAAGCTTCTTTTTGTGCCGGTACACATCCCTTAAATACACCTAACACATCTTTTGCCACTTTCCTAATATGTATAGCCATATTGTTCCACATATGAGAGGGTGTACCAACATAATTCCAAACATCTCCTTGAAGGACTTTCTGTTTACATATATCTTCTTTCTCGCTTTTGAGGTTCCACAATTTAGTCTGTACAGCTCGATGCACTCTTTTCTTCTTTGTCTATTTTTTTATTTGTAAATCCATGACTAAAAGTCGATGTTGGGTGGTTAAGCTTTCTCCTGGAATTACCTTGCAATCTTTACAACACGCTCAATCTTTTTTTTCTCCAAATAAAGTAATCAATTTGTGTTTGTGATAAGCCACTCTTATAAGTAATTAAATGTTCATCTCATGTTTTGAAGATTGTATTGACTATAAGGAGATCAAATGCCATAGCAAAATTTAAAATCTCCCTACCTTCCTCATTTATATCCCCAAAACCAAAGTTTTCATGAATCCCTTGATATCTTAATGCCTCTTTACCGACATGTCCATTTACGTTTCCTCCTAAACAAATCATCTCCCTTTGTAGAATCTTTTGAATCACCTTATCTAAATCTTCCCAAAAAGTTGTCTTTATACTATCTTCTAGTCCTACTTGGGGTGCGTAAGCACAAACTATATTCAAAACCTCTGCTTCTAACACTAATTTCAACGTCATGATTCGGTTACCATGTCGTTGTATGTCTACTACACTCTCCTTTAAATCTTTATTTATGATAATACCAACTCCGTTTCGAGCCTTTTGTTTACCTGAGTACCATAATTTAAAACCTGTATCATATATCTCCTTTGCTTTTTCTCCAACCCATTTTGTCTCTTGTAAACATAGAATATGAATCTTTCTCCGAATCATAGTATCTACCACCTCCATTAGCTTACCAGATAATGTTCCGATATTCCAAGAACCAATACGAATCTTATTATCTAGGACTAGCTTCCTTACCTCCCGCATCCGTCCATAATCAAAATGCGGAGACCCTCTCTGAAAATTTTTCACTACATTCGTGCGGCAATGTAGTGGGACTAACTTCTTTACCCACACCTGTCCATGATGTGGGAACCCTCTCTGCAATTGATTCACTACATTCGGGCGAAAATGTAGCGGCCCTTTCTTACTTATTACTGCATGCGGGCTCTGCAGCACGTCGCTAGGCGGGGACGCCCCAAAACAATGGTCATAATTTTTGTAATCCATGTTATAAAATCCGACAGAGTTTTACGCTGACTGTTGGAAGCCTAACACAACCCTCCTCCTTTATTCGGGTTGAGACCGACAATGCAAGGGTGTTCCCGTACATGGGATTTTCTAGCTTCTAAGAAATATCAAGAAACACATAATATGAATCAAACTAAATCAACAAATTTTAAGAATAAACAAATTTTAAGAAGACAAATAATAAATTTCATGTGGCATATGCATATAATTTGAAATATATATTATGCTTTGCTCTTCAAGTACGGTGACTATGGTCCAATGACTCAAATCTAATTTGAGCAATGGAACATATTACACTTACCTGTCAAAAAGAATAGAGTAATATTAGGGTAGAGAAATAAATGCTCTTAAAACCTGAAAAGATCTTCAAGATCCACAAAAAAATATAATACTCACAAAAAAAATCATAGGTTTAAGAATCAAAATAACATTTACCAAATGGCGAAAATATTCATAATACTTCGAAGTAACAACTTTAACATGCATTAAATATAACAACTAACAAGTTAATAAATAACAAGTCCAAAACATTGCATCCATCAAATGCGGTTATGATATAGAGGAGGGTGCTTTTGTGTCAAAATAAACACTCATGTACTCTGAACCTCTTTGAACACATCTTTTTCGTCCTTGATTTATAATATATTGCATTTTTATAAGCCAAAAAGAGCATAGGTGGTTTCTGGGCATGTAATCACATTGCTATGTTTCTTCACTACATTGTGGCACACTTGAGTAAACACCCACATAATTCTTAACTCTCAAGCCACTTTCTTTGTATTGAATGCTGGATAGTTTCAGCATGTTACTTCCATCACTGACATTTCTGTGATATCTATTGTTTTTCTTGGTTGACCCTAAGGATGTCTTTTTTTATCATGCTATAAGCTGTCACGGAGCTAATTTGTTGTTTGTAGAAGGAATGAATGTGTCACTGCTTGCCTAAGGGGCAAAAGGCTCTTTGTTTGAGCGCTCCATTGTAAAAGGAGCCAATTACCTACATCGGCCACTGATTATTCCTTGAGTTTATATGAACACATTATGCTGTTTGTCACATCATTCAACAAAATATCAAAAGATTGTTTAAGGGTGGTATGTGCATGTTGGTCAAGTCTTACATCAACACATTGATGTTGATTGCCACTGAATTCAGCAAAATACGAAAATGATACTTGAAGGGCAGTCTCTGCATGCACAAGAGAAGCTCCATTAAAAATTTTTGGAAATCAACCAGCAGAATACTAAGGATTCTGGAAAATTTATGCACGGCAAATTCATTAGCAGGTTAAGAATGACGTGTCTTTTATGATTTATTCCAACTTCAGGGGAGTGTTACAAGTCATTCTAGTTTGTCAATGTTTGATGTTGTCCATCGGCTTCAAGCTTGACTATGAGGTTAGATTTTGTTTGGTTTGACCCTAAGGGATGAAACAAGGAGCTGATTGAGACCATAATCCTTTTCTCTTCATAACTCACATCATACTCTTTCTCGATGTGACTGTCCTCATCTCTTCGTCCTCTTTGTATGATCTTCACCTTTGCGTATCAAGTATAGTTGTCTAAGACATACAACAAAGTAATGAATCTTGAAACTATCTTATTACTTTTGATATTATTTATCTGCAGTGAATTATATGTAATTGACTGATTTGATGTATTGCCTTTCTAATTTCATTCGCACGTTTTTCTACATATATTTTACGTTTGTTTGTGTATGTGTCACCAAATTTGTTATGGTGCCATCTACATTGCCGGATTTGAACGTAAAAACTGAAAGCATGAATATATGATTTTATAAAACGTTTAAGGTTATTTGAGCAAGTTGCCTAGAGAGGGTGCCAGAAAACTTGTTGAGAGAGAGTTGCTTGCTGTGAGAGAGAGCGGTAGACAACAGGGGAGAGGGAGAGAGAGCCGTAGCAAGCAACATAGAGAGAGGAAAAGAGAGGGAGAGGGAGAGAGACGCAGCAAGCAACAGAGAGAGAGAGACACAGGTACAGGAAGACCAGAGAGAAATGGTTACCAGAGGACGACGGAGGTGGTGACCATGCAGAGGGCACACGTGGGTGGTGGTCTTCAGAGAGCAGACGGAAGAGGGCAGAAGAGAGAGGGAGAGGGCAGGCAGGAGAATGAAGAACAAAGACTTAGGTTTTTTTATTTTATTTGGATCCGGCTTGGTTTGACCCAACCAAATAATCTTGTACGCTAATACTGCAATAGCAGTGTTAGCCGCACATTTAGTGCTCAAGATGGTCGCCCGTTAATTTTTGGACGCTATAGTGTGCTATTAATAACATAGCCAGATTTAGAGAAAATCTTTTCTAAAACTGGCGGAAGGTTATGAAGATCTAGGGAAGGATATTGAAGATTTCAAGAAAGATTATGAAGATCAAAAAGATTCAAAGAGAAGGCTCCAGTCCAGAATCAGCACTTGGCATTCCCTTATCTGTGGAGATAGACTTGATAGGGATCCATGATGCGGCAAGACATGAATCACTCCTCTCCAAGATCAACAACTAACATCGCTTGAGGAAATTAAGGGTTTACAATGAAGACTTGGGCCTCAAGCTAAGATGTGTGGTTCATATTTGTTTACCCATGTTTATAAGTACCCATGCATATCACTTGTAATGACATCTTATAGAATGAAGTATTGCTTTTTGGCCTTTCTTCTAGGGTTCTCTCTCGAATTGGGCTAGGGTTCTCCCTAGATTAGGCTAATGGCTCTTTGCTCTTAGATTGGGGTAGCCAAGGGTTTACTCGTGGACTAATTGGGTTAGGTGTAGAGAAACCTTGTCCCTTCCTAATCTCTCTCTCATTTCCATTATCTTTTACCGTGTTCCTTTCTCGCTCTCTTTCTGTCTTACCTTGTTCACTCACATATGCCAATTCTCTCTCATTCATTTCCTTACATCTACCATAACTCACATTCATCACTCTCATCCTCCAGCAATCCATCACCTACATTCTCTTACTTCTCTCTGCTCTCATACACTTCCATCCTATAGCGATACCTACACTCCTATTATGACCCACAGGTGGTTGGATCGAGATGTGGCATAATACGTGCCATTCCGGAATGAAATTTTCATGGTTGCTTGCAGGTGGAAGAGGCTGTTCTGTTCATGGTTGTATGCTGTCTCGAAGTTGGATTTTTTCATCAGAACACTTCATTGTAGAGAATGTTTTTTGTTTTCATGTTCAAAATTTTCGTGGTACTCCACATGCTGGTCTTATAAAAGTTGAAAACTTGTCTGCAAGTCCCATTTATAATGATGTGCTGCAGTTCTCTGAAAAGGGAAATAAAAAGCTCTTGTACCAGATGCTTAGCAGAGCATACGTGAGATACTGTGGGTAGATGAGGACGGATTTCATTTGAATTTCTTGAATTTGACATAAAATTCAATAATGCAGGCTGTTGATGAAACACCATCAAGATTTTACTGTGGGTTTTTTGTGGCAAATATTCCTGACCAATTTGTGAGTTTGCAACAGTTTTGTTTCATTGACTTCTCCAGCTCTGATGGGCTGTCTTATATCCACCTAGTTCTGTTCTTCCTCTGAAGTAACAAAACTGATTGTTGGACATGTCAGATATTCTTTGCTTGCTTGGTGCATTTGTAAATCAATATTAACTTAAAGTGTTCACTCCTCGGATTTTGGCCTTTATTTTTCTGTGGGGAGCATATTCTTACTGGGCAATGCCATAAGTAAACCTGCATAGAATAGTTTGACATCTTTTATTTGGTTGGCACATTTTTTAAGATCTATTTTGCTTTTCAATTGAGTGCATGAAACTCACATCTTTGTTCTTTTCCCCTCAGTGGTAGCAACGACCACACAACCAAGTTCTGGTGCAGAAACAGACCAGGAGACCCTCATCGTGATAAACATAACGTTGGCTATGGTTAGAGAATACTGCTGAAAACCTTATTTGAAATGGATTTTGATCATTCTCACGACTGTTTATTGCTATGTTTCAAATAAACATTATTTCAGGTTGTTTCTCTTCTATTTTGGTTGCAATTGATTATGTCCCTTCTTCAGGTTCTGGTGAGCTTGGTTCCGCGATGCCTGGTCGTTTGGCTAGTAACTTCCCTGTTCCTGATGCCCCACCTACCCCAGGACCATTTGCAGCTGGATTAACTCGAACAGATGGAACTATTCCTGGTGTTGGTGTTGCAATGCCCTTCTCAGTCCTACCCGTGGGTGGATCTGATCAAGGAGATCAGCGGCTATCTGCTCCAGTGTCCGGACCCATGTTAGCCCCACCTCCTCCGTCTGTACCTCACCCATCTCTTCTACAATCTGCACAACAAGTATATCAGCATATTCCTCAGCAGCTGCACGGACAACATCATCCCCAACCACTTCAACCACCAATGATGCCCCTACCTGCGTCATCAACACTACAGCAGTTGCAGCCCAGTGCACAGATACCATTGCTCAATCATCCTCCCCATTTACCACGTCCACCAATTCCCTTTCCTTCCCTTTCAATACCCATGAGTACCCCTTCATCTAATGCGTTATCAATGCCCATGCCATCGATGCCTTCTGATTCTGCATTTCCGTGGTCAAGTTCTTCTTACCAGCCTTTCCTTGCTATGCCTGGTCAGGGATTGCAAGGTTCGGCAAGTCAGATTTCCCATTTGCAACAGCCATCTGTTGCCGGTATGAATCCAATGATTGCAAGCCCCATGGCTAGGCCTGGTGTTTCTCCCGCACTCGGAAATTTTCCAAACGGGCTAACAAACACACAAGGGCCATCCAGTGCAGCTGGTGGACAGACGTATGGTGTTGGTAGTGTCTTCGGCCGACCACAATCGGGGCAATTGGCACCTGTTCCAGGGCTTAATGCATTCCAGGTGAACTTCTATATTTGCATTAATTTTGCAGGGAAAAAAGTGGTTTGGTTGGTTTCCTCCTAAATTTGGTCACCATTGACCATCCTAAAGGCACATTGACTGGTTTTTCGGCACCTTAATTTTATTTATAACTTTTACAAGAAACAAATTAAACAAACTATATACATAAATTGATCAAACTGTGATTTTTATCTATTTTGTTTATCTATAAATTCAACTTTGTCAAAAGCTTAAAATGTCATTTTTGTCTATTTTGTTTAAATAAGCCGAGCATTGTGTTTGTGCGTCTCCTCTTAGTGACGCTATAAAGAGCTTGAATGCAATGAAAAGTAAGCAAGGACCTCTACATCTTCGCCTGGATATAGTGAATCAATTGTAGAGGGGTTCTCCATGAAAGAGTATGAGTAAAGAAGTTAGTTCTGCAATATTGTCACCTTAATTTAGTGAACAAATTACAAAGAGGGTTTCCGTATTACGGATGCGGGGATAAAGAAGTTAGTCCTAGATAATAAGATTTGTATTGACTCTTAGAATATCATAACATTGATCGGCAAATTAATGGTGGTTGATACTATGATTAGGAGAAAGATTTATACTTTATGTTTACAAAAGACAAAGCAAAGAAGATTGATACACAAGTTTTAAATTGTGGTACACAAGAAAGGAAAAGACTCAAAATAGAGTTATTATTATAAATAAAGATTTAAAGGATAGTATAGCATATATACAATGATATGAGGACCAAATTATAATAGTAAAATTAGTGTTAGGAGTAGAGGTTCTAAATATAGTTTGTCATGTTCATCCCAAGTAGGATTAAAAGATAGTATAAAGAAAGTATTTTGAGAGGAGTTAGATAAAGTAATTTAAAGAATTTCACAAAGAGAGATGATTTGTTTCGAAGGAGACTTAAATGAACATGTCAATAAAGAGGCATTAGATATTGAGGTATTACTGAAAAATATGGTTTTAAATATTTAAATGAGTGGGGGAGATTTTAAATTTTGCTGTGGCATAAATCTCTTTATAGCCAATACAATCTTCAAAAAAAGAGATGAACATTTAATTACTTATAATTCGAGCTTGTTACAAATACAAATTGATTATTTTGTTTGAAGAAAAAAAGATAGATCATGTTGTAATGATTGCAAGGTAATTTCTTAAAAAGCTTAACTACCCAACATCGACTCTTAGTTATAGATTTTATAGTAAAAAAGTGAACACATAAGAAAAGAGGGCTTAGAGCTATTCAGTGGAACCTGAAAAGTGAGAAAAAAGATATATTTAAACAAACAATTCTGGAAGGAGATGTTTAGAGTTACGTAGGTACACCTTCATATACATTGAACAATATGACTGCATACTAGGAAAGTGATAAAAGATGTGTTAGGTGAATCTAAGGGAGTCGTACTTGCATAAAAGGAAGCTTCATGGTGGAGTGAAGTGGTGGAAGATACATGTTATAAATAATATATTATATTATGTCAACAAGACTAGTGAAACTTTGAAGGCTTATAAGAAAGCAAAGAAAGAAACAAAAAAAGACGTTAGTAAAGCAAAAAACCAAAATCTGGGAGGATTTATATAAAAAGCTTAACTTGAAAGAGATATTTGTAGGATATCCTTTGCCAGAGATAAGAAAATTAAGGATCTTAGTTTTGTTAGATATATCAAAGATGAAGATGAGAAGATTCTAGTGACAAATGATGATATAAAAAATAATTAGAATTTTTTAAAGGTTTTTAACAAAAATACAAAGTATTAGTTTATGAGAGTTAACCAAATCATAAAAGTATACAACAACAACTACAACAATAACTAACAACAACTAAGCCTTTTCCCATACTAGACGGGGTCGGCTACATGAAAATCATAAAAGTATATAAACTGTAATTTCTATCGATGTATTCAAAAGAATGAAGTCATAGAGACTCTTAAACATATGAAGGTTGGTTAATCTGTTGGACCAAATAATATTCTATACAAGTATGAAAAATTCTAAGAAAGACGGAGATCACTTGTTTTATAAGACTATTTAATAAAATATGGAGAAACCAAAAGATGTCTGAGAAATGAAGAGCGAGTATATTTATACCCATATACAAGAACAAGGAAGACATTCAAAATTATGTGAATTATCATAATATCAAGTTAATGAGTCATACTATTAAATTATAGGAAGGAATTATTACTGTACATTTATACCCATATACAAGAACAAGGAATACATCCAAGCATATCTAATATTAAAGCGATTCACCTCTTGAGATGTCTTATAAAACATTTTAGAGAAAAAAAGAAACCTTATACAATATTTATTGGAGATAGGTGAATACAAGTATCAAGTACAACAGATAACCAATTTGGATTCATGCCAAACAAATCTACCGTTAAAGCGATTCACCTATTAAGATGTCTTATGAAATATTTTAGAGAAAAAAAAGAACCTTTACATGATATTTATTGAAGATAGGTGAAGACAAGTATCAAGTACAAGATAGGTGAAGACAAATATCGAGTATAACAGATAACCAATTTGGATTCATGCCAAGTCAATCTACTATTAAAGCGATTCACCTATTGAGATGTCTTATGGAACATTTTAGAGAAAAAACCCTTTACATGATATTCATTGATATAGAAAAAGCTTATGATAGTTGTTAAGAGATATTCTTCGAAGAACCTTGGAAAAGATAGATATTCCATTGACATATATAAATCTTATAAGAGACACTATGATGGTGTAAAAACATGTGGGGGCTCATGAAGGAATGACAAACTTATTTTAAGTTAATATTGTATTCCATCAGGGATCAACATTAGGTCCATATTTATTTATATTAGTTTTTGATGAGTTAACAAAACATATTCACGATGAAGTGCCTTGGTGTATGTTATTTGCATATGATATTGTGTTAGTGGATGAGTCTAAGAAAAAGTTACTAGGAAATTGGAACTATGGAGAGAGACTAAATGCTTTCGACTTAGTAGAACAAAGACAAAATATATGGAATGCAAGTTTGATCATTTGGTTAACTCAGAGGAAATAAAAATTAAGATCGACACACATTGTATTCCTTAGAAGGAAAGGTTTAAATACCTAGGTTCAATTTTTTATAGTGATAAAAAAAAGTGATGGAGATGTTATGCATAGAATTAATGTAAGTTGGTTAAAATGGAGAGGAGCATAAGATATTCTATGTAACAAGAAGTTACCATTAAAGTTGAAATCTAAATATTATAGAGCAACAATTAAACCCGGTATGGTTTTTGGTTATGAGTGTTGAAATGAAGATGTTGAAATGAATGAGTGATCACACAAGGAAAGACCGTATACGTAATGAGGTTATTAGCAATAAATTGAGAGTGACACCGATAAAAAATAAAATGAAGAAAATTTATTTAAGATGGTTTGGATATGTAGAAAGACGACTAAATTAAGTTTTAGTAAGAAAGTATAAAAAACTAGATTATGAAAATGTTTAACAAGGAAGAAGAAGACTACAAAAGTATTGGAAAGAAACAATAAAGAATGATCTAACTTATGTTGAGTTAACTGTTAGCATGATACATGACAGGCATTTGTTGAAACAAACAATCCATATAGCCGATCCCATTAGTATGGGAAAAGGCTTAGTAGTAGTAGTAGTTTGTTTGTTTAAATAAGCTGTTTGCTTTTTGAACTTTTGCTGTAGGTGACATAAGAGCCTTTTCTTTATCCATCAAAGCGGACAACGAGATTTTGAGACTTGGGACGTTCTTCCTCTAGTGGATTTAAACTACACCATATCTCAAAAGACAAATATATATATATATATATATATATATATATATATATATATATATATATATATATATGAGAGAGAGGCAGGATTCTGTACATTGTTAGTAGTATATATTTTTTTGAAGTATCAGTCTGAATGCACGCCAAAAGACATTGACGTTGTTCTTGGATACGAAGTGATAACATTTAATTTCTTATTGCTTCTTTAGTTGATCCACTTTTGTAAATTTGTATAGTTATTTCACCAGGCCGGTTTGTGTTTGCAGGCAGGAATGCCCTCCATGATGGATATGCACCCTACTGGCGTGGCTTCAGCTCCACTTCCTCCTGGCCCCCCTCCTCATCCACGAGGACCACAAACATAAACATCCATTGTTGTGTCTGCTCAGCTGTGCTAATTTCATGGAACAAATAGGGAGGAAAGAAGACAAACAGAAAATCTTGGTTATGGTTAAGTTCATGGATTTCTGAGTTATTTGCCTTTGTTCATGTTGTTTTATTTGTAACATTACTGGTTTATGGGATTGGTCATTCTTAATCAAGAGGTGCATGATTCCAAGCCTGTGCTGTGACTGGGAACAATTGATGACGCTTTAATTAATCTGCATATTGAGTTACCTTCAGCTGGTTGCACATTATAAAATGTTTGAACTACATCCACTAGTATAATAATTATATCACGCTGGCTTTTGTGGGCGCATGATTGATCTCCAACAGTTGAGTTTAGAATGATGCTGTCGAAGTTGTCTTTGAGTAGGATCAGAGTTCCCGCAACAGCATAATCAGATTTCAACTGTTTCTTGGATAAACTTGTGTTGTTTGAGGTTTGGTGCATGGGGATCGCTTTATGCCCAAGTGTATGAACTGTGATGAAAACCACCTTGACATCATGATATTAGCGATTCTGAATCGTGCACCATTTTCCATCACTAAATATATACCTGTCCACTGTAATGACTAGCCACTGCTCCCCGAGCAAAATTTTCTCCTAGTCTTGGGAATTTCCCGTTTCAGTGCTTCATTAAGCTTTGTATGTTGATTCTTGAGCTCCAAAGATTCATGCTTTTGGCGCCATAGAGCATGCCAAATTTTCTTGTCACGCACCGAGACCAGGCTTTTCCTGCATCATTTTCCATGGCTGCGGCTTCTTCTATTTACGGAAGAACTTTGGAAGACCTTGCATGCCACAAGTTACTTGATGATTGGTGAGATGTTTAATCTTCTATCTTTCACAGGGAGGGTAAACACGCTAAGCATTCGTCTATACCAATGAATTTTCACTTTATCAGATTTTGGTCGTAAAGGGAATACTTGTGACATACAAGAAACCTGTTTATTGGCTTCAACGCCACGAAAAGCAAACAAGGCTTTCTTTTCAGAGGAGAAACTGATGTGGGAGGGGACGAATGCCATTAGATGTCCCAGTTGCACATACAAATGTGCATTTCCCGAAAAATAAGTCAACCTTTATATATATATATATATATATATTCTCAATTAAAATGACATAAAGTGGTGGACCTCATTGCATCTATTGCGGCAGGGCTCAGGGCCCATTTTTTTTTTTGAGCAAGAAACTCATGGAGAATGACCTAGCCTAAGTTTCTTATATATATATATGAGTGGTTCATGCTCAATTGAGCATGGTGCTCGTCATCTTTTACTATTTCATTGCTCAAAACTGTCGGTATCAACACTAAAACTAGGTTTTGTACTTTTTTAGTGGTTTGAGCTGGTGGACGAAAGACAGTTTTGGATGGTAGAAGAGTAGGAGGGTGGCGGGTTGAGTTCTAAACCGTCTGGAACCAGAAAAAGTTTAGAATTTCAAATTTTGAAAAAAGTTGAAAATATATGAAACCTGCTATTTGAATCCACCAGTTAAGGAAGTTGAAGTATGTGAATTTAAGAGGATACACAAAATTTTCAATGTTAAAGTTCCCTATGGCCTCTTAAGCTCACATACTTTAACATTGAAAAAGATTAAAATCTCAAGCAATTGGATTCCATGATTCTAATTAATCATGTCTACTCCAAAATCATCTATTTATTATCAAATGGTGTACTGTCATTTTACATGTCTTCTTTCTACTGTTAAAGCAAAGCTGTCATGGAAAGCAGAAGACAGTGACTTTCGCTTTTCTCAGTTCTTACAGAGAAACGGATGCCCAGATAGAAAGGCTTCACAGTAATTATAAACTCCTCTTAATGGTCTAGTTTCCAGTTAACGAGAAAATGCATAACCAGTGAAGGTGCCTATGCCTTAGATGGTAAAACAAAACATGAAACCGTTTATCCAGAAAAGTTGCATAATCTGGGACATCCCAGATTATCCAGTTTTAGTATGGGTTGCAGAGGCACCACAGGGAGCAGAAAACAAAAAGATTCTAATTAATGCAGCAATGGAGAAACAAATCTAAATAACATTCGATATTTCATTATTCAATGAAAACATATACATTCCCCCATTTGACAGAGCCCAAATATATTTCAAGACCCCAGAAGCCACCACCAACTCTGTTGGGGTGGAGCAAATAGCCCTCAAATGATGTTGGGTGGAGCTAACTATGTATTATAGCCCATGGATCCCACCATGGGCTATAGAGTTTAAGCTGATTTTGAAATTTAGCCTTGACTCAATGTAGATCCGCCACTGATCGCTGT
Source organism: Brasenia schreberi (assembly GCA_036023115.1). NCBI lineage: Eukaryota > Viridiplantae > Streptophyta > Magnoliopsida > Nymphaeales > Cabombaceae > Brasenia > Brasenia schreberi. Next base: position 2,676,995 of record JAYKKT010000066.1, read on the forward strand.
GCACACTGATGTACCCAGATGCGGAAACCTCCTAAAATGTCATAGGGAAAACTCTATGCGTTTAATGATAAATATGTCTCAAATAATACACCATCTCATCGAAAATAAGACTTACATATCTTTACAACCAAGTGATTCTGGCAAAGTATTCTTAAAACATGAGATACATGAATAATATAAGATTATTTCAAGATTTAGAATAAACTAATGTATGATAAAAAATAGTAAAACAAATCAACAAACACGCTCTTGAAGGTTTCATTCATGCACCTTTGAAAAGTGTCAAGCATTAATAAGATCACAAGGCATAACCAAAAACTCGTACGTAGTATGCTATCAGGGTCTCCCAACTAATAATGTATACACTCGTCAGTAACACGCTCCAGTTTCAATTACTTCGTGAAGAATTTATGTTTCACCTCTAACCGTTATCATCCCTTTTTTGGTAATAAGAGGAATGAAGAACAAAGACTAAAAGCAAAACTGAATCATCCTACTCCAGCTAGGTCCTCAAGCAAAAGTATGGTGATGGTATTGTGCATTTGAATGCAGTGACAAAGTTAAAAACCAGCTCCATCTCATTTTGGAGCGGCCTTACAAGCAAAGGAACGAGAGGCAGATTTCCTTTTCTATAGTGTGAAGCGGGAAAACCTGGATCTTGCCCAATTAGCATGCAACAGAAGCAAAGAAATCTCTGCGAAGTTAATGCAAAGTGTTGCCGAACATCAAAAGAGCTTCTTCTTCTCTATTATCAAACACTGCAATTCTCTTTCAACACTCAAGTCTCTTTACGCCCGCTTGATCCGACTGGGGCTCGAACAAGAGACGTCCCTCGCAAGCAAACTCGTGCACTGCTCTGCCGTCTCTCTTTCCACCAATATGCGCTACGCACATCTCATCTTTTCTCAGATTCAGAACCCTAATATTTTTCTCTGTAACACCATGATCCACGGATACTCTCAGAGCGATTCACCAATGCAAGCCATTGAATTTTACAAGAAGAAGATTCATGGAGGCGGAATTCAGGCTAATTCATTCACCGCGACGTTCGTCTTGAAGGCATGCCGACGATTGGAGAGGGTGGCGGAAGGACAGCAGCTCCGCGGGCAAGTTGTAAAGCTCGGTTTGAATTCAGATTTGGCGGTTGCTAATGGAATTTTACGGTGGTTGATGGTTTGTGGCAGTTTGCAAGATGCACAGAAATTGTTTGATGAAATGCCTGAGAGGGATCCTGCATCTTGGAGCGCGTTGATTGCGGGGTATGTGCAGAGTGGGAAACCCAAGGAGGCTCTAGCTCTGTTTAGAGATATGCAACGCAGATCCCTGAATGTGGATGGCTTCACCTTGGCTAGTGTTTTGGCTGCGTGTGTACAGCTTGGCGCTTTGGATTTGGGCAGGTGGGTGCATGCTTATATTGATAAGCATGACGTGCACATTGATGTTGTTCTTGGTACTTCACTTGTGGATATGTATGCCAAGTGTGGGGGGTTGGAGGAGGCATTGAGGGTGTTCGATGGCATGTCTAAGAAGGATGTTTTAGCATGGTCATCTATGATAGGTGGGCTAGCCATTCATGGGCTGGGAGAGAAGGCACTTGAAATCTTTTCCCAGATGAAAAGATCAATTGTTAGACCCAACTGTGTTACTTTCACTAATGTTTTGCTTGCTTGCAGTCATTCAGGATTGTTAGATCAGGGTGAATTCCACTTTAACAGCATGTCAAGAGAGTACGGAATTGTCCCCCAGATTGAGCACTATGGGTGCATGGTGGACTTGCTTTGCCGTGCAGGGCAAACTCAGAGAGCCTATGAATTCATCAAGAGCATGCCAATGGTGCCTAATGAAGTCCTGTGGCGAACCTTACTTAATTCGTGCAGGATACATGGCGATGAGGAACTTGCCAATTATGCATCAGAAAGACTTCTAGAGATCAGCTCTCGTCATAGTGATAATTATGTGCTTGTTTCAAATGTCTATGCTTCTATTGGTAGATGGTCTGATGTGATGAAAGTGAGGGGAATGATGAAGAATAGGAAAGTTAGAAAAGAGCATGGCCATAGCTTAATGGAACTCAATAATACTTTTCATGAATTTGTAATGGGAGATGAATCTCATCCTCACACCAGGGAGATATACGCAATGCTTGATAGAATGAACAAGAAACTGAATAGGGAGGGCTATGTTGCTAAAACAGCTGATATTTTGCACGACATTGACGAGGAAGAGAAAGAAAATGCACTTGGTCTCCACAGTGAGAGGTTAGCCATTGCCTTTGGTATCCTTCAGACACCTGATAGACACCCTCTTCGTGTCATCAAGAACCTCCGTGTCTGTGGCGACTGCCACTCAGTTATTAAGCTCATATCTTGTGCCTACAATAGAGATATAACTGTGAGAGATCGAGTTCGATTTCATCACTTCAAACAAGGGAAATGTTCTTGCAATGATTATTGGTAGAACGATTGGTCTTCTACATTGCTGGTAAGATTTCCTCTGCACTGTAGGTTTGATCACATTCAGAAACATATCTAAAACTCAAGTCCTCAGAGCCACTGCCAATGGCAGCTTGAAGGCACTAAAAGAAGCAGGAGTGACTATTGTCCTTGGTGTGGTTTGGGCTGAGCCTCGTGTTTTTTGTGCAGGAGGATGGAGAAAGTGTAGGGAATGGAAGAGATAAAATAAGAATGAAGCTCGCTCATATACGGAAATTCTAAGCATATTTAAGAGCAAAAAAGTTTAAAAAGAGCTGCATCCACTTTCCTCTTAACTTTTCCTACCAACAATACGTGCCTAAAGTTGTGGCGCTCTCCTCACTGAAAGATAGGATCACAACTTAAAAAGTGAAACTCCTCACACTTCCTTCACTACCATATATGCAAAAACTATTTTTGCGACATGCATCTCGTGATCTGAAGAATCATCCTACGTTACTTTCCCATGATGCAAACTTCTTCAATATCAGGAGAAACTCAAAACTTGCTAAATTTTTGATACAGGATAACTTTGGTAAATCTGACAGCCATTTGATCATTCACAAAGCAACTTTTAGGAACAATTACTCCACCTAGAACTGCTTATCGAATAAAACAGTGTCAAGCTTGATATGCTTTGTTCTTCAATAAAATGCTACATCAGCCACCATTAAATTGTCACTCTCTTATTACAACAAATCTCTGTTTCCTTTCATTGTTGTAAATGCAAATCTTTCAAAATCCTTATCATTGATGTGGTTTTACATTTTGTTAGAGTGTTGGTTATATTTCAGCTTTTGACATGATAATGCGATGGAAGCTTGCTTTTAGAACACTAAAAAAGAGCTCCTGATCTGAGAAGAAAAAGGAGTTGCTTGTGCTCTCTGATCAATTTACTGCAGGTAGATCAAATCTGGTGTTGAGAAATCTGAATAACGATAAAGCTCCAATTGGTGTTGGATGCCCTTTGCATAACTAGGGAACGCACAACCATGTTTGAAGCACACGCTTTGCTAGGAAGAAAGATGTAATGGTTGAAGTTTAGACCACTAGCAGTAGTTCTACCTATAGAAAAGATCAATGCTGTAGTGTGTTTCCCTGCCTTAAGTGGGTTTGCCATTTCAAGCATGCGGTGTTAGTGGTGCGACCTCATGCAAGACGGATTCACCTCCTGCAACCGTTCCATGTCTGCCTGATGCATCGAGAACACCAACATACAAGCCCCTGTTTCTGTGCCTTTCAACATTATCATGAGCGAAATGTTCTCAAATTAGATGAGAACGCAAAGTTTGTAAACAAAATCAAGATCTGCAGACTTTTGATACCATTTTTCTTCATATAGCCCAGTAGTACGGTATGCTACTTCATAAACAAACTCCAGCAAATCACAGTCTAAAATCTGACAGTCGCATATAGGATATGTTGATGGTTACATAAACTTCATTAACTAACTATTAATTGTCACCAAGTTATTTGAATGATAAATGAAATTCGATCCAATAAAGTGTGCTATATCTCCTATCCAAGCAGCTTCTGACAACCATCCCAACCTATCTTTCAAAATTATTGGTAAATTTCAAGCTTTCCAATAAACCTGCTTAACAGAATGCAATTAATAGTATGGCCAGACAGAACTGATCTAATCACTCACAATGAAATTTCCAAAGAATTAATTTTGATATACACGAGGCTGAAGATCGAAAGAACGCAAGTCTCTGTATGAGAAACATATAAGACAATATTGTGACATTCTATCCCCTTTCCAAAAAATAAGAAATCAAAGGAAAAAGAAAACGGGATCCACATTCCTTGTAAAACAACAACGAAGCCTTTTCTCATACTAAATGAGGTCGGCTAAATGGATTCTTTGTTTCCACATAACCCTATCATAATTTGTAGAATCCATAGTAAATAAGTCCGACAAAATTTTATGCTCCCCGTCAAAAGCCTAACACAACCCTCCTCTTTTATCCGGGCTTGAGACCGGCCATGCAACCATGATCCCTTACATGGGCGGGTAAAATGTTTATGAATTACTCACTCACTTCTCTATCTAACAACTTTTACATCGAAAAGCCTAATTAGGATATGAATAATAAGGATAGGAAAATAGGCCAGCAACCGAGGATGAATAAGGTCTCCGCAGAAGTCAGAATCACACAAGGCTGAACATCTAGGTAAACCAGCAGTGCATATAAAGCTGCTTGCTCGTGTTCCACTCATCCCATCTTTCATCTCACATCACAGACCATCAAAATTGAAAAAGGCAACCATGTTACACACTTTGCTTATGCCCTTACAGCTGGTGGAGACAGTGGAGGCACTGCTGGAGAAGCATCAACAGTGGCCAAAGTTCTCCGCGAAGCTGCTTGATAGTTCCTCATGTTCATCTGTTTCAGAGGACGAGTCTTATCCCCTACCGTTGCATTTGGGACTTCAGAAATGTTGCTGTAATTGTTCGTAGTGGTCAAGAGCTTTTCTTTTGAAATTGGATTTTTTGTATATTCAAGTAATGAGTTGAAAATGCCGGACTGCTTCAAACCTTGCATTATAACCTGCCATAAAAGATTAGTAAATGAAAGAGGAACATAAATAACTTTATACGGAAAGGCAATAGGTGGAGGAAGCCATTTCTACAAAAGACGTCCCTCTAATTCATCATTTGGGTCCGTATAGTTTCGGGAAGACACATAGATATAGTACATGTGCATAAGACAAGTAAAAAATTACTATTTTATTTATCTGAGAGTTGACAATTGACCATCAAGTCGACCAATCAGATGGAATTAGCAAAGATCACCAAAGGAAACCACTCACTGGAATTATGCATGGCATCATTGTAATAGTTGTCCCATTTACAACCGCAAGTTATCAGTATGTATTCTTTCTAATGTTGCACAACAAAGTTATTAATGTATTCCATATTTGCAAATACTTGGGGTATTTGAGCTAAATATCCTATTACATCCTATACTGGTCAAAAAGAACCTTCTAACTAGATCCAAAATGAAAAGCCACAGCAGCTCAAAGTATTCAAACATCATATTCTCTAGCTGATGTTACACCCACCTTTCAAAACCCATTGCTTTCAAAAGTCTACTAACTCCCATAAATCAACAACAAACAAGTTTTTTCCCTAAAATAAAGAAATTGTTTAAGATATTATTTCAATCTTACCATGGGAGCATGAATTCGTGTCAGAATACCCTTCTTGAAAAGTTTTGATTTTAATGCTTGATCGTTCCACACCACACGTTCGTGATACCTTCAAATCAAGAGAAGGCATGAATCAGTGCAAAAGTTTATGAAAATTTAAAAATCTCTTAGAGTCAAGTCTTTCTGTCTCTTTTCCTCAACAATGATACAAAAGTCTCATACTTTGGTTAGATGGACTTATGCTGATGGTAAGTAGTGTTCATTGAAGAGAACTCAAATGGTTAAGATGGACTACGCCATTTCTCTGTCTCAAATCAAACCCACAAATATATGAACAAAATCACAGACCAAAACGCTACTTGCTGAATCTAGGAAAATATTTCTATACAAGAAAAATAGTACATTCCTGCGCAACTAAATCAAAGAAAAATAGCAGTTTGGTAAGAATCAATACCATTGCAGCAATTCCTCCTCACTGACAGTGGAAGAAATTATGAAAGCCTGTAAATACAAATGGTAGTCAAGAAACATTTGAAGAGAAACAGAATAACAAATGAAGGGCATGCTTGTTTTGCTAATGGGGGCAGCAGTTAAATTTGAAACACGTGTATGTGAATCACATGTTTCTAATGGCAATGACAACTTTCTCATGTGTGCAAAACACAAACTGAAAGTTGACGTACAACCCCAAGTCCAACAATGATTCTTTCTGATTCTCATCGAGAAACACATAGACCACATTTATGAATGCCCTCCCTTGCGATTTCTAGGTTGTGAAAGTTGCTCACAACATAAGAGCTGTTCCCAACTTTCGCTGCTCTTAAATAATCAAGATTCTCAGAGGAGAATGGAAACCACAGAGTGCTCTTTCTCATGATTGTTTTGCCCTGTGATTCTGGGGTGGTGATACTCCAAGTCACAGAAAGCTATAAAAAGTTAGAAAAGCACATGGACAAGAAAGCATCCGCTATCTTAAAGAAGAAGAGTTGAAGAGGAATGCACTATATACAAAAAACACAGGCTCTGTAAAAGTTTAGAATTTTAAAAGAGAGCCTGGAGAGTTTGATCCTTCAAACAATCACTTTCTTATGTTGACTCTGTGGTCACATTGATCCTTCAAACTTAAAAAAGTTTAAAACAATCACTTTGATCTCTATGGTCACAGAGAGTTCGATCCTTCAAACAAGAAAATGGAATTACTTAAGCCCATAATTACATGGTCAGTTTGTATCGGCAAAAAAATTTCTATGTTGTTGTAATCAAAGTAAACTAGAAAACGGACATTTCCTATGATCAAATATCAGCTGCTGACTACTTACAACTCTGTCAAACTCCAACATGTAGCATCTCGCTAGATCCACCTTAGTAGGCTTGCAATGACAACGGTCCCGTCTCGAAGTAATGTCTGAGAATTTTGTGTAAGCGTAGTGCAGAACTGCAGCCTCCTCCAACTTGACCTCACTAGCAATGAAACCCAATTTTCTAGTAAAATATCTAACATACATCTAGAAAACCATTGCAAAGCACTCAAAATTATATAATTAACCAACCAAACAGAAAAGGAAGTACAGAAATCGCAGAGTCAGCAGAATGGGTCTTACTTAGGTGTCTTCATATAATTGTGCCATCTATGTGCTCCATTAGGACGGAGGTGGTCTTGGACGCGAGCAGCTGCTTTTCCATTTCCATAAGCGAGAAAATAATTAGGGTTACCACGTGTTGCTTCCTTATACATGCCAAAGTATGTCTCCTTTGTAAGATGATCATAGTTCTTCTTGAACATGGACACCTGAAGGAAAACATCAAATAGCTTCAGTGGTCTAAAAAACGAAACAGTGAATTGGCGAGATATCATTTGGAGAAGAGTAAAGTTTGAGATGAAATCGTGCTATATCCCATGCTTCCTATAGCATGTTTTCAGGATTAAAACATGCACAGATGCACAAACTGGCCAATGCCCTTCCACTGGAGTGTCATAATTCAATATAACAGCTCTCTCTCTCTCTCTCTCTCTCTCTCTCTCTCTCTCTCTCTCTCTCTAAAGTAATCAAATGACTATTTATTATGTTTATATCTGGGACAAAGTAAAATTATATCAGGATAATATAGGAAAGGTTCCATTACCAACAGAAGCATGGAAAATTTGTATTGCATCATATGATCATGTGCATTCTGTCACTCGTTGAATGACATTTCAATGAGAATTTCTCGGAGTGTGAGACTATATCCGAAGCCAATATTTTGGAACAGCCAACTATGGCAAGTGTTCCATGAAAACATTAACGTGCTTAATAACAGTTTGTACCTCGCTAAATGGTTCTTTTACATTATCTCTCTCCACACAGCTCTCCTATTCAAAGAAAACATAAACCCATCAGTTGTCAAAACATTAAGCATGTAGAATGGAACTTATAGGAACTTTTGGAATTTTGAACTCACATAATTTGGAAAAACAACCATGTCAACATTTTCAGGGATATCTTCCAGTAATTTCGCAAGTGAGTATCCACGTGCACCAGCTGGATGAACGAGTTCATCTGTGTCTAGATGGATGATCCAATGGGCACCTGCATCCTACATAACCAATACCAGTAGAATATTAGGTGAAGCATCGCATCCTAATTTTACATATTGATATCCAATCAACAATAGATGACTGCTGTTCAAAACTAAGCACCCATCCCTCAGCATAAGAATTTCAAATGACCATGCAGGAAGGGACTTTTATTTGTGTCAAATACACTAGTGTCTACAAGGTATGAAGCCTCCTTATCTAATGCAAGGGCCTCTACTGATTAACCCTAGGCATTTAGTAATTGTTTAAATTTAATTATCCAAAATGCCTTTAGTTCTTCACCTTACATCAAGCAACCATAAACAGTTATCAGTGGTACATACAGACTTCAAATGAGAATGTGCTCTATCTATTGGTATGTGTTACTTGACTATGTCCTAACTTCAAACTCAGCCAGATAATACCAACGTGCATGTCTTTTTATCTGTGCCAAAGATAGACAATTTCATGTTCAGTCCAACGGAGACTACAAATTCAGAAGTATATGAAGCATGTATAGAACAACGCCTAAACAATTTTCAGCTACTAAAAGTATCAACCAAAACTTTTGGGAAGTCTACAACAAACTTTATCAGTATACAAATTCAGTGGACCATTTATATTTCCCAAGCAATAGTTATTGGCATTCATAGGTTTAAGAAAAATGAACACCACAACGAGAAAGATACAAGCTGAATTAGGTTTTGCAAAAAGAATGTGAAATTAAAGAGATGCTTTTAAAAGCTATATCTGAAATTTCTTGAGGTCTGAGCTTATAATCTCAACTTAAAACATCAAAAAGCGATGATGATAGACAAATCTGCTTAGCTTTAACTTATAACAAATTGGATACATGTCCCTCCAATTTATGCAATACTTCTCTAACTACTTAAAATTGTAGGTACAAAAATAAATAATTTAAAGAGATTTTTTTTGCCTTATCCTCCTTTTGCAGCTTCATGTATAGACAACCTTGCTATTCTGAAAAATCAAGCTAGAGAACTATTTAACTTTATCTTCCCCTTGTAGCTTAATGTTTGGACAGCACACACAAAATTCTCTTCTGAAAAATTAAGCTCAAATTTTGTTTTTCATGTTCTCTTCTTTTTCTTTTTCTATTTATATGCAAGGAGAACTTTCAAAAAGATTATCTTTACAAGCTACAGCAGCAAGAATTACCAGAACGGCAATATGACTTGATATTAAGGACATGTTGACATGTTGACAAGAAATCAACAATAGGATAATTTATTGATAATACCACATTTTATTGGGTAAGAAGCACAACTTTCTGATTGTCGAATGGCACCCGAGGCATTTGGTTTCAAGATTAATAATCAGATAGAGAATAGCTACAACTACAACTACAAGCCTTTTCCCATACTAGATGGGGTCGGCTATTTAGGAGTGCAACACGAGGACTTCCCAGGAGGTCACCCATCCCAGTACTACTCTCGTCCAAGCATGCTTAACTTCAGAGTTCTTATGGGATAATGTGCTTTAGTTCTTTTATGATCGAGAAAATAAAGATCATACCTGCGCCATCACAATACCCATCTCCATATTAAGTGTCTGCTTGACAAATAATTCGTAGTTGCATGGCTTGTTAAAAAAGGATGACAACCAAGTCTCATTCCAAATACGACTGAACAATAAAAAGTAAAAAATATAAGCATCTGATTTGGTCAGAAATAAACAAGGTTTTCAAATAATAGCGAGAAAAATAAATTAGTTAAGGATCACTGGACAAAATAAGACATGTACTACAGTATAAAATAATTTAATTGTTTAAACAGTTATCAGTTAAGGAGATTGAACAAATAATATAAGTAAATTGGTCATTACAACTACGACAACTAAGGCTTATCCCACATTAGGTAGGGTCAGTTACATTGGATTTTTTGATGTCAAATGCCATATCATGTTTTATAGTTTTCTTCCAACACTTTTGCAGTATTCCTCTCCCTCTTTTAATTGTTTACCATCTAGTTTTCACACCTTCTCATTGAAGCTTCATTTAGCCAACTTTCTACATGTCCAAACCATCTTCAGCATGTCTCTTTTTCATCTTCTATTGGTCAAACATATGATTTTCTTCATAAATGGAAATAAGCACAACTGTAAGTCAATTAAGTAGTGAAGTATGAAACGAGAGAAACATGCTGAAGATGGTTTAAGTAGTCAATTAAGTAGCTGCTATACGCATTACATTTTCCTGCCTTTTAAACATAATTCAGTGCAACACTTCAAGAATAAACATCCAATACTAAATAAAGTGCCAGCGAGCCACACCTTTTCAAAAAATTAATGCATGAAACCAAAATAAGATATGCTATAAATGAGTTTTTGAAAGACCTGTTGGCTTGTGCTTCCTCCAGTTCTTTAGTTCTATATATCACCTTGACTCCCTGATATAAGAAGGTCGTAAATTTGTTAGCCGTGAAGAATAAAGTCGAGCGTTTTACCCTCTTTTGCCTCAACTTAGCCAAATCTTTCAGAAGATCCATTAAAACAGAAAAGTGTAACACCTACCGGGATGGCTTCCAAAACAGCAGATACATTCGAAGAAGCAGCCTTTCCTTCCACAAAGAAAAAGAAGTTGGTAACACCCATGACTTTATGGTAAAATAACCAAGGTAGGATCTGATCTAAACCAGCTGATGTGCTTGTTGTAATGCATATCTGCACGCAATACACCCAAATAAATGCCTAACAGACAACATAGCAGGTATGACGAAGTAAGTGGTAAGCAAAAAGTAAAATTCTAATCATAGCAAAGTACTGAATCTGTAATTCAGGAGGCAAGGTTAACAGAAGTTAAACTATGCAGAAAGATAGTCTTTGCATCAAATAATAAGATGAAAGTGTTGCAAAAGTATCTGAGTCATGATATGGACTTGTCCTTTCCTTCTTCAGGCGAAATAATACATAACAAGGACACCAAACGTTAGGTCTCTCCACGAAAACCCATACAGAACAAAAAATTATCAAAAGGTAATGACGTGCATCTAGTATTGAATCACCTTTCTGCTAAGTGAATGAGAAATGAAAGAACAAATGATGGTAAGACCAGAGACGCCAAATTCCTTGTTGGCTTACTATGGGAACACGTCCTAGGATCTTACTTGGATTATTATTAGGTAACCCAGTTTATACTTTGAGATACAGAATGCAAGATTAAGCACATCGAGTGGCAAAAGGATAAAAGACATTCACCAACAAGTTCATCTCATTTCATGGAATAAATTCGTGTTGCATTTGCATGATAGAATGGAGACATACTCATGCAACACATCTATTCAAAGAAATGAGCACAACTTGTTCATAAGTATCTTTCATATGTATGAATGGGATGTGTTATGCATCAAATTCAATTTGTAAACAGATCAGTGCTCGCACCAATCAATGACTCCTCCCAGCTCGATTGCATGGGGAACACAACATAAATGAGGTAATCTTGATTCAACTGCGTGCGAATCTTGGCGTGTAGGACCCCTTTAAGTGGCTGAAGGGGCTTACAGGATTGGACTGCAATGAATGACATGGAAGAGATGGTAGCTATAGAATAAAATTTTTGAAGAAAAAAACTGCCAGCTTCTTCTCATACGTGAAAAAGTACTGGAAGCTAAGAATCTCTAATCTATCAGAAAACGTTTGATCCTTCACTGCAAACAGCTCAATAATTCGAATCCACTTATAACAAAGGTCCAACTAGAGACAAACTATCCAAGTTTAGTCAAACAAACCACTAGTATCAGAAAAAAAAGAACTTCAAAAGGAAAACTGTTAGGAAGAACAAGACGAAATTCAATCCTTTCTGACCTTAGTGCGCTGTTCGGGGGGAAATCCGATTCTCCAATCACTCAAATACGGGAATCGAGGGGACGGACCGTGGCCGTTGTGATCGGAGCAATCGCTGCTTGAGTTCAATTGCGTCGAAGAAGGAGACGTGGGTGGTAGGATGTTGATCATACCGGGGAATACCTTCGATTCATCGGGCCACCGGTTGGATGGATCGGAGATCCCTCCGCGCCATTGAAGAATGAAAGCAAATGCAGCGAGAGCTAGCGGAAGCAGCGTGAGAAGGAGGATTATCTTCGACGCCGGCGACCACGAAGAGCTTCTCAGAGAACCGTAGCGACCCGCCATCTCTCTCTCTCTCTCTCTATGTACATCCTTCTTCCTTTTTCTTCTCTGTGGACTCGGCGACGAAGAAAAATGGTGGGCGAACCCCGTTGACAATTTTGAAGAGCAACGGTCAATTCGGTTCCGCTACCGGTTCGGACGGATTGGTTTTGGACTTTGGACTTGGCTCTTGGGCTGCGTCACCGGAAGTCCACGAACGGCAGGGTGCTCTCCGTTCAACATGGATTTGGTGGGTACAGTCGAGCTCGGTGAAGTTAAATACAAAGTTAACACAAGATCCACACCCAAAAGGATATGTGTGTGTGCTATAGCGCCGTTGCTGCTCGTGGGGAGTTTTCTTCCAAAGGATGCATCTGTGTGTTAGGCTTAAGCTTTCTCTCGTAACAAAAAAGAAGAAGAGATCAACACAAGATCCACTTAACAATAACAAAAAATCCATGCAGCTGATCCACTTAGTTATGGATGACAATATTGATCCAACCCATACAACTCTAACTCTACCTTGGGGCAGGATCCAACTCATATATGTATATATGTGCATGCATGAGAACCCAAATCTCTATCCTTGTCGTTCGGAAAAGAGAACCTGAACCTCTACCTGCTTACAGCTGTCTTCGACCTGTCCAATTGTCACTTCGCTTGTGAAGAAAGCAATAAAAAGCTTAATGAAATGAAGAAAGTAGGAATAACAATATTGACCCAACCAATGCAACCCAAACTCAACCTTGGGGTGGAAAGTATTGGCTCCATAATGTTTGGGTTCGAGTATGGGGATAAAGTACCCAACCCATATATATATATATATATATATATATATATATATATATATATATATATATATATATATATATATATATGTGTGTGTGTGTGTGTGTGTATATATATGTATATATATACACATACAAACATAAATATACTCTTTTGTCGCTCATACCCGCTCCATTAACTGTTGGGAAAAAGGGAACCCGAACCTGTACCTGCTTATAACTGTCCCTGACCCGCCCTGTTGCAATCCCTGCACTTAGCTTGTGGAGAAAGCTTGATTGGAAGCTTGGTGAAGCTGGGGAAGTTTGATTAAGCACATGGATTAAGATCGGAGTTTGTTGATTCAAAATCCGAATTCAGATGGGGAAACTCTTCAAGCCCGTGGCGGCCCATTTTAAAGAAAAAAATGTGGGCTCAGTTGCGTTGCATGCGCTTAAACGGACCCTGGGGAAAGGTACGAAGCGTTCAAATCGAGACTCTTTCTCGTCCACTGTTCCGTATAAACCTGCGGATGCACACCGACTGTTTGGTGCATCGTCTTAGAGAGAAATCCGTCGGCAGCTCCCTCCCACAGAGAGGACGAAGGTGGTATTCTGGCCACGAACCGCCGCGGAATCGAGAGGGGACTTTGGCAGCAGCATCCATGCTTAAAAACCATGCCTGGCTCACCGTTTCATGTTTATGGCGGCAAATCAATCGGTACGTTTCTCAAAATTTCCATGGGTGGCAAATCGGGTCAACGTTTCCGGTTCAGTTCAAATTCAAAAGCAGTTGGACCCCAAACCGACCCGTTTTATTTTTGGGTTCTTTTCTAGATCCAGACTTGGGACAGTTGTTTGGGTCCGAGCCAACCTAAATATGACCCATATATGTGCTATCATCCCGTAGACCTACCTACATTAAAAAAAAGAATATAAAGAAGAAGCTAAAAGTAGAAAGAACATGGTATTACTTTATTAATTTTTTGCTTTTCTCATAAGCAACTTTTCTTTTGAACCATTCATCTATTTTAATGGATAATCTGTGGTCAACTCTCATTCATTTCCTCTCTCTCTACATTCATAGAGAGAGAAAGAGAAATTGGTATATATATTCCTTACACCCATATATATATATATATATATATACTCAAAACCACTCAAAATTTTTTACCGTTCATTGATCACCAAAGAAGATTTATATTTAAAAAGTGAAAAATATTATTATATTATTATATTTAAAAATCTTGAAGGAGCCATGATATTATCATTGTGAGGAGCTAAGCAGCGTTTCCTTTGAGGCATATAAACCTCTTAGGAAAAATCCTGAATTTTAAGGGGCCATGGCCCATAGAGGGCTCCCCTTTCCTCTGCTAATGTGTGTGTCTGCAATGCTTGTATTTGTACATATATGTGTAATATGTATAGTATATAATTACGTACATGTATAGATACGATAAGTGGGCTCAGGTCAGGTCCAACCCAACTGTTACAGGGTTTGCTTCAGAGTGACCCGAACCAACTCAGGGTGTCTTAACCGCAACACTGGCACGGATTTTCAAGGTTGAGTTCAGGTGAAGTTTTTGGGTCGGGCCAAAATTGCCAGCCCCACTTGCTAATGCTGGCATGCCCATTAGTACATGATCAGTTAGAAATTACTGAGATTCTGAGAAGACTCCTAAGCTGTTCAGCCAGCTTTGCATCGACACCACCGAAAAACTCCCAAAATTTTCAGCCCGTCTTGCATTAACAAGGCTCCTAATACCAAGACCCGACTTGGGGTTCCGAACCCAACCCGGTTTACCCGGGTCAGGTCCAAAATTGCGAATCCTAATTATGCAATGAAAACCAAACCTTGATTCTCAAAGATGAGTCCTTTCTTCATGAAGAGGCGAACTGTTCTTGGTTGGGTGCAATGGTCTCGAGTCCCTTCTGAATAGTCTTCGAGAAATCACTTTGATCTAACCCAACAAGTCATGATTAGGAACTGGTTTAAGTTTGGGGACTACATGTAAATGATCCTATTAGGTTTGGTTATTTGCAGGTCACGTTTAAGTTTTTTTTTTTGTAGCCGTGCAACCCCCGGGAGTTGAACTCCCAACGGCACAAAGGGCATCTGAGAACCGTCGGGTTGAGCTAGCGCTCTGGGTGCGTTGGGTTTTTGTTATTATGCCTATTAAGGTTTGTATTTTTTGATTATAAGAGCTTTATTACTTTCCCTCCTTCAAATAATTGGGATTTCAAAATTCACTTTTTCTATAGTTATAAAGTGTCCCGAATTTACCATGTTACTGAATATTGTCATTCTTGTAGAAAAAAAATACCGATCTTGTATTTCTTAATGGGCGAGTTGGGGTTTGGCACACACCTATCAGGTATTGAACTTGTGATCTTGAAGCCAAAGGTTATTTTCAGTTGATCCTAGACAAGGAATCATCTCACTTTATCTATTTTATTATTAGTAAAAGGGTGCCTCTAATGCACCGAGAGCGTTAGCTCAACCTCAGGGCACTCTAGCACCGTTACTGTTGGTGAGGAGTTCGACTCCAAGAAAGTACGTGTGGGTGTAGGCTTCGGCCTTCTCTTATAAATGAAAAAAAGGGTGTCTCAAATGCTCCAAAAGCGTTAGCTCAACGGTGGGGAACTCTAGTGTCATTGCTGTTGGTGACGAGTTCGACTCTCAAAGGACAAATATATATACACTCAGATATAACTATATATATATACATAATATACATACATATCTATCTTTTGTCCTCCAAATTGACAAACTAAGAAACTACATGGTAAAGTGCATCTGGCAAGGTTCCGTTAGCCTGATCTGGGCTTGCATAGTAAACTTCTTGGTTTTGTTAGCCTTCAACCGGACATGACTGGTTCTGGGTAAAAGTAGGTTCCTGTTTGAATCCTATATCATTTGGATCCAAAAGAAAATATTAAACTTTTTTAAAAAACAAAAAATATATAGAACCAACAATTTGAAACTGTTCCAGTTTTACGGAAGGTGAAACTGAATCGGGTATTCCCTGGTTCTAGGTTGATTTGACCGGTTTCGGTTCTGAGCCAGCTTGGAATCAAGGACCGCCCAATTTGGTTTCGGTTGAAACCATCGGGCAGGTTCCAAACTGGCCATATCTACTTTGGACTCATGCTAAGGTTTGATGAATATTCAATTTTGCTGGTTTGGCCTATTTCGGTTGTGGACATATAGAAAGAAGATAGGTATGAAAAACTAAATTTGGAAAGTATTAAAAGAGGTAGAGGACGACCACAAAAGTGTTGGAAAAAAACAATAAAGAATGATCTAGTTTATTGTGAGTTAACTGCTAACATTACACATCATAGAGCTATGTGGAGTTATGTGGAAACAAAGAATCCATGTAGCCAACCCCGTTTAGTATGGAAAAAGGCTTAGTTGTTGTTGTTTGGCCTATTTCGGTTCTGGTCAGAATCGAAACTGATCAAACTAGCTTAGAATCAGAGATCACCCGGTTTGGTTTCAGTTGAGACCATCAGGTTCGTTCCAAACAGATCATGTCTACTTTGAACTCGTGCTAGTGTTTGACGAATATTTGTTATTAAGTAACAAGTTGATCCTTTCAAATTACTCTAAGATTTGGGGAAGATGCAGTAAATCCAAAGCCTGATAAAAAAAGACTGTCATGTTACTTTCGGTTGGTTAAAGACTGAGAGTGCGTTGGATTTAGCTACCTTTTTGTTGATCATGGTGCAACCCATTGGCGTAGAACACAGGGAACACACGATCCCTAGCTTACCGTAGATGGGAAGGCAAATGAACACACTACATCTATGTGCGCAAGATGCGCACTGGGTATCGGATGCTTGACCTTTAACTTGACGGTTCTTTTCAGTCGACCACTTAGCGAAGAGAGTGCGCATCCTAATTGTTCAATTGTTGTCAAAAATAGTTCATAGTTGAAATAAGAAAATATTTTGAAACAAATATTAAATAAATACACAAAAGGCTTCTTTAAATAATATTACAACAACATTATAATATTCTAATCAATAACCGTATCAAATTAATCATATTATATAATAATAATAATAATATATGTTTTATATTTTACACTGTTACTAATATTTAAATAATATAATTATAATATCATGACTTATGTATATAAATTGTTATAGTCAATATTACTATTATATATCAGTACAATTAGTAATATTAGTTCACTATCAAACAATCTAAATAGTTGTATCAATTTATTATTATAAACTTAGTAATAATTAAGCTTGTACACAACAAACACAACAATACTAATAGAAAATTTATTATTTATTACTAATTAATGTTTAAATTTAATATTGGTTAATATTTAGGTATAATATCAATTCATATTCCAAAATTAATATAAATATTTAACATACGGTTGACATGGCAACTTAATGCCTAATCTAAGCCTATCGGCTATCAAACTCATGACTGTCATCTTGTGAGTCGAGCAACCCTATTAGGCTGAAGCCGTGTATGTTCAGTTTTTTTAAGTGATTCTATTTATTTTAATCACATTAGATCAACTCTTTATCAAAAGAAGGAAGAGATGTAGAAGTCATATTATATATATATATATATCTTTGTGTGTGTTCGTATAAAATATATGTGTATTATGTATGCATATGGATATATGTGTATATATAAATAATATATATATGCATATATAATTACTCCTGCTTTAATAATATGAAATATCATAAAGTAGATGTTGTATTTTATGTAAATATATGATATTAATTGACTTTTCTTTTAAAAATTACTGTTTATAGGTTGAAGTGGGCTTGCGCAATAGGAGGCGGGTTATACCTAAGCCGGTATGGAACCTGATGCCGGTGCAGTGAAAACCCATCCCATCGCTATCCCTGACCAAAAGGAATGAAAATTACAAGATTTAATGGAGAAAAAAAAATTGACTAGTACAGTGGGGTGATTCGGATCAATCTGGTAAAGTTGGTCAAATGAACCAGGCAGGGGTTGTTCATGGCTTGTTCGTATGGCACGCTAGTTCAAGCCGAGCTGAACATGAATAAAGTATCAGAGAAGTTGGACGCATAGAAATATGGAATGCCCTTTAAATCTAAACATGTACTTTTTGTATATAATATTTAGTAGAAAATTTAGTTCCTTGATGGAAATTAAGTCGTAAAATTCACTGCTCATATATTTTTCTTGCAAAAATAGGATTTTTTAACATTTAATTGCATTAAACTCACACAATTAGTTGGGTTCACATGATTTTCTGGATATATACATATATATATATATATATGTAGAGAGAGAGAGAGAGAGAGAGAGAGAGAGAGAGAGAGAGAGAGAGAGAAGAGACTGGTATATGGTAGCGCACTGTTTATGTTTGATGTTGAATTATTGAATTTTAAATTAAAAAAATGTAGCCACTTTTGATTTTAAATTAAAACTTCAACCATCCATCATCAAAGTTTAATTGTTGAGATTCATTTGAATTTGCTAATAACCATGTGTGCTAGTATCTCTCTCTCTCTCTCTCTCTCTATATATATATATATATATATATATAGAGAGAGAGAGAGAGAGAAGAGCGAAGAAACTGGTATATGGTAGTGCACTGTTTATGTTTGATGTTGAATTATTGAATTTTAAATTAAAAAAATGTAGCCACTTTTGATTTTAAATTCAAACTTCAACCATCCATCATCAAAGTTTAATTGTTGAGATTCATTTGAATTTGCTAATAACCATGTATGCTAGTTTCTCTCTCTCTCTCTCTCTCTCTATATCTATATATATATATATATATATATATATATATATATATATATATATATATATATAAATATATAATACACTGTTTCCGGGTGGTTCCAAAACCTAAAGAGAACATGTCTACCTTAAAGGGTGGACCACTTAGCTTTAGCATTTAGGTGGAAATGATCCGGTGGTTTCAACCAAAACAGATCCAGAACTATTTAGTTTGGTTCAGATTTTACCTTTCGTAGAACTGGTGATTTCAAACATTCAGTTTCATACTTTTTTATTTTTTAAAATTCAAAATTATGATTTTTCGTGTTTCAAGTGGTTTAAGTTTCAAACCAAAATTGGAGCCAGTGGGTCCAAATTATAACAGGAACTAGCTCTATCCGATTCAGTTCCGATTGTTGGTTCCAAGAAAACCAAATTCGGTCATGTCTAACTTCAGTACACCTTGATTTTCAATGATCATTTATGTACTAAAACAAACTCGAGCACGAGTTTGAACATGCCCAAACATGAGTTAATCGTCCCAAAATAAAACCACTTTAGTGACATCACACATTATCATATACGTGGATTGGGTTTTATAGAATAGTCGGGTTGGATTTCTTCCATAAGATATATGATCTAAAGATGGAGTCGGGTTGTTTTGTGTTTTCTTGAGTTGTTGATTCGTGAAGCTGGGTATATTTGATATTTAGAGAGTTATGGTGGGGGTTTTGGTGTGTTTTTTGGGTTTGAAAATGGTTCATCATCTACCTTCTTTCTCACTCCTCTCTCCCTCTCTCTCTATATACATATATATATATATATATATATATATATATATATATATATATATATACATATATATATATATATATGTATAATATTATCATATTCTTGAGCATTTAAGGGACAAATTATGTGTCGACATATACATTAGTGGCATAACTAAGATTTAAACTTAACATCCCATAAGCATGTTTGAACATAAATTGTTTTCTTATATAACAAAAAATAAATTATATTCGAACATGTTTAGTAGAATTTGAGTCTAAATTTTATTTGTTTGTTAATATACAACAACAACACCAACTAAGCCTTTTCCCATACCAGACGGGGTCGGCTACATGGATTCTTTGTTTCCACAGATCCCTATCATGTGCCATGTTAGCAGTTAACTCCCAATAAGCTAGATCATTCTTTATTGTTTCTTTCCAACACTTTTGTGGTCGTCCTCTACCTCTTTTAATTCTTTCCTATTTGTTTGTTAATATGACAACATAAATTGTTTGTTAATATGCAAACACTAGCTAGCTCGTACAGGAAATGAGCATAACACGAACCACCCGAGTTCACTTCGCTCAGCCCGCGAACCCGAACCCGAACCCGCATTCACGGTACGCATTATGAACCCGAGGCGCTTCACTTAAGTAACGTATTCTCTTAAAAAAGGAACCGAAAGAACGTGAAAAGTTTTCTCCTTCCTTCTCTTCACCATCGTCCCTGTCCATCTGTTGCTCACGTGTCCGGTCTACGAAACACGTGACAGTAAACGACGTGTCGCCAGGCAATAAATTACAAAAAATGATTTAAATAGATTTTTATAATATTTAAATTGGTTGGTAATACATTAAATTAAAATCAAGGCAGACAAGTTTGACTGTGTAGGAGTTTGACCTTTACGTCATCCTAGAATTAAAGCATTATAACGGTTGAATAGGTGAGCAGTTTGGCTCGTGTCAGAAATTCCCGGGTCGAATCTTTGGCCCACTGGGTCCACCAAGATGGGTTTCTGTATTTATTGGAAAGAACGTAGTTGGTACGCTTTGGACTTTGAACGTTGAGCAGTTTGACACCATGAATCAAATACACCCTTATCTAGATAACTTTAACTCAGGATATCTCTGGCCAGCCTTAGCCAGCAAAATGTCCATTCCCTGCTCTAATTTCTGACTCAGTTTTCTCTATCTAGATTTAGATGGCTTATCTGTATGACCAGTAAATGAGCTGAACCAAATGAATAAGGGTCTGTTGGGGGTGGTTCGTCGGCTCAAAATCTTGGTCAGTGTTTAGCTTGTTACATACCTCTTCTACACCGAGCCGAATACGAAATGAAAGCAAACTGAAGAATGAGCCCACAATTAGTAAGCTCGAGTCGAGTCGAGTCGAACAGAACCACGAATGGATCGTCATTTATCAGGCTAACTTAGCTGAGCCAGACCAGTTTCAATGAGCGAGGGGGTCCAAATTTGGGAACCTGGTTACTGATCCAGATCTAGATTGTTTTTACCCGAACCGAGTCGAGGAAGTTCGGATCCGGACTCCCATAAAAAGCCCGGAAACCGCTTTCCCATAGTCACAGAGAGTCCACTCTCGGCGGTTTCCAACTTCGCACTCCAACCAAACACGAAAACAAGGGTGATTCCCACAAATCTCGGCCTGCGTTGTGGATAAATTAGTCATTTATCTCAACCGTTTAAAAATTTCGTGGGTGGTTCCTCCTGCACTACGACACGCGCTCCATCATCATCATGATCGTTCGTCGTTCATGCATATCATAAACTGAGAAACGCCCACGCACCCCCCCCCTCTCTCTCTCTCAGACGCAACGAGTTCCTCCTCTTCAATCCTTCTCTGGTTCGTGTTTCCTTTCTCTCTTCCTGATTCCGATTATTCCCCTGATACCATTTCCTTTTCATTGGCATCTCCGGGGTCGTACATTGCAAGCGAGGACGGAGGATCCGGTGAGTTTTTGTTGGTTCTTTGTTGATGATTGCAGGCTTTGTTGTTTGTGTTTGTGTTTCTGTTTCTGTTTCCATCTACTGATTTTCGTGGGGGGCTTGTTTCTCCCCCTTTCAAATAAATTCAATGTGGCGTTCTTTGTTTTATAATTTTGAGAAAGTAATTCATTGGAAAATCAGGGAAAAAAAGGATAGTGCATTGGAACAAAACTTTTTGGTGGTGTTTATGTTTTCGATTTTTATTTCTCGGCGATCTATTGCTTGTTACCGAGACATTCTTAAGAATTTTTTGGTTAACGACCTATGGGAATATTGTGGTGCTCTCTCTTTCATGGATGTGTCTGCTGATTCGTTATCGTTGGGGTTTTTTTATTGTGAGAATCCTGGTCCTGTTAATGGCTCTTTTCAACTTTTAATTGAGCGAATCATCAAAATCAAAAGCCGAACGTAGTCTTGTCCAATGCTACATGGATTCTTATTTGTCAGTGTGTTCCATCTCGAGTCATATCGACATCTTCTCCTAAAGAGGATGACCATGTTTTGTATATTCCATTGGACCCTTTTGAGGCCTTTGTCCTCATCCTTAATCCCTCTGCTGGCCTATTCAAACTCCAAATGTTTAAACCACCTAATCGTGTCTCTCTCTTCAAATTTTCCTCTAATTACTTTCTTGCGGGTCGCGTCTTTCTTTGTGATTTTACA
Organism: Brasenia schreberi; assembly: GCA_036023115.1. Classification (NCBI taxonomy): domain Eukaryota; kingdom Viridiplantae; phylum Streptophyta; class Magnoliopsida; order Nymphaeales; family Cabombaceae; genus Brasenia; species Brasenia schreberi. The sequence goes on from JAYKKT010000066.1 coordinate 2,699,245, forward strand.
TACCCAACCGCATTTCTCTCCCACAGACATCTTCTGCACGTACCAATAGTTGTCAACACTCAAAATGCGTGGAGCATTTCTCGTGTTAATGTAGCCTTGTAATCTTTAAATGTCAACGGTAGCATTTTCTTCCCGCAGAAAACACCTTGATACCTATTCTTTTTGGCCAACTTGCATATTCTGCATGCATCATCTCCACCAGTTCTCTCTACTTCCTTCTGGATCAATAAAAAGAGAAGTTTTGAGGTTTTATTATTGACTTCCTTCTTTTTCTTATGCAATGTGTACCACCTTTTACCTTTCCTAGCATCTATTTTATTGAAGCTAACTTGTATCTCGTATATGCTGCCTTTATTATACTAAGCTGTCTTATTTCTAGGACCTCATGCTTCATTATTTCGTTACTTCCTTTCTCATCTCATCCACCAACGCACGGTCATTTGTAAATAACATTTATGAGGGTGCTTCAGTTTGTTAGTTCACGTCAAAATCTTGAGTGGTTGGTGATTTTTGTTCTGTCATGTGAAAATGAATGTGTTATAAATGTTATCCCGAGATGAAACTCTAACGTGCTAAACAAGGATCTGGAACTTTGTGCCATCAACGTCATTGGTACACACAAAGGATATTATGGAAATCAAATTTATTTAAATGAGCTTCAGGGTTGAGTCAATTTCCGTTGCCCTATCCTGAATGTCATCCCTCTCCTGAGCTTGATCTACAGTGATATTGTCAGAAAAAATGTCATAAAGTATTATACTAATTGTACCTTTCGGTGTTCTACTTGCTTCCTCCAGCATTATTCCCTGCAATTCCTCTTCTAATCTTTAAATTGTTTTACATTGCATAGCTGTTCATTCTTAGTTTTGACTCTCAACCCTTCAGATTAAGGCATTGTGAACCTTGGGAACGGGCTGTGGTTTCTTTTTCTCTTTTTGGCTTTTCAAGAAAATTTGTGACTGTGGACCCATGTTTTCCTTTTCTGATGGCAATTCTTATCAATCTGGAGTTGGTAAATTTCAGGACTGTTGGTCTTTGGAGAACATTATTATCCAACAGATACTGGGAAGAAAGACATGAACGGTCCTCAAGTTTTGGAGACCGAAATAAGTTCGAGTCATATATATGTGCAGCAAGATCCTTCCATCTTAGTGGGAAATGTTGCTAACCTTTCAAGTCAGGATAGCAGTGCTGACTTATTGCCTTCCGGAAACCCTGGTGGTGTAAACTTGGAATGCTTGCCCAGTCACTCTGGAAATAGTAATTTCTACCCAAATCATCATAGGCATCATACACTATCTATTCCTCCTGGGGCACCTTCTACTTTCTTTCTACAGAATGCAAGTAATAGACCTCACATTATCCATACAGCTGCTAACTCTATATGCTACCCATTGAACTCTGGTGATTTGGCATCTTCTAGCAGTACTGGGGTAGGTGGAGTTGGGATGCATCAGTATGCCAGTTCAAATGACTTTATAGATACTTCCAGAGGGTCATGCAAGAGGAAGAGTGATGAAACACCAGTTGTGAACAGCTATCCTGTTACTGCTCCAACAAGCTCAAGTTCCTTAGGTGCATGCACAAATTTGTATCAGCCACAACCAGAGGATCCATCCAGATCTGTAGGGGGAGTTTGTGATTCGCTGTCTTTAGTCCTATCAGAACATAGAGATAGCAATAACATCTCTGCCTCAGGGGGGTCCCAAAGAAGTGTGAGGAGCCGGTCTGGCAGCGTGACCATGGGCACTAACAGAACCATACCCTTTAATAATCAGTTTCTTCAGGGCAACCATATAGACCAATGCCCCCCAATGGCTGGCAGTGATGGAACGTTGACACGCTTCAGTAATCATAGCGATGGGAATAGTTCAAACTGGAGCTGCTTCCCTGTTTCTTTTGGCTCTCATAGAACACTTCCTTCCACTGGTAAGTTTGGTATTTGGACAAAATGAAAGTCATATTGTGCAATTTAGGTGTTTGAGATTTGGTTCTATCAGGCGTTTGTATTCCTTTATGTTGGAAAAACAAACAAAGAAGCTGCACTGGAATTTCATCAATAATTGTCTATTCAGTAATTTTGCACTTTGCAAATTGTTTTGAACTTGCGTTTTGTTCTTATGGCTTTAAGCAACAAAGTATTTTGGTTTGAGAAAAACTGAATTTTGGCTGCATGAAGATCTGGGTAGGTTTTCCATGCAAATACTGCTGATATTTAGTAAGCTTGACATACTTGCACTGTGGTTTCTTTGTGCTGGACTTAGCACAAACACAAGGTTTAAGATCATCAAGGAGGCTTTGGGGACATAGCAGGTTTGGTTTCGTTGAACCATAAACAACAACAACAACAACTAAGCCTTTTCCCATACTAGACGGGGTTGGCTACATGGATTCTTTGTTTCCACAGATCCCTATAGTGTGCCATGTTAGCAGTTAACTCCCAATAAGCTAGATTATTATTTATTGTTTCTTTCCAACACTTTTATGGTCGTCCTCTACCTCTTTTAATACTTTCCAAATTTAGTTTTTCTAACCTTCTTACAGGTTCTTCTTTTGATCTTCTTTCTATATGTCCAAACCATCTTAAACGATGTTCTCTCATTTTATCCTCTATTGGTGTCACTCCTAATTTGTTTCTAATAACCTCATTATGTATACGATCTTTTCTTGTATGACCACTCATCCATCTCAACATCTTCATTTCTGTCACAGACATCTTTTGTACATGTTAATGATTAACTGTCCAACACTCATAACCATAAAACATGGCAGGCTAATTGCTGCTCTATAATATTTATCTCTTAACTTTAATGGTATCTTCTTATCACAAAGAATAGCTGATGCTCCTCTCCATTTTAACCAACCAACATTAATTCTATCGTAACATCTCCATCAATTCTTCCATCACTCTGAAAAATTGACCCTAGGTATTTAAAACTTTCCTTTTGGGGGATGCAACGTGTGTCAATTTTAATTTCTATGTCCTCTAAAGTAACCAAACGGTCAAACTTACATTCCATATATTCTGTCTTTGTTATACTAAGTCGGAGGCCTTTGCTTTCTAATGTTTATCTCCATAGTTCCAATTTTCTACTGTCTTTGTTATACTAAGTCGGAGGCCTTTGCTTTCTAATGTTTATCTCCATAGTTCCAATTTTCTATTAACTTTTTCCTTAGACTCCTCCACTACCAAGGTACTTCATCTTGAATATGTTTTGTTAACTCATCAATCACCATTATAAATAAGTATGGACTTAAAGTTGATCCTTGGTGTAACCCAATATTAACTTTAAAGAAGTCTGTCATTCCTTCATGAATCCTCACACATGTTTTTGCACCATCGTACATGTCTCTTATAAGGTTAACATATATCAATGGGATACTTCTTTTTTCCAAAGTTCTCCGAAGAACCTCTCTCGGTACCCTATCATAAAGCTTTTTTTAGATCAATAAATATCATGTGAAGGTATTTTTTTTTGCTCTAAAATGTTTCATAAGACGTCTCAAAAGGTGAATCGCTTCAAAAGTAGATTTGCCTGGCATGAATCCAAATTGGTTCTGTGTTGTACTTGATACTTGTCTTAACCTACGTTCGATAATTCTTTCCCACAATTTCGTAGTATGGCTCATTAACTTGATACCTCGATAATTCACACAATTTTGAATGTCTCCCTTATTCTTATATATGGGTATAAGTATACTCACTCTCCATTACTTGAGCATCTTTTGGTTTCTCCATATTTCATTAAATAGTCTTGTAAGTGATTCCTATTTCTCGTAGTATTTTCTAAACTTCTATAGGAATATTGTATGTTCCTACCGATTTACCACCCTTCCTATGTTTAAGAGCCTCTTTGACTTTATTCTTTTGAATACATTGGTATAAATTGTGGTTTATATACTTTTCTGATTTGGCTAACTCTCATAAGCTAATACTAACATCTTTATTTTCATTAAAAAACTTATAAAAATAACTTTTTCCATCTATTTCTTATATCATCATTTGTCACTAGAATTTTTTCATTCTCGTCCTTGATACATCAAACATAATTAAGATCTTTAGTTTTCTTATCTCTAACCCTGGCTATCCTAAAAATATCTCTTTCACCCTCTTTTGAGTTGAGTTTTTTGTTATGTAAATCCTCCCAAATTTTAGCTTTTGCTTCACTTACGGCCTTTTTCGCTTCCTTCTTTGCTTTCTTATAAGCCTCTAAGTTTCACCATTTCTTAGCTTTTGCTTCACTCACGGCCTTTTGCTTAGTATTTCGTTGAACCATAATACTCATAATTTCATACTATGCCCATGTCTGATTTCTTTTTGACATAGATAGGCAGTTTTAGTAGCTTGGTATTATTGGCTTCAGCTTGTTCCCTGCTGTCAACAATGATCAGTCTGTCACTGGTAGTATTCTGGTTATTAGTGTTGGTGCGCCCAAATTAAGCTCATGCAATTTGTACAGGGCCCAGTGCTAATGGAGGTCCTACTGATGTTGGGAACGTTTTTACTCCAGCATACCCTCCTGTATTTGGTAGAATCCCTGCAGTCATCTGGCATGCGTCACCCCTGCACCATCTCCATCCTCAGGCAATGCAGCCGATTATATATGGCCATGTCCCAGCACCTCTCAACAGGGAAGCAGTGGCTAGTCGTTTCTATCAGAACATCCAGAATCGTCTGCATGATGGTATGCAGTTGGGCCCTGCTAGGTATTTCCAAGTAGTGCCAATGCAACAAGGTGGAGGCAGAAGTTCAAGATCTCAGAGAAGGTTTTCTTATGAGCAAGCACCAAGACGCACTCGTAACAACAATCATATGCACCTAGCGATGCTCTCATCACAAGTAATTGTCTTTCCCTATATGTGGGAGGTGGCCTTTGATTCTTCTCTTTTCGTGAATTTGCAAAAAGTCATACCTCATATGAAACTTTGCTTGGTGGCGTTATGTGCAGAATTTTGCAATGCTAGACTTTTCGGGATTTTATGATTCTGGAGCCTATGTGGATGAATACAGGAATATGAGGTTAGATATTGACAACATGTCATATGAGGTAATCATCCCTTTCTCCTTTACTCGTTTTCCTCCAATAATGACAAGACAAAGTAGCATTTTGATTCCAAACCCTTTGGTTGTGGGTATGTGCGCCTATGCATTTGTGCGTGTATGGGGGTCTGCATTTCCACGTGCAAGCTTGCGTGTTTGTGTAAATGTGCCCAATTATAAATGATTATAAAGATATTCTTCATTTGCACTGAAACAACTGATCTATTTTTTGTCTCAAAAATTGTTTAATGCATGCTTCTGAAGTCTTGAATTAATTTTCTTATTAATAGAATGCTGGAGTGTGTTGTCTTTGGTGCTAGAAAATGATTGACTTGTGTACTCACCACGTGAACTGTAAAACGCATGTTTCCCATCACAGAGTTTCATCTTCCAACTGCTGTTATATCAATTATCATGAGAAACAGTAGAAACTTTGAACAGTAGAAGTGCCAACTGACTAATAATGATAATGGAGGCGGCATTTGCGTAAAACCAGGTCATGAGCATATATTTGTAGCACCTGAGGGCTGAGATCATTTGGTTCACTCTGCCTCTTCTCTGAAAAGATAGAGACCGAACTCTTATATATTGTGAATGGTAGATAACTTGGAAATGAAAAATAAAACTGCACTTGTACTTTGTTCTTTAAGCATTTGAAATTCACGTCGCTTTGCTTTGTTGCTGCACTTTGTTGACGAGTATGATATTGGAACTGCAGGAACTGCTGGCTCTCGAAGAACGGATAGGGGATGTTAAGACTGGGTTGTCTGAGGAGTCGATCTCTAAATGTTTGAAGACCAAAAAACATATTTCTTCCACATGCTCCTCTACCTGCAACAACTGTGAAAACAACAAAATCGAGACTGAAACCTGCATTATATGTCAGGTATCTTCATAATACGTTCCTTAACACTTCAATTTTGATATTTCTTTGTTAATTACTCGGATGAAGCGCCATTGGGAGGTTTTTCTGAGGCTAGGATCCCTTGTCCAAAGGGGCCTATATTGAGGCTTCAGCTTATGCATGAAGGCGTGATGCCCATGGGTATTGAACCCCAGCCATCCATGTGATTCCAGCGATAGCAGTGGCTGTGGGGCAAATTGTTCGTTTTCAAGGTAATGAGATTTGGTGTTCGTTTTTCATTTTGTTGCCTACAATGCTATGGCAGGAGGAATACAAAGCGGAGGAAGAAATTGGTTCTTTAGATTGTGGGCATCAATTCCATGGCGAGTGCGTGAGGCAATGGCTGCTAATCAAGAACTTGTGTCCTATCTGCAAAACTCATCCACTAACAGCAGATGAGAAATAATAAGCATAGATAGTGATGATAACTGTTAGCAAAGTTACAATTTCTAACCCATTTGTTGATTGGAAAGATTGGTTCATTTATGATTCTGTATAAAGTCATGTTGCAACAGTCAATTCTCCCTCAAAATCAAGAGGGGAAAAGCATGGCATTCTCAAGCTTTTATAAAGAAAATTATATTATTTTTTCCGTTTTAAAAGATACCTATATACCACCTTGTGCAGAGTTGATAATCTACGAGCTTCATGGGCTTGTCTACAGTGCTTAGTTCATCAATGTGAAGGCAAGCAAAAGGCTTGGGCTTGTAGCTTTTGTAGTCCCAACACTTGCACTCCTTCCTCATAAACAGGGCTATAAATGCGCTAAACAAGACGAACAACACCTCTTCGTGGCTCGGTTCGTCTTCTACATGGGCAAGCAACGGCTAGCTAGCTGAACTTCCATTCTTTCGACATATCCGTGGGCAGTTCGACTTCCATGGCGAACCACACAGAAAAGAAAAAAGCATTTCCTTTATGTTGAAAGCCTGATACAATCAATTATCTTGGTAGTAAAGTCTAGGTAAAAAAATAGAAAATACCGTTTAAGAACTTTCACAAGCCAAACACCAAGCTAAACGTGCATGTTAATGATCGGTTCGAATGGGCGATTCTTCCACAATGTAATCTGAAGAATTGATGATGATATATTTGATCCATGCATAATATCATAAAAAAGGATACAAATTGGTGACTGTTACTTAATATTGCTAATGGGTTTGAAAAAGTATAAAAAAGGATGAAATTTATATATTTATACCTTGCTGAAGTAAGGAACCATGACGTACGTTTGGAGCAGATTCCATTTTGAGAGATTTGAAACAGTACTCTCGTTGAAAGGCTCTATAAATCCGTTGTTTCTCAAGGGATTTCTTTAGACAAAATTCTGTTTTTTTTATGGTAAATATTTTTTTAGAATATGGAGTATGAATCAAACCCATAATTGAAACCGAGATATTAATGCAAGTTTTTTTCTTTTGAATTAGATAGATTCATATATGAAAGAAGCTGAGATTTTCCACTTTGAACATAACTCGAAGTCAAGTGTAAAAAGTGTTCTTGATATTTTTTAGACGCGTGAATTTTTAAATGATACTCATGTCCCCAAAAACAAGGGAAATGCAGGAGTATACATCGTGAGAGAGGTCGCTGGATCCACTTTTCAAGTATATATATATATATATATATATATATATATATATATATATATATATATATATATATATATATATATATATATATATATATATATATATATATATATATATATATATATATATATAAAACTGTGTCCTGCAACCCTGTAAAATAAGTACATATGCATTCCACTTTGACATGGAACTTTTGCACTCTTCCGAAAGGGCTGAGTACTCTGACTGAAATTGATCCTTCCTTAAAAATTCAATTTGCAGCCCACGAACAGTTTGCATATGCTATTGATGATCTCTTGCAATAACATCAGAAAATGATCACGACATCTCGCAAGAGAAATCAGATGTGGGAATCAGATATTCGACGATTAAACAGCCGCTGGATTGGGTGATGAATGTCGAACTGATTGAACTTGAAGCCTGTAACATATTTACTCGGCAATAATATATGGTGCAGTCAAGAGAGGACGAATTCAAAACGCCAAAAACGACCAGCCTGCAACATGATGATACAAAGTCTGACCCTCGCAGCTGAGACAATGAGAACTTTGATTTCATGTAACATGACTACGTATCACCAAATTGATCCTTGTTGAATTTTCTATAAAATACAATGAAAATTCAACGGATAAGTTTGGAACAAGCACAACCGAGTCTTTAAAAAATCAAGAATTATGCAGTACTTTTTATGGAAATGGAGTTGGAGGCTTACTTCGTCTCAGGCTTCAAATGTATACGGCCTTACTTTTTATTCGATTACGAAGCCGATCAGCAGTTCACTTCTAAGGATGAGACACTATAACTGGGTATGTAGTGACGTTCTATAGACCCAATTTCATAATTAAACACCCCTTTTAAGGTCGATCACAGGGAAGTTGAGTCTGTAAACCGTTCTTCTCACAAAAACTAAATCCGAATACGACTAACGATTTATTATAATCATACAAACCATTGTGCAATGCAGCCACGAACCACCAACCCTGGTGAATATGGGTCGACGAGTAGGGTTAAGATATGGCAACTTCGGGTTCAAGTCCAAATGAGGCTAACCCATAATCTACCCGGTTTTTTTTCCAGCCAATTTTCAAGACACAGTCTTGGCCAAAGATGGTAGGATGCATTATATATCGAGGAGGGTGCACAACCCCCCCCCCCGCCCGTTCTTGTGGCGTGGGCCTCATGCACATCAATAAACAGTGGTGGATCTACACTGAGGCGAGGTGGAGCGGCCCGTCCCAGTCCCACCGGAAGTTTAAAAAACAAAAAATAAATTTACAGGGCGCTGTTGAATCCATGGCTACTATAGACCCCAACCACAGCTTCTTGGGTCGGGTTCGTATCTCATTTTCGGGTCGGGTCTGAAATTGTCACCACCTAGTGAGCAGGCTATTCACCCTACCCTAAAACACCATAGTATCCGAGTCGTCCAGCACAGTATCGGAATAGCCCGTGTCGAACGGTGCGTGAGTCCTTAACCGTCGACAGCTCTTCGGCGAAGCCATTAGTCTTCTCGTCGATCCCTAGGACTTTTCTTTTTCTCATTTTTGTTAAATAATTTTTGTGCTCAGAGAGAGAGAGAGATGTGGGTTGGATCGATGCTTCTTCGAAAGCGAGAACGCAAAAGCAGATCGTTGTCTTCCTATGTTCTTCCCAATTAAATCTTTGATTACGATTGTTTTATTTATATTTCATTAATCTCAGGAGAGAAGGAACTGAAAGGAGGAGATACGATTTTTACGGAACTTTTGCATGATTCTTAATTTTGGGGAATAAAATTGCGAGGAGAAAGACGACGAGAGATGGCGTACAGAGCCGACGACGACTACGATTATTTATTCAAGGTGGTTTTAATCGGCGATTCTGGAGTCGGGAAGACGAATTTGCTCTCGAGATTCTCTACGAACGAGTTCAGCCTTGAAACCAAATCGACGATCGGCGTTGAGTTTGCGACGAAGAGCATTCATGTCGACGATAAGATCGTGAAGGCGCAGATTTGGGATACCGCCGGCCAGGAACGGTAATTTTCTTACATGAAACTGTTGTTTTTTTTTTTTATTCAATTTTTTCTTTTCTTCCCGTTTTCGATGCCGGATGTTGGAAGGGATGATTGCTTCGCACGTAATTCGGATCATGACGGCATTTCTCAATCTAGTTGTTATTGATTCTTTATCGTATTGTTTTCAATTGATTTGTAGTAACTTATTGTTGAGATAGAACTAACTTTGTGCTTTTCCTTTCAATATCTAAGCGTCCCGTCACCTATCAATTTTGTGAGAAGAACTGGATAAATGTTTTATTTTGATGCATTTGCCATGATGAACACGTATTCATTCACATAAGAATGGATCCTTTTTGACACAGAAAGGAGAAAAAGAAAGGAATGGATCCTTTTTGACACAGAAAGGAGAAAAAGAAAGGTTCCTCGATCCATATTCTGGTGGATGCTTTTTGAGGGACGCATTCCTGATTCTCTCTAGTTTTGCAGTTTAGGCTGAGAAGTATTCTGGTCATTTTGGGAAGATGACCGCGGACATTAAGGGCACGAGTCGTCAACTTTGAATTCAATATCCTGGTCATTTGCATCAATGAAATCCCCAAATGAAAAAAGTAGCCACCCATTGCTACGTTTCACATGTTGAGGCTAAAACATGATAAGTTGCATCACTTTTGAAGCATATTTTTCTTCATAAATTTTGGTTCTGTTGATTTTTTCTTTATCATCAATCTAAGAAGTGCAATCTCTATGTATTATATGTGTGTGCGTGTGAATGCCTAAATTCAGAAACTAGCCATTGCGTCATATTTAACATCATTAAGTTGCTGTATTCTGCATATAAAGGTTTAGGCATGACAAACTTCACCACTTTTGAAGCATATTTTTATTCAAGAATTCGGATCTCTTTCATTTTCTACCATCTGGAGCGTAAGATATTATGGTACGATTAACTTGACAAAGCTTTCTAATATGCTACATAAACAATAAAAGACATTTTCATATAGCTTTTGATTGTTAGACATGACCAGTTGTATAAAATCATAATATTTTACAGAACTCCAAAGCAATAATCGGTCAAAGCATATATATCGAGTTGGATCCCTCTTCGAGGCGTTATACACTTGTGTTGTATCTTAAGCCGTGGCGGACTCAAGAACTCTTTTGGGGTGCGATGTACTTGTATTTCAGGTACACAAAGCAGGTGTATTTCCCTGGTGGATCGAGGAATTTTTGAGAAGCGGTGCGCCTCATCCTAAATGACTCCGCCACTGATCTTAGGCTTGCTTGGCTTTTCAAAGAACAAGAATCTGTTTAAATTCAACAAGAGTGACTAAAACCATTGAAAATTTCTAATATACTGATATTTTGAACGACTAGAAGGCTGAAATAATTTCTTGAGCATTCTCATTTAGCGTCTGCTATGTCATGCAGAAGCGAAAAAGCCATACCTACCGATATTCCACACTTGTACTTTTCCCTTTTGTGACTTGTACTATCTTAAATATCAGGAACTATAGGCTTCTCCGGACCCTAACATTCTAATCGTTCTTAATAGACAATTGCATGATAATTGATCTAGGGTGATGGAACGATGATTCTTGGAGAACGTATGATTCCTACGATTCTTTGTTTCTAGAGAACTAGATCATGTGTCATACAACCATAGTTTAGATAATTTTTTATTGTTTTCTTTTAATACTTTTATGTCTTTTTCTTCTTCCTTTAACATTTTCCGCGTCTAGTATTTCACACTTTTTTATTGAAACTTCTTTTAGTTATTTTTTTACATGTTCAAACCATTTTAAATATTTTTTCATTTTATCATCTAATTAGTGTTACTCCTAGTTTGTTTTAAATAACCTCATTATGTATATGATCTTGTTTTAACCGCACATTCATCTCAATATCTTCATTTTTGACACAAACATCTTTTATACATGTTAATGATTAATCGTCCAACACTCACAACCACAAACCATTATACAGACCCTCTGATTCCAATTATTTTTTTTAAATGATAACCTAGAACTAGGTTAATGCCGTGTTATAGGAACACTTCTTTTGACTTTTTATTTATTATTAGTTAATAGTAACTTATGAAAGCTAAGATTTCCTTTGTGAGATTCTACCAATTGTATCAAAGGATATAACTAAATTATCCTCATCCATGACTTTTAATTTCTCTATACGGCTCCTGCACCGTAGGTATCCTACACATGCACCCTATGTTGTCAACAAGTGCATGTCTATGCGGCCTTAGCACCGCCTAGGTGCATAAGGGGCCCCTATTTAAGCTCATGCCCTGCACACACACACACATATATATTAAAGTCCTTGTTTATGTTTTTGTTATCCTCCATTTACTTAAGATATTATAAATAATCTCGTATTTGAATTCATTACAATAATTTAAAAATTAGATTCTAAATAGTTGAGAAATCAACCTTACATGGTCAAATGAAGAATTCAAACTTTTGTAAGCCATTGTCAATTTTGATGGCAAAATCTAATGCATTTATTTTACAAAATATTTTTAAAGTTATATTAAGACACGCTATTGCTTCATTGAATGAAGATGTGGGGAAAGTTCTTTGTAATTATTTTATAGAAATAAATTTCTTTTATAGACATCCCTTTTCATGTTTGGATAAATGTGAACATTGTTGACTATTATGTTTCCAATGTTATACGAGCTTTAAGCGTACATAATGCAAAATGATATTTTTCATTGTAATTTGTTTGTTTTGAATTTTTCGAACACTTCATAATAAATTGAGCAATGTTTTTAAAAGTTATGATATTTTTGTTACATCATTTTATGTTATTAGTTTATTCATGAATGCAACCTAAGCGCCGTTTTTCTTTTTATTTGTTAACTTTTATGAGATACTATTAATTATATAAAACAGATATAATCTGTACTTCTATATTTCGTGTTCCAGCACTCATGATATTGGAAACTGCCATACCTTGCATCCACACCCACACCCACACCCACACCCACACCTGCACGTATCAAAATGGAGATCTAGCAAATATTTAAATGCTGTCACAACGTAGAGAAGTTGTCTAACTTTTCACTAAGGTTGGTTCTCGTGTAAATCAACTATTATGACATGTATAAGTTTTAATGATTCACTGTTGCCTAGTGTTATTGTATTTTGACTTTCTTTCCTCGCATTGGCTTTCAAAGATATCGTGCTATCACTAGCGCATACTATCGAGGAGCTGTTGGTGCACTGATTGTTTACGATGTATCCCGCCATATCACTTTTGAGAATGTGGAGAGATGGTTGAAGGAACTCAGAGATCACACAGAGCCCAGCATCGTGATCATGCTTGTCGGAAACAAGGCCGATCTTCGTCACCTGCGGGCGGTGTCGACGGAAGATGCGAAAGCATTTGCAGAGCGAGAGAATACCTTCTTCATGGAGACATCAGCTCTAGAATCCTTGAATGTGGATAATGCTTTCACTGAAGTTCTCACACAGGTGTACCGTGTTGTTAGCAGAAAAGCTCTTGATATTGGGGAGGACCCTACTGCGTTGCCCAGGGGACAGACCATCAACGTGGGCAGTAAAGATGATGTATCTGCCGTCAAGAAAGTTGGGTGTTGCTCGGCTTAGGCCCTGCCAAGTTATACTCTCTCTCTCTCTCGATAGTTTTTCTTGTTTGATGTGCTGATTGAATTGTTGATCTATGTAATGGCATTGTCCATTTTTTTAAGGTATATTGTTGCCCATCTTTTTTGGGTGTGTTTAACTCATTTATACTCTTGTTCCTTGAATTTGGCTTTTAGAACGTTGAACAAATGATTTAATAACACTGTTTTGCATTCATTGCAGACTAGGGTGCATGGATTCATTTCCTTGTATGTTGTAGCTGCTTTTGTCTCTTGAAATTTTTAGAAAGCCTATAAATGGTCAATGGTGACTGTGTAGGTGACCTAGTTAGTGTGAGAAAAGGCTAGTTGGATTCGCGAATTTCACAAATGAAAAAGGTGGTGGTGGTGAATGTTCTTAGTACTCAGTAATGATGATATTTGTTTTTCTTTTCTTTATTTTATAAGGGTATTTGTCTTAATTTAGTATTTTTGTTGGGATGCCGAGTTAGGGCCGTCAGGCAACTTTTACTAGATATATAAACTCCACGATATAAACTCAAATCAGAACCTTAGGGGGATGTTTGATTGCGAGATTGGGACTGGAAAACTGAAACTGTAGTTTAAGTTTCAGATGGGCTTCCGAATCGGGTAAAAAGTAGTCACATATCTAGGTTGGATCTCATCTTATTGATTCCGTGCAATCTATGATCCATTGAAGTGCACATGAAATTTTCGAGTCACTCAAAGATTCATTGCTTAAAGTTGTGGAGACCAACGATCCATATTGAGTTGCTAATGTAAGGGCCAATAGTGAAGACACCGATCTAAGGGCTCCAATTGTTATTTCTCAGTGATTAAGTTTTGGAAATTCCATCTCTTCATATAATAGATGATGATGTCATGTATGAAAGCATCGTCAAATTCCATCTCTTCATATAAGGATTTGTTGAAGAAAAGCTGGACAAAGAGCTGGTTTTCTAGAAGCGTATCAACCGACCATTTGATGTGACCTGGATGTTCGATGAACTTGAAGATCCAGATCCACGTTTGAAAATCCAAGATCCAAAATTCCGACAAGTTCTGATTCAGCAAGGAGTTTCACATTTGAAGTTTAACCACATTGATTTAGAACTACAACAGGACTCTAACTGTAAGGACCCACATTTGAATTTCCAGAGATATCAATAACCAGAATCTTATATGCAAGGATTCCAATTTTGATTGGAATTACAGAACAGTTGTAAGACTTGTCTGTAAATAGGCAAGCATCGGACTATTGATCGATGGCTTTGAACAATGTTGAGCTTTCCTTCCCTTAATGGCGTTTGATAGTTCAAATCTCTCTCTCTCTCTCTCTCTCCCTCTATATATATATATATATATATATATATATATATATATATATATATATATATTTCCGGAAAGCTTTCCACTGGTACCAAAATGAGAACCATATTCAATTCTTGCAGTCTGGAGTACCTCAAAATTCATGTCCTACTCCTTGTTGGATTGAAGAAAACTCGCAACTCGGGCTCGCTAGGATGCATTATTTGGTATTAGGGTGGTTTCATGTATCAATATCGTACATCATGAGTAGAAAACAAACAAACGGTGGTTGAGTAAAATATGCCAAAATCACGCTCAAGCCTTCAATCCAATAATTTAAGCAGTGAATTGGATTCTAAATTTGAAATTATGAAAAATTGGTGAAAAACATGATGGATAAAAAGATTAACGATATGATGAGTTAATTACTGAGCAATTTGAATGCCAAATTTAGTTGGATCATGAGGAACTCCAAAGAAATGTCCTCCTCATAATATTCTTTTGTAATGAATTCATTTGAATAAGATGTAAGGACGTCACCTTGGTGTTCAAGCAGTGGACAGACACAAGATTTGTTTTTATCTGCTCCGATAAGATTTGGATTCCGACCGGATATAGATATACCCACCCCATTACCATATCTAAATCCATTTGAAAAGAAGACTCTAATGATGGAGTTGGATTTGACACGGGACCTCCTTTAGTCTGTGACCTATACCCATACAAGAAACATGATAGAAGTAAGGCAGACAAGATAAGAACTGGATTCGGAACGTATCCACATTAGAGGCAGCCCAAATGGGCCATGTGGAACCTACATTAACGGAGGAAGGAAGAAGAAAAATCAATTCCAATAAAAGGAGCGGAGCCCTTAATCCGCAGATTTGCATGATGTCCATTAGAAAATCCCAAGTGTTCTACACGGGGTAAGAACCCTAAGGATAATGGCCAAAGACCAAACAATCACTTGCGTCTCTAGAGAACTCATCCATCTTCCACCGAGTAACTTTAGTCCAATTATAATTCTCTCTCTCTCTCTCTCTCTATATATATATATATATATATATATATATATATATATATATATATATATTCATGAACATATATAAGTGCTAGCAAATTCAAATAAATCTTAATCATTATCTTAAGTATTGAATGATTGACATTTGAATTGAAAAAGTAAAATTATTTACATGTAATTTTATCCATGCATATCTTTTATTTTAATTCAAATTTCAATAATTTTTCAACTTAAAATAAATGATTGAGATTTGTTTGGATGTATTAACTCCTACTATGTAATTTTATTGATATATACTAGTATATTTTATCTTTATTGATAGAGGTTGATATTTAAAATTTAAAAAGTAAAAGTACTCATGTAAATAAAGTGTACATATAAAAAGTACACATATACTTTTTACTTTATATATTCAAATGTCAATCATCTATCGTAAAAATAAATGGATAGTTAAGTTTTGTTTGAATTTGCTAGCACCTAAAAATATTGGCATATACCAATGTCTATATATATATATATATATATATATATATATATATATATATATATATATATATATATATATATATATATATATGAGAGATTTGTAAGTAATAGCAAATCTAAACAAATTTCAATCATTCATCTTTAGTGATAAATTGTTGACTTTTAACATTTAAAAGTACATAAATTGGGACATATACCAATTTTACTTTATAAATTGTTGACATTTTTAAATTAAAGATGAATGGTTGACATTTTTAAATTTAAATCTCAACCGTCCATCACCAAAGATGAATGATTGAGATTTATTTGGATTTGCTAGCACCTAATGGTTATAGCATATACCAATTTCTCATATATATAAAGATAAACTTGCTTTCTCAATGAAAAGTAAGGTTTAGTCTTAAAAAATCAAATATTTTGTTTTGAATGATCACAATACACTTGGTCGATTGGAATCATAGAAACAATATTAACGCCAGGCCTGATATGGAACCTAGGCACCCAGAGGCTACGAAGGGGATATCAACATGTGATAATGTGGGCGATGGAGTTAAAAAAGGAAGAGATCATTTAGCCAGCTTAGAACTTACAAACTCTGCTGATGATAATTAAGACGACCCAGTTTCAATTTTTGATGAAGAACAAAGGCCAGATGACGGAATGGGGAGATTATATCCAACCACTATCCTTGCAGATAGGAGTGTTCAAGGAACTGTTGGAACCGAACCAAATCATTAGGACCAAATCAAATCAATGGTTTGGTTCGATTCTAGATGTTGAACGATTTGGTTTGGTTTTATTAAAACTAAAATTGGTGGTTCAATTCACCATTCTAGTATGAAAAACCGAGGTACGAGAACTAAACCAAACCAAGTGTAGGGTGGGTAAGTTTAATCCTGTATTGAGCAAGAAACAATGACATAATGAAGGATGCATTGAGTACTATAAAGCCATTGAAAGGACACCAAACAAAATATCCTTTCTCGGTCTTTTGGCTAAAATCTATACATATACGTAGTTATTGACCATGTTAAATTAATTTTTTGGTGAGGAAGAATGCATCTTCCAGTAAGTTGTGAGTTAACCCCTAGACCGTTTCGACCGTTGCCTGTAAATATATTATAACCGAATCAAACTAAAATCATCAATTCGATTTGGTTAGGTTTTGTTCATGCTAAGGTTTGATTCGATTCTCAAAATACCAAAAACTACGAGTAAGAGTTTGGTTTGAGGTTGAAATTAGTCCCGAACCAAATAGAACCATGAACGCCCCCTAATCGGTCACACGTATCAGACTCCTAGAAGAGATGAGAGGGAGCGGCTCTTATTGGCCGGGTCTTGCTAAAAAAAATTAAGATTAATACCGGCGTTTATATTGAACCGCCGTCTCTTTCTTCATAATAGGGCTGTTGATTGTGAATTATGGCGGTGTCAACTGTTGCAATCGCCTGCTTGGCAAATTACAGAAGTTTTTGCCTACGATTCTGCCTGAAAGAATCTAAAATACCTAGGTCGTGAACCCCTGATAGGAAAAAGACGCTCGCTTAAAGATTTCGTGGAATGTTTTAGCGCAGAAGGAACAAACCGGGCGAAGGAGCGAGAGCACAAGGAACAAACCGGGCCAAGGAGTGAGAACCTAGTTCTCTCTCTCTCTCTCTCTCTCTCTCTCTCTCTCTCTCTCCTGTCTGTGTAATCTCTCCCTAAGACATAAGAAAAGAGACACCCGGTGGCGTCTGGATTAGGTGTCTGCTATTTTCAAGATTAGGTGTTAGAGTTGGGTTTTGCAAGCTGCATGTGCAATTACAACACCAATTTGCTAGAGGCCACGAGGAAGGTAGTCTCAACCACAGCGCGGTTCTACCATTCAATACTTGATTTTTCTGGGGTTCTCTCATCTGAGTTTTGTAGATTAATCTGTACTGCTCTCCTGAATTGGAGGAATATAGCCATCTTGCGAGTATGATCCAATGATCCCGATGGTGCTTCCGGTGAAGAAAAAAGCAATGTTTATTGAAGGTTTTGTGAGAAATGCTTTGCTGGTGTCGGGAAAATGGGAAGAGAAGGAGTGAAAGGCTCGATTCCATGGAGAAACGGATGTGCCCTATTGAAAATTTCTTCTTCTCGTCCAACTCCGCCTATTCTGTGGGTTCTTTCTCATACTCACCACCGTTTGGGTTTCTCTTTTCTTGGTTGCCATAGAATGCTAATTTGCTTTTTAATGGCTAATGGTGTCTCCGTTAGAAATGTGTGGAAGAAGCTTCATTCTTCTAGCTTCCTTGGGGAGCCTCTTAAGTCTACCAAACCACCACAGCTGGTTGTTTTCTCTGTGCAGGGAGAACTCTCCATGATTAAGATTGCAGAATATAGAATACAAAGTATCTTCTTCTTGTTTCAAAGCAAGAGAATAGAATACTTCTCCTTTTTGTCGATCTTTCTGTAGCTCTTAGTGTCTTCCTCTATAAAATGTGTTTATATATCCTCATGTCTCTAGATGATTCCTTCACTGTATCAACTTGATACATGGCGGATTCAGAAAATTGTTTCGAGTGAAACAAGCTTTAAAAACTTTTAATTTTTTTAAAGAATTTAATATTTAATTTAAAAAATTATCATTTCGGTCACCTCACCCGCCACATTGTGGATCGGACTCTGACTCAATAGATGTGTCTTGATACTTGAACTTACACTTAATGCATGTAAGTGTTATATCTCTTGGAATCTATATTTAAGAGGTTTCTCATGACCACCAAATCTCATCCACTCATCTTAGTAGCTTTAAGATGATGTACGTTTTATCTATGAGATCATTGAAAAGCTCTTGGGATTTAGATGATGTGCAAATAGATGGTTCGACAAACAACCGCACGAAAACGGTTCACTAAAGAATTTGACCAAAGATGCTTACTCCATGACCAAGATTAGGAAGAGGACTTTCTTTATAATAAAAGAAGAACTGCATACAATCTCAACGGTCTTGTTGCCTTTAAAAGTGACGACGTAATTCAGATAGCACTTAAAACCTGTTGGAATGCAATGTGATATTTTTGTTGGGTGTCAATAGGTTTCAGCCTCTAAGAAGAAGGAAATTTTGCAGTTCGGTTCGATTGTCATATGCGAACTTCTTGCAAATGAAGATCACCTTTTCCCTTATCGGGCTTCTCAGTAGCAGAATCCAAATATATATCTACCTACGCAATCCGGACCATCGATTGTCCTACCCCGCAGCCATTGTTGAAGCCAGAGGGTGTTGGGGAGTGCTCATTCCATATACATATGTGCATGCAAGACATGGTTAGCTGATTATATAGTTCCAATCCATGCCACATGAAATTGAGCATTTAGCATAATCTTTGTTTCTTAAGTCTAACTATATGGATGTATCTTGACGATATTTTTCGACCATCCATTCTTGGATCTTTCAATTCTGATGTATCAAAGACTTTGCGAGTTGAAAATAATTTGTCGTCACACTTGTGTTTTATATTTGTAATCTATGCTTGTATCCTCACTCCAAACATGAACAGTTTTGCATTGAAAATTAGGTGATCCACTGCATGTTTTGACTAAACAAACATAATGGCAGGCCTTAGTAAGGGGGTCGGTGCACGAGAGAACGAGAGAGAGAGAGAGAGAGAGAGAGAGAGAGAGAGAGAGAGAGAGAGAGAGAGAGAGTATCAACCAAATATGTTGCTCTTGACTACATAAATCCATTTGTTCTATGCGAGGCCGGGAAGATGATGGCTTGAAAAGTGAAGAACGTGTAGACTTTGGGCGCATGTAGATAGTTTGTGTATTACTCTGCATGCATGTCAGAGTCACCAGGAAAAAGTAAATCAAAAGCTGTGTTCACGTAAGTGTTTTTACAAGCTTTCCATGATTACCATGCAATCCAACTCTTCTAGTTTGGCAGAGTCATGTAAGTTTATTTTAATTGGAAAGGCTGGAGAAGTATGGTGGCACTTTTCTGTTTGTTTTACTCTCTCTTTCTCTCTCATGTTGGGCCTTTACATAAATTGGTGAGCAGTAGGCTACAATTTTCAGCTTGGGAAATTTAAAAGAATTCTCGGAGAGAGAGAGAGAGAGCATTAATGTGGAGGAAGCACGAGGAGTATTTTTTTCATGAGGTCAAGATGAATACTGATAACTATTCTCAATTAAAGGTTGTTTTACTTGTTCTGCACCTCACTTTTGAGGTAGATCGACCATGGTAATATGCCCTCATCTAAAATGGCGTGTTCATGTCCTTGGCACGAGTAGTGTCCTGGGTAAGCTTATATTGAACAAATACATCTGCCGGATCATATTTTATATATATTTATACTTATATTTATATATAACGATAGGATCCTCTCAACACTCATATTGTTTACTTATACCCAATCATTGCTAGCAGAACAACATTATCCTTTATTCTTTTAATTTTTTTTTTAATTAGACTAATACCACTGAAAAACAATGGGTGAATACGAGTAAGCATGTCTATTTATCAAATTTTCATATATATATATATATATATATATATATATATATATATATATATATATATATATATATATATATATTGCGTTCATCTTATAAGAGTATTTGTGATGACAACGGATAAACTTAGTTTGGCTCATTTCGCTGGTTTATTAGCCCTACTGGGCACTTAAGAATTGAGCTTGATATTTATGAATTCTCATCCTCAAATCAAATAATTCAGGAACACCCACGTACCAAAATGGAGATGAGAACAGCAAACAACCGAACTTCTAATTGGAGTTCATTAAGTGGATGGAGAAGTGAGCCCATTCAGTTTAAGGCCCAGCAGGGAAGAGCAAACACACAGATTATGGAAAGAAATTATTCACTCGTCTTGAAAGGCATTCATGCCCTTATGCATTCATGAGGTTGTGGACGATGGTAATCGTTGGGGATGTTGATCGGATATTCTTGAGAAGAAAGCGAACTAGGGCTGGCAGCTGCTTGTCGGGATCTCACCGGCAGGACATCTCGATAGACCCCACCGTAGATCTCCTTTTTAATTCACAGCTTTGGAAATTGGTTCTCTCTCTCTCTCACACACACTCACACACAGGCGCTTGCATGCAGTTACAATTTTCTAATGCAGACAATGAGAGCCGCAATGGCTTACAGTGACCAGCAAGAAGCAATGTGCTCGCAACCCCCATGCCCTCTCTTCACCAGTTCTTTATATACCTTTCTGTTCGAGCTTGTTTAAAATTCTCTTGGATCGGAGGGGCTAAATTTCTGGCTTCAGGTTTCTTTATTCCTTCATCACCTTAATGTATGTAAGATGATATCTCACACACACAGAACGAAGTTAGCATCGATACACATCGGAAGAAATGAAGAAAAGTGACGGCTTAATTAAGTACAAGATGGTACATTCTTTTCCCAAGAAAGCTTAAGTATTTCATAATTTGTGTGCTTGCGTTGACCAACACATCGATGCGTGCATACATTCAGAGAACCTAAAACCTAGTCAATCAGTGCCGGTTTTAACTCGAGATCCAGCTACTAAATACCCCATTGCCCTTCATGCTCGTTCAAGTGGAGCATACTGATGTCTCTAGTTTCTCAAAGTGAAAACTAGAGAGAGAGACAGTGATCCTGTTCAATCCCATCTATACTTAAATCTTTTCGAGCATCTATGCCCATTTGATTCATTCACGCTATCAATTATAAATATTTGAAAAAAATAACCTTTTAATTTTGTACTTTTCATACTCGCATTTAATGCACAACGGTATAATAATTTTTTATTTAAATCTCCAGCATCAAACGGTAAAAATAATAAGCATGAATTCAATTGAGCATATACCACTCTCTAAGTATGTATTTTCCTCATCATTGTTCGCTTGTTTGTTCTCATCCTTGTGTTCCAAAATAATATCCCGGTCTTGCCTAAAGGATTAGGGACGAGCTACATCGATGGTAATGGGTTGACATAATCCATTCATAACCAAGTTAATTATATACGTTTTCACGAACTTAAGAGAAATAGTTCGTGAATGCTAGTAGATGTTTACGTAGAATTGAGCTGGACACATAGTGTTTCATGCGATGATACACGAACAGGCCAAGCTTGGCTCACCTCGATCTCTTTAAGGCACACGAAATAGAATATAAACATTACTTCATCGAAGCAAATCCATCTTTTAGGATTCTCATGTTGATTTTACATATAGATACAAGAAACTACAGCAACGAAGTTGTGGCTTTCAGATGAAATCAAGCATTCATATTTTTACAACTCAACAATGACCTTGGACCAAGCAGTTTTGTGGCACTTAAGGGGAAGCTTAATTGCCTGGTGTAAATCTGTTTGCTTTTGCTTTATAACAAAAATAGATTATGTATTAATCTGAACTTAATATGTTATTACAGTGAAGTTGGACTGAAGTCTTGAAAGGCACAACCCATTTCTTGACTGAAATGGGTCTCTTCGATTGGACAAAATAGTCCAATTTTGCAATTAATACTGCTCCAATCGCTTAGCTCATTTCTCTTCTTTCTTGACTTTCAAAAGCCTCGTATTTATTTCTGCAACAACTCCATCCATTAGAATAATCCCTGCAGTTATAGCTTTCTTTCCATCATTCATTAATAACCCACACTTCAATCTAAAATACACAGAGGGAGAGGGAGAGATTTCTTCTTGAAAAGAAAATTCAGATGCTGTTCTATTTAAGCACAATCATGTGGGATTCTCATCAGAAACCCTTTTGACAGCGTAATATCAAAGAAGTATGGGAAAGGCTGACGGTGAACGTCTGTGCTCATGTCTTCACCTTTTGTTTTGTTTCTAGTTTTGTTCATACTTTACGGTGGATTTCTCCTGTCACATATAAATTAATGGGTAGTCTTTGAAAGATGTGAAATTAGGATGTTTTTATTCATTTACTTGAGTAAAACCTATTCTCCCTGTTCACAGGTAGGTGAGAGCTGTAAGAGGAGAGTTTGTGGTGCTTGTTTGGAGAGGCAGTAGAGAGAGAAAAATACAGATTGATATCAAAGCGGACTGACGCATTCTTGCAGATCTTCAGCTCGATTTAGGTTTTCATCATCATCAGAATGGCTTCTTCTAACAGGCACTGGCCTAGCATGTTCAAATCCAAGCCCTGCAATGGGCATCGTCATCATAATCATCAAATGTGGCCGCATGATATAATCTCTTCATGCCAGAAGCAACCCTATACATCTGGTATTGTCATTATTCCACGTCTGTCTTTCCTGCTATATGGCACGCCTTTCTCGCCTTTCGTCAGACATATCATGGGATGCAGTCACTCATAACCCTCTGGTCCCTTGATTGATTTAGTGAGAGAGAGAGAGATAGAGAAAAGAAGGAGATGGGGTTTCGGGCTTTGCTAAATAGAAACTAAAGTTGCTAACCGAATATTATCTTGCCGTTCCAAAACATTAAGAAAAGACTTTAGTAGGTATTAAGAGCAACGTCAATGCAAAAGGAGGGAATCATGTAAACAACTTGTGCCATTCTATTACATGATCCATTTCATCTCTCTTTGTGTGTGCATGTGTGCTTGTTTGTGGGTGTGTTTTGAGAGGGGTGTCTGATTTGGAAGATGGTGATGAAATGTTATCTCTGACGAGGTGAGTAAACTGTTTCATTCTTTCTAGTATGCGTAATTTCCCGAAGCTATCTTACGCTGTCAAATCAACCTAGGAACAGGAATGCCTAATAGTACGGAAAATTTGATCTGGTGTTTCATGTACTTGATCATTATCGTTTTTTTGGCCTACCCTGTGAACACTCACATCACAAATTCAAACTCTCATACATTGTTGTGTTTAAATATTTCCTGAGTGTGTTTGAAGAGAGAAGCCCGGAGCCAAAGCCACGATGGAACCCCAAGCCGGAGCAGATAAGGATTTTAGAGGCCATTTTCAACTCTGGGATGGTGAACCCACCAAGAGATGAAATAAGAAAAATCAGAGCACAGCTGCAAGAATATGGTCAAGTCGGCGACGCCAATGTCTTTTATTGGTTCCAGAACCGCAAGTCGAGAAGCAAACACAAGCAACGCCTTCTTGCTGCAAAATCTCTTGCACCAACAATTACAAATTCTACTTCTATTATTGAAACTATAAGACCACAAACCACTGTCACCATAGCCTCCAACACAAACTCAACTTCTTCATCTGAGAAAAATTCAGCTGGACAGTTTGCTAGTCTGATGGATCAGTCAGTAAATTCTCCAACAAACTCGACTGCAGCTTCTATTAATCAAATTGGATGTTATCAGCAAACACTCTACCCGTTTCCTGTTCAGGATTCACGTCATGTTGCTCTCCCTAACGCTCCACTTTCTTTTACAACATCTGCTGTCTGTGAACTGTCAAGCACAGTGCAATTCCAACTGCAGCTGAAGCAAGTGGAGAAGCTGAATGTGATCGAGGGAAGTCATTACCAGAATTGCACCAACAATCCAATGCTGCAAGGTGTGCGTTTGTGTTTTTGTTTGCTTATATGTATGTGTGAGTGAATGAAAGAGAGAGCATGGTTGATTCTAATGGTAATCATGTTGGATTTTGCATGCCTTGATATTTGTTGTTCTTGCAGATTTCGGTGAATACGTGACCGGATGCACGAGATTGACGGTATTCATAAACGAATTGGCCTTCGAGGTGGCTCCTGGTCCTTTGAATGTGAAAGAAGCATTTGGTGATAATGCGGTGCTTGTCCATTCCTCCGGGCAGCCGGTGATGACAGATGAATTTGGTGTAACTTTGCAACCACTGCAAAATGGTGGTTTCTACTATCTGGTGTGTGTTTGTGTCATGTATTCCTCATTGTCTGTGTGTGTCGGGGGGGGGGGAGAGACTTGAGATCTCTTTGCATACACATGGATAATTCATAAACTGAATTTTTTGCGGGAAGCAGTGTGTGATTCCTTTTCCTTTGTCATTGCAGGTGTAGAAACATTGGTCACATTGGTCATTGATTAAGTGAGAAAGTGGTGGAGATCTACTAGTGATAGTTCTTAATTAATGTTATATTGCTTTTATGTTCTCCATTTCAGTCCGTGCTATTTAATGTGAGATGAAACTTAATTCTTTCGGTTGTTTGGGAATGTTTGAAGGATTTTGGACTATGTAACCATTTTCATCTAGTAGATCTCTCAACCTTGATCTTATACTTCAAGGAAACAATCTATGAGTTCACATTCGATTGGCGAAATAACTCTATGCTCTAGTTTATCACCAAGCTTACTCTCTTGCTAAAGTTTATCGGAGTTCGTTCCTTTGAAAAAGGTTAAAATTATCATATAGAGATGGTAGTATTTGACAGAATTTTCGATCAATCCATAAAACCAAATGAAATATTCTTCGAATAGCATTAAAAAAGACATAACTTTTCATGGGAAACTTTCTTCGACAACTTGTCAAGGTAGAAAGTGTGGTATATCCGTTTGCATGCGTGCGTTATTTTTGTGTGTTCTGCACCAATTGATGTTAGGTGCATTTTTATGCAAAAACATTGTTCACGAATGTATTTCACTTTGTTATTTGATCTCCGGTTGGAATATGCATGCATGTGTTATTTTTGTCCAAAATAATACATACATGCTCTCTCTCTCCCTCCACACACACATACCTATATATAGGTATTCTCCTTCTCCATATTGTGTTGCTGTAAGAACGGTGGTTAAATGTATATGTTTGACTCTATTACAAGGCAAGAAAGCTTTGCGGCTTACAAGAAGCATGCTCCAAAGTGAATGCTGTCTTTGATCTTTTAAAAGCTTTTGAACTCATTTTGGTGCATCATTTAATCTTGTAAAGGAGTCTCACTCTGACTGCTTTCAGCAGTGGTCTAATTTGAGCATGTTGACATCAACCCTCAAACTTAAATGGACAGGAATAAATAATTAGTTTGCCACTTGAAAGTATCGTAATATACTCGCTGCTGCTGTTCATTGACTTACTGCGAGCTTATGCATGAACCGATTGACAACAAAAGCAACGTCGGAACGAATCAAAGTGGCGTAACATAATGCACCAAATATGCTTTGATAGTGATTAACTTCAGGAAATGAGTTTTCTGAGTAATTGGTTAACACGAGAGTGCTGGACATAGGAGTGAGGGGCACCTATCGTATTAAATTTTTATTTTTTTATTTTTTGATGAAAGCAAGGATTGATATATATATATATATATATAAGTATGCTCTACACCCAAAGAATATGAGGCAAAGGTCCGAAACGTTTTGGTTGAGAATTGATGTAATGTTGGCCATGCACAATCCCGGACTTATTCTCCCTAAGTTTTTGAAAAAATTATTCCCAAGCTATTATTATTTTTTCCTTGATTTTAAGTTCTTGGTCCGAATGTTGAATTAGAATTCGTTAGAGATCCCATAACGATAGGGTGATTTTAGATTATTGGCTTAGTTAAACATGATGCAACTAGTCGGATGTCCTGCCATGACTACTTAATCATGGCTTCATGCGCTTGTTGTAGGTCTTACATCGTGTCTGAAATCTATTTAACGATGACTAAGCCTTTTTCCATATGGGATTTTTTATTTCCATAGAGCTCGATCATGTACATTGTTAACAGTTAACTCAACATAACATAAGTTAGATCATTCTTTATTATTTTCTTTCAACACTTTTGTGATCTTCTTTCTTATAGTTTCACAATCCAGTTTCTCGTATCTTTTTAGCGGAGCTTTCTTTGGTCATCTTTGTACGTATTCAAATCATCTTCAACGATTTTTCTCATTTTATCGTCTATGATGCCACTCTCAATTTGTTTCTAATAATAATGATCACCTCATTATTAGAAACAGGATGACAACAATTTTCTAATTAACAAAGGTCAAATCAATATTTGGATTCATGTGTGATGATCGAAGAAGAATATATTATTAAAAGAAAGCACACAGATTCGACAATTCTTATAAATTAAAAACACTCATGATCATTGTACCCCTTCTTATGCCGTCCATGCCCCTCTTTCAACATATGTTGATGATAGTTGGCTTCCTAATTGATCCAACTACATTCTCCTGTTTATATATGGCAAAGTAAAATAGTATCCTAAAAATGAAACTGAATCTACTATAAGTTTCATCTCATTATGGCAGACCTACTAGATTTTGGCTTCACATGCTTTCACCACTATATAGACTTCAGTAAAGGTAGATGAGCTTAGTTCCAAAGATTAAATAACACCTATATCTCATACGGGTTTATCTAGGCTTGGATGGACCCATTTTTCTTTGATTCACACTAAATAACTTAGCTCATGAGCTTGTTTGTGTTAATGACAGGTAAATTGGTAGATCATTTTTATGTGACCTGCCAAGCTCCGACCTAGATCGACCAGCTCGACAACCCGATCCAACTCACTATTTCCTGTAGCAAAATCACATCTATATGGACCATACTTGATCATAAGTACTCAATTGAAACTCAAAGATCTGATCTTCATAATGTTAAGTCTACCAATAGATCCAGGTAAATATCTATATCCAACCAAGCTGAGAAGTTTTATAAAGCTCCATATTTAATAGTAAAAGCATAGAACTCAAACTTGTCTATCGCAAACAAACAACAACAATAACTAAGCCTTTTCCTATACTACATGGATTCTTTATTTTCACATGGGTCAGCCAAGCTAACAATTAACAAAACATGAGCTAGATCATTTTTTATTGTTTCTTTCTAATATTTTCGTGGCCTTCTGCTTTAACATTTTTCCAATCTGGTTTTTTGTAGCTTCTTACTCAAACTTCCTTTGGTTATCTTTCTACGTATCCAAATCATCTTAAATAAATTTTCTTCATTTTATCCTCTATTAGTGTTACTCTCAATTTGTTTCTAATAACCTCATTATGTATACGGTCTTTTCTTGTGTGAACACTCGTCTATTTCAAGATCTTCATTTCTGTCATACACATATTTTGTACCTCTTGATGATTAATTATCCCACACTCACAACCATAATACATAAGAGGTCTAATTGATACTTTATAATATTTACCTTAGTTGTTGCTCGATAATGGTGTCTTTTTGTCATATATAATACTTGATACCCTTCTCAATTTTAACCAATCGCTTGTCCATCACAAACGATTGGCTAAATATACTAGTGTTTCATTTCAAGGTTGTTATAGGATTACCACTGGAATGATAGATAATCTAAACACTCCATATGCTTGAAAGTCATCCTCAACATGCTTTTGCTACTTCTCTTTTCTTTTACACCAATTGAAGATTTCATTGGATCTTGGATCAATCTTCAGACTTCCTCGAACAATTATCAATATGTAGATCCTTCTTGTGAAGATCAAATCATCCTTGTGCCCAGTTTGCACCACGTACATGGTGAAACTGTGACAGCATCATCGTTCTAGTTGATCAATTATTTAGTGCAGTTAACTTAAGTAATGCACAGTAGACAATTTGGGGATAGAGAGGTCAATCGACTCTTTCGGATCGAGGTGTGTAAGCCCGCAGATGCCTGATTGTAACCAGTAAACTCCCAAACAAAGAAATCAAATGTTTCTTCGGTGAAGATGCCCACATGGTACAATATACATATATGTGGAAAGCTAATATTGGTGATTTTTACTGTCTCTAGATGACTTCTTGTGTAAAGTTTGATGCATTAACAACATTATAACTTGTAATTTATGAAAGGCCTACAAGTAATATGTACATTTAGTCTTTAAAAGGCACCTTGAAGTCTCCTCGCCTCCTTACCTGAATGAATAAAGTTGTATATGAGCATACCGCCCTCTTGCAGTTCTTCTGCTCTTCCCTCCCGATCGTCCAACAAGATGCAGATGAGATTAGTTGGTCTAAAATGTGGCATATGCTTCCTTGTTTGAATCTAAATACAATCATTATTATCAAATGTATACATGGTAAAGTACACAGACATTAATTTTTGATCGAAGAGCAAGAATCAGAATAACATTTTGATCAAGCAAGAGCATTGGTTATCTTAGGTCTTTTGACTGCATGAAATGATATCGAGTTGACTATAGGTGTGAGCCAGGGGAGTTCCCTTTAATTAAACAAACACTAATTTAAGTTCATCAATCATGTTCTCATTGTAAGAGTGAAAGAGATCATAATATAATAATGTAACATTATGGTTTGAATATAGAAATTGCGATGAAGAAGAACGATGTGCCAAAATTGTCAAAGAGATTCATTGTTTGAATGTAGAAATTGCAATGAAGAGATCATAACGTAACTTTATGGAAACAACATATATGTGATTTAGCGATGTAAGTTTTCATAACAATTTTATTTAAATATATACCAGATTTAATTGTTTCTTGTACACAAAGGAATGCATCTCAAAGTGGCCATGCTAATCAACTCCTTGCCACTCAACGAAATTCTTGACAAACTACAACATCTCAAAGTATCTTGAATATAAATAATTAAATATTTAAAATAGATTAATGATTAATATTCCAATTAAAGTTGTGTCAATTAATAGTACAAAGCATATTTATGAAAGGCAAGCGGGGCTAAGCAAACTCCTACCAATTATTTTAATGAAACAAACGCAAACAGATCACAAGATTAATGTCAACGTTGATATCGATGTTGGAATCAGATCGAGGGATGATCCTTCCAGCATTTCCCCTCTCCCAACTCATACTGGAAGGATCATCCCCAGACTGGTTTCCGACATTGCTGTAATCTGAAATGGCACTTAAGTGGGACGGTGACATCCAGGGTCGTCCCGACCCACATATTTATGTGTCGAAGTCCTCAATCGTGGATGTTTCCTTGAAACTACACAGATAGCACGAACGTTTTTCAAGTGTCCATTCGGTCAATGAGAACGGAGAGGAGCGAAGGAGCGCGACTTTCGGATCGGCATGGTGGCCTTGATCCTGAACATACTCAGATTCGTTTCTTTCCTTTTCCTTTTCCTCTTCCAATCTGCAATTTCTCAAAAATCCACCTCCCGATTCATCGGCATCTCTCTCTCTCTCACACACACACACAGGTCTTCGGGTGTCCAATCTGAACTTGGCTTTTCAGATGAAGAGTATTTTTCATCTGAGGAGATTAGTTACAGAGATGGGTCAAAGTTCTTCTCAAGGAAGAGACTCAATGATGGCTTCTGTGATTGCCCAGATGGAACCGACGAGCCTGATTTGTTTCTCTGACATCTCAAAGTCTGTTTAGATCGTCTTATTGCTGTTTCCTTTTCTGTTTCAACAAAGGGAATGTTTAAAAAGAAGTGACGGATATTAGTTGGTATCAAATTTCATTGATCTTCGTTTCCCTTCTTTTTCTAATAACATATTCATACTTTGTGCGGTTTACATGGGACAAAGGCTCGTTTTTCTTTTACAAAGGCTGATACCGCACATATTGCAACGTTGCGGTTGCGGATGCTTGATTTCTCATCTTCCTGGGTGATATAGTAGATTTGAATTCCTAGGGCTGCAAGATGCACTCTAGAATGGGATTTTAGTTTGAAAAATTCTATGTTGATCCAAAGCAATAAGTTGCTCGAGATAATAGCATGGTTATGGCCTTATGGGAAAAGATGAAGCTGACACTACCTCAAATCGTGGAAAACTCGTCGCGTAGTTTCCTCCTTCCATAGTGAGGGTTCATCATTTACATAGCTAGTTCCGTTCCCCGACAAGGAGGAGGTTTAGCTGAGGACAGCCAACATCCTTTTGAGATGATATTGAGGACCATCTCTTTAGCACTAACGCACAGGATCCCATCAGAGTGATAACATTAGGCATACTTAACATATGTCAGAATGGTACATGTGCTGGTGCGGATGCTAACCATGTCTGAGGGTGTGATTGCTGGTTACGGGTGCATGTGTTGGTGCGAGATATGTCAATCTAAGAAGTTGTTAGTGGCAATATAGTATAACCTATAGATACTATTTTATATAATTGATAGTTTTTCATCAAGAAGGAAAACCTGTTTGATAGGTTATTATTAACTACTAAATCAATAGTGAGTCAGTATCTTATGAATGTCCTTATGGCAGTACAAAATTATGTTTAATTAGAATTTCCAGTGTTAAAATATTTGAAATAGTTAGTGCTGGGTTAGACATTCGGAAATATGGCTGTGGGTGCAGCGTCCAATATGGACGTGCACCTTGATTTTAGTGCTGTGTGACGTATATTTTGGTGGTGGTTGAGTTCGTCACACTATAGTGTTCATGCTTAGCGATTTATAATTTGACTGAGAACTTTCTGGAACTCCACATAGCCCAGCAGGTTTGAAAATTATGGGCGTTTGGTTTTGGAGGATAACCATATTTGTGACGTTTTAAGTAATAAGGTGTGCTAACTAACATATTAAGTAAATCACCTTTGAATATGAAGAACACATTTATAAAATAAGTTTGCTGCAGTTCCATGCTTTTAGAACAATGCACCGAGAAAGGTGAATAAGTAGATAACAAATGGCACGAAAATATGCATGGGCAGATTTTATGTCTAGAAAATAGAGTGAAACATATTCATGAAAAGGCAATGTATGCGGGAAATGTAAAAACATTTTTGCAACAGACATTGGTAATGCTTGTTAGGACTGTTAAAAAACTATCTCACATATTTTTTCCTGTTTTTGAACAACCGGTGAAGTTGTGAATCCTTCTTTGGTATTTTCTTGTTCTTTAAGAAACAACTAGTAGCTGTCCGATCTCTAGAATTATGTGTTAAGCGGAAGAATGTTATTTGTCCTTGTGAGGTTTCCCATTTATCACACGATCCACTGGATGATTCAGGACTAACTCTATATCCAGTTATCCTCTAATTAAACCATCTATTTATGAACATTTGCCACATTTATACCTGTGTAATTTTATGGCTAAAGCTGTGACTGATCCAGTTTTTCTCCTTGTATTCTTAAGAAGTTGTTGGTTGCATTAATTCTTAGGATATCTGCAGTTGTCTTTCAAGCCATGCCCTTTTCTTCATAAAGTCATCTGTGTTTGGTAGAAATCACAACGTTGATTGTTCTTATGGTTTTCTTTTAGGACCTTTCACTTTTAATGTGAAGTTGGAATCAGTCCAGTGCTATTTGTTATCTTTTACATGAACCATCAACCTTTGAATACCAAAACGTTGCTTGTTGCTGCAGAAATAGATGTAAGATTTCCTATATATCATAGCAATACGAATTTAGTCATGTTACAAGTGCGCTTGGTTTTGGCTTAGGTCAAACTAGGGTGGGTTCCTTCTTTTTAAACTTCAGATTGTAGGAAAACTTCGCGTCATCATTCTTCTAGTTCTGCTAAATCTCCATGTTCTCTGTGAACACTAAACACCATCTTGGATTGAAATTCGTGGAACTCCTTTGTTTGGTGATAGTGATTGAGCTTGTAAGCTTGTGCCAACATTCAGATGCCTTTCATTTATTCTCTTAGATAATCTGCAGTTAAATGTATAGCTAATAGTAGTAATTGTGTTGAAGGAGTTCCTTTTCCTTGATCAGGATTCAGTGGCTAGTGCTGGTGACTGTAGTACCATGTATAGATGATGGGGAAGTTTCAGTTTCGTGGTATGCTTTTTATTCATAATTGCAGAAATGAGCCATAGTTATCTGAATTTCCTGATACTACCTTCTTTTTTCGAGGAAGCAACCAAATACTTAAGTTGATTTGAACTCAAACAAGCTAATCAAACAACATTTTCACAAGCCATACCTCTTCTTTGCATGACAGCGCATCCACATCTTTCCAAAGAAATCAGCAAGAAACTAGCATGCATCACTCTTCTTCATCCAATATATTTCCTCTCATCTATCCCAATTATTGCGACCCTCATCCTTACCCATACCCATGGCTACTTGAACTTGGAGTTCACAAACATTTATGCTATTCCTCCCTTTCATTTGTTTGTAATTTGTCAACTTATTACACGAGATTCAGTAGTAGCGCAGCTTCTTTGGGTGTGTTTATACCTTTAACCCATCACAAGGTTGTGAAGCCGGTACTGTCACGTAGAGCAGCTCCTATTGGCAGCCCTTATTGTAAGTTGTAAACATCTTACACACACTAAAATGACGAGTTAGAGACGGATCAAGTTGATAACAAGAACTTCTTTCAACTGCTTGCAAGCATGCACTAAAGGGGATTATTCTGTTGCAATGAAGTTGATGACCACCAACTGAAATGCGAAGAATTGGGAGAGATGTCCCAAATTCTCTGATAGACTCGCTCTTGCCAAAAAGGTGATGTGAAAATGGTACATTTGGTAAGGGATAAGAGCCATCTGGAACAAGTTCAGCACCAACTCAAGTCATCACTCTTGCCTCCATGCCCTCCACCTACCCCTGTGAAGGTTGATGTAAGAAATGATAGAGATGTTGATATGGATCGGCCCACATTTTATATGGGCCTGCAAAATTCTGGTCTGGCCTGACTGTTGAAGAGCCGTGGGCCACCTGACAGCTGACATATAGCCATGGCAAGAAGCTGGAAGAACCAATGCCCTGTTTTCAGGGCCGGGCCAGACCAGCCTTCCAGGCCAGGTCCATTTTGACATCCCTTAATAAAGATTCAGAACCAAATGCTCATGAAAAGAGTGCAACTAAACTAATGCATCAAGAATTTCACAACTGTGCATTCAAAGCAAACATGAAGCCACAACTGCCTATTGCTTCTGTCTTTAGACAAAGTCCTAATATTCTCTCGTGGTAACGAGGAAAGAGCAAATGTGTAGATGAGTTATCTTACAGGTGAATCATGATGAAGATAGCACCTAACTTTTACCCTCTACAAAGCAATGTGCTAGAGGCATTCAACTGCAGATTTCCCTTTATGAACTGGTCTTCGGCCTAATAGAGATATTCTATTTGCATGTATACAGAACTGATATACCTGGTAAACACAAAAAAGTTTTCTCGTCATCAAACCTGCGATCCATTGTGTGGTCTCACAGTGAGAATAGCCCTTCTTTCATCTTTGAATGGTGGTGGCATGCAATCAAAGCCATAAACGGTATTAGACCAAATAGCTTTCTCCCCATGACAGATTTATATTGCAATAAATGAGAAAATCTTTGAGAGAAACCCCACAAAGCTAAAAGTCATAGGGTCTCTAGCCATCAAGCTCGAGAATGAGTATCGCATTCTCAATCTTTGCATTGCACCAGCATTATAGCTTGAGTCTCAGATGGATTTTACCGTCTCATGTAGAGGCCAATACGGCGATCCCTAATTTGATGGTTTTGTGGAAGCAAGAAGTTAACATTTTGATCAATTGCCTTTCAATTTGTATTGTCCCTCTACTGAGCAGGTTACTTACGTTCAACTCAAGCTTAAACGCTTTATTGTGGTGGAAAATCTTGTGTTTGTTAGCATGCTAAGATTGCTATTGAATGTAAAGAGTTCAAGAAACCAATAAGGGTGCGCCACTACCTGATTGGTTACAATGAGGAGCAATGGTGGTAAAAGTGGTAGCAGTAGAAAGATAAATTTGTGCATGGTCTTACTGGTAAATTCCATAAACAATCAAAACTCTGTTACTCACGCTAAAACAACTACTTCAAATGTCAGTGGACTCAATTCGCTACGGATTTAGTATCTCTAATCACCGAACTATCGAGCTCAAATGCTTGTGCCTCCATCAGAAGACCATCCAACTCCATGCACGGATGCCTTGCCAATCAAAATGACAAGAAAGCTTAATGATCCCCACATAAATTTGAAAGATAGCAACCTGTATATTGGCCCTCATGAAGATCATTTAAGCCATGAAACTCATCTTCAAGGATGTAACTAAGAAGAACACGAAAGGAAGAGCTAATCTTTACCCAGTTGTTGCCAAAATGAAGGAGGATGAAGAAAAATCTCAGTTAACCATGCCAAGATCTTGAACAAGATGTAGCTTGAAGCATAAGTGCTTATAAAATGAAGTACAATCAATGAGCACATGAACATTGAATGTACTATCTGGTATATCTTTTTTCTATGAAATGCACCTTGATTGTGACAAATAAATCTGGTCAAATAGGCCTTGTGCAATTCAACCAAAACTTATGTGATAATATTTAGGAGAAAATTGTATATAAAGATAAGCACCCAGAGTGGTAGGTCAAACAGTAGGGCGTTGTGACGCCCTCGCCAAAGATGGAGTTCGACTTTTGGGCGATGCACGGCTTCGGCCTTAAATTATAATAAAAAAGAAGATAAAAGAGGAAATATGCAAACTCCATTGTTGTTTCCTTCGTATCATCATCTTCTTGTAAGGGTGTGGTCATTCTCGACAACCGAGCACAGTAATGGGTGGAATGGTCATCCTGCCATTACCCGTATTCACTGTTACAGGAAAGATAGTCATAATGGTAATAATATCATAACTGTCGAACAGTTACCGTAACTGTCCGAATAAAGGGGCTTCGAAGAGGAAAGCCCAACGAGATAAATCGAGAAAGGCAAGAGCACACACTACTCTATAAATACTGAGCAACGCATACAATCGAAATACATACACAAAAAAACATCTGAATACCTTCCCAAGAAAAATACGTTA
Organism: Brasenia schreberi; assembly: GCA_036023115.1. Lineage (NCBI taxonomy): Eukaryota > Viridiplantae > Streptophyta > Magnoliopsida > Nymphaeales > Cabombaceae > Brasenia > Brasenia schreberi. The sequence continues at coordinate 2,734,734 of JAYKKT010000066.1, forward strand.
TGTAGAAACCTCGAAACTAAAAAGAAAACCACGTACATTGATCTTCCGTTGAAGGCGTACTTGAAAAAGCTCGACAGTAATGAACCCGAAGGTTGACAGTAGCTGAAATCAGGCAAGTGAATCGCCACACTCCTTCCCTTGGAATAGAGTTTATAAACAATTTTACAAAAATACTTTTTTTTTTAACTTTATGCTTTGAAACATTATAATTTTTTAATATTCTAAGAAGAACATTGAGGTTTGCAACTTAATCAGATAGGGATCTACAGTATGTACACAAAAGCTAACATGGTTTGACATGGTCTGTTTCAGTTCTAGTTTGGAACTATCGGTTTCAGTTTCAGTTCTTGCTTGACTCTTAAAGTATTCATAATTGAAAATTTAAAAAATATGAAACTGGTGGCATGAAATTATGGGTTTGAGTTAGAAGGTGAACTGAAACTGAAGGTCTTCGGTTTTAGGTTCGGTATGACCGGTTTCAGTTTCAGTCAGTTTGGTTCCAGATTCGCATTTCCCAAACTGATCATTTGAACGGTGTTTGTTGTACATTTCATATATTGGCTGGATCTATAAAGATTTAGAAAAGAATCCAAATACGAATCCAGTTAGTATTTGTACATCGACTAGGTGCCGAATACCAGTAACACAGTTCAAGTTGGTTCGAACACATTCGGTAATAAATGAAAACGATTTTGGAAATTTTCTTTTCTTTTTCATTTTCACTTCAACCGCCTCAAAAACAAAATATTAGTTTAACTTCTGGATATCTCACGGCTCACCCTAAAATCAAAGCCCACGACCAAAACCCTTCTGTTCTCTCCTCTCTCTCTCTCTCCAATCGCATTTCCTTTTCTTTTCTCGCCTTGAACTCAGCATCCTCTTCTTGGTTTGGTCATTAGGCGGTAAGAGATCGTCGGCGTTTGCTTCTAAATCTCCCCTTCACTCTTCCAAACATTAAGCATCAGCCTAGTTTTGATTTCTCTAGTAAACAGCACAGTTCCGTTCCTTCATCTGAAACGACGTCATTTCAATGGCGTCGGACGACGCGCAGAGCGAAATCGATAGGCTTTACGAATTGGGTGAGCGTCTCAATGAATCCAAGGACAGAACCCAAGTAAGAACTCTTTGTGCGTGTGTGCCGTTCGCGCGGTTGCTCTCTTCATTCGATGCCCAATTCTTCTTCTTCTTCTTCTTGTGTCCGAGCTCGGCTTAGGGTTTGTGATGGGTGGTGTGGTTTTGTGGTTAATGCAGCAAGTGGGTGATTACATAGGGATAATTGAGGCGGCGAAAGGCAGCCGGAAGGCGAAGCAGCTAGCCGCTCAACTCATCCCGAGGTTCTACAAGCACTTCCCCAGCCTGGCGGCAGAAGCCATGTCCGCTCATTTCGATCTCTGCGAGGAAGAGGATCTTGGGGTGAGTTATTCTCGTTTGTCTCTTTCTTATTCTCCCTTTTGGTAAAGAGCATCACGGATTGTTTAGACTGGATAGTTGAAGGCTTTTGTTCTTGTGGAAGATACATGAGCGGAACAATCTAAACAACATGCTGTTGGTTACTGCAAGCTGTCCTGAAGAGAGATTTCTTTTTTATGCTCTTATTTAATAGCTCAATCGCGATTGATCCGATGGTTGTTTAATTATCAGCATTTGCTTTCTTATGAAGATGAGGTGGGAGGTGATACTGTTTGGTTTTAACTGTTACTACGCTGGCCTTATAAAGGTTGGAGTGGAAGTGTTTGTTATGGACCACGAACTATTTGACCGCCCGACTGGCTCTTCTTGAGTTGTACTGGAAGTGAGGAATGCGTCAAGAGAATTTGGTATCGAAGATTTGATCTGTTCTAAACAGGGCATCACTTTTCAGCTCCATAGTGAACGGTGCACATGCTTTTAGTTGCTACTGTCAGATAGAATTCTTCAACGGACTCTAAGGTGGAGAAAACTGAGGGTCGGAACTTGATGGCAGATACCTAGAAGCGGAGAGATATGCAGAGAGTGGGCACTATAATCGGATAAAGAATCAAACTTATGTAAATGCTTCAAGAAGTCTTACGGGAACTTCTCTATTCCTTTTGGCTCCATTGCTATTCATCTGATTTCATGAGTTTTGCCTTCATGGTGCTTTCACGGGATGGATGGAGTTCGTTTGATCTGCATGATAACTTTTTTCATCTCTCCACGAGAAGTCAATAGGCCTTCCAGTTCGATGGAGTTGCATTAATGTCTATTCTCTAGGCTTGGAGCCTTAGAGGAAGTGGGATTCCTTTTCCTACTCCCCCCCCCCCCCATAATATCCGTTCCCAACTTTTTTGTTGGTCAGATTCTGCTTCTTGCTTGAAGGAGACCTGCCCTTTTTTCTCCTGATTCGTACAAGTTTTGTTTGTATGCTTATTTTGTGCTCACTGGTTATTGCTATCTGCTGAATTTAGCAACTAATTGTTGCTTCCGGGCTATTCTGGAATGACTTCCTTTTAAATTCTTTTCCTTTTTTATGTCATCTGTTCCTGGAAGGAGGCTCTATACTATTCTCGGGATGAAGGCTGCACGACCCAAGTTCTTATACTAAGACCGTGCTTGTACAAATATGATTGTATTACCTATCTGATACTCAATAAAGAAACAACCTTGAGTTTTCGTGGGTGCAGATAAGAGTGCAGGCAATACGTGCTCTTCCACTTTTTGCTAAAGATTCGCCAGAGTTTGTTCCTAAGATTGTGGATGTCCTTGGTCAACTCCTTCTTGCTGGTAATTATATGTTTTATCAACCTATAAACTGAAAAGTTTTGTTTACTTTATTTGTTTTGTGCATTTATTGGGTTTCTTGATACATGTAGAGGAAAATCTGGAGCGTGATGCTGTGCAAAAGTCCATTTTGTCGTTATTAAGACAGGACACAAAGGGTAAAATTTTGGCAAGATTTCATGCATATTCTTGAGCAACATGTTGCACTTGCTACTTTAGACTCTTGCTTGAATGCATTGAAGTCAAGGGTGTTGTGTTTCTCCTCTTGTGATCATCATGAATAAGGCGGTCTTATTTATTCTGTAATTTCTTGTTGAATCGTTGTTGAACCTCGACCATCCTTGTATTTGATGCTAGTTTTGCTGATGTTTCTTTTCTTATACTACCAGTTGTCTATTATCGTATCTGCTACTTTGTTCCTTCCGCATGTTCTTGTATTATTGTCTTTATAGGAAACCTTTTCAAACAGTATACTTCTCGTAAAACAACCTTGCTTCTGCTTTTCTCTTAAGTACCATGAACTTGAAGTTGATAGTGTATCACTGTTATTTGTGTGCCTAGCAAATTGATGTACATGCACTATTTATGAGAGTTGAGATCTTGTACTTTCATATTCATAGATTGAGTCCATGGGATTCTGAAGTAGTTTCAATAATTGCTGTATGAGGTTCCTTGTTCAGGGGACGTTTTAAGATATGCTGGCTGATCATTGTCTTTTATCGTTCATCATTTCCGTCTATTTATCAATTCTTAGGTAACCATGTTTGTTAACCTTCCCTTTGAAAATTTCTTTACTTATAATCTATATCTTCTGTTCTTAGTTTTTAGTTGAGCATCATCTTTTTCATCACTTACCTTACAAGCCACATCCAATGATACTACCTTGGTTTCCAACCATGGAAACCATCACAAACTTTTCTTTTTATGGCTGTAGTTGAATAATGAGGTGAATATATCAGCTTTGCGATTGACTAAAAGTTTAAGCTGAAATTGCCAGGATCTTTGACAGCTCTGTTTAAACACATTGAGGGAAGTGACGAGAATATCCGCGAAAAAGTTCTAACTTTTGTAAGAGATAAGGTAGGAAGGGAAGGGGAGCCTTTTCAGTCATATTGTTATGCATTAATCATAGTGTTCCTTTTCTGATATTAATCGTTTCTTGCTCTCAGGTGTTCCCTCTTAAAGCGGAACTCTTAAAGCCTCATGAACAAATGGAAAGGCATGCCACTGATTTGGTGAAAAAGGTAACCACTTTTGCTGATTGTATGTATTCAATGTGCTTTTCTTCTTTCCACAAGCATGGAGATGAGTTCTTATCATTTTGCTCTCTTGAATTATTGTGATTTAAGTTCAAATTTTCTCGTTCTTTGTGATTTTGTAATTTATTTTGAGTCTAAGAATCTATTTCTTCCTTCGATAAAGAAGTTTGTATATAACAAGTTGAGAAAGAAGTTATATTTTCATTTACACTTGTTTTGTCCATTTTTTGTGAATGCAGTGTCTTGTAGATGTGACCGGTGCTGAGTTCAAAATGTTTATGGACTTCTTGAAGAGTTTAAGTATATTTGGAGAGAAAGCCCCTCCAGAACGTGTCCAAGAACTTACCGAAATTATTGAAGGGCAAGCTGATTTAGATGCACAGTTTAATGTAATTTTTCTTCTATTGAATTATTTAAAGGTTTACAATATACTGTTATTTTTCTTATGATACATATTAATACATGCACTTGTATGAGTTGTGGAAAATGAGAATGTATATTTTGTAAGATGCATCTGAAATGTGCTCATCTTGTGCTATTATTTGTTAGCACCTTTTATGTTTGTGGGGTGCAATATGAACTTGTTTTGTATATCTTAACTGATCATTACTCAGAAAGTAAGGCTCACAATCCTCTGTGACCCTTAATTTAGCTGTGTAATTTGTTTCGCTCATGTCAAAATGCCCAATTACCCTCTCAAATATATGTATGTGCTTTTTGCTTAATAAAACATTTATGTTTCAACCTTGATATGACAGAATATTTTTTGATATTGAGTGCCATGTTCGATATTACCTTGAATGCTTTGGGTCTTCTTTAGTTTATAGAGTGTACTAGGATGGAGTTAGTTTATAAGGTTTACTAGGATGGCTGAAGATAATGATGGTTTAAAAGGTTCAAACTGGAATAGGCTTCAGTCAGTGGAGACCTGGAAAATTTTCCAGGTGGGGTGAAGTTCAGCAGGTGGGGTGAAGTTCAGTTGGATGGAATTGAAGTGAAGCTGTCCATAAAAAATTGGAAAAAATGTCAACCTCCTATATTTATGTTTTTGGATTTTACTGGAATTCAAGTAAGACAGCTGCTCATCTTGTCTATGAGGAGGTTCCACCAGTGTTATCCGTATCTGTTGTATTGTACGATACACTGATATATAGCTTGTTGATTAAAAAATCGACATGGTACATGCCCCTATCGGGTGAGGCCATAGTATCTGCCTGTATTGCACGGTACAAACCATGCCCTTTGGATCATATGACCAATATGCCCTTCAGGGAACCTAAATAGCCCCATTTTGCCTAAGGCTGGGCCTTTTAAAGACTTTCTTGCTTTTTCTCAGTGTAAGGGGGAAATTTTGCTAGTTTTTTTGAGGCGATGCTCTTTGACATTGTGTGTGTGATTTGTGTATGTCTTGAGATGTAAAATTTTGTTTTCTTTTATTTTTTTCATAGTTTGTTACATTTCATGGATGAATCATTGTTTTCCTTTATTTCACATTCATCTATACAAGGAGGATGTTTTTATGGTTTCTTGGTCATTTGAAAAAATTTCGGCCTTGTAGTTATGATCAATGTTGTCTGACGCATATCGTATCGCGTATCGCTGGGCTCCATGATACGGGTGTATCGTATCGTACTTTAATATTAAAAAATTAGAAAATTATTAAATAGTAAAAATTTTAAAAAAAATGGAAAAATTAGGAAAAATCTAGTAATTGCTTTGAATTCATATAATGCAAAGTTTAGTACATATTGAGCATTCAACATTGAATAATTGCATCTAAATTTATATATTTTAAAGCAAAAAATGAAATACATTTACATTTTACATATTGTAAATTTGTATCAGGATCATTAACTAAATAATCTTCATCTTCTTCTTGATGAAGATTCAAAGTTTCTCATCACCTTCCGCTTCAAAATCAAAATCTTCTCCTTCATGATGTTGTTGCACTCCTTTCAAATTAATCCATGCAATGTCTTCTTCGGTTAGGAGTGCATTTTCTTCGTTATATTTCATAATCCACTCATCTAATATATCAAAATTAACAAACTGCTATCTTTGTACATGTAGTTGTCATATTTGCTAATTTTCATATGTGAGCAAAACGATGAGCTGCATTTCTTTGATTATTAAGTCTATGACACCTCAGTGATGTGATATTGTTATTTGATGATATCCCCTTTTTACCTTACCGAAGACTAGCTTTTTAACTAATGCTTCAGCTCCATTTCTCACTTTATAGATTGAGTTAAGCCTCACACACATTGATCATGTTCAAACTCAATGGAAGTCATGTAAGGTGAACTCTAAAATAGTGAAGTTGTGAAATGCCCACTCAATGAATCGAGAGAATCAAATTGTTCTTCATTGTTTGCGATTTCATGAAATTAGAAACTGGTAGCAGAAATATACCTAAAAGTTGGCAACAAAAAGGAAAATGATTTTGTCACAATTTTTATTTGTTCATAAATTATTCTTATTCAATAAATGAAATTATAAACCCGAATTTACATGTTATATATACAGCTGGCAATCTCAAACAAGCATATCGGAGGATGCCTTGGAGAGAAGTGAAAAGAGGCGAAGAGAGGCCAGAAACATGCAAAAAAATTTGGAAAAAAAAATTGAATTTTTTTTTTGGGCGTATCGCCGGTAACGATACGATACGTATACGGATAATATGATTTCTTCGTATTTCTTGAAACCTCTCATTGCATTTGAGGTATAAAGTATTGTCTTTCTTTATTTTTGAACCTTTTGTTACATCATCATGTTAAACATGTAGGTTTGTTATGAAGGATAAATTATCCTTAATTGCCACTTAGTTAATGTTTATTTGTTTGTTTATCTTGATTATTATTAGTTAATGTAGTTCGTTACATTGTTAACTTATTAAGTTCGTGCTATGTATTGTTTTGATACAATGCCAATGTTTGTCCCAGTGTTGTCTGACGCGTATCGTATCACGTATCGCTGGGCTCCACGATACGGGCGTATCGTATCGTATCGTATCGTACTTTAATATTAAAAAACTATAAAATTTATTTAAAAAATCAATAAAATTAGTGAAAATCCGAAAAAAATCAAGAAAATTCTGGAAAATTTTGAAAAAATCTGGTAATTGCTTTAAATTCATATAATGCAAAGTTTAGCACAAATTGAATATTTAATATTGAACAATTGCATCCAAAATTATATATTTTGAATCAAAAAATGAAATACATTTATATTTTACATATTGTAAATTTGTATCAAGATCATTAACTAAATAATATTCATCTTCTCCTTGATGATGTTTTGCACTTCAAATTAATTCATGCAATGTCTTCTTCAGTTAGGACTTAGGAGTGCATTTTCTTCGTTATCTTTCATAATCCACTCATGTAATATATTAAAATTAACAAACTACTATCTTTGTACATGTAGTTGTCATATTTGCTAATTTTCATATGTGAGCAAAACAAAGAGCTCCATTTCTTTGATTATTGAGTCTATGACACCTCAATGATGTGATATTATTACTTGATGATGTTCCCTTTTTCTCTTATTGGAGACTAGCTTTTTAACCTATGTCACACGGGTGCAGGTGCGGGTGTGGGTGCGGGATACGGCAAATTTCAAAAATTTTGGGTGCGGCGACACGGCTAGGGTATATAATATTATATATTATATATAATATTCAACCTAAATAAATCAATCATAATACAACTAGTATTTGCTAATTTTGGGTGCACATAGGTATCAATTAGCAAGTTCTCACGTAATGATCTGAAACTTACAATGATTTTATGAGCTACAAAATATCGAAGTTATGGATTCAAAGAGTTTCGAGATCTTTAGTAGGATATAACATATACTAGTATTTGTGCTAGGATCCACTAGTAATGTCATACATGTTCTTGGTCTTTAAATGTGTTTGGTGACAAAGATTATTCTGTGCAAAGGCATACAGTATGGAGTCAAGAATCCAATCACATTGAGTAATAAGAAACTAATTGTTCGCACCCAAAATCATTGAAGCTAATATGATATACAACTACAATAGCAAGTACACAACTTTATAAGTTTATATTAAAGCAAAACATATAAATGGTAAACAACTACTAATTTCATCATAATACACAAATCAATCTTCATTATCCGGACCCATTTAACCGTGAGTTACAAAAAAAAATTGCAATTTTCTTTTTTTGCAAATTTTTTTTTTGCCATGCCGCACCCGACTCGGTGTCGGTGTCGGTGTCGCACCCGTGTCGAGGTCGACACTCCACCTCTTAGAAGTGTCTGTGTGACTTAGTTTTTAACTAATGCTTGAGCTTTATTTCTCACTTTACAGACTGAGTTAAGCCTCACACACATTGATCATGTTCAACTCAATGGAAGTCATGTAATGTGAACCCTAAAATAGTGAAGTTGTGAAATCCCTACTCAATGAACCGAGAGAACTAAATGTTTTTAATTGTTTACGATCTTATGAAATTAGAAACTGTTAGCAAAAATATACCTAAAAGTTGTAACAGAAAGGGAAATGATTTTGTTATAATTTTTTTTTATACATTATTCTTATTAAATAAATGAAATTATAAACCCAAATTATAAGCATATTGGAGGATGCCTTTAAGGGAAGTGAAGAGAGGGGAAGAGAGGGTAGAAACATGCAAAAAAAATTTGAAAAAAAAAATTGGAAATTTTTTTTTGGGGCGTATCGATACGGGTCGTATCGTACGATACAGTATCGTATCGTGGCTTCCCATGATACGATACAGTATCGTCACGATACGATACGGTGCGATACGGATAACACTGGTTTGTCCCTCTTATTTTAATTCTTTAACAATTATTTAGAATTTTTCTGGATTTTTTAAATTTTTTTTAAAGTCCTTAGAAAAATATGTGCTATACGTTATGCCATAAGCTTCAGTTGTTCTCTAATGATAAAATTACTCTCCTTGTATGTTTAGTTTCTTAGTCATGTCTTTTGACAAATATGAAAACTAGGGTGGAAATAAGTTAGACTTGTAGTCTTGGTTGTTTCCCTTTATCGGACTTCCCTTCATGGATGGAAATCCATTCATTAAATATGAAAATGCTCTTCATTGGTGTTAAGCTTATTTTCAACCTTTTCATAGCATGTTCCATGTCAGCATGATAAAAGCATTTTACCAGCCTTTATGAGTATGGTCAGATCTATGTTGAGAGTCTTTAGGTCAGAATTTTGTGATTTTAAACTTGTCATTTAGGGAGTGTAGTTCTGCATATATGTGTTTCAGTTTTCATTGGTTTGCTATCTGATGTTTAGCAGTAGCAGTAGCAGTAGCTCAAGTTCAAGAATTCGTGTTCAGTATTATTCATGCGTTCTGTTTTTGAAATTTTACATGTACAATAAAATATCTGTACAACTGGGTTCAAGCATATGGATGATCTTGATTGACTATACTTAGGCCTTCAACTTCACCTTACGGTTAACTTGTTTGATGGAAACATGACATTGTTGGGAATACTAACAAGATATAACAGTATAGCATTTCACTAATTTGATAAATGAAGAAAAAAATAAAGTGAAAATTTGGAATATAAAGGCAATAACAATATCACGATGTGTCCAGTAATCTCGAATTTGTGTTCACTTATTTGTGGTGTATCAGGTTAAAGCCTAAATTTGCCCTCATCCAAATGCATTTTCATCTTCATGTGTGTCTTTTCTTTACAAGTTTCCTTCAACATAATCATCTACTTGGTTCTTATGTACAGCATTAGTTGCATTCTTTATGATTCTATATTTAACTGTTTCAATATGCAGGTTTCCGATAATGATCATATTGATAGATTAATGTCATGCTTGTATATGGCTCTTCCCTTCTTCATGGTATGCTTTCTTCACTAGTACCAACGCCTTTTGTGATGAAACTAAAGGTACCTATTCTAAAGCAGGAAAGTTCACTTTTGGTTTATTTTTGTCAGAGGGGTGCATCAAACAGCAAGTTCTTGATTTATCTGAACAAGCATATCCTTCCAGTCTTTGACAAGGTAATGAGTCTAATGACAGTTTGAAGACCAAACCAATTGTTGATTTCATGGCTTTGTAAGGGAAGCTAGTGTCTTGTGGGCAAATTTTAGTTTGTATGGGAAGGAATACACTCCTGACTGCATCCATGAAACATGTAACATGACTTGTTTTCTCTCTTATACAGGTTTTTTCTGTAGTTCATCTCCTTTCTGTTCATTTTCTTTTACAACTTCTGGCTTTTGAGTGGCACTTGCTTTCTTTAATGTGATTTATGAATTTATTTTATTGTAATCTGCTTTGAGAACAAAAGAGTTCTATTGACCAAGAGATCATCATGTACTTGACTTGACTTGACTTCAGTCCCGTGCAACTCTCTTGAAAGGTGAGAAATTTTTGAATCTCCAAAATACTTCGTAAGGTGCATGCCACATTTACAGGGACTGTCTGTGGACATCTAACCAGATTAATACCTCATGTTGCCAAATATATTTCCCGAGAACCACTATTCTAGGGGTAGGTGGGAATGCCTACCCCATCAAGGCTCCTCCTATAAAGAATGCCTCTTAGAGTTCTTCACAATTCGTCCTCATGCAGTAGAGGAGCCTAGCAGTGGGTCATGCTAGAATTGGCGTTCAGCAAAGCAGAAATTTCAGTGCAGGGAGCGTTTATTGGGAGGCAGTCTTCTTCCAAAAAGGTTTATCCTACCACGCATGCCTCCAATCTTTGTTTAGTTTCTGATTCATTTAGGAGCTAGACGAGAGATACGGCTGGGAGGATCAACTTCTAGCTAGTGTGCCTTCCGTTGATAGGAGCAGATTATATCATTCACTTGTCAGATAGAGCTGAGAAGCGGGTCTTCTTGAAGGTGGGTTGATCAAAAGACAAATCCCAAGCACGGTTCTGCATCCATCTCGCCTATCATTGATTATGCTTGGTTGCTTTAGCATCAACAAATTTGGCCATAATCAAGTTAGCTGGATGAGTCCCTACAGTGGACCCTTGGGCTGTGGAATCCAAGGCATTACACTGGTGACGAGATTGCAAGGGATTGAGGTCCGTCTGGCAGGCATCTAGTTGAACTTGTGCAAGAGGTCCTACCTACTAAAGTAACAGCCTCAAGGGCTAGCCTTTACATCCTTTGACAGAGCAGGTTTGAGAGATTCTATGCTTGTGGTAGAAATCAGTTTCAGGGCCTTCAGGCCTTGAACTGCCAACAGGACCTGTGATTTATCTGCAGCCTACTAACTTGATGAAGATGAACAATCTTTGAGATGGTGGCAAAGATTGTGATCAACAACCGCAGAAATTCATCTTTTTCCATACATTGATAATGTCAGAATCCATTAATTTGTGAAATTTGCTTGAGATGGTCTAAACATGCATGTATCTGCATACAAAATTTGTATTCCCAACTTCTGTTTCATAAGGCCTTTCTTCCTTTTGAATTTCTTTGACCAACCAAATTCGATATGACATTTCTGCTCTCAGTTCATGATGCTTTCTTTTGTATTTATTGATGATCTGTTATTTCATTTCAGCTTCCTGAAGAGAGAAAGCAGGACTTGCTAAAAAATCTGGCTGAAGCCTCGCCCTACACAGCCCCACAGGATGCACGCCAACTTCTTCCCTCTGTCTTCCACCTATTAAAGGTACATACCACCCTTCTCTGGTTCTTTTTCTAATTTTGTGTGACTTAAAAGTTTTGTTACTTGGACTATTGAACATTCACTTGGCTTATGAGCATGCATCTGCATGGTGATGCTTGCTTGGCTATCTAATTGAGATTCATTTCTTTCAGAAGTACATGCCTTGCAGAAAGGTTGGCGAAGAAATGAACTTTACATATGTTGAATGTCTACTTTATGCATTTCACCACCTTTCTCACAAGGTTCGAAACATCCATTCTGCATTGCTTCCAGTGTTCCATTCAATTTCTTTTGTGACCATACAACTTTTGTCATTTATGATGCAGACTCCTAATTCAACAAATAGTCTTTGTGGTTATAAGATAGTGACTGGCCAGCCATCGGACAGACTTGGGGAGGACTTCTCGGACATTTATAAGGAATTTATGGAGAGGTTAGAATTCTAAAAGTAAAGACGACTCATTGCAGAAAACTGTAATGTTAACCCTGCATTATATCTTACTCTAATCATAATCGCTTTTCCCGATCATACTTTATTTAGTGCTTTTTTCATCTGCTTCTGTAGTCTGTATTACCTTTCTATATCCAAGAAAAAGGATCTGACTGTTATATAACTACTGCAGGTTAGTGGATGTGATGCCTTTCTCTTCTAAGATGCTTTAGTTCTTTATGATGTTTCAGATTGACTAGTATTGAGGATATGGCGAGGGCTACTATTAAAAAATTAACGCAGGGGATGGCTGAGCACAATAAGGCTATGGGATCTGCTAAAACGGAGGAGGCAAAAGCTGCCATTGTGCGTCTTCCCTTTATCTATATTATGCATCTTTTGTCTGTGTGCGTGTCTGTGTTTGCCCTAGTAACCGAGCAGAGCCTTCTCTTATACTAATTTTGTTATGTGAAGAAATTGAAGAAACAGAATACAACAGCGGGATTGAAAACATGCAATAACATACTGGAAATGACAAAGGTCGCAAACTTTCTACTTTGGATATTATACACATTTGTGTTAAACCTTATTACCACTCTCGAGCGTCTCACATAACTATTGTTGATATTCTTGATCTTGAATCACTTATATGCTTGCTAATTCTATGTACAGCCATTGCATGCCAAAGCACCAAATTTCATTGGGGAAAAGAAAATAAACCTTTCGTGGAAGGAATCCGTTAAAACTCAGTCGGCCACACCAGCTGGTGCTGGCATTGGAACACCAGGGAGTGCGGGGTATGAAGCAATTCTCTGTGATTATCGAAAGCATGCATTAGCTTCAGTTCTGTCACTTATTCTGCCTCTGTTTTGTAGGGCTAAGCGAAGTGCCCCTGCTGCTGCCACTAATGGTGCTGGGGCGGGAGGAAAAAAGAGCCGGGTTGATGGTGGACCACCAAATCAGCTTGTGAATGTTGCAGTGGCTGGAATTTCACGTGGCGGCAGAGCTGGTGGAAGAGGAAGGGGAAGATATTGGAGTAACCGTGGCAGGGGAAGGGGTTATCGATGAACTATTCCTTCCTTTTAACTTATTAGCTTAATGTCTTCTTTAACCATGATCACTGTAGTTTGACTTTACAATTTTTTGAGGGCCGAGTCAAATGAAAATGGAGGGTGGTTTCATAATGAACGTGTAGCCTCATTTCCTTAGTGAGAGAGATTGTAGCGCATTTGTGCGGATTTGAGTTCATGTACCATATCTCACCATTTGGTCATAGATATCATTTTGTTTTTCTTGCAAGCTTCTACTGTTGGAACCAAACTGGTCTAGTTAATTGATAGCAAAAAATTAGTTTCCTAGTATATCAAGATGATCATGGCTTGTTAAGGCTGGAAATAAGCCTTGATGGGGCAATACCAGTGGAGTCGGTAATTTTATGTCCAGTTATGATAAAGAAGACGAGTTTTTTAGATTGATAAGCTGTCTGAGCCGAATACGGACTGTTATGCTCGTCTCGGGGGTTAATATTGAGTATATGTGGTATATGTGTATTTTTGTTATGGGAACCCTTGCCGACCTAATAAATTTGGTCAGTGTGCATGTATTTAAATGAATTAAAGGCAATTTTCATTTTAAATGAAAATTGTATGAGAAAGACAGGTTTAACTTGATTGATCAAGTTCATCTTTGGCGTGTATGGGGCTTGTGTATTGTGGTGAAATCAGCAAATGGAAGCAAGAGCGAGTAATTGAAGTTGCCCTGTTTGATTCATTCATTCGTTCAGCTCTAAACAGCTCCTCAGGCATCACTGCTTTGTTGAGCCGTTGGTTGGTGACCTGCAGATGGTATGTTTGATCGAAGTAATGCAAAATGATTTTCTTTTACAAGCGATAGAGCTGATCATTAATGACTAACTCTCTGAAAGAAATTATATCATTCAAGCATTTAGCTTAGCCAGTTCTAAAGTCATTCCTCGTACAATTAGGCCTACAAAGTCATGTTCAGGTCCAGCCAAGGGCCTTCTGCGGTTGTTCTGACCCCAGATAGCCTCTGGATAAAATGGCTCCCTTGGCCTATATTTCTTATTAAAAAAGGCCAAAACATTTCAAATTCCTTGTGTTATTGTTGGCTTGTATGAACTCCAATTCCACTTGACCATCTCACTACTCATGCCACTAAAAAGTTAAATTCCATTGCAAGTTTGATCAATTATACAGATGAATTTTGTTGCGCGCCTTCTGCGGTTGTTCTGACCCCAGATAGCCTCTGGATAAAATGGCTCCCTTGGCCTATGTTTCTTATTAAAAAAGGCCAAAACATTTCAAATTCCTTGTGTTATTGTTGGCTTGTATGAACTCCAATTCCACTTGACCATCTCACTACTCATGCCACCAAAAAGTTAAATTCCATTGCAAGTTTGATCAATTATACAGATGAATTTTGTTGCACGGTTGGAATATTTATGTTGACAAATAAATAAATGTAGCACTCGGGGGATCGCCCACCTTGCAAGGGTCTCGCCTCCACCAGAAGGGTATAAGTTTGATTCCCACGGGTTGGTTCTGGTTCCCATTTTCGGTAGAATTGAAACCACCGGTTTGGAGCCGACGGTCCTGGTTTTAACCGGAACCGGACAGGTCTAGTCTCAGTACACCGCATGCGTAACAGAAGTTTGAAAGGTGTTTGTATTGAAAGAAAAGCCACTGTTGGGCCCCTTCTAACAAGGAAAAGAAAAGCGATGTTGGGTGGATTGCTTCCTGAATTCATCATAGTCCCTCTCATAAGGGGTCCGGTGAAGTCAATCACAACCTGAGTCTTAGGTAAGCCTACCACTTCTGTTGAGGAGTTGATGATATTCACTTCCAGACAATGACCTACCACGTTGCCCTTCTACACTCGAGTCTCTCTAGTGATGGTGTTATGGGGAGGTCAAAATTTGTTACTGATCGTGCTTCGAATTAAAGCAGAATGAAGAAATCAAAGCTTGATCGATGATGGCTCAGTTCGCGTCGACAACCGATCCACTACAACCAGGGGCTCAATCAGAGAATTCACTGATGAAAACTTCCTTATCAGAAGTGGCTCGACACAAGTTGAGGCTCAAAGCTAAATATCGTGACTTAGAATTTTGGAGACCTATACTATTAAGCGTCGATTAAAATTTTGGAGGCCTAAACAGTTCCTTTACCCATGAGACACCCTTGTTCCTTTTACAACCAGAACAAGATCCGTAAGTGATCTTCCCCTTGGGAGCAAGCCGGCGAAGAGCCAAAGCTCAACTACAAATTGATGCCTGGATAAAGATCGACTCAACTCTCATACACACAGAAAGAAGAAAGAACAAGCACTCCCTCAGCCAGGAAATACTAAAGTAATCAGACCAAAGACATGCTCTCCCTTATTTATAGATTATAGAGGGGAGGGACCAGGTACATCCCTACACAACACATGGAAACGAAAAAGTAAAAACAGGTACAACTGGTAGATATCCAGGCCAGCCCCAAATCTTGTGTAGTAACTGAACATATACTGACCTGGGAGTGGCGGTGCCTCCATCTCAACACGCAAAAGCATCCAAGGACGGTCGGTCTCGATCCCGTGACAAGAACCCCAATCCAAAACCCCATATGTGCGAAGCAAATTTCAGATGGATAGGTTTGATAATCGTATTCCTGCACCACAAGGAGGTGCTTATTTTTTTGTTACAAGAGGCCGCCGAAGCCTAACACCCACCCACACATGCACCATCCGGGAGTCAAACTCCCCACCAGCAGCAACGGTGCTAGAGCATCCTGCCGTTGAGCTAACGCTTCCGATGCACCACGAGGAGCTGTTTACCAAAGGGCCACGGTCTTCCACTTAGAATTCTCTCTTTTCTTCCTCCAAACTCGAAGACCATCACTCAACATCCCCGATCTTTTAAAACTCAAAACCCTTTAGCCGCCGCCAAATCGAAATCAGGCATATCCATTTCACTGATCAGTTTGAATTTCTCATCTGAGCCTGATGAGGATCCTTCCACTAAAGCAGATCCCACTATGACAAAATTCTTCTTCCATCAACTTCAGATTTTTGCATCTATAGATTATGTCCAACACCTTCTGTCTTAGTGACGTCTCAGCTCCTGGATCGATGGAGTTTGCTGCCGATGATCTGGAGAAGAGCTACAAAGCACATTTTGCGTAAGACCGCTCTAATCATCCGCTGCAATTACTAATTTAGTGGCTTGTGGTGGCCCACAATAATTTATACTCGCAAACCCCTCCGAGCAGCACCATCTACTCCTATAGCAGATGCCCTCCTCACAGTGACGTTAATCCATCCATTAACGTCGCCCAACCACTACAAGATTACTTGTTTAATTGGTCGTGCCGTTGAGGCTTGTTTCTTCTGTCTTGAACTCCTCCAGTGGCATACCTATTCGTGGAGAGGTGAGGCGGCAATATGAAAGAAAATATACAGGAAAATCATTACCAGCATCCAAAATTTTTCAAAAGGATATATAGACTGCCTCATCTGAATCACCCAAATGGAGTTTGATCCCATCGAATTTTCCAAGTACACCGCTGCCTATTCCATTATCCTTATCAGTGCAAATAGGAAAATGAACATTGTTGCCTGCGGCGGAATCTCTCTCACACATACAGAGACAGAGACAGGCTCTTTACTATTACCCCCAAAGCTGTACCATCCATTTCCCTGGTCATGAAAGAGACAAGGATGTCCAGAACTGCAGCAGAGGCTACCAAGAAAATGTTCATGAGAAATTTTCCAGAATAATTCCGTTGCTGTTTCACATGATCAAAACCAGACTGAGGACTTAATGGAACTGACAACATGAATTAGGACATTGTACATGAAGAGAACATAGTATACATGAAAGGTCATTCAAATTTATATATATGAGCATTTCTGTTGCCATTTGGACAAGTCTGTCACGCAGATTTTCTGCAACCCTTGCATTTCTGCCTTCACCACATCAAATATAAGAAAAGAAACCCTCAGCTACAGGTCATGAAGGAACACTTCCCACTTGCTTAGAGGGAAAAAATGAAGAGATCTACCCAGTCTCTAACATGATGCAGAAAGATATCCCTCCTTAAGAAGATGAAAAGAAATCCCGTGGCATCATGTGTTTCAATTCATCAGAGTGATCTGCATTGCTTATTCCCAAAGCATCTCGGAGTTCAGACAACAAAATCTCATGCTTCAAATTCAGATCACCTTGAAGATAAAGAGCTTGTAGAACAAAATGATATGTCATCCTGTTAAGTTCTATACGTGAACCATATCCAGCCAGTTCACCTGGACCACAGTCTCCAGCACCATTCTTTGAACTTCTTAAATAAGGGATTTTAATGAAGAGCAGCTCATCAGGGAAGCTCTTCTCAGCAGCTCCAGTTCCGTTAGTAGTGCTTTTTGATGATTTTTCAACCTTCTCTACTTTTATAGGATTATGGGATTCTATTGCCAAAACCTTTGACATCATCCTCTGCAGTTAAAGTATGCAGTTTAAAGCTAAAACATATATCCATTCTTAATGAACAAACTCACAATTTCCACCCACAAAAGGAAAACTAAATAAAAAACACAAAGGCATCATCAAGAATCCAATGTGTGGAAAAACATTATTGAGATGCCACAAATACTCATCAAAGCCATGACAATGCACAAGCAACAAGTATCGTCAGCTTGTTCATGCTCCAACAACCATAACATGAAAGGAACAAAATTAAATTAACTGTGTGCTGCAGTGATGATTTTGGAAGGTTTTTTCATTACAAGGAATGACTGAAATCATATTTATTAACTAGTTCCAGAATATCAACGTGTAGAATGAGTTGGTGATCTGATTCCAAGATGTAAGCTTCCCGTTAGGAATCCACTTGGGCAGAAATTATCATCATTAAAGAGTAAAAAACAGAAATGTTGCTTGACAGGGAATTAAAGCAGAAATTCGTGCATCAGCTGCAATCAGAGTGTCTTGCATTATTTGCAAAATAATCAAGAAAGCAGGAGCAATAAGCAGCAGAGACAGATACCAGTGAAAAAAAGATAGATTGAATCAATGAATGCATAGCAAAAGCTCGCTATGAATATAAGCTCAGGAAATATATGAAACCCTAAAAATAATGACTGGAAAAGCCAAAAAACATCTCAATCTTCAATAAGTGTTCGTCGAGAACATTGAACCCAGCAAAAGCTCCTAGGAATCTACCTTAAACAAGCTAATTGACAAGCTCCACCCAACTGATAAGATATTGATGACCAAAACCATGGATTCCAAAATATTAGCCATTATTGAGAAATCGTTGAGACGTGC
Source organism: Brasenia schreberi (assembly GCA_036023115.1). Lineage (NCBI taxonomy): Eukaryota > Viridiplantae > Streptophyta > Magnoliopsida > Nymphaeales > Cabombaceae > Brasenia > Brasenia schreberi. The sequence goes on from JAYKKT010000066.1 coordinate 2,753,137, forward strand.
AATGAAAACCCAAACCTTCAAATTTTGATAAAACTTGAGCAGATGGATAGCCTTATCACCGCAGCAAAAAATTGGCCCAATTAAGCACATTGTATCTGTAATCACTGCAACAAAATCTAGAACCAGGAAAAAGACATTTGGAGTCTCATGATTTGTCTCTGTAATCTCCAATTTCAGCAACCCAACCTATGCTCTATCTTCAATTTGGCCTCAAGACAAAACCATCTCTACATGTATTCTAAAGGTGTTGAAATTTTAAGGACAACTAGTTGGATTGTTCCTGAAGACATATGAGATTGGTTGTCCTGATTGTCATTAAGAGTAATAGGTATAAGAACGTTAGGATGTTCTTCAGGATAAAGTTGACCATTATTAATAGCTGTTCGACCAGGTTTTATGTATACATGAGGATTTGAGCATCCCAAACCTTATTTCTGTCATAGTGCTTCGGTAATGTCAACGTAAATGTGGTAATGTACCATTAGAACAAGGACATCAGAACCTTTATTGAGATTATTTCCTTCTCAAATAAGGGATTATTGTTCATTTCTTTATCAGCCCCAAGAAGTCACGTGTCATTGATAAAAGATACTCTTTACTGGATAAGTCACTAGAGAATGTAAAGGGAGGAGCCAAGAAAACCTGAAGCACTGATCATTACATTAATCAGATGCTCGTTATTTGATCAGCCACCAAAACAGGGAAAAAATTAATTACTATATGCTGTTCAAAAATAGTGTTGTTACAGAAGCACAAAAAAACAAGTTGGATCTCAATGCCCCTCGATGACAATGCAAGGAAACAAAAATGATGGAGTAGTTATTTTCAGAGACCGTCTCGAGCTCTGCCTTTAGACATGTCCAAGTTTGTCCTTCACTATTGACTGATTTCAAAAACATCCCTACCCATCGCTTCAATATCAGTAGTTTTCAGCGTTTTGTTGACTTAAAGAGTTTTACACTTAAGGGAAAGAATATAGAAAGCACCTAACTTTATCCATTCAAATGAAAGAAAGATCCAAGTCAACAAATTTAAAAGCTTTAATGAATTAATTGCTCCATATTGAATAGCATCATTTGTTTACTAGGAATTGGTCTTCAACTACTGGAATCCAGTGTATAACAGCCATTTGAAGTTTGAAGTATGCAACTTTTAATGATTGATTCAGGTCTTATAAAGTTCCTGATATAATCAGTATTAGATGAAGAAAGGTTCATTCGTTTAAAATCAAAGATGTAGGTTCCATTCGTATAGCTAAAATGTAAAAGTTATTTAAAAGTGGACCAGAAAGTGTGCATTTCCACATCTCTTTGCTTTGGTTATCAATGGAGAACGCTATGGTGGCAGATCACATGTAGAGGGAGGGTGATGGGGTGATGTGGAACATTTCTTTCACTAGAAACCCACGGGACTGGGAGATGGAGTCATTTCTTGAGGTCTTATATGCTTTTAAATCTGAATGGGTTGGGGAGGGGCAATATACAATGAAAAGGAGCAGCCAGTAGGTAGTTTCTTATAGGGAGTGCAGCAATGGAGTGGACTGTAGAAGGAGATGCTGTGAAAGTTCATTTGAAAAACAGGAAATTCCTTCTCAGCTCTCCTTTTCCACATGGGAAGTGGCCGGGCACTGGATTCTTTACGTTGATAATCTTCAAAGAAGAGGTGTGACCTTGGTAAACCAATGTCCCTAGTGCAAGCAGGAGTCAGAGCAGTAGTAAATCATTTTGTTTTATTTTGGATGAGATGTCCTTGGGTTGCGGCCTAGGTGTGTTGGGTTACATGGGTGATAGGAATGTATAAGAGGAAATATGGGCATAGGGTTACTTCTCTGTTTACTGCAAGAGTGCATAGTTTTTCTGGTGCCTTTTGCAGTTCTTTTGTTTTGTTTAGGGAAAGGAACTGAAGGATGTTTAATAGAATGGAAAGGTCCTTGACCGAGCTCCAGGAAAGTTGGTATGGTCCTTGACCGAGATACTGCCAAAGGTTTATCGTGGTTCTCAAAGTGGATCCAGTTCAAACCTAAACGAACATTGAATTAAAATTCAACTTAAGCAAGGTAATGGGCTAAGGCAAATGGTTCTTCAATTAAAGTCGGGTTCAGTTTAACTAGTCTTGAGGGTCAAATATAAAGAACAAGTTTGAACTTGATCTTACTTGCTCCCTTCTTAAACATCCTCAGGGCTGAGTTTATCAACAGGTGAACCTGATCAAGAACAAGAGATGTGGTAGCGGGCAGTGAGGAAAGAAGTCATCCGAAAATGAGAAACTTGAGCAGGAACCCCATTCACTTGGCTATCTGTCATGCTACATCTCCCTCGGCGATAGTTTTCTCTATGTTTAGTTTCTGATTCAGCTGTTATGGATGATATATCAATACTCAGCTGTAGATTGCTATATCTTCCTCTCTAATGGTTTCTTTTCCCTTCTCCTTCTTCTTTAATCATTTCTACTGAATTTCATTCTTCTTTTAGTCCTTTACTTCTCTTGCTGTTTTTAGGATGAATATTATTCAGCTTTTTATGAACATAAACACGAACAAGCATGAGCTCAGCTTGTTGAGGACATATGAGCTACCCATAAATGTGTTCTCAAGAACAAGGTACATGAGCCGTAGGCGTTGCCACAAAATTTTAGCCAGGCCAACATAGGTTTGACTCCAATACCCCGATCTGCATTCTTCCGAACACAAAGTAACCACCAATTATTATCAATGAAATGTTAAATACAGATAGTTTAATGTTTGACTTTGATCCATCACTGACATATCATAGATAAGGGAAACAATTTTGAGTAATATTTTGAAAAAATGCCTTTGTTTGGTTCTTTTGAATCTTGCATTGCCGGTCCCAAGCCCGGATAAAGGAGGAGGGTTGTGTTAGACTTCTGACAACAAGCGTAAAACTTTGTCGGATTTTATACTATGGATTATATAAATTATGAGCATTGCTTTGGGGCGTTCCCGCTTATTGATGTGTTGTAGAGCCTGAATGCAGTGATAAGTAAGCAAGGGCCACTACATTTTTGCCCGGATGCAGTGAATTAATTACAGAGAGGGTTCCCACATCATGGATGTGTCTGGGTAAAAGTTAGTCCCGCTACATTGCCGCCCAAATGTAGTGAATAATTAAGAGAGAGGGTCTCCGTATTTTCAATATGGACGGATGCGGGGGGTAAGGAAGCTAGTCCTAGATAATAAGATTCGTATTAGTTCTTTGAATATTGGAACATTATCCACTAAGCTAATGGAGATGGTAGATACTATGATTCGGAAAAAATTTATATCCTATTTTTACAAGAGACAAAGTGGATTGGAGAAAAAGCTAAGGAGATAGAGGATACATGTTTTAAATTATGGTATTAAGGTAAGGAAAAGGTTAGAAACGGAGTTAGTATTATCATAAATAAAGATTTAAAGGATAGTGTAGTAGACATACAATGATATGGTGAACGTTGAAATTAGTGTTAGGAGTAGAGGTTTTGAATATAATTTGTGCTTACGTACCCCAAGTAGGACTAGAAGATAGTATAAAGTCAGCTTTTTGGGAATAGTTAAATAAGGTGATTCAAAGGATTTCACAAAGGGAGATGATTTGTTTAGGAAGAGACTTAAATGGACATGTCGGTAAAGAGGCATTAGGATATCAAGGTATTCATGAAAACTTGGGTTTTAGGGATATAAATGAAGAAGGTAGGGAGATTTTAAATTTTGCTATGGCATTTGATCTCTTTATAGTCAATACAATCTTCAAAAAACGAGATGAACATTTAATTACTTATAAGAGTGGTTTAACACAAACACAAATTGATTACTTTATTTGTAGAAAAAAAAGATAGACCATGTTGTAAAGATTGCAAGGTAATTCCAGGAGAAAGCTTAACCACCCAACATCGACTTTTAGTTATGGATTTACAAATAAAAAAATGGATAAAGAAGAAAAGAGTGCATCGAGCTATTCAAAGTAAATGGTGGAACCTCAAAAGCGAGAAAGAAGATATATTTTAATAGAAAGTCCTTCAAGGAGATATTTGGAATTATGTTGGTACACCTTGTGATATGTGGAACAATATGGCTATACATATTAGGAAAGTGGCGAAAGATGTGTTAGGTGTATCTAAGGGAGGTGTGCCGGCACAAAAAGAAGCTTGGTGGTGGAGTGAAGTAGTGCAAAATAAAATCAAGGCAAAGAGGGCATGTTATAAATTTCATTATGCTAAGAAAACTAGTGAAACTTTAGAGGCTTATAAGAAAGCAAAGAAGAAAGCAAAAAAGGCCGTCAGTGAAGCAAAAACTAAAATTTGGGAGGATTTATATAAAAAAACTCAACCCAAAAGAGGATGAAAGAGTGAGAAAGAGATACTAAAGATTTTAATTATGTTAGGAGAGCTAGGGCTAGGGCAAATGATGATATAAGAAATAGATGGAAAAACTATTTTTATAAGCTTTTTAATGAAAATAAAGATGTTAGTATTGGCTTAGGAGAGTTAACCAAATCAGAAAAGTATATAAACCACAATTTCTACCAACGTATTCAAAAGAAAGAAGTCAAAGAGGCTCTTAAACATATGAATGGTGGTAAATCGGTAGGACCATACAATATTCCTATAGAAGTTTGAAAAATACTAGAAAAAATAGGAATCACTTGGCTTATAAGACTATTGAATGAAATATGGAGAAACCAAAAGATGTTTGAGGTATGGAGAGCGAGTACACTTATACCCATATATAAGAACAAGAGAGACATTCAGAATTTTGCGAATTATTGAGGTATCAAGTTAATGAGCCATACTATGAAACTGTGGGAAAGAATTATCGAACGTAGGTTAAGACAAGTATCAAGTACAACAAAGAACCAATTTGGATTCATGCCAGGCAGATCTACAGTTGAAGCGATTCACCTTTTGAGATATCTTATGGAACATTTTAGAGCAAAAAAGAAAGGCCTTCACATGATATTTATTGATCTGGAAAAAACTTACGATAGGGTACCAAGAGAGGTTCTTTGGAGAACCTTGAAAAAAAGAGGTATCCCATTGACATACATTAACCTTATAAGAGACATGTACGATGGTGCAAAAACATATGTGAGGACTCATGAAGGAATGACAGACTTCTTTTTAGTTAATATTGGGTTACATCAAGGATCAACTTTAAGTTCATACTTATTTATAATGGTGATTGATGAGTTAACAAAACATATTCAAGATGAAGTACCTTGGTGTATGTTATTTGCAGATGACATTGTGTTAGTGGAGGAGTCTAAGAAAAAAGTTAATAGAAAATTGGAACTATGGAGAGAAACATTATAAAGCAAAGGCCTCCGACTTAGTAGAACAAAGACAGAATATATAGAATATAAGTTTGATCATTTGACAACTTAGAGGACATAGAAATTAAAATTGGCACACATTGATGGAGATGTTATGAATAGAATTAATGCTGGTTGGTTAAAATGAAGAGGAGCATCAGGTATTCTTTGTGATAAGAAGATACCATTACAGTTAAAAGGTAAATATTATAGAGCATCAATTAGACCTGCCATGTTTTATGGTTCTGACTATTGGGCAGTTAATCATCAACATGTACAAAAGATGTCAGTGACAAAAATGAAGATGTTGAGATGGATGAGTGGTCATACAAGAAAAGACCGTATACATAATGAGGTTATTAGAAACAAATTAGGAGTGGCACCAATAGAGGATAAAATGAAAGAATATCGTTTAAGATGGTTTGGACATATAGAAAGAAGATCAAAAGAAGAACCTGTAAGAAGGTATGAAAAACTAAATTTGGAAAGTATTAAAAGAGGTAGAGGACGACTACAAAAGTGTTGGAAAGAAACAATAAAGAATAATCTAGCTTATTGTGAGTTAACTGCTAATATAGCACATGATAGGGCTATGTGGAAACAAAGAATCCATGTAGCCGACCCCGTCTAGTATGGGAAAAGGCTTAGTAGTAGTTGTTGTTGTTGTAGTATTATAATCATTCTTTCATAGAGAACATTATAACAAAAACATTTTCTGGTGCCCTCCATATTAAATTTAGAACTTACCAAGGGGGTAACTACACAAGGAAATTGAATTTTCTGTTGGCTTTTTCCTTTCTCTTTTTCTTTCCTCTCTGAGCAACTTTTCCAATGTCTTCTTAAGGAGCTAGTCCCATTTGAACTGGCAGCTTTAAGCTTCTTAGAACATATGTTGCAAACAGCTAATCGAACCCCACCTTCATAAACTTCTTTAAAACCTTCCCATGCACGTGAAAGTCTTTTCCATTTCACTGAACTTTCATCACTTGTTTCAATCTCCTTAGAATGAGATTCATCAACTAACCTGCATTAAAGAGGGAAAGAAAAGGAAAAGTATTAATCATGGATCAGAAAGACATACCATATGCCAACCTTTCTAAGAAATTCAGCTTACTCATTAGCTTCTTCGCAGGATATCACCAGCATTTTTTCTGCCACAAAATTACACTGGAAATCTGAAGAAAGCATAAGAAGCAAATTATTAGTTAAGCAGCAAGAGTAGCTCGATTAGCAAGAACTAAGAAGCATATCATATAGCCACAATATACAAAAGGAATTGCGCTTCTTGTGAAGAAGGGGCTATGTTACATAAATGTGTGTATGTGTGTGTGTGTGAGAGAGAGAGAGAGAAACCTCAGTGTGAGTCTGTGTTATGTGTAAACGTCCATATCGTATCATATCGAAGGTATCGGGCCATATCAATGTATCATGTGATACAAGCTGTATCGCCCATATTATACGGTAAAGGTCCAATATGTGAGTTAAACCCCACTTTTGTGAACTGTCATTTTAAGGCCTTTTTTCTTTGTTTCTCCCCCATCTACATTCATGTGCGAAATTTTGCTGCTTGACTTGTGAAACTATGCTTTTTCGATCGTGTGTCCGAGTGTGATTTATTAACGTTTTGAGATATAAACTTTTATTTTCCTCTATTTTTCATAGTTTTTGTTACATTTCTTATATGAGTTTTCCTTTATCTCAAACTCATCTACACTTATATAAACCTTTATTTTTCTTTGCTTTGATTTGATAATAGATGACGAATTGGTTGATTATTTTTCAGTTACCTTATTTATTTGTTTATGTTATAAATTTATGAATATTATTAGTTAATGACAACTTAATGTAGCCTATGTACCTGCTTATTACATTATTAAATAATTTAATTAAGTCATATACTATTGTTTTGATATAATGCTAATATTTGCTCTATTTGTTTTTATTCATAATAATTGTTTATTTTTCTTCATTTTCTTTATTTTTTAAAATACTTTTAGAAAAAATTATGACACATTACTATATGAACGTGTATTGTATCTTGAGAAAAAACAATGTGTTATGATATGCTACAAACATCACTGGTGCAAGTATTGCAACCTACAATATTAGGTTAAGACTAGGAGTGGGAGAGAGAGTGCAGGAAGGCGTGCTTGAAGGAGTTCGAAGTGCCCTTAAGGGTTCTGGTTGTGCCCTTAAGGGTTTTTCGTGGTAGTTTCTCATCATCGAAAAGGAAAATGGCAAATCGTGCAATAAAGTAATTAGCACATGATTGATGCCAGGATCAAAGGATTGAGAGGCAGAGCTGGCGAGTTCTTACAATCAAAGCAAAGAAGGGGAAGATAAAGAGGAAGATCTGTTGATTTTTAAGGAAATAGATATCAAAGAAATCAAAGAAGGGATAAGAAATTATTCATGCAGTCTTTTGTATCGATTGTTGTCAGCTCAATTTATTCACTACATGTACAATTGAAAGTGATTTTCATGCTATTTCCTTAAAAACCCTCTGAAATCCTAGGAACCATTGTGTGGGGAAGGAAACAAACATGGTAAGAATCTTGCAGGGTTCATCATGGCTCTTCAAGAATTACATAATTCATTTAAGAAGATGGGAAGAAGATCATACAGTAGATAGTGAAGAGCTATTATTCTTTCCTGAATGGATACAATTCTGGGGGGTACCAGAATGGCGGAAAAAATGAGAGGAAAGAATAAGGTGTTTTGAAGATGTGGATATATTCTCAATGCGAGCAAGAACCAAGGATTGTCAAAGCATGTATACAAGTACACACTACCAAGATTCTGAAACCATCTTTGAAGATTGATGGGCCAAATAAGGTTCCAAAGGATGTGAGATTAAAACATGAAAAAAATAGGGTTGTTCTGTTGTTACATGGTCACTTTGGTAATGAGGAAAGGGGATGTGCAATGTAAAAGCAGATCAACCGGAAAAAAAATAATCACAATAAGAAGAATCAAGATCCAAATGGGACAATTGGAGATGGAAAGAAGCGAAGCCAAACAAACCAACTCCAGTAGGTCTTCTAAAAGTTTTTGCAGCTCTTTCATGTAAAGCGGAAAAGGATCAGCAGAAACAAAAGGTAAGTTGTGAAGAAAAAGATTACTAGCTTAAGAAGGCATTATGTGCAGAAGAAAAAACAGGAAAGGAATTGCAGGAAATAGCTGAAAGGAAAAATTATACTCTCCTCCGAAAGAAAAACTATACTATGTTAGGGTAGCTGGCCCAAAAAACAAGATTACTCTTAAAACAATGCAACAGGAAGAGAAAGAGAAGAAGATGGGAGTTATAGAAGAGACGAGATCGGAAAGGGAGGAAAAGAAATAATCAGCTAACAGTGAGTTGATAGAATTTCAGAGAAAAGGAAGTGAAAAGAAAATAAACAATGAGAATAAGAAGAACAGTACGATGGTTCCTTCAGGTAAAGGAAGAATAGAAGGAGAGGAGATGGACGAGACACACAAAAGAGTTTGCACAGAATGTCAGAAACAACAGAGAATTCATTGTTGATGGTGGAGGAGGCCAAACAAGAAGTGGACCCAGATGAAGAATGAGAATCCTCTTTGGAATTGTTAGGATATGGAAAAACTCTGAGAATTCAAAACTTGAAAGAACACAATGGCTGAGGTGTCAAAAAACATAATTTGGGGATTGGAAGATAAAACTGGCCAATGGTGTGCATAAACAAATTGCAACAGTTGCAGAGGAGTATTTCAAGGGATCTGTTTGCGTCAGGCAATCTAAAAGATCCAGAGGATCTCCTTATGAACAACCAACCAAAGGTTAATGAGATTATGAATCAAAAACTGACCAGGCTGAGTCAAGAGAGGCAAATTAGGAAGGCAGAGGCAGATTAGGAAGGCAGAGTATTTCAACGATCTGTTTATATCAAGCAATCTAAAAAATCCAGAGGATCTCTTTATGAACTGCCAACCAAAGGTTAATGAGATTATGAATCAAAGATTGACCATACTGAGTCAAGAGAGACAGATTAGGAAGGGAGTTCAATCAAGCCAGAAGGAGCACCAAGCAATGATGTTTTTTTGGGAAGGCAGTGTCATTAATCGATTGGTGGTAGAACAATGCTAAAGGTATACAAGACAAAATTGGTTGGAAAGATCAATTAGCTTTGAAAGCCTTCACAATATGGAGAATCTTGAATGCACGAAATGAGAAAGTATTTGAAGGAAAAATTGCCAATGTGGAGATGATTGTGTATATGGCCACTGAAATAGTTGAGGATCACTATTGCCAGATACAGTTTTACAGAAAGCGAGTCTGTAATCTAATTGTATCTGCAATTTGGGATATCCCGTATCTATAAATGCTTGCTGGGTCGTTGAGCCTCATACACTTTCATTCTTTACAGTAATGAAACTTCTGCCTGTATTGAGAGAGAGAGAGAGAGACTTGCCTTAGCCACATGGAGCTCCAGTGAGAAGAGATGAGAAGTTGCGTGGAGAACGTTGAAGTTGGATGGCAAACACTTTAAGAGAGTGAAAGGGAGACCTGTGGAGTCTTGGACGAAAAGCATGAAGCATGATCTTCTTTTCTTGGAGTTAAATGCTAACATGGTAAGAAGAGCTGACACCACTTAACATGGGAAGGGACTTGATTTTGGTGTTTGGTAGGTGAGATGGGCGACGAGACTTCCTACGAGGTCACACATCCTAGTATTGGTTTCACTGAAACATGCTTAACTTGGAAATTCTGATGAGATCTAGTGCATTAGTGCTAAAACCGTCGCACCCTCGGCTAAAAAGATCTGATAAACGGTCTATGGAAGGGTAAACAACATCATATGCGAGCTATGAATATAAGCTTCCTCACAACAAAACAAAATCAACTGCAGTGAGAGGAAGTGATCACAGGAAATATCGTAGAATAAGAGAATAAGAAAAAAAGTGCATGACAAATATGTCCAACAAGAAATAGATTTGTATTTCTTTCACTCCCCTAAAGAAAGAAACAGAACGAAAGAGATTCATTTCGATCAGCAATCTTGGGTTTCATACACACATTCCGTCCTCTAAGAATTGAATCCCTCTCTCCCTCTCTCCCTCTCTCTCACTCACTCGAATTATGGTACAAGATTAAGAAGGGAGATCACCTGTACGGTCGTTTCCATCGACTAAAATGTCTTCGCCTGTGTTCTTCTGTCCCGATGGGTCGCGATCGCCGGAATCTTCCATATCGACGGGAATGCGATGGCGAGTTCCTCTGGAGATCTGGAAACCCTAGCGTAAGATCAAACGGGTGCATCTGACGGGTCTGCCCGGCCCGGCCACCTAACCTTCTCCCATGGGCCGCTGGGCCGACCAGGGATAAAAAACCGTGTCATGACTGCCCGGCCCGGCCCCCCAATATAGAATCCCTGTAAGTTGACTGTAGTAGGGCCGTTCGTAGTAGAGTTCGGTGGCTAACAAATAAGCTTAGAAAATTGTAGAATGAATTGTTTGCATGCAAAGCAGGAGCACCGAGGGGATTGGGCATAAAAGATACTCATTCAAGTCAAGTTAGGTAAACCACAAAATAGAAAAATCCAATCCAAACCAAACCACCGATTTGGATGAGCAGTTGGTTTAGTGGATGTGGTTCAATAGTTCAAACACCTACCCAATAAACATTATTCGGTTATAACCAAATAATCGAACTGAATCGAACCAAAATTTCTTGTTATGTTCAATTCGCTTGAAAATTGATTTGGTTTCAGTTTATAATTTCATGAAAAAATCACTTCATCGCTTGGGTTCAGTTCCCAATGTCCCCAAACCAAAAAACTGGTTTTATAATATTAATAAGTGTCATAGTTACAAAGCCTCCTAAACATTTGGCCTTGTCATCCATAGTTACAATTCAACTGCCCTGTGAAACTGTTCTAGCTCAATGTTCCGAAGGATGTTGTCGACATTGTTGATGTTGATCTCATTTTCTTTGAATGGCTTGCTTCTGTTGCATATGCCACCATTAAACCACTCCTCGCTTTCAAAGGGAGATGGTGTAGTGGTTCTAAAAACTGAAACTACATTGGTTTGAATGACCATTTACTTATGGAAGCATAATCTCGCAACACAATACCGTGCAAGTCTTAAATAAGTGAAATATCTTCATATAAAAAGAGTAATTTCCTTATACATTAATTTAAATATGATAGGAAGGAGATCAGCTCCCATGGTTCATTTGATACAGGCGAATTAATTAAAAAATAAATATATTATTCAGTAATATTAACTAGAAATCAGCTTATTTTATATGTATTAAATAATTATTAGTTTACATTAATAAAAATTCAATATTTCATTTAATGACATTAACTAGAGGTGGTCCTTTCTAATTAATAGTAATCATTATTTGTACCTTCAAGTTAATAACTGATTAGCATTAATTAACTATTAAACTTGAATTTTAATTGATAAATTGCTGTTACAATATAATAAAATGCGGTACCCACTGTTACGTATGTGAAATATTTTCTGATAAGTAGAAAATACGGTATCGATCTTTTCTTTTTTAATATAAAATAATTAGTTGGATATTACTTCACCCTTAAAAAAAATGGGATATTAGGGAGGGGGTGACGGGGTCTATGCTTTGCCGAGCTGGCAGGACGGGTCCCACCAGGAGGCCTCGCAACGCTGTGTATGTAGGAAAGCGGGGCCCATCAACATGGGGTCCGGGCCTGTTGGGCCCCACTTCGTACCGTGACGTGGCGGTCCATCCGCCACGTAGCTCTACCCCAACCACCAACCGATGGTCCCAACGTGGCCTAACTCTATCCAATGCCCTAGACATCCCAAACGGGGAACCCAAAAGATCCCCTTCTTATCTTATTTTAACTCCCTCCCGACTCCAGATATTTACGAAGCTACCCCGAACCGGCCCCCTGGATTCAGCCAGAGTCATTGGTTCGATTCAATGCATGGGACCTGGTCAGGTACGTCTGTCACACTGGACTGCTCGATGTTGGGCACCTCAAGTTCATCTTGGTTTGTTTAGGTTTATCAAGACAAGCCGCTGTTAGGGCTCGAATTAATCCAATAAGGAAGCTATTGCAAAAATGAGCTTTTTGTATATGCACGATGAGACCCGTAAAAAAAACTTAGCATAAAAATAAAACTAAGCCAATCAGTGCGTGCACCTTCCAACTTATTGGGTTATCAAGCTTTTATAGTGCATATACATATATATATATATATATAGAGAGAGAGAGAGAGAGAGAAAGAAAAATACCCACTTTTGATATGTTTACTCATATCCACACGCTATTTTTAAGGAGGATAGTGTTATTTTAAAAGTCTTAAATGTACATGAAAAAAATATTATTATACTTATGTCTCTGAAAAAGTAATAGCTGAACATGAGTGTCCATTAGTAATCTAATAAGTGAGATCCAATCTCTCTATATAGAAAGAGAGATATAGATGCACTCAAATGCACAAGCATAAGAAACACACAACAAACTTGTCACAAGCCAAATGAACCAAAACCTTGTCTCATATTGCAGCCCTAGATATGAACATGTTGGACCCATCTCAGATTGAACCCTGGAGGCTCAAGTACTTTGTTTGGATATGAGAGCTGATTGAATATGGTTTTTATGATTTACTGGATTTGGATCGTCATCATGTTAGATCGGAAAGATGTATGGTCCTACGAATTATTATCAAATCTTGAGCTGATCTCCGGCTCAGTTGGATATCAGTATAGAGACTTTACCTGGTTGATAAAATCATGTTAATTGGATCCCAAACCATGTTTACTTACTAAATGGATTTAGTGTATTTGTTTCTCAATATCTAGAGATATCATGATATCCGAACTTCGCGTGGACACAAACATCGGCTTTTCAGGTCATGTTCATGTTGGGTTTCGTGTCATGTTTTACATTGCCAGGGCTAAGGGTTGTAGCCACGACCTACACCAACCATGGGAAGTACTAAAGGAGACACTTGGTAACAAAAAAATCATCGGTTTTCAGATTATACCCACTAATATATGGGCTTAGGTATAGTTTATAAATATTTTACCAACTTATAAGTATAAATTGTAGGAGACACTGATACTAGTAAATCGAAACAAATCTCATCCATCTATCTTTGGTGATTGATTATTGAGATTTAAATCAATAAAGTAGAAATTACATGTGTACTTTTTACGTATACACTTTATTCACATAAGTTCTTTTGCTTTTTAAATTTAAAATCTCAACCATCCATCACCAAAGATATATGATTGAGATTTGTTTGGATTTTTTAGCACCTATGAGTGCTAGCATATACTAGTTTTTCTAAATTATAGTAACCCTAAGTATATACTACTTTACCGACCTCTTTGATTTTGCCAATTTGGAGTCAAGTTTGAAAGTAATCTTCATTTATTTCAATGCTTCGAAAGATTCTAGAAATGAATACACAAAGGAAAGTGGTCAAACACATAAATGCAATGGGAACTTTGATCATCCATCATTGAAGATGTAGTTTTTGAAAAGTCATGGCAAATCCTCTTGAACTCCTAGCAGCTCATGTTCCTCTTCAAAGAAGAATTAAAATAGATTATCACCAAGACCTTGAACATGAAAGCTTGCAGGTTTATCTCATGATGATATAATGTTTCAAATACAGACAGGGTTTTCAATATTATGTTGTTATGTTTTGAAAAATTATACCTCCTCATAAATATTGGTTGGCTGCAATCCTTGGAAAAGGGTGATCTTTTTCAATGGTCATGTCTTTTGACCTGATTTAGATTTTGACAATAGTGTAAAGAATCCATAACAAGGGATTTGAAGATGAAGTTACATTTAGACACCCTAATGATCTCTCCACAAATTCCGTTTTGCCGATTATGAAAAGTTTTTCAAGTAACTTACTGTCGTTCCTTAAACACAAACAAAGTTGAAGTGCCAGTTATTTTATTATGCTGATATTACCAAAGACTTGACTATCTTTCTCCAAGGTAAGTCAGGAGCTTAACATTATACCTTGTTCACAATCATCGAGGCTCTGTGTACATGGAAATAGAATTCTAAGATGATGAAAATGCCTAAAGGTTCGGGTTCAAACATGTATTTAAGAGAGTCGTGCACTAATCCTTTTTTGTTGTTGTAGAAGTCTATGGTATTAATCCGTGAGAGATTCTAGTTTGCCAACATTCTAAATAAAGAAAACACTCATTCCTGTTTTTAGACATTGTCGAAAAGGTTGATCTCATGCAGATTCCAAGTTTACCGATATTTATAAGTACTCGGCCTTATGATAATCAAAGTTTCAATAAAAAATATATAGATTATGATTGTAATCCTTGACCTCTACTACACAAGTTCAAGTTCGGATGTCACAAAGGTGGTGAAACAAAAGAAGCCTGAGGTGACTCTTGGCTTCGCCAACAAGCAGCCATAGAAAATGTACATGACCCATTTGTGGCACAGCAGTAGGCTCGCTTAAAACGGTGGTGGTGCAGTCGATGCTACAACCGTAATATTATTCAAAAATGCAGCCCTATTCACCGGAAAATGAAATTCCGTGAAGGGACAATCTGTGCACCACCTTTTCCTGTGCGGTTTCGTGAAAAACTCATCTGCCAACGTCCAAGTGACTGACGTATTTCCGTTTTGGTGCTTCTCTGTTAGGACGACGACGACAAGGCGATCGATTCGATTTGGTTTCGAGAGATGAAAAGCACAAACAGGCAATTGGAAATGTTTGAAATGGTTTCTCTCAGCTTTTTATTGCGATTTCCAAGGTTATGGTCTGAGAGTTCCAAACAAGGGAAGGAAAGGAAGGAGAAATATTAGCCATACATCTGGTGGTCAGGGTACAATCATTCAACTTTGTTTATTTATTTATTTTGGTGTAGTTTTTGGGATTTCTCTGCTCTCTGAGAGTTGGATTTCGTACTTCGGGGTGGGAAACGAGAGGTGGGGTAGCATCCGTGATATTTCCCGTTTAAAGGTAATCATCTAGCGTTCTTTGTTTTCGTCAGGTCGCGTTTAGGGTTCTGTTTAGTGAATTCATCTTTCCTTTTGGCATTTGGGTTCCCTTTATGCTCTTATTATTGGGTTGTTTTTCTTGTTCTTGGCTTCTTCCGTTTCGGTTATGATTTTGGTTGCACTTCGGAACTGTAGCACCTCATTTTTCTTTTGTTTTCGGTGTGTTTGATTTGGCGTTTCGATTTCCAGTTGAATCTGAGCTCGGAGGAAAACAGATTGAATTAATGGAGTGAGTGAAAACAGTTGAATTTGAGTTCTGAATTCACTGGTTGTGATGTAATTGGCTCAAGATTTTGCATGATCATAGCTAGGGCTTTTGGTCGTCTCTGGGAGAATGGATTGGTTATAGATTTTATGGTATTTGGCTAGTTCGGTCTGTGATATGAAACACGGTGGATTGTGCAAGTGGTCTGAATTTATTTGAGGTACCATGGAAGGGATGGATGAGGGTGTTGAGAGTGAGACAGTGAAACAGAAGAGTGAGGGTCCACCCACTAAAGTAACAGAGATCGATCATGGGCTACCGATCGATAGGTGTGATGTGTTAGAGTTACAAGACAAACTTGCATCTTCGGAGCCCGAGTGGCCAGAGGAACTGTCATTTTTGAGGTCGTTTTTTGGGACGAACAAAATGGGGCTTCTCCCAGGTTTCCCAGTGGTGTTTGGGGGAATTTTAGAAGCCAAGAAACAGATCCTTGTTAGGTCCAAGGATGGAACCCAGTCCCATTCTTGGCCTACATTAGGGCAGGATTGCTCTATTAGTAATACAGAGATGATGGTTGAAGAGTTGACTCTCAAAAACTACAACAGTACTAATGTTTCTTCCTCTGATGGGGGTTTCAATACTGAGCTTGTTGGAGCTTGTCACATTGGGCAGACACAGAGCAGAAAAATTCACTGGGAGCACCTTTATCAAAAGGTGGGTCAGGGCAATACTTCGCATGGTCAGCTGATCTGTAAGGAGCAACCTGCGATTGATCTGAATGTAAACCTATCCTCTAAACAAGGTGATGATTACAGTGACAAAGAGAAGTTGAAGAATGTCAGCTTCGGTGAATTTCGGGAACAAACCACAGTTTCAGCACAGCATCCTGTTGAAAAATGTGACATGGCTGCTGGGAACTTAGTTCATAGTGATAGATATCATCATTTAAGGAGTCCATCAACCATCCCAAAGCTAGGTGGTGGATTACGAACCAGTATTCCATCACCATCTTCAGGATTTTCTGAGTTCTTTGCGAGCAGCACCTTGAAGGGAAAGGGGATTGAATTTAGGGATGCGGCTCCTGTTAAGGGTTCTAGTGCTGCTGTAAAACATGCAGTTGCAAGAAATTCTGTTCTTTATGCTAATATTAAGCCGGATTTGATGCAAACTTCTTTTGCCTTTGCCGGTGGTTCATCTTCACATTGCGGCCCTGGTGATTCATTTGAGGGTGGTGTTAACTTAAGGGAGTGGCTTCGCCCTGGGAGCCAAAAACTGAATAAATCAGAAAGATATCTTATATTGAGGCAAATCTTGGAGCTAGTTGATCTTGCTCATTCTCTAGGGGTTTTCATAAAAGACTTATGGCCATCAAGTTTCATTATCTCCTCAAATAATCAAGTACAGTATGTTGGCTCTTCGGCATTTCATATCCCATCAGGTTATTCAGGTAGTAACAATGATTACAGGAATTCTTCTTCTGGTTGTTCTCTGAAAAGGAGACGGCAGCAGCATGAATTCTCTTCCTTTCATGGCAAAGGCTTGAAACATGCAAGTCAATCAGTGGATGTTTTACACAGCGATGGTACACCACCCATGATGCATCAAAAATTCGGGGATGCTTTAGGGTTATCTGTTCAGCATAGTATGCCTTCACCATGTGGGTTCAAACCTGAATCAATGACAGATAGGGCTACAACTAATAGTTTAGCATCACATTCTCAATGTGGAACGAGAATACATGAGAATGAATTTGAAGACCATGAGGCTTTGAGAAGATGCACTCACTTCGGCCTGTCTAGTCAATCTCAACAACAGGTTAGTCTTAATGATAAGCAGTTGGAGGAGAGGTGGTATGTTACTCCAGAGGAGATCGATGGCAAGGCATGTTCCTTATCATCAAACATATACAGTCTTGGTGTTCTCCTCTTTGAGGTACGTGCATATTTGAGATATGATACCTGATACCATCTTCTATGTCTTGTCTGCACTTTGATCTTAACATATATAGAAAACAAAAATTTTGTTCTGTGTTTGTCTGAGATGCACTACTTCTGATGTCTTTTTTCTACAAGCACTATCGATGTCCACTTTGGCATCATCAGTTTAATTTATGATTTATCATACTATCCAGTAATCATCTCTTTCTATTTACATTTTCTTCATTTTTTCCTCTTGTTATAAAGGTGTATCTTATAACCTCTATGTGGATGATCATGATGCTTCAAAATAGATATTTTGAAGACTTTTGGAACAATACTGCTAACTAGAAGTTTCTCATGCTTATTATTTTTGAAATAATATATTAATATTCATAAGATACTTAGTGTTTTGACAATCAGAAGAATGAAAAAGGCACTTTAGATTTATGTTGTGAAGTTTCATGTTTTTCAAGTTACCTTTATGGTAAGGTTTAACCCCTGAAAAATTAAGTTGTTGCTCTTAAACTAATGTCAGATATTTCTGTATCAGCTGTTTTGCTGTTCTGAGTCATGGGAAGCGCATGTATCATCAATGTCAGATCTAAGACATCGTATCCTCCCCCCAAATTTCTTAGCTGAGAATCCGAAGGAGGCTGGGTTTTGCCTTTGGCTGGTCCACCCTGAGCCTTCATCTCGACCTAAAGCACGGTAGAATTTTCAAAGAATTTCTTCATTCTTGTTGGAGAACCGTGAGCATATTTATCCTAGAAACTTGTTAAGTCAAAATTTACGAACATTGCCACTTCCTTTTCAACGCAGCACCCTTGTTCATAGAACTATTCTACTGTCTAAATTGTGCATTTGTTTTCTTTTACCATGTGACTTAGTCCATTGCTAGAAGAAATGACCATATTTTAGGCATTGTATCATGTGAATCTGACATTTGAAAGAGAAACATTTTGTCTATGAAATAAGCTTCAACAAGTTCTGGCTTCTGTTAACACTTGTGGCCTGTCATAAAAAGGAACACATGAAAAAAAGAAAGAGGTAAAATGATATAGGTGAAACTTTCCAAGCATCAGACAATGTGCAATCTTGATAATATACCTATTAAGCATCAAACCAAACAGTTTTCGTCATATAAGAGATATATCTCAACTTCTTTTCTATCGTTCTTTCATGAGGTTTTATTGGATGGATCATCATCTTACTATATTATTCTTGTATATATAATCACTGTATTTTTCCATTTCCACCTTCCTCTCCCTTTGTTAGTCAAGTGATGCCTTCCGAAAAAGTTTTTCAGACTGTTACTCAAATGTCCTCTGTTCCTGTGGGTACTTCCTTTAATTCTCTCAAAAACAAATTGGTTAGTCCTCGTATCTCTATACTTTAGCTAGCCATTGTTGGGAGTGAGGAAAATGCAGGTTTAACTGCCTTTATTTGCACCTGTTTTTTGGGGAAAAGGTAAATCAACACTAATATTTTAATTTTCCTTTCTACTGTATCTTTAAAAACTGCATTGTAATCCCATTTTAAACATTGAGGGCTCTATTGCATTTAAATCACGATTTTTTAATAACCCTGATTTTCTCACTATGCTGGACATAGCTCTTCTCCTTTTTATTGACATACCTTATCTGCAAAAGATCCTTTGTTCTTCTCCCCATAGCTTTAGTTACTTTGTGTGTGTGTGTGTATATACTGTATTGAGGTTCTTACAGAATCCTGCCAAAGTTTTGTGTTTGCTTTGCTAATCATGTAGTTATTTGAATAGCAGACTACTGGAATACATAACGGGTTGCAGGCAAGAATGATAGATTATTCTAGATACCAACTGACCTACTTATAGAAAGTACATTTTGTAAATTAGCATGCTTGTATAATTAATTCTTTGAAAAGTGTGCAGTATCCAATATGTTACTATGACTAATTGTTATAAATGACCAAATGTAAATTGAGAATGTTAAGAAATATTACTTGTTAATTAGTATGCTTGTAAAATCGTGCATAAATAGATGTGTTGCTATAACTTTAATTACTATAAATGGTCAATTGAGAAATTGAGAGCCATAAGAAGTATTATGGTGGTTGAGGATGCCCAAAGTTATTAGAAGCATAACGTTATGAAATGATTTTATCGCATATACCTACTTGAATTGATACACTTAAGGTATTTAAATCACTATATACCATTTATTGTGTTGTATTGTATGATACACCCCTATATCATATGATACGGTGATTTTACTGAGGTCATGTTTTTGACTGTCAAGGCCCAAGGTTGTTTTAAATCCCTTAAGGCTAGCTTCTTTGGTATTCCCCTACTCTCTCCTTCAAAGCTCAAAGTCTCAAACTTCTTACATGAGTCAATGACTGAAAATCACGATTCATGTTTGATTGAGAACTACTACAACAAGAAAGTTTGGGAACAATGCAGAGAAACAGCAGTAGTGCGATATGCATTTTTTGTGGACATATGATGCATAAGAGTTAGCCATATATGACATCATCTAGCTGGAACCAGAATGAACGTATGTCCTTGCTCTATTGTGCCTCAACAAGTCAAGGTACAAAGGCTAAAAGAAATAGAAGTTATATAAGCAAGAAGAGAAGAACATAAAGCACCATGAGCTGGAGGAGGAACACAAGGAGATAACTTTTCTATGTTTTATTTATTTTTAAGTTTAAAACTTTGAGAATTTATGACTCTCCTTATCTGTAGTAGCTCAAAACTTTAATGTAGTTTCTTTTGAACTTTTTTGTTAATATAGTGTTATCCTTTATGCAACTCCACCCATGTAAGGGATCACCCTTGCATGGCCGGTCCCAAGCCCGGATAAAGGACAAGGGTTGTGCTAGGCTTCCGACCAACTTAAAACTTTATTGGACTTATTTACCATGGATTTTATAAATTATGATAGGGTTTTGTGGAAACAAAGAATCCATGCAGCCGAGCCTATCTAGTATGGGAAAAGGCTTAGTTGTTGTTATCATAGTGTTATTTTTTAGGCATTCATGTGATGCATGACATTGTGCATGTTACAAAATTGTTTGATATTTTTTCTGATATTTTTTATTTATTTTTTAATGGGTTTTCTAAAAAATTATAAAAAATCGTATATATCATATTATACCATATCATCAAATACAGTATGACACACGTGCATCATGCCTTGTGTGATACAGGCACCGAGACACTATTTACAACATTGATTCAAACACCACAACTTCCGACCCAACCTATTGAAGTACTTGGAATCACTTCTAAGCTAATTTGAGCTTTTGTACTGTCATCTAAAATACTTGCGAAAGCAAATCTTTCATCTTGTTTTGATATCCTCACTTGACACAACATTCTTCTCCTCATTTTTGATATATTTTATTTGGGAAGGTCCTTTATTTTTATCTAGCCTTAGCTATCTTAGAAATATTTGTGTACCTTCTTTTGTACTAAGCTTTTTATTCCCATTTTCTCCGCCAAACTCCCTGCCAACATGAAGCTGGTGATGGTGCTGAGGCAAGCGAATACTGGCCCTTTTCGTTCGGGTTGACAATTCAGTGATGATTCCTTCCTCATGCCCCTGTGTCCCCTTGCTGCTGGCTTGCCTGCAGGATCCCTCCTTGCAGGGAGGAGAGGACTGCTCCATGACCATGCCAGGCCTGTCTTTGTAATTTGCTTCACCAATTGCCATTTTTCTTCTTTTTTTTCTTATTATAATCTTTCAACTTAGAGGTTTGTCTTTCCACCTGATGTGCTCTCTCTTCATAGGAAGTTGACACCTGATGTATATAGTCTGAGAGCATATTTACAGAGATTGTGAGTGCCAGCATAGGATTATAACAAGTTCACAATGTTGTTGACGAGTAAAAGATCATTTGTGTTCTTGTGCTATACAGTTTTGATGCCTTCTTGCATTCTATACAATGATTTCATCATGCTAATAACTACAGTGGATTATTCCTCTTGTTGGATCTTAATTCTATACGTCCCTGTCGACCTATCTGCCATTAAATGAAAGTGTGAGTTTGACATATACCTTAAATAGTATATTGGAGTTCTCAATCAAAGTTATCTACTATTTCTTGAAGACAACTGCCATGACTTTTTTCTTTAATAGCTGTTGGGTTTGTGGTGGCTGCTTTTTGTTCCTGGAAATATATCAGCTCATGGAAGAGCTGTTTTTACATGTATCTTGATTAGGTTAACATGTTTCCATATCACTAGCTTTGTAAATAAAATGCGTATGGTGTGTGTGTCCCCAACTGTTATAGTTCTACTAAGGAAACTAGTTTCCATTACTTGATGTTGTGATATTTCTTCAATTGGCACCTTCAGATTCTTTAAAATTGGTGGTACAGCTTCGTGTAGACTCTCATACATGATAAACTATAATGGAACTATGAGATTTCCTAGGAACCATAAGAATTGGTGAACATGGAGATCTTGTTGATAGCACTGTATAAAGCATACATGTTGGTGGGAAGCTTTTACTTGTCCATCATATAGGCTCATAGAGCTTGGCCACGATGTCTTCCTTGTGGTAGTTATGATGAGTGGTCTCTGGTGCTGATAGTTTATTAGTTAAGGTTGTTTTTTGTTTCGCTATAAAGAAATACTTAAAGAATTTGTCATCAATTTCTTCTGTTGGTAAAATGGCAGAGAAGTTCTACAATCAGACTTGATTCTCGACTCACTGGAGTTGTCCGCAGAAAAGCATTTAGCTCCATTTCTTGATGAAGATGATGCTGATTCAGAGTTGCTACTGCACTTCCTTGCAACATTGAAAGAGCAGATGCACATGCATGCCTCTAAGCTGGTCAACAATATTGGTTGTCTAGAAGCAGACATTAAGGAAGTTGAAAGAAGGCAGTCACTATTGAGAAGCAATGACGTTTTCCAGAAAGAATACAAGGGAGTTAATGCATGCAACAAGTTGGAAGTTCAAGGTAATGATGTCACTGAAAGAATAGTGCTGGCAGGAAAAAACAAAGTTTCTTTGCCAACAAATTCAGGGGGTCCTTCTTGGTCACCTGTACCATGTTCTAGTGAAGCCAGGATATCAAAGCATATGAAGCAGCTGGAAGATGCATACTTTTCCATGCGTTCAAAACTCAAGCTTTCTGAAAGTGAGAGTGTAGCAAGGGAAGACAGGGTTCTGAGGAACCAAGAAAGATGCTTTCCAGCGTCAAGTGCTGAGGACTCTACAAATTCTGCCAAGGATGACCGGCATGGAGCCTTTTTTGATGGTTTTTGCAAATACGCTAGGTATAGTAGGTTTGAAGTACGTGGTGTTCTAAGAAATGGTGATCTACTAAACTCCACAAATGCCATTTGTTCCTTGAGTTTTGATCGCGATGAAGAGTATTTCGCTACTGCTGGTGTGTCAAAAAAGATCAAGATCTTTGAGTTTCAAGCTTTATTGAATGACATGGTTGATATTCACTATCCTGCCATCGAGATGTCAAGCAGATCTAAGCTTAGCTGTGTATGCTGGAACAACTATATTAAAAACTACTTGGCTTCAACTAACTATGATGGTGTAGTTCAGGTCTGTCTTCAGTTGTTATTTACCAATATGGTTTGTGCTTGTTTTGGCTATTCTGAGCAACTTGTGTACCCTTGTTTACTGCTTCCTTAAATATGCTTAAACATGCAGCATTTATTTTGAAGATCCCTGACATGCTTCCGTCGTTTATGATGCTGAAATATCTCATGTTACATTGATAGTGAGGAAGTTATTCTTCTGGTATTTCTGGTCAAGAGAAACCAACTTTTAAAGGCTCCTTTCTGTATGATTATTTACAGGAATTTATCAATGAAAATAAGTATTCTCATGAATGCTCTGACAAACTTATAGTAGTTAGCTGTTCAGAATATGTCATGGAAATGGTATACAGCTGCTTATATGAAAATGGCTGCATATATTGAAAACGGAGAAGAGAGGAAAAGAGGAAGTCATAAAGAAAGTTCTTTCAGTAAAAACTTCGGAAAAACTTTAGCTTGTTAAAGCAGTTCAAAACTTTGTTCTTTTATAGCTATTTACCAAGAATCCATTTTAAATAAAATGTTGTAGTGCTTTTAGGATCACCCAGCTACCCAAGGGTTCAAGAACGGACTGGTTTTGCAGAAGAAGCACCATTTAGTAATATAGATTTCTTAGTGATACATGAACGGGCTAATCAGGCAAAGACAAGGTAAAAGACTGTTCTTTCCATGTACAGGTATATAGACACATAAACATGCATAGGAGTGCGCAGGCATACTAGACACATGCACAGACCTGCTTATATATCTGGGGCAAAGCTGTTCTGTATAACATTGTAAGGTTCGTCTTGAACAGGGCCTTGCTTATGGAGCAATGTTCTACATATGCCTTTAGGTGCATGTGTACTTTGCTAGGTGTCAATGTCTATATGCCTTTTGTATTGTGGGCATTGTTTGCACCTTTTCTATGTGCTGTCTTGTGGTGTGATTGTTGATGTAGGCTGAATGGATATGTCTTCATTTATTTGTGATGTTTCTTGGTCTAACTCTTCTGTTCTTCTTTATTAATAATTAAATTATACCTTTTTGATTTATTGATGGGTTGCCATCATCTATTTCCAAGTTGGTCCAGTGTCTATTCATCTTGTTCCATGTGCCTTGAGGGGACATCATGGGTTATATATTTCATGCTGCCCTACCACAGATAATAATGCAATGAAGGTCAGGGGATATTTATTCACTGTGTTTATTTAGATGATGGAGGGATGCTTCAATATGTATAAACATTGAATCTGTTAGTTTGACTGAAGAATGAGTTAGGTTTTAGCATAATTATCAAAGATGCTGCCTGGGCATGTAGAATGGTCTGCTTAGTTTAAGTTTTCAATGAAAAGGGAGAATAAGAGTTATAGGTTTTGAAATAAGATGCCTAGGGCAAAAAAACATTGATCAACCTTAATCTTTAACATAAAAGTGGTTTCGATGCAGTTTCCTTTGATAGTAATGCAGATATCTATGAAGAAAATGCAGAACATTTGTTTCTTAGTAAAACAAGGGTAAAGAAATGCCTCATTGGAAACCTGGGTTTCTTGTTCTGTTTATTGGCTAGCATGTGATCTTTTGTTTATTGGAAGCACTTTCAGTTTTAGTTTTCAGAAATCTGCATTCTTTATTAATGCTGAAGCTAATTTGTTGCACCTTTCTGCCTTTTATTGATTGTTAGTTGTGGGATGCAACCACTGGCCAGGGATTTACGCAACATGCAGAGCACCAAAAGCGAGCATGGTCCATTGATTTTTCGCCTATTGATCCCATGAAATTGTCCAGTGGCAGTGATGATTGTTCTGTGAAACTTTGGAGCATAAATGAGGCAAGTGCTTTGGGATCATTCTGCGCAGTTTTTCCTAGTGCTTCATATAAAAGTAAAATAAATTAGGTGGCATATGAAAGTGTATTAGTTTTTCTCTAGGAGGTTGAATTCAGTTTATGAATTGTTCTTTCCTGAGTTCCTAGTCCTCTCAAGTTTTGTCTGAAGGCTGACTTTTAAAGGAGTAAGAAGAGAAGGCGTCACTTGAGTCATTCCAGGAAGAGTGGTATCTGTATTGTACTTCTCTTAGCTGGAAAATTGGTTTTCCTCAGGGAGTTTACCTTCTAGATTCTTGGAGAAGGATCTGTTTTTGGAAATTGGTCATTGAGAATTTATGGGGACACTTTTGAACAGAACTCATTTTTGGTTGACAAATATGTTGATGTCATCAGTCGTCTGTTGAGGAATCCGTTCTTCAATCTTGATCATCATCTATTTTATCACTTGAACTTTGCAATTAACATTACTTCTTTTGTTTGGTCTTACAGAAAAACTCTGTTGGGACAATCAGAAACCATGCCAATGTCTGTTGTGTCCAATTCTCACCACATTGGACACATTTATTGGCTTTTGGATCTGCCGATTACAAGGTCTTCTGCTATGATCTTCGAAATATAAGGGTGCCATGGTGTACATTGGCGGGACATGGAAAAGCTGTTAGTTACGTGAAATTCTTGGATGGGAGCACTGTTATTTCAGCATCCACTGATAATACACTGAAGCTCTGGGATCTCAATAAAACCAATTATTGCGGTCTCTCTACCAGTGCTTGCAGTTTGACGATGAGCGGTCATACCAATGAAAAGGTTTGCCTTCAGTTTGCTAGATTAAATTTCAAACTTGAAGTAGTTTAACTTTTTATGCTTATAAAGACATCCAATGTCTATTATTTCAGAACTTTGTGGGGTTGTCAGTTTCTGATGGATACATTGCATGTGGCTCTGAAACTAATGAGGTACTTCTTGGAAACTTGGCTTCCTTTGCTCTACTGGCTTTTTTAGTCGTTTTCTTCTTCCAGATAATTTAGATTAATTTTTTGTTAATTGCTCTTGCCCTGCTACATTGATGGCAGGTCTGCAATACAAACTTTGAATTCAGTGGATCTCTAGACAAATTAGAAAATTTAATTTTCACATTTTTTCAATCAAGCCTGAAAATCCATTAAGTTTTTTAAAACAGTTGGAAGTTAACGCTTATGCATACTGCTTCTCGTCACCAGGTTTACGCTTACTATAGGTCTCTTCCCATGCCGATAACTTCTTACAAGTATGGTTCCAATGATCTTGTGTCTGGACAAGACACGGATGACGACAATGGGCTGTTCGTTTCTAGTGTTTGTTGGAGGGGGAAGTCAAACATGATTGTTGCTGCAAACTCCAATGGAGATATTAAGCTATTGCAGTTGGTGTAATATGGACAGTTATGCACTGAAAGCTTCATCAGTTTGGAACTTGCAAATCATTGGCTTGATGAAGTAAGCTTGCATGCATAAACTATCAAAAAGATACCTGCTGCTGCCTTTGGATGTCTAAAATGTGATATAGGAAGCAATGAAATTCATGGTCCTCTACCAGGGTTTTAAGTGTGGGATCTGCGATAACTTCTTACATTTGGAAGCTCCTGAACATGGTTTACTTAGTAAATGATAAATGTTCACTAGCTGCACCTGAAGCTTGGAATTCCTCTAAGAGATGAGAACTCAGGTATCGAGGTGCCAACCGTGGAAGGATTTGCTTCCATTACGCGGACTCTTTGCCACGTTGCATTGGTGGATCTTTTTCCAGCAGAACTACTTGAGAATGTTCTCTGGCGCACCATCATTGGATGTTTTTTTGGCGATCTCCACTGTGATGATGCACGTCCTAGAAATGGCTGATGTATGAGTTTTTAATGTACATATTTCATCCATGAATTTTTTGTGTGGAAATGTATGCTGGGGGTACTGGACAGAGGACATGATACATCATATGGAACAGCAAGAGGATGGACTTCGCTATTCTGTGAGATGCACGTAGATCCATACTGGCCACTGGATCTTTGGGAACTTGGGATAATCCCGAACTTGATTGTCTTATTAGCTTGATATATGAAGTGATGGTCACTGTTTTCAAGATTCAGCATGTCTGCTTGAATTTCAAGGTCCTCATCTAATGCAACAATTTCAAGGTTCTTTAAATGACATTGCATGGTATTGATACTTATCAGTATGCGGCTGGAAGCTACTGAATTTGTTCTTCTGTGGCCCTTAATCAATCTCAGCTGTCCACACATGTTAAAGAAGAGGTTTTGTAATTTTGACCGTATAATTGTTATCCATCCCAAAATTTTGTAACTTGTCACAGAATATTTAACATCAAGAATATATTCCTCAAGACTCTTCAGCTTGTGCTCCCAATTCTTGAATGGAAGCCCACCTCTTCTGGTTGTCATGCGTGTGTGGAGAGAGAGAGAGTTATAAACGTGTCCTCCTTGGCTGCACTTTCTTAAAAAGAAGATTCCTCAACAGATAGTAGCTGAGATGTATTCGATTGACAATAACCTGCACTGAGTTGATACAAGTACACTACTTGGATTTGAGGTTGGGGCATTTACAAAAAGTGGAAGGGGAACTTTGTCTACGTAACTTGTTTGACATGGGAACTTGTTCATAAACTTGTGTTCATTGCTAAGCAATCTCTGAATCAGAGACATGTCCAGATCCTCGCCGCCTGTTTAGACTCATGACCATAGGGGGCAACTGGCTTTCCGAGTTCATCCTCAAACTTCGGCCGCATGTAAGATGAGGCGGCCTTGGTGGTGTTCTTCCTTTGTTTTGTAGTCCTATGTTATTAAAGTGGGACAGAGAATTAGTTAAGGCGAGCCATGAGCTTTTTGACATCGCTAATTCCAAAATAATACACATATATGAACATTGTATGTAAGCAAATTGCCAACTAGTTGATCAATAACTAAATAAAGTAACTTAATCAAGCAAAACTTTAATGTAATTGAAGAGAAAGAAAGAGTTGGTGTAACACCAATAGAATATAAAATAGGAGAGTCCGTTTAAGGTGGCTGGGACATTTGGAAAGGTGGCGGGTGTGACACATTGGATGATGAACATCTTAGGAGAGGAATGACTATTGATGTAAGGGTGTGAAAGATTGAATGATGAACATTCTAAAAGGAGAGGAAAGGATCTAAAGTGTTTGGAAGGATACAATTCAAATATCATCATGCTCTTGCGAGTTAAATGCCAATATGACACAAAATCGATCTAAAAAGTGGCTTAGAACCCATGTAGCCAACCCACTTGGCATGGAATTTGATGATGCACATGAGAGAAAGTGTATAAACGGAACTACCTGAAGCTTTGCATGCCTTTATGTCTCCTGTTTTCTTGGTTGTTTGCTTCCTACGGTTGTCTGAAATTGAAGACAAGTTAGACAAAGTAACCGCCGTGGAAAATAAGTCTTCTGCGGAAACATTATTGTCATCCCCGCAGGTTGATAATGTCTCCTCACTTCCTGACTCTGAAGTTTTCTCTCTTAAGTTCAGAGTAACTCTTTCTCTCTCTACAACCCTGTAAGCAAACATTTGAAAGGGTACTTCTGATACTGGTGTTCTGTCCGAATTTCCCCAACCAATTACACTTCTCGAAAGGATTGCTTCGAGATCACAGAAATCAATTGCAGGTGAAACTGGTTCAGGTTGGTTATGATCTGGATTCATTACAAGAAAACGCATGATGAAGCGCAGGGTTCTAAAGATGTACGAGAAACTCGGGCGCTGGCTCGGTTCAGCTTGCCAACATTTCTTAGTCAAGCTTGTCAAGTATTTTGGAGTTTGAAATGGAAACAAAGGCCTCTCACCAGCTCTTATGTTCCTACTCATCTTGTCACCTTGAAGATGCGAATCTTCGAAAGGAACTTTACCAGTTAATAGCTCGAAACAGATCATGGCGAAACTATAAACATCTGCCTTCTCTGTAAACTTTGAATTTGTAGTATTTCAGACTTCTTGGTCCGCAAGAACCTCAGGTGCATTCCAGATATATAGATTGGAGGCTGCTTGAGCTGTCGGACTTCTCGAACTGAATTTCTTGACTGATGGGAGGCCGAAGCCGGAGATTTTTAGATGTAGATATCCATCTGGAGAGGAAGTTCTCATCTTCACAAGTATGTTTGATGGGTTTAGATCACCATGATATATCTTCTTAGAATGGAGATACTCCATAACTCTTGCTATTTGAAGCATGATATCAACAGCTACAGGAAGAGAGAGAATGGCAATCGTAATTTTCTCGGAGCACAGACTTCTTTGATATGACTGCCAAGATATTTGTTCATGAGTTCCATCACCAGAAAGCCTTCCTTCTTGTCTTCATCTGCAAATGTACAGAGGAAAGTCGATGTTTGGATGCATGAGTGCTGATAACTGAGTGATCTATGGAGTTAGTGGTTCAATCTCGCCATAGAAA
Organism: Brasenia schreberi; assembly: GCA_036023115.1. Lineage (NCBI taxonomy): Eukaryota > Viridiplantae > Streptophyta > Magnoliopsida > Nymphaeales > Cabombaceae > Brasenia > Brasenia schreberi. The sequence goes on from JAYKKT010000066.1 coordinate 2,782,385, forward strand.
TGTTGGAGCACAAGGCTTTCTCCCATCCACTGAATTTCCTTATACTGGCTGCCATTTCCTAGTCTTCGTCTGACGACGTAATCCTTGGAACCCACCAAGATGTTTGATGGGAAAATCTTTCCCTTGGATGGTTGTAATCCATCAAAGTTCTTCGACAACATCTCCAGGATTCTGTTTTCTTGCTTCATCCCGTTATATTCCAAGTTTCTCTTTTCATTGATAGTATCCAACAACATCATTCTATCTGCTTTCCAAGCTGTTTCTATCTTCCTGCCTGTTCCATCAGAAACCAAGTACTGCTTACCAAATTTCCACTGGAAAAGCTTCTTGTCCAACCAATCCCTCTCATACTTTTTAGAAATCAGAAATTTCTTCTTTTGAATCTCATACTGGTCGCACCCGGTGATCTCACATGCGACTTCAATCGCTTCCATAACAACAGAGAAATACAGGAAGAAGTTATGGATGTGGAATTCGACGCAATCGTTGTTCTGTGAGAGGCAAATCGCCTTGATCCACCATTCCTTTGGTTCTAAGCATTGTCTTATATATGCTTCCCCTTCTTTGACAGTTCTGTAGAGATCCCTCAGAGGCTGTTCTAAAACCTTCCATTTTGTTAACCTCTCTTCGAATCTCAGATTCTGAGACATCTCGTGAGCGATCAGGTCGAATCCTAGATTATATATTTCGATTAACAGCTCACATTGATTCCTATTGATCTTAATATCCTCTTTAAAAGCCATCAGAGTCTTCAGGCCACCCAGAACTTCTCCAACCTGCCGGAGTTGCTCCATTGCACCAGCCTTGAAAAAGGTTGGCGCTAATAGAAGATCACCAAATGACACCAGGCCTGTAGGATACACGAATAGATCGGACTGAATAACAATTATTATCAAAAATCAAATTAAACAAAAGAGAATGTTGCTTGAAATGCAGGAGGAAATTTAACATAAATATCTCACCAAGTCTGACGGAAATCCTTCAAAAACTCGAGCACCAATTAGAGTAATGGTGTCAGACAAAATTCAGAAAATTTTCGTGAAGAAAAAATCAACGAAAAAAAGCCAATCTTTTTCATATACTTGAATTAGATGAAAATTAATACGATAGATTTGACCTGCACACCAGAGAGAGAGAGAGAGTTCCAGCAAACGACTTCTAATCTTGTGAGGTGATGGTCACCCAACACTTGTCAACACGTTCGGAATGGTTAACAGGGTACGGTTGAAGGGATTCACTGATCTCTCTCTCTCTCAACGTGAAGTTGTGGTGGTAGTGCCGTCGAATATTGCGTAATTTTCAAACTGACATGGGAAATAACGGTCTGTAACCGTCCCAACAGAGACTCCTTTCATTGGGGCACGGAACGAGAAAGCCCCGTTGCTGATCTTTCACTTGGGGGTTGTCACCATTGTCCCCTCAAATCCAGTCCACCTAGATTTGGGGAATAGGTCTCCTATGTTGCATACGGAAACGGGAACAGGACACTAGAAACGATAAATCTTCAAAAAACGGGGAGACAACACCATGTAAAAAATATAACTAATTTAAAATATATATATATATATATATATAATACAAATATACAGTGCAAAATACACATAAATTTTTATATAATATATAAGTAGAGATACATTAACAGCTAACATGGCACATGATAGGGATCTGTGGAAACAAAGAATCCATGTAGCCGACCCCGTCTAGTATGAGAAAAGGCTTAGTTGTTGTTGTTGTTGTTGTTATATAAGTACATATACAAAGAATTACTATAAGTATAAATATATATTGGTAAAAAATAAATAGATACCGAAAATTAAAATGAAAACTGACCTTCGAACTAGGCACTAGTAAATGGTAAGAGCTACTTTCAGGCACTCCCACTAATAGCATTTTATGTCATACTAGGTGGGCAATACTCTATATAAACCTTTAATGTGAAACCGAAACGTTTCCGTGAGGTTTCAACGGGGTATCTTGGTACGTTTTAGAAACGAAAAATAAAGTGAATTATTATGGGATGGAATGGATCGACCTCTATGAAAACAAAGAATGTATGTAGCCAACCTCATGGCATAGGATCGAGCGCTCTATGAAAACAAAAAATGTATGTAGCCAACCTCCATCTAGTATGGAAAAAGGCTTTTTAGTTGTGTGTCGTAGGATGAAAAGCTCTTGCCAAGATGTAAGTTGCCGAGTGTGGGTATGGTTGAATTCAACGTGGAATAATTAGTCTGAAGGCCAGGATAATGTGGAATAGTTACACAAATACAGAAGCAGGTTGCAGCAAAGTATGTAGCAAGATGATGTTTAATGAGACGACGTTCATGCAGACTTCTCACCTTCATGAAGATGGGTAGTCTGAAGGTCCTTGTAATCAATATGGGGGTGCTGAATTCAATGCAACTTGTGTGTGTTGCGTGTGTGTGTGTGTGAGAGAGAGAGAGAGAGATGTTGTGGCAACGTATAGGTGGTCGATGAATGATGATGGTAAGTACGTTTGACATCCTAGAACTGCCACTAGCCGATATCTTGTGCGAAGCTTGCAGCCAACCCACAGAAATTAAGTCAATGGAGCTTTCTCAACAGACAAATGAAGAGTTAACATAATGAAGCTAATCAAATCTACGAAGACGAAAATAACTTGAACGCAGACTGACTGCAAAAGCCATATCTTGATCATGAGATAGGGCTGAAGTCGCAGAATTTGAACTTAGACGCTGAACTGAAATCTATACAAGAACCCTAAAACAAATTATTCAAATGCAAGGCTACACTTCAAGCAACAACAGCCTAAGAATCCAAACAATAACAGAGTACTCTGACAGAGAACACACGAGCTACAATTAATACTAAACTAAACCGAACTGAAAAAGACCTAGTATAGAGCTGAATTCTAGATATGACACAAAATGCAGAGAACCGACTCTTAAAGACAAAATAAAACTATGTGAAACAACACAGATGAGAAAACTAAACTAATATCATAAAAAGAAATATTAAATTGAACCCAACATAGGGGATTAACAGTTGCAATAGAACCTAACAGGAAAAACTAAGAGAAACTTGTATGGCAGAACATCACAAAAAGAAATTAACAAATGACATGCTCAACGCTCAACTAATAATAAAAGCTAGACACTAGAGGCAGAGATTCAACTAGAACAGAAAATAAAATCATGGATCAAGTACATCAAGTAGATAAAGAAATCCATTTAATGGAAAGAAAAAAATCAGCAAGAGCACAATAGAAATATGCAGTACACCTGGTTTTCTCTGTCACTCAGGCCATCTTCGGGGTCGTTATTAAGGTGCAGATTGCAATAGCTAAAGCAGCAGCAACAAAGAGAGAGATGGTTGGAGAAACTCGTGGACTTTTATTTCAATGGATCTCTCAATCAAGAATGCAAGAGAGAAACTTCTCTCAGAAGGCCATAATGAAGAAATTCTTTAGGAGATGGAGAAATTCTTCAGGGCATTGAACTCTTTAAGAACATACAGGAACTGGCAGCAGGGAGAGAATGGCAGCCTGATAAAACCAACAAAGATGAGAAGGATAGGAGCATTCGATGATGCCCTCAGGCGCATGACGAGCAGCTATAAATAGGTAATTCCTGGGTGATGCCCCTCAACGCATGATAAACAGCTCTATTTATAGGTGATTCCTGACTGGGTGGTCAAAAAGAAAGAACCTAGCAAATCTTCCAAGAGCCCTCAAGAATTTTCACCAAAGAATAAGGAAACGACTTTAGGAAATTTCTGTTGGTATGGGCTGCTGTTTTCTTTCATAAATTCCTTTGAAATGGAAAAAAAACTGAACCATAATGTTTCTGGTTTCCTTTATCGTATTTCCTCTCTAATCTTTAAACACAAAAAGATAGCATTGTATTCAATCAATCAACAAATACAAGAAAAGCTCACCCAGCAGGACCAAACAAAGATGTCTCAACAGAGTAATGCAGCTCGAATACAAAATCAAGAGAGGAGATTCAATGGAAGATTAGCAATTGTACTCCTCCACTAACTTCAGTGCTAGAGCTCAATGTCCTTTGCTGCTCGATGGACACCTTGAAGTACGTACTCATTCCGGGCAAACTAGATACGCCAACAGCAGCTGATGAGGGACGATGAAGAGAAGGCCAAACCTCCTCCGCATTTGCTTTAGAACAGAGGAAGAAGCAATGGCTCACATTTTCAAGATATGGTACGTACATCCCATGAACAGTTGTTGAAGAACAAAAAATGTATTCCTTTGAGGAAGCGTCAACTTTGTTTAGCTCTAGCAGTGTCATGTTTCATCACTTTTAGGTCGTCAAGCCCACCTTGATGCTTTGGCCGCCGCATATAGTCCCAACTCACCCAATGGTGTCGCCTCTCACAATTCTTGTGCCCCCATCAAAACTGTATCATCATTTTGCTGTAGTTCGTCTGCTAATCCATCTGGTAACTTTAAAGCACGCCATGGAGTACTTAGGCAAGGGTGATCCAACGGCTTTACGGAGCACCTCACTACCACCCGATGAGAGAAGACGAACCTTTCCAACATTGAAGTTTCTTCCTTGCTTTCTCCTTAACAAAATCAAGTCTCCTTTTTCAAATGATGAACGAAGTCAAGCTGAGATACTTAACGGCTGACTAGGGAACTCTAAAGATTTTATCAAAGTTAATGGCCCGCCCATATCTCTCGTACCAACGTAACACGTCCTTAAGGGTGTGTACGGTACAAGGTTAAACTTCGATTTTAGGTACTGCCGTGAATGGGTGAAACTGTTTTTTGGCAAAAAAAAATTGTGGTTCATGTCAAGGGTAGGCCGCAAGATTTAGATCCAAGCCTCGTTCTTTTCCCCCTCCCTCTGGTTGACACCCTTTCAACATAATTTTTCCCTCTTTCAAAAAACCTTGATCACTCTCCTCTTTGATTGCGTTTCTAAACTTCATTCTTCCCTTTACCATATCAAACCTATCGAATCTCTCTCTTCTTCTCGATTGTCCTTTCAAGTTGTGGTTCTTTCTCTATCCGACGAGATATCCGACGAAATCCTCGATATCTCTCTCCCTTCTTGATTGTCTTTCCAAGTTGCTCGTTTCTCTACCAAACAAAACCCTGAATGTGTCTCTCCTCATAGTCACTCTTGTTCCTTGTTCGTTCCTCTTACTGCTCAACGACCCAAGCAAGTTGTATGGTCCATCCGACAACCAAGTTATTTCCTAATTCTATTTTTTTTCTTTTTCTTCGCCTTTTCTTCTTCTTTCTTTCTTTTCTTTTGTTGCAAGATGTTTTTCTTCGTTTTTCTCTTATCAAAGTTTGTTGGAGGGTGAACTTATGGAGGACAGGGGTAAGGACAAAACCCTCAATTTCAATTATCACTACCATTCGTAAATCAAACAAGAAACTATCATAATATCCAATCATGAGTATAGATCTATGTAGGTCTAGGCATGCAATTCTAATACCAAGGACACTAAACTAATAATCAAACCCACCCTAAGGTAACGAGAAAGTGACTCATCCAAAAAAAAGATGTGATACTATCAGATTGGTGCAAGAGATTTTTAAGTCCCTGTATTTTCTCCCTTTCGTTCCGCTTGGTTAAGCAAGAAAGACAGACCCCTGAAAGAGATAAAGGACATAAGGGATCTCCTTATCGCAAGTTGCAAGTAGGGGTAACCTATCCATAGGTTTGACTTTCCAATACGACACACTAAGACATTATTGGTAAGCATTGCTTAACCCAATTTATCCATTATTAACGACCACTCAACTCTGTCATGGGATTTAGAGTCTAATTTCAGTGTATTAATTTCATAAGGTTTACGGTATCTTTTGTTCTTAAGATCAGTCGCGGATCCACATTGGGCCAAATGGGGCGACTGCCCCACCCAAAATTCTGAAAATTGGTATTTTATATTGAAATTTCAAAACAATTTAAATTTTTAAAGCCCTCTCCACCCAAACCTGAAGTCAGTCCCACCCTGAAACAAATTTCTGAATCTGCTATTGCTTAAGATGATGCGTAAACTCATGGACAACAAGGATACTATCAAAGATTAGTCTACCCTCAAACAAAGCACATTGATTGAAGCTAATGAGCCTATTCATGAAACCCTGTAGTTGATGCCGTAGGATCTTTTAATTAATTTTGTAAATTACATTACATAAACTAATTGGAGGGAGTTGTGGCATTGATTTCATTGTTGGATAAACCGAGTTGCAGCATATCCGAATCACTTCAGTCCAGTTTCTTGTTGAATTTCTCTTCTGTTGGTTGGGCTCGAGGCCAGGCTTCTTCTCATGCTGCAGGGTGGTCGCTCAGATTGATCGAAACTCTGTGACTGTCATGATGCAGCTCACAAAGAACTTCACGCTGCTGAGCCATCGTCAAGTTGAAAGAGGGAAAGCAACAAACTCGTTGGTCGGGTCTAGCAGTTTGCTTATGGTAAAAAGAGTTAGAAAATGTAACTGCTAGCTGCTACTTGCCCTATATTGTTGCTACCAGCACACCAAATTTGGAGTTTTCACGAACTCTGAGTGAAAAAATTTGGAGTTCTTATCAACCCATTTGATCCAGTGAACTCTCGCCTTTCACACCAACAACGCTCCTCCTGAGTATAATCTGAAGCTAGATCAAGTTCCAACATCTTAATCTGTTTTTAGATGCCAATGCCACCGTTATTCTTCAGGTCTTGCAACTACCAATCTGGAATTGCAATAGTCCTGTCGGCACCACCAAAATAAAGCATGACGCCACACTTTGAGCTTCGATAACAAGCGGAACTTATATTGGTAGACGGATTACATCCATGACTGTTGAACCACTTCAGCAACTGAATCTTAAGTATTTCCGGTGCTCTTGATACTTAAATCGTCGCTTGATGTGGATTGGCATCAAGGAAGATCGTCCGTAGTCGAAAACCAAACCATCCAAATGCATAAGAATAATTTGAGGATAGGCATCCCACCAACTCAACAACGGCAATGCACGATTAAGACTGTTCATGAATGAGCAGTCAAAGAAGCTCTGATTCAACCAGGAAAAAACGTGGCTCAACAAAATCCAGACCCTGCAAATCACAAGTGTTAATGAACTCCACAAACAATTCATCAACTAACTTGGCTCCATCCGGGCGCCCCCCTCCTCCCCCTCAAGTTCTCAGTTGGACTTTTGATGGTGTTAATATGTCTGATGAAAACATATTGTGGTCCAACGAAAAACAAAGGTTTTGGAGGAGCACTGAAAGTGTTTTTAAACCATCATCAGTGAAGCTGTAAACATGCAAGTGCTTGGAGGAACTATTCTTTGAAATTGTTTTTCATTGAAAACTAGGTCTTGAAATTTTGTAAACTTTTTCAAGGGAAGTTCTTTGGGTTTTTTGAACTTTTCCTTCGAAGAGCAAATCCTTTTGAAATGATGAAGATAACATGAAAAGCTTCCTTGATTGAGACATCTTGAAAATCTTGGAGATCAACGATTACCAATAAAACTAAGTAAACTTTGTCCAGCTAACAAGATCAAGTGAGGTATCAAGAAGATTAAACATAGAAAAACCCACAAGCAGTCACGAACAGCATCTACCCCACAACAACAGAGATCATGCCTGGGTAAGATGAACATTATCCATGAGCAATAAAAACGGATGCTTGGGTTTTCAAACCTCATTGATTTAGAGCTAGTATCTGAGATGCACAAGACCTCCGACACCGTCAGGATAATGAATGCCAATTCAGTAAAAGTCAAAATATGAACAGTACATTGATTCTGAACATTATGCAATGACATCCTAATAGTGAATTCAATAATTATGGCTCAAACATTGGCTTGCCCACCTGTTCTTTCTTAACGTTTTGTAATCTGATCTCTTGTTCAGTGGACTTTCAAATAAACATGATCTATGTCAATACTTTCTCCTCGCTTTCTAAAGACATTAGAAAACAAAAATAAACAACAGTTTTGATATTTTATCAGAACTCAAAGATTATTCCTCTTAAACCTCAAGCCATTTCCAAAGAGATGGACTTTTACCTCACGGCTCGCCCTCATATGACTCCGAATATCTCACATTTCACTACCCTCCCACACTCATTTGAGAGAATTCAGAGAGCCCGAGGAGATCTCTCAATGATGATCCCAGCTGTCATTATTTCTACTAACCACGATTCAACTCCAGCATGTTGGAGCCTTCGAACTGCACACAACTGTAGTTTCTCGTAATGTCCAGACTAATTTCTTTAAAAACATCGATGAATTGGATACCACCAACTTGGTACCACAACATCACGTTGCAACACTTTCTCATTTTCTTTCTTTCTTCTCTCTTTTTGAGTTTTTATAACTCTCTCTCTCCTTTCCTCTTTGTTTTGCCACTTATTTTTTAAACTCACTTTTTAACCAACATGTATTAGTGTTAAGCATAAAATTAATAGAGATTAGTTCAAATAGAGCGGTGTATTAAGTATTTTATGTGACAAAAAGATATAATTAAAGCTTAAAAAGGTAAATATTATAAAGCAGCTAGTCCTGCTACGGTTTATGGTTGTGATTGTTAAATGTTTAATTATCAATATATATATATATTGATGTTTGTGGTATAAATGAAAATGTTGGGATTGATCAATGGTCACGTGAAAAAATATTGAATCCATAATGAGGTTCTTAGAAACAAATTAGGGGTGACACAAGAGAAAATTGTTTAAGATGGTTTTGATGAGTAGAAAGAGACCAAAAGAAGCTCCAGTAAGAAAGTATGAAAAACTAGATCATGAAAATATTAAAAGAGAAACAGGAAGACCATAAAAATATTGAAAAATAATAATAATAAATGTTCTAAGTGATGATGAGGTAATTGTTAGCATGATATGTGATCGATCTTTATGAAAACAAAGAATCCATGTAGCCGATCTCATCTAATATGAAAAAAGGCTTAATTATTGTTAAAGTACTCTTCCCTTGAGAAAGATGGAGGACTACCGCCTCCTAAATGCGATTGCTTTTTACGAAAAGAAAAATCTCACTATAAAGCACCTACCACTTCATCCTACTCTCCCAAGAAAAAAAAAAGTATAAATGCAACCGTACTCTTCTTCTCCAACACCTAAAATGCATTTCAAGTCCATAGAAATTTAACCAACACTTTTTTTCCAAAAAAAGAAGAATAATCAAATCCTACCATAATACTTTGTGAGCTCAATGACAATAAGTTCTCTTCGCTTTTCGAGAAGATGTTTGATAACTTTAATATCAACACTTGAACTGTGATGTTCCCAGCCTCTATTTCTTTGCCGCTCTTAAACCTATGTTTGGTTTTGGGGAATTGGCCTTTGAATTTTTAAGTGTTATTAATTTTAAGTTTCATTGTGCATCAAATACATAATCCATTGTTAGCATGAAACTATAGTTTCTTAAGTCCACTTTAAGCACCAAAAAAGTGTGGCTATAAGAATTCGACAGGTTTCGCATGAAAACCCAAACGGGTTTTGTACAACAACCCAATCACTTCCTTTCTTATGTTTGCTCCCATCTTACACGAAAACTTAAAATGGGAGACCCTTAGTTTGTTCACCACTCTAAACATTGAATCACAAATCATGGAGACCCTTAGTTTGTTCACCACTCTAAACATTGAATTGCTATGAACTCAAACTGACCATGCCTCTTTAGGCGATCTTGGTGCTTTTCAACTCTGAGCACATCTTGAAAAACCAAAAAGGAACTTTGTTTCTTCAAGTATCATTTAAGCCCGTTATAGCCCATTATAGTCCATAATATACATGTAGATACAAATATGTATAAGTTTATACATGAGTTTTATAACTTTATATACATATAAAGTATGGACCATAATTCTAAATAATCTGATCACATAATACATCGTATTTAACAAAACCAAAATAAGTAGAACCTTGGCTTAGAATCGAATCAAACCAGAATCGACCTTTCCGTTTATGGCCATAGCACCGCTTGGTTCGAGGTTGAGAATAGAACCAAAACAATGGTTCAAAACGAACCACGAACATCCTTATTTTTAAGCTTAAAATGTTTGAAAAAGAAGAAGTTATGATTGTAACGTTGGATACTAACCGTTAGTTGGGGTCCAACCGGCAACTTCAGAACCGGGGTAAATAAAAAGAAAAATCAATAATATAATAACGTCAAAATGCAATTTGAAAAGCAACGGTCGGATACCTCTTCCAAAAGTTTCCAACCCTCCATTTTCGGTTTACACGAAATTGACTAAAACACCCGAACCATTTTCAATAATCACGGCAGTTGCCCATGGCAATTTCCACTGCAATGACTAAATAGCCCTGTAATATGAATGGGAAGATCAAGCATCAACGGTTCGGGCCGAACGGTTTGGGTTGAGAGCGGGTTGAACCTTGCATCTTGGATCCAACTTGATGTGATTTATCATTGACATTCTTCATGAATATAATGAATTATTACTTTATATTGACCGGATACTACTTTTTAAAAAATTTAAGTCATGCAAATAGTATGTTTTAGTTTTATGAGATATTAATTACATATAATAATGCATATGACTCATATATATACACCTATAAATCATCTACTATAGCCATTAGCTAACACAAACGCGAAAACGAGTTTGATTGAGCTCAAACACAAGATTGGGCGAGCATGGATGAGTTCAAACAAGTTTCTACTAGGCTCATTATGTTTGAATTCAGCTGATTATGAAACAATGAACAACTCATGAACATCTTAAGACAAACTTTTCATAAGCGAGAAAAAATTATTTAAGATAGTTTTGGATACTCAAATACACAAAGGAAGCTTTAGTAAGAGGGTATAAGAAACTAGATCATAAAATGTTAAAATACGAAGAGAAATGCTACAAAAATGTTAGAAAGAAACAAAAAGAATGATCTAGTTTATATCGAGTCAACTATTAACAGTACAAATGATCGGGCTCTATGAAAATAGCCAACTCCATCTAGCATGAGAAAAGGCTTAGTTGTTGTTGTTGTAACTAGCCGTGTAGTACACATGATCGGGCTCTATGAAAACAAAGAATCCATGTAGCCGACTTCATCTAGTATAAGAAAAAGTTTAGTTGTTGTTGTTGTAACTAGCCGTGTAGTAAATGATCCAAATACGAGCTGCTCATCTTTTAGAGAGCGCCACAATAACAGGTGTCTTTCATAAGCAAAAGAAGTATGATCAGTTGGAGTCGAATTAAGATAATCCGGGATTATCCCAAAAAGTTAGAAGCCACGCACACAAGAATAGGAAAGCCATTAATAAGTAATAAACAGCTGGAAGGTTCTTCAACGATGACATCCAAAGACCAGTTGAGTCTTAGTTGGACGCCAACATCATAAAGAGAAAGCTTTCAACTGCTTAACAAATTCGAGTATCAACCTCAATTATTTAAATAAAAGAGAAGCAAAGATACTGATGCCAAACACCAACCATTCAGTTTTAGGTATTCCTTTTTAAGAGAGAGAGAGAGAGAGCGCATCTTAATCAAAACAGGCTGGTTTCGGATCCAAGTGGGGGGGATGTTGGTGTTGGATCTTATGAGTTGGATGTGGACCCAGTTTCTATGACGGCTTATTATTAGTTGTATTAGTATTTATTATTAGTTATATTATTACTCTCATTATTATTGTTGTTATTAGTGGTAAGTTTTCCACCTTGTTATGAACTGGGACCTCATGTACGACATTGTTGATCGTATCGTGAGTACCATTTACTTTAAATATAAACATGTACTCATCTTTTTCTTTATTTTTATTAATTTTTTACCTTGAAATTTTATTAGTTAAAGCCAAGTGTGTTTAGTAGACTCGCTGAATTTTCTGGATATTTTTTAAAGGTGATTAGAAAACTGAACCCAATTAAACCAGACCTAAATAGTGGTCCAGTCCAGTGAATTGGACAGGACTCCGTACTAAAACCCGAAGTCAAGCTTTGTAAAAAAGACAACAAATGGATCCGACCTGATCAACCTAATAAATCAAACGGAAACTTTTCTATGATTAGTATCAGAGGCCTTTTTCCTATGACAATGAAGGGGAAGGGCATTAAATTTTAAATGTACAAAAAATGATAACTTCTTAAGAATTCTTTGTGGGTGCTAGGGAGTGTTTGATTCTTGGTTCAAGGTTCCTAGTATTATAATTGTTGGCCTAGACCAACATGGGTTTGTAATCATTGTTCGAAAGAACTATGGTTGAGTATTTGATTCACGAGAACAATGGTTGAGTATTTGATTCACGAGTGACAGTTTAATTTTCATGCGAGACGTGATAGCAACATGAGAGAGAAAGAGATACTTGGGTTTTTGTTGAAAGCCCGTGGGTTCAATTCATATGGCCTACCTCCTTTAATGCCAATGTTTTTTACTCAAATTAGGTTTGTGGAACATAGTTCAATGCTCTCAATGGATTCTCGTAACAAGCTGAACAGCTCATACGGTTTAACGAACCCGACACGAACAAGTTAGGGGCGAGGAGAACTATGAGCATGGCGGCTTCGGTCTTCTCTTCAATGAGAAAATGATACCAGTCTAGCCATGACCACCACAAACAGCACCAGCTTGGCTTGTTGTAAGGTCCTACTTGTGTTTGGTAACCGAAAACCATGTCACCTGATACCTTGACTCACCCTAGTGTCGTGTCCCCTTGTGTGACACTGGTTCAATCACAGGAGTGTGGCTAGCACCCTGCACAATAGGGGTGGCAAGGGGCCTGCTCCTGCCTTGCACCCACTATGCTATAACCAGTCTTGCCCCATTTCAACCTATAAAAATTAATATTTTAAAGGAACAATCAGTTAATGTTATATATTTTGTATAAATTATAAAACCCATTCTATAATAATTATATATATATATATACTATGTATATATTATATGTAAAAAATATACACAAAAAAGTAATAGTTATATAATATTCAAATTTTATGATATTATTAAAATATTTCTACCATTTTAAAATAAATACTAAAGATTTAAAATACTTTTCATTTAATGCACAATGAAAATATACATGATACATTTAATGTAAAGTACAATAGTACTTTAACTCAAGTTTTCATAATGGATCTCAAAGATAATAAAGATTTTTATGCAACATTGACATGTATATAAGTGTGTGTATCGGGATAGGTTTATCTTAAACCCTACCCCGCCCCGCTTGCAAGCCTTCTTTGCCCCTTTCTTTCTTTGTGTGTGCCATGAGCCATCCCTACTCAGACCAGGTACTTTTGTTAATGATACGAGTCCTAGCATTTCGATTTTTCTGTTATTCTAGTGTGATGTTCTGTTTTAATACAACTATATTTATTTATTCCTTTAAAAGGACTTTTGTTAATAACATGCTTAATAAATATTCATTTATAATATTCAAATAGAATTTAAATGTAACTTGAATTTTCGACAAATGCCGAAGAGTATAACGGTAAACATATTAAAAGTATTTTTGAGAAGACGATTCCTGGGCCTTGAGAGAGAGAGGGGCGTCACATGGACCAGCAAGGAAGGGGCCCCACCTCTCATTTGTCGCCGAAGGGGACGGTACCCTATAAAACAAGGGCTCCCTCTGGCGTCCATTTCCCTTGTCTAGGCCTAGGGCACCCCGTGTTTCTTTCCCTCACAGAGTGAGAGAGACAGAGAGCCAGAGCCTTGCCCTTTCAAGAAAGAGAGTCGCATTTCTTCAGGGCTCTCAGAGAGAGAAAGAGAGTTCGTTCTCTCGCTTCGTCTTGTTGTTAAGAGAAGTGAGAGATGGCGTCGATGGGGAAAGTTTGTTTGCTGTTGATGGTGGTAGTCATGGCTGTGGTGGCCCTTCCCGTCGTTCAAGGGAAGACCCACCCAACCAAGGCCCCCGCCAGTTCCCCCGCGGTCTCTCCGGTCACCGCTCCTTCAAGCTCCGGCAGCGCTCCACCCTCCACGTCCCCCGTCTCCACCCCTGCCCCTGGCCCCGCTAGTGATGGTTAGTTTTCTCCTCCTCCATGTAGTTATAGTCTTCTGCGTCTCCTTGTATTATCTTTTGGGCTTTTGATTCTTTTGTAAATGGAGGTTCTTCGGTTGCAGATCTACGGTTTCCCAAACTCCATGAATATCTTTGGTTTTTGTTTTAAAAGAAAGCGGAACCTACCAAGATACACAATGGCTGATCGTATAATGCTTAGTTTCGATCATATGCATTTCTTTTCGGGAACTACCTTCCCGGTTAAGTTGGACCGGCGATCTTTCATTTCATCTCAAATCCTTCCACCACTCAACCTCTTTCTGATTATAGATCCTTTCATCTCTTCTAAACCCGTGAAAGTGACGAGTCATTTTGCCAAAATTGATGCTAAAATGGCTGATTCTTCGTAAAATATTGAGATCATTCGCCAGAAATGACGCTAAGATGGCAGATTCTCTTAGAAATTTTGAGTCTTTTTGCCGGAAATGATGCTAAGATGGCAGATGGTTAATGAAAACCAGACCCACCATCTCTTGATTCTCTAAAATTGATTTCTTTTCAAGGGGGTTGATGTTAAGATGTGGGTTTGTTGGCCTTTGTTGCAGGGACGTCGATCGACCAAGGAATCGCTTACGTGTTGATGCTGGTCGCTCTGGTGCTCACATACCTCATCCATCCTCTCGACGCCTCGTCTCCCTACAGGCTCTTCTAAAGAAACAACACAAACAAAGCGGATTCTCTCGTTCGTCGCGTTTGGTGCCTCATTTTGATGATGGTTTGGTAGTGAAGAGAGGGGGAATTTGTTTTCCTATGTTCGACTTTTCCTTGTCTTCATGGTTTAGGGATGGTGGGACTGCTTTTCTCTTCTTGTTGGTGTTTGTTCTTCAGTTGGGATTTGTTTTCACCGAGTATTTACTATGGTAGATTAACACCGTTCTTTTTCCCATCATTTTAGCCTCAGAGTGAGTCTCCTTCACTGCTTTTGCATGTGCTTTGGTCAGTGGAGGATCTACGTGGGGCAAGCACCCAACATTTAAAAGTGGTGTCCCCTCATGAATACATACTTTGTGGGAAGGTCTGTTTGATTAGGCCCCAGTCTGCAGAATTGTCACTGTGCAGTGCCAGGGCCAGCGCTGGTCGGCCTTGCAATGAGTAAAAAGAGAGTGTCATCTCTGCCTTTTTACTTCCCGCCCTGGCCCGCGGTTGCAGTGTTGTAAGTTCTAAGCCTCGATATCAAATATCCTCAATGACCCCCATGAGGGTGTGGCAAGAGGGTTCTTCTAAAGCATGTCACAATCGTATTAACATGAACCCGTACATCTACACATGATTTCAACACGAAGGCGAAGAAAAGACACCATCCGAACCCGAAAGATGGACTGCTACCAAACTATGAATTTAGATGGGAAAAGTTAATATATATGTATAATAAAAAAACATAATAAGAATCACGCCCCTCTTTTTGTCGAGAAATAACAATGGTGATCCTCCAGTTGAGCAAAGCCTATAGCCAAAGTGATGAAAAAGAGAGTTTGAAGGTTTGATTGTTCGACCGTTCATGAATTTTTTTTCAGAGTTTCCGTTTGTGATATGTATGAAAACAGAAAACATCTCCTAAGAAAAGTTTCAGTTCTTTGTCAAGAGATGATGTTAAACCAACAGATATTTTCGCTACCAATCGGCTCAGTAACAATGAAAATGGAACTCGGTTGACCTTTACATAGAATAAACGTGACGTTCCTGTTCATATTATCTCAACAAGACGAACATGGAGACCCACTTGGACAGGAAATCGTGTCAAAAGAACATTAGAAGTTTGCAGGCCATGAAATCAATACTGGGGGGTTTTCTTCACCGGTTCTTTCTCTCACTTTTAACATTCATCATTTAGTTTCGTACACTTTTTTTTTAAATGAGAGGTCAGAAGCTGAACACACATATGCCTGTCCACCCTCTTCCAAAATTGAACTTGCCACCAGCAAGTAGCTGTCAGATCACCCTACCATTGATGGGCTAATGCTCTTTTCCCAATCCTTTCAACCCACCTTTTCAAGTTCTTCAAAATGTAAATCACATTAATCATGTCTTTCTAGTTATCATCCCTTTTGGTATAATGAGGAGCCAAGCCACATATCATCATCTCGCTTTGAAATCATGACCTATTGTTTTTATCTTTTATTGTTTTTATCTTTTACCTATTGTTTTTATCTTTTATTGGTGTCACACAACTTTTTTTTATTAATTTCATCGCTCGTTATTCATGGTAAATAGTCTTTTATTGATCACACTTTCTTTTTTTGTTACAAAAGAATGCCCCACAACTGCAATGACATTAAAGCACCCTGCCGTTGAGCTAATGCTCTTTGTCACACTAATTTATTCTCCAACATCTTGGCACAAGTTAAGGAGAGGGTAAGCACCTACAGTTGAAGCTCATTAATGGCCTTCATTGTTTATTTAAAGAAAAAAGGTTGAAATTGATCATCTTCTTTGTTTGATCACCTTACCTTCTTCTATCTTCTCAATCAACTGCAGGCTGGGACTGTAACGAGAGCAAAGTTTTGGCCCTCGTTCCTGACTTCATGGCGATTGCTGCTCTGGCTTGTTGCACGAGACTTCTTTTCGGAGCTTGGCTTTCTGGGGTTTCGAAACTTGAACACGATATACAAAACAAAAATAAAAGAATTAAAAAATTATAACTAATGAAAGCTACCTATTTAACAGTACTAAAGCCTAGGGGTAAATGAAAGGAGCTAAATCGGAAGAATAATTGATCAGGTCCAACACGAAACTCACAATGGACGAGGGTATCGCCCCAAACCCAAGCTTCCTTGCTCCTCTCATGAGCACTGCTAATGAGCTTCGGCTTCTTTCATATACGGCTTAACTACCATTGTAATATGTGATATATATATATATATATATATATATATATATATATATATATATATATATATATATATATATATATATATATATATATATATATATATATATATATATATATATATATATATATATATATATATATATATATATATATATATATAATCGTGTTACCTCTGATACATGCATATTTATACCTATTCATTAATTTCGAGGACATGAATATTATAAAGGTACCATTTATATGTTTCTAACAGTTTTTCATTATATAAATTATGCTAGTGCCCCCAAAAGTAAAAGGTATTTTTTGTGCACACATGTCTATATATATATAAAGAGAGAGAGAGATTGGATAGTGCAACCTTCGACACATGTAGGTCATACTCACTCTTTACTTTTGCAAAGAATGAGTGTATCAAGGGTGTTCACTATATATTTTTCAAATACCTTTAAAACTTTCTAATATATATGTGTATGTGTGTGCTCATGCAAAAACTAATCCCACAAGGTCCGATACGTGTATACTTATGTCCATCTTTTACTTTTAAGATGTATCATAATGAGAGTGTTTTCTATATAATTTTTTTAAATACCTTTCAAAGTTTATAAATAACACCCTTGCCTTCAAAAGTAAAAGGTAGGCTTCATTACACATATTTCAGAGGTTATATTATCTAGTTTTAATATATATATATATATACATTTTAGTAAATCTAGAAGCTTCGGTGCATTAACATTTAAAGAAAAGAAAAAAACTAATTTAAATGAGGAAGAATTTTATAATTTCAGTTTTCAAGTTGGTCTTGTCTAACTCATGTTTCCTCTTGGGATGAGTTTGGTCTGCCTTGATCAAGCGACATGCCATGAATTGTAGGGGCCTATGTGTTTAAACGTGGTCCCAACAAAGCTTAAATTTTGAACCCAAACTGGGCTTGGATATTTATATGGTAGTGGTTTAAAAAAAAAAGGAAAATTTTACAATATTCAATGATACAATTCCTTAAATGCCCCTTATATCCAAACTCTTTTCTTATTACACTGGGAGGCCGAAGCCTTACACACGCATGCACTCGGGCTCGAACTTCCCACCTGCAAGTGGAAGTTAGAGAGACCTACCAAAGAGCCAATGCTTTAATGCTTTGGATGCTTACCTCGAGCGACTTCGTGTGTATGTAATTCATCATATGATACATTAAACTTAGGGTTGTTCCGTTCATTTTCGAACTGTTCGAGTCGAATCACTCTTTATTTACCTAGATTTTCATTTATGATAAAACAAAATTCATTCAAAATACCTTTAAAACCTTAATATAATTATATTAAGGGCATGGTTTATGTAAGAAATAGAAAAATAGTCATTTGACAACTTTCGGCAAGCCACGATCCGAGCATACTATGTTCATGTTCAGCTCATGAACGGAGCCTAAACAAGCAAGGGATGAACAGAATCGAGCCAAACCACGAGCAATTTGAATCATTTACCAGCCCTAGTTGCACTTGCTAGATCGTTTCCAAACTTATCCTCTCTCTCTCTCTCTCTCTCTCACACACACACACACACACACATGCACACTCACATGCATCGACACATATGAGCTGAAATCATTCAATGTCTCAAGCATAGGAACTTTGCAAACGTATGAAGTATTATGAAATATCTTAAATATGTTTGGACCATCTGTGTGTGTGTGTGCACGTGCAAGCTCGTTTGTCAGCTCATATACAAAACTAGCGAAACACGAGACACCTGTGTTCGATTCTATTTAGCTCGTTTGCCAGCCTATACGTGGGACAGTTCTGAACTGGACTGACAGTTCGGACCCGGAACTGTTATAACTGGACTCAGAACTGAGACTATCGTGTTAGGTTCCAATTCCACCTCTCATTGAACCCGAACCGGCACCCAAAACTGGAACTGATAGTTCCAAACCGCTGGTTCCTTATATCTTATAATTTCAAAAATTAGTTACATTATTTCCCCGATTCTGAACGATTTGAGCCTCAAACCAAAACCGGCTCTGGGCCAAGACAGATCTGGACCCGTGTGCCTGTTCGTAACTGGGACCAGAACCAGGCTGGACCTACATGCTGGTTCGCGACCCATTATTAGGTCCGTTTGTAAGTCTGCAAATTTAATAGGGTTTGGAAACAAGCCAGGCAGGGAAGCATTGGTTAAATGGTTCCAAATTGATGGAGTTTTCTTGTTTAAGGCAAGCAAACCTCATGCCCAGATTATCTACAAGTTAGACGAGCCCAACACGCTTGAAAAACTCAATTTTTATTATTTTCCATTAAAAACGAAATTCTTGCACATTTTGGATAAATATTATTTTTAATGCAAAACCCTCAAGACCCATAGAGTGGAGAAGCATATAAAAGGCGATGCAAGACAAGCCACTATTTTATATAAGATTTGATTACGAAGCCTGAGCCTATCAGCCTCAATGCACAAAAAAACATGAACTTATTTAACCGTACTTTTTTTTTCATTTGTGAGCTACTGGTGTTGGCCCACCCGCTCTTATTTATACTAAGTCATAATTTAAAAAAAAAAAGTGATATACAAAATATATATCTCTAATAAAAATATGTTTCATTTGAAAGATTAAAAACAAAAACCACTTTCTCTTTGTCAACAACGATTCAAAATGGGTTGTCAAGATACCCATTTTAGGGCAATGCGAGATGTATGTCTCATTTGAATTCTGAAATTTTCTTAAGTTTTTTATTTTATATACATAAATACAATTTTTTTATGAACGTGAAATATAAGTTTATCTCATTCAAAATACTAGTATCTTGAGACAACTGCTTTCAAGTCATTTGTGACCGTGTTGGAAATAGGTTGAATTCTTGTTCGCAACACACCTTTTACAAGTAATTTATTCCAATATCGTGCTTATTTATTTTTTCTGTTTGACTCGTGTCATCGTGTCCATGTGACCAAACACACCTTCAACCGTTAAGCCACTGGTGGATGTGTAAGTGGGTGGTTGGCAGCTTGCGTCATGTGTATGCATTTCATTTCAATATCCTGGTAATCGCTTTTTAAGTTGGAAAGGATTCGTGTCATCGTATCCATGTGATTGAACTGTCTTTGACCGTCAAGTCATGATGGATGTGTGTACGTAGGTGCTTGCATGTGTGTACGTAGGTTCTTGCATCATGTGCATGCATTTTATTCCGTTATAACTGGGTTTTTTTAGGTTATGACCGACGCGTGTCATCGTGTCAATGTGATCAACCTATTTTTTCTTCCCAACTTTACAACGTGGCAGTCTGATCCCCGTGCCAAGGTGAGGAAAAGAGTTCTGTAGCGATGCTAAATTCCGCTACAAGTGGGCCCCAGCGGCTTTCCTCCACGCACTTGTTTAAGGTCGTCAACAACGCTGGCTGGGTCGGGACATCCTGTAAACCCGAAACGGTTTAGTTTCGTTTGGGAACTAAAACCGGGTCGGGTCAGTATTTGGATTCAGACGAACCAACAATTGCATGTGTACCCAAACCTGAAGAGCATCCGGTTTCACTATTCACAACACGAAAACACGACCGTGCAGGATTTTCTACGGTTTTCATAGTACATGCAGTCTAGGGTGGGATGAAGGATCTTCACAACACGAAACCAACATTTCTCGTGTTTGGCTCAGCTGCCTCACTGTTAGAGTTTGATTTGGATTCCCAAGAGTTGAAATCCAAATCAAATTCATGGAAGTCTGGAAGACAAAAACGTATCATTAGCCGTATGGCGAGAGTTCGACCCCTGGAGGGTGCAGAGCTTTGGCATCTCCGGTAGTAACAACAAAAAAAAAGTACTGGTAAAAGGAGGCTTGTGAAAAAGATTCCTTGAAGACTTGATCACAACAAAGATCACGTGCAAGTGAAGTGTGAAATGGATTTTAGTGCTTGTGAAAATGCAAGAACCTGTGTTGCTTTCGTGCCTTGTGCCAAGGTTTGTGCTGAGATTTGGAATCCACTCGCTCGAAATCAAGGGAACAGGCAAACGTACCCATGGGAAAGCTTGATTCCTTAGTAGACGAACGAAACAATTGGTTTACCTCTCAGTGATGCCAAAAGGGCCGGATTTCGTTGAGAAATGGAATCCTCAAACTCATTTATTTTGTATATAGAGAGAGCGTTCATTCTAGACATTACTTGATCATCATTATTATTCATACTATCAATAAGACAACGGTGATCTCATATTAATACATTTATGTGTATTAAATGATATGATCTTCGTAATAACATTAACATTGTTGAGTAGTTCAATTTATCGTTACGATCATACGGGTGACATGAACCGTCTAGAGTAGTAGGCATAAGAGAGGTAGCCACTCCTAGCTTTCTCATATATATATATATATATATATATATATATTATTTGGTATACAATGCATCGTCAATATGCTAGTGCAATGAATAAGATCGCTAAGTTCTATATTAAAAAAATAAATAACACAAAAGTACTTTTAATTTTTGGAAATGAAAAAGCAAAAAGTTACTTTTTGAAATTAAATAATACCCATCCAAACTCGTTAATGATTGGGTGCACAAGGGCTTTAATGTTGCATGGTACAACAAACCTAGTTTCCTGACGTATATATATATATATATATATAGCTACCCCACCAAATATAACTTTCTTACATGTGTATACATATATTGAATCCTTATGATATGCTTATTGATTCTATTCAACCTTTGCCGTGTTTGTTTCGTGCTTCACTCACTCGACGCCGCCGCATATGCTGCTGATTAATGTAGAAATTTAATTATGGATTGCTTATTTTACATATAAATCTATATATTTTAGTAATATATGTATATATATGGTTGCATTAGTTTCTTGCTTTATTGGTTCAATTCCACAGAGGTTACTTACTAATTTACATAGAATTATGTATATGTATTGTTGATGATTTCTTATGAGCCTTATGTTGGTTCTCTTAAATCGTCAAATATGAGATTTAATGGGATTTAGCTGCATTAATTTTTAGGTGGTTGGCACATATTTCTTGCTCATTTTTGGTAGATTATGCAGAAGGCATGCATGCATGTGAATTTAAAATCACCAGAAAGCTAGACATGAATGATCTTAATATTGCAGAGAGGATGAGTATGTCATAAACCTTAATAAGTATGTGAATCAGTAGATTATGCTAATATAATTGCCTATCGGACATTATGTAAGAAAATAAAAATCTATTGAGGAAAACGTGAATGAGTTGCGGATTGCTACATAACTTAGGTAGTTTTTTTTTTTAAATAGAAAGAAGACAAATACTCAAGTTATACAACCAGGCTCTTCGTCCGGATAGATGAGCTCAAACCTTCACAATTTTCTTATATACAAAAATATGTATATGTATATATAGGAAATATTGTAAATACACACACTCATTTATACTCAAATCCACTTAGATATTTCAGTTGTTTAATTCACATGATTGATAGTACACATTTGAATTTAAAAAATGAAAGTATCAATATGCTTTTCATATAGTGTATTGAATGCTTTTTGCTTTATCGCTGCAACACTATCTCAAAATCGAATGATTGAGATCTTGAAGTAGATTTGAGAATGAATGGATGTGTGCATAAACTATTCTATATATATATATATATATATATATATATATATATATATATATATATATATATATATATATATATATATATATATATAGAGAGAGAGAGAGAGAGAGAGAGAGAGAGAGAGAGAGAGAGAGAGAGACAGTATTAGTGTTCTCGAGGAGTATATACTCCTAAATAGTCGACATTCGATCACTCTTGATATACGATCAAAGTCTACTCATGTTGGACCCTATCATCCTTATACATACGTACATACATGGAGACCTGTTATCCACATTTCGACAATGAGTACTTATCTCCCTTTTTATCTTTTGAAAGTATTAGTGTAATTTAGAAACCCAAAATGATGTTTGATAAAATAAAGAAGACATTGTATTACTCATGCCACAAAAAATAAAGAGGAGGCATGCGTAGGAACCAATCTTCCTACATACTCTCTCGTGCACACACACACACACACACACACACACACACATATATATATATATATATATAGAGAGAGAGAGAGAGAGAGAGAGAGAGAGAGAGAGAGAGAGAGAGAGAAATTAGTTCATGCACACATTAATCGATGCTCTAATATTTTTAAATATCTCGACCATTTAATATTGGAAATCAACAATTGAGACCTCTAAATAAAAGAAACAAATAGTATCAAGTGTATTTATTATACATAAAAGTACTAAAATATTTTGTTGCTTTTGAAATTTTTATTTTAATCACCGATCACACTCATTAAATGTTTGAGATTATTAAGAATGTTTTAAGCATGGATTCATGTGTGTAGAAACTATGCTCCCTCTCTCTATAAACTGAAAAAGATATAAAACTGGATCAGGTTTGATTCATCAAACCGACATTTTTTACCGTGTATATTTGGGTCGAACCTGACCCAAAGGATGCTCGCTGAATCCCTACCTGACCCTGATTTTGAGGGTCGGGTTTGGGTAGAGTCCAAAATCACCACCCTTAGTGAGAACTCAGAGAAGACCTAGTTTTTGGTTCTGGGGTCGGCTTTGGTTTCCGTTCGTTAACTGAAAGGCGGGCGTGGGTGTAAAACAGGACACCCGCGAAAGAGCGAGTGAGCCCTCTGTGCCCCTTGTTGGCTTCTCTCCCTCGCCGGAACTATTCCTTTTCCGTTGCCGCCATGCCTTTCATTTCCCTTGGGTGAGCCGCCGCCGCCATCACCATCTCCATCTCCTTCTCCATATCTTCTTCGGAATTTCGCTGCTCGTCGGAAAAGGTTTCGTTAGGGTTCTTTTATGGCTTCGGAGGATGTGGTGCAGAGCAAGGAATCGGCGGTTTCGACGATTGTGAATTTGGCAGAGGAGGCTAAGCTCGCCACGGAGGGAGTGAAGGCGCCCGGTCACGCGATCCTCAGCGTCTGCAAATCGCTCGTCGCTGGCGGCGTCGCTGGTGGAGTGTGAGTCTCCTGTCTCTCCAGCAGTCTCTTTCCTCTCCTTTCTTTTCTCTAGGTTTTGGGCTCTTCCCCGTTCGTGATCCGGGGTTTATTTGATTGAGTTGTTGCAACTCTCGTGATCCAGTGCGGGTGCACGGCGATCTCCGAGAGTTGTTTTCTGTTTTAGAGTCCGGTCGATCGCTCTTTTCCCTTTTCCCGTGTTTCTTTCTTTCATCTTCTTCTTTCTAGCTTGTTTTTATAGTTCTTGTAACTTGTGCCTCTCTCTATCTGGTTTAGTGTTCATCATGGTATATGATTCCACCATCCCGAACCTCCCACTCATACATTTGTCCTATTGCTCCGTTTTTTCTTTTGAATAAACAAAAAAAGTTGCTAGTAGCTTGTCTATTTGTGCCGCTACTCTTTCTGTGGCTTGGAGCCGTTTCATATGAATTATGATGTTTCGATAAAGGGGGAGATAGTGATAGGCATCACCGGTTTGTTTGTTGAACACCGTTTCTTTCTGCACCTGTGTAGCATCTGCATTTCACTCGGTTCATGGTTTTGTTTTTTTCTATTTGCTTTTTGTTTTGATCAGTGTAAAGCACACCAATAGAAGACGAAGAGAATAATGTCCGATTGACTGACACTTGGCAGGGATATTGTTGAACGAGTCATTCGTTCCTTGCCGTCTTCTGGTCCTTGTTTTCTGCTGCTTCTTGTTCCTACCATGTAATTTCATCACATGATTGCTTCTTGATTTGTACCATGTAACTTTATCACATTATCTTTCTTTGTCGTTTACATGGCTAACTTATTCTCTAGAAGGGAATGAAACCGATGCTTCCTTCTCTCTGCACTTTCCATTTGCATTAATGTGTTTCATATTATGGATCAGTTGAATCTTGAAATGAGCTCATGCGTTTGCGTATCTTGAGCTATGTACGGAATGCTGTTATATATCTTGCCCTTTGGTGTAAGTAGAATTCCCTATTTGATGCCTCTATTTAAATACTAATAGTTTAATTTGAAACAAATTTCACTTGAATCAACTAGATACAATCATCCTTATTCTTTCTATCCGGTTGTCATGACAGGTCACGAACTGCCGTTGCACCATTAGAGCGTTTGAAAATTTTGCTTCAGGTAATGTGTGTGAACCTATACATAACTATTTTAAATGCTTTCCTATACATAGCTATTTCAAATACTCTCTAAAGTTATTACTTGTCTTCACCTGATGTATAATCAGTTAACCACTTTCTTATTGATGCATTTCTAAAGTGCATATTTAAAATTTGAAATTGTCGGAATCATGTGAAATTGTTGTTCAGTTATTCTTTTTCTTCTGTATATAATACACAAATTGAGAATTAAGGGTTTTAATTGATAGGGTCGTTCCAAATCTCCACCGTAGACAAACTTCTAATTCAGGTATTGGAACAGGAGTCAGCAAGTTAATCATTAGTCATAATCTTAGATGCTTTTGTCTATGAGGATGACTAATCTGTAACTCTATGTGATTGCACACAATCAGAGAAAAACCCTTCTTTCCTGCCGATCATCTTAACCTTTTACTGTCAAAACCTGGCAGGGTATGAAAAAACAACATTCAGCTTGGACATGGAAAAAATATGCATTGCTAATTATACGCTCTGGATTTTTTAATACTTGGCCATTCCAAGTCCCTAATTTTGATGGTAGTATGTGTTAAGCTTCTCCATTTGTTCTGTCTAATGTTCCTGAATTTATGATTAACAAGATGCTAAAAAAATATAGTAGCAGTGTCATGGCTACTGGTGACAAAAAATTCTTCTGAGTGCCATTCTAGATAGTTAGTGTTTTTCATTGACATTTTGCATTCTTGTTGGCAAGTTTATGTATCTTTGGAATTGCAAAACTTCTGTATTGGAATCTATTAACTTAATTGTGATGTGTCCATCACACCATTGAGATATGTGAGATTTGGTATTTTCTGTCATCTACCATGTTGGTTGTTTTTTTAGTGGAAGTTGTTCTAAACTTGTCAAAACTTTGTTTGAATTACACCAACAAATTCAACCATGCATTTTTTAATGGTTATTTTGCATTCTTGTTTCTTTTTACATATTCTTGCTCTGAAAATAGGTCCAGAATCCCCACAACATAAAATACAACGGCACTATTCAAGGATTAAAGTATATATGGCGAACAGAAGGTTTTCGGGGGCTGTTTAAGGGAAATGGAACCAACTGTGCACGAATTGTGCCAAACTCTGCAGTTAAATTCTTCAGCTATGAGCAGGCATCAAGGTACCAATACCATTTTGTGCATACCATGCTAAAGTGTTATGATGATAGGCGCTTCTTGGAACTCCCATGCTTGGCATTGAGCCTGTCTTCTAATATATTCACCAGAGAAGATCAATGCTATTATTTGGTTATTGTTCTCACTTCTCACTCTGCTTGAATGCCTGATTTTCTCCAAGCCTTTATGGATTGTCCAGTTAAATTTGTATAATGTGTGATGGCAGTCCCTTCTTTGACCATCACACATGCATTGGTCCATGCTCTTCCGACTGAGGCTTTCTTATTCAGCAGCATAGGCTGAAATTTTCCGCTGGATTCTTCTGGTAATAGCTGGACTGCAACTTAGGATGAAAGTTGGGCTCTTAACCAGCTAATTTTCATTTTAAATGAATATATGGTACTGAATGTGGTCACTCAGAGGACTGCCCATTTAGCAGCGATTTTCTGTACAATATACAGGATATCAAACATATAATTCTTGTGATACTTATGTGAAAGCAACTTCTGTTTCGCTGGTGTGTACCATGCTCATTTGTGTATCATTTTTCTCCTTTTCCCATTATTCTCGTCAAGCAGAACTTTGATTTGGGATCCAGAATGGTTTAAACTGTCATCAGCTACAATTATTTTAGTTCAGGAACATTGGTTTGTGTAAACTCTTCCCCTTGTAAGTTTCTTGAAGTCCCAGCCACGAGAAACATTCAACTGCCCTCCAATCCAAGGACAGGATTAAAACATCAAAAAAATTGGGTGGCTGCCAGTAGGTAGGAAACACTTCCCAATCCTATTTTGGAAAAATCATGAATTGCTCAAAGGTGGCTGCCATGATTGGGTTGTTCCTACCCAATAAACGTGAATATATATTATCAATATTCTGGAATATGCTGGATTGTGGATACTTCTTTAAGCTGCAACATATATTTTCTCTTGGGAAGGTGAACAATATCCTGAGTTCCAAATCCAGTGCGTTCCAAATTACGTGCATGCCACTGTCTCATATGCTACCAGATACTGTCAGAAGCAGTTTACGCAGACATAAGATATGAATCAGAATTCAGGCATAATGACTACTACTTTTCACTGCCGTTTCAAGACATTTTTGATTTTCTAATTGCAACAAATGTGAATCTTTGAGCATCCTGTGTGAAAAAAGTCAGTATACTGGATTATGATTGAACTCGATTGTAACAAAGCAAACTGCCAATTGTCTGAATATCTCTGCTTGATACAATATATTACAAAAAAGAGACCAGCCATAGCACATGAAATCATAATTGAGCAGGATGATTCAGACGCTCTCGGCTAAGTTTTGCAGATACCATTCCGCTCAGACAATTGGTAAAGGTTGCATAACTGCATTGGTATTTGTTATTTTGGGAGTTATTCTACAGGACTTCAATCTGCAGTTTGAGAAAATTTCTGTCAGTAATTTTAGACCATCAACATAAATTCGATAAAAAGGTCTAGCAGTAACTTCAAAATTTTAAATCGCATTGCAAATATGAAAATAAAATAAAAATATCGGATCTGAAACCGATAGGGAAAAGAAACAAAGGATGCATGCAATACATAATCCTTAATTAAGGAATCAGTTCATGCCTCACAAACTAGCTTGGCATAATTAAATCGAATGGATGACTATATGGTGAGCTGTGTTGTGCTTCAATAAGATCAAAGCATGCAGGCACAGTTGAAACAAAGGAAATGAAGAAAGATCTACTTTTCATATACAGGGAAGAGTACGTCAAACTTCATAGTTGAGTCTTTCTAGAACCTACTAAACAAATTCAATGTGCAATATACAGGAAACACATTCTGAAACTCTAAGAAGGATCCAAATATAACCATTAGTAGAGGTTCACAGCCTTGAATTATTTTGAAAAACTTTCAAGCCCATGGAACTCTCGGGCTAATGGAACTCATACTAAACGGGAGGGAGTGATTGGTGGTTTGCTGCTTATAAAGAGGACCATAATTACTTTGCTGCTTATCTAAAAAGAGAAAAGACTGCGAGAGATAGAGGGGAGAAAGAAGGAATAAAATGGAAGAAAGTGAGCAGGGAAGATGGGGAGAACTTATGAAGCTAGATAGAGAGGGATTAGCTGGCTTTCATTGACTAATGCCTTAAATGAGGTCAGATTGACTGAAGAAGGTGTACCCATCTCTCTCTCTCTCTCTCTCTCTCTCTCTCTCTCTCTCTCTCTCCACTCCCTCCCCCCCAGGGCTTCAAATGAAACTCTAAAGCTACACGTGGATTCATCCCTGCCTACATGGTTATGATTCTTTTACATTAAATACTTTAAAGTACTGCTAAAATGCCTACTGAGGCACTTATGCAACACCCGGTGTACCATTTTTGTCTTAAAGGTGGCTTTTCAATACTACTACAACTACAAATAAGCCTTTTTCATACTAGATGGGGTCGGCTACATGGATTCTTTGTTTTCACAAAGCCCTATTATAATTTGTAGAATCCATGGTAGATAAGTCTGACAATGATTTATGTTGGCTGTCAGAAGGCTAACGCTACCCTCCTCCTTTATCCGGGCTTGGGACCGGCCATGCAAGGGTGATCTCTTATCAATAAATGTTAATTAATCAAGAAAGCATAAGCAACATCATTTCACTTCAAGTTTTCTTAGTACAATGCCAGCAAAATATCAACTTCTCAAATATGTATGTTACACTTTAGCTAGTATGTAAGTTGATACCATGTTTTCTCTAGATATCAATTACTGAATGCATTGCATGTTGGATGCATTATTGCATAATAAGGCCATTGTTTGCAGTGATGATCTGATTTAATGTTTGTGCCTGCTCTGAGTATCCTTGCTGAGTTGTTTGCAGTGGACCTCCTTATTAAGTGGTCATGCTTTTTATGAAAGCTCTCAAATCTTGTGGACATCCCACACTTCCAAGTATTTCTTAGGTTTTACCTCTAACTCAATGATTGACACAAGATTTCCAAAATAACGATCTACCTAGAAATGTGTGCTCCAACTACTAATCAGTTTGATGATTTTCTTCTATTCTTGGTTAGACACTTGCATATTTTTCATTTGCCGTAATGCCTGTAACTTTACGTCTTTATATGTTTCAAATCTAGGGTTGTAGATATTACTGAAAGTCTGTCTTGTGCTTCATTTTTTGGTTTGATGCTATGAAATTGAATCTTGAGTTGATGCTGTCTCTCCTTATCCATAAAATGTGTTCATCCATATTTGTTAAACTTTTGAGTTGCTTTTCTATTGTTTCTTCAAAGTGCACTTTGGCAAAATTCTTCGTTTGATGTCAGATACTGATTAATTTTCTTTTCAGGAAAAGTAAATCATTCCATTCCTTTTCTTTAAACATTATAAGCAAACATTTGTATCATTCCTTTATGTGATTAAACTTTCACATTTTTCTGAAGCTGTAGGATGAATTCTTATACTAGCAAGATAATAGTTCGTTAACTTCGTTTTGTACTAAGATTAGTTTATTTACCATTACAGTGGAATTTTGTGGTTTTACCGGCAGCAGTCTGGCAATGGTACGATCTTTCTTCCTTTGCCTATTGCTTCAACAACTTTGAAGATTGCGAATATAGGAAAACTCTGAGTAGCCAATGATGTGTTGGAGACTTGTAAGATCAGTCATGAAACGTTTTCAGAAACATCATCCTCAAAACATCGAAAATGTCATTGGTTAGGACTGTCTATATTGTCAAAAGCATGGTGAGCCAGCACCTAAGCTTAGGTACTCTCTTAGTATCTTCTTCAATTTTTCTTCTTCTTCTTCTTCTCCTTTCCCTCTTCTTTTCTCTCTTGTTCTTCTTATTCTTCTAACCTCCTCCTCCTTGTGCCTCTCCTCCTTCCTTTTCTTCTCATGCTTTCATCACCTCCTTCCACATCTTCCTTTTACTTCGTTTTCTGTTTTTCCTCTTTCACCAGCTCCTCCTCATCATTTTTGTTGTTTTTTCTATAAAGAGATACATTATTTTTAGCATTGTTGTTTGGTCTTACATTCCTCAATGAAAGAAAAGAGAATGATCTATACATTAATGTGATGAATATATCTTCCTTGCTGTCTTTCAGAATTAACTACCAATAACTGAACTTAAGCCCGACTAATGAAACTGAATCCAACATTTTAGTGGTTTGTTTCTAAATTAAACTGTATACCAATGCAATAGCTTATTGTGTAATCCGATGAGAAAGCCAAAAGCCATATATAATTCAATAAATTTTCGGGATATGAATTCTAGATCTCATTTGGATTGAGTCGGATATCATGACAGTACATATATACATACATACATAGATTCATACATACACATACATATACATAAATACATACATATATACATACATATATTTATCCACACACATGTATATACTCCGGTGACGGTGTCGTCGCATTTGGGTGTGAAGATGTTGATTGGGTCCTTTGATTTTGGGAGTTCGGATTACCAGAGGCACACCAACCAGACCAGCATTTACCAGATGATGGTGGCGTATCAGGCGGTGGTTCATGAAAGTTCGGCGCAAATGATTTGGCCGATTAGGTTGTACTCGTGGTTGGTGTATGACAAAAGCCCTACCAGGAATGTGCCTCCATGCAGTGAAGTGTTTCAGGGGTCGTTTACGGGCTTTCCGGTGACGTGGATGGTACAACGGGATATGTGCCATAGGTTTGTAATTAAGAAGAAGTGGTCAACGGGGTTGGAGGCTATAGGTAATGCGGTGAAGTGTAAGACGTATCCTAGTGCGAACCCACTTGGCAAAATCAGTGTTGGTGTGTCGAAGTTCTTTAAGAAACTTCGTGTGAAGACGGAGTGGAAGAATACTAAGACTGGTAATGTGGGGGATATCAAAGCGGGGTCTTTGTATGTGTACTGTTGTCCAGTCAGCGGACCTAAACTGGATGTGAAGGTCGATGTCTATGCGGTTTTCCGCTTGTATTTTAAATCAATTGGGTATCAATGAACGGATGTTTGTGTTAGAATGTGTTGTGTTTACAGGACTTACGGTTACCGTAAATTCGTATGGGGGGTAAAAAAAAGCCACGCAGTGACCCTACGGGACTTCCATTTCAGTATAGCAAATGACCTTGGGATAGGAGTGACGTACATACATACACAACAAGAGTGAAGAACAAGAGAGTCAAACCAGGAACAAAAGCTATGCAAAACAACATGATAGTTATTGAGGAGAAAACTCATATTTATAAAGGATATACAAGTGAGAAAAGAAGGCAAAAGAGCAGCAACTGATTCAGCTGCAAGTGCTGGCCAGTCTTGGCCAGCATAGCCATTGCCAGCAAGTAGCCATTGGGGGTCACCCAAAGCAAAGGCACGGGCCTTAATGGCCTGTGCTTCTATTCAGTGTTATCCGTATCGCACCGTACGTATCATATCGTGGGAAGCCACGATTTAAATTTTTTTTTTCAAATTTTTTTTTGCATGTTTCTGCCCTCTCTTCCCCTCTCTTCACTTCCCTTTAAGGCATCCTCCAATATGCTTATAATTTGGGTTTATAATTTCATTTATTTAATAAGAATAATGTATAAAAAAAAATTTATGACAAAATCATTTCCCTTTCTGTTACAACTTTTAGGTATATTTTTGCTAATAGTTTCTAATTTCATAAGATCGTAAACAATTAAAAACGTTTAGTTCTCTCGGTTCATTGAGTAGGGATTTCACAACTTCACTATTTTAGGGTTCACGTTACATGACTTCCATTGAGTTGAACATGATCAATGTGTGTGAGGCTTAACTCAGTCTGTGAAGTGAGAAATGAAGCTCATGCATTAGTTAAAAAGCTAGTCTCCAATAAGAGAAAAAGGGGACATCATCAAGTAATAATATCACATCATTGAGGTGTCATGGACTCAATAATCAAAGAAATGGAGCTCTTTGTTTTGCTCACATATGAAAATTAACAAATATGACAACTACATGTACAAAGATAACAGTTTGTTAATTTTGATATATTACATGAGAGGATTATGGAAGATAACGAAGAAAATGCACTCCTAAGTCCTAACTGAAGAAGACATTGCATGAATTAATTTGAAGTGCAACAACATCATCAAGGAGAAGATGAAGATTATTTAGTTAATGATCCTGATACAAATTTACAATATGTAAAATATAAATGTATTTCATTTTTTGATTCAAAATATATAATTTTGGATGCAATTGTTCAATATTAAATGTTCAATTTGTGCTAAACTTTGCATTATATGAATTTAAAGCAATTACCAGATTTTTCCAAATTTTTTCAGAATTTTCTTGATTTTTTTTTTCGGTTTTTTACTAATTTTATTGATTTTTTAAATAATTTTTATAGTTTTTTAATATTAAAGTACGATACGATATGATACGATACAATACGCCCGTATCGTGGAGCCCAGCGATACGATACGTGTCAGACAACACTGCTTCTATTACATTTAACAACCTTCATGTCTAAAACTCTCATTCCAATGGCCAGTTTTTCGGTTTCAGAATTGTGTCTAGAATTTTGTCAAACTGCCAACAACTTGCTAGACGAATCTACAACGGAAAATGAGCACAGATGTAGTTGTCACTGTCCACATCTATTGTCCGTATACTCTTCTTTGATCGAGTTCCCATTTGCAAAGAACTTGAAGCTTTGCCATTTCAATTCTTTGCGTGATGTGCAAAGGGAAAACCTGAGTCCACCTGGTTGAAACTTCCTGCCTGGTCTTTATCTTTTATTGTGCTCTCTAAGCGTTTGGGCTTGTTGGATCTATCAGTTATTTGTTTGCTTCTCCCATTTTGAGTAGCTTGTCTAATGGAAGACATTATGAATAACAAGAGAGGCTGTTGTCATCATTTTAATATGGTCATCATGGAAGTTATTGTTAGCTCATATATTTCTTAGATCTTGTTCATCCAATAAAGGGGAAGAAGCTTCAATATCTGGCGGAGGTTCAAGTGTTTATTGGAGGGTATATTCAAAGTTATTGATGATACTTGCTATTAAGTTGTTCTTCAATCATATTAAGCTGTTCTTCAATCATGGGTGAATCATAACCCCCCTTGCAGAGAACCAAAGCCTCTGCTTGGTTAGTGACTGTATCCAAGGACTTTCTGATTTCTCAACCCTCCAAAGATAGGTTATCCACTACGAGTCAGGTGCTCTGGATACTTGAACCACATCAAGTTGGTCTCTCCTTTGTGCATATGAATTTCAGTACCACTTCTTAACCATTTGGTTAAGTTGTTCGGATAAGGTCTTTCCAGACTTTTCTTTAAAAGTCCCATGAAATGTTTGTTGGAAGTTCTGGAAATGTTGAATGACTTTACCTGGTGCTATTTCTAAGTAGGGAGTAATGTATAGTATTGATGTACTAGACTTTAAGTCATCTGCCTGCAAGTTCATTTAAATACCAGTTGAATCTTTCATGATCTTGTAAAATAAAAGATGCAGTTACACAAAGTCTATTTATGCAAATGATGAGTAAGCGTTAGCAACTTTGGCTAACTTTCATTCTCTTCCCGGTCACTATGTTATTGGAGTGTGCCACTGCCACCTCATTGGAGCTAGATTGCTTATTCTTGTTCAGTTTCTCGACTAAGTCTAGGATAAATAATATTTCTTACTTTTATGTGATTTCTTTGTGCCTTTCGATGCATGATTTTGTTTGGTACAAAAAGATGAACAAAAGAGGCTACAGAATTTCAATTCAGAGAAAGGGGCTATTAAATCTCATCAAGCTGTTTAACCAGTTTTCTTTTGGAATAACATAAGGATGGTTCCAGACGTTAAAAGTCTTGTTAGATAACAGAATCGTCTCATATCTGAACCTGGTCACTTGCAGTGACTTGGTTATTGTTGGAAAAGGTGGTTGGAAAAGGTGGCTTCTGTACTCTTTCAAAAACAAAAGGCTTTTGGTTATTCATGGCGAAATTCCAAGTTCCATGCAGATGTTGTCTAGAGACTGGCACATCATTTGGTGTTTTACAGTTGTTTCAGGGGCTAAAGCCTGGGGTTGGTGATTTGCAAGGGCTTCCATGCATGAAAAAGATATGAAAAGTCAAAGATGGATTAAACAATTATTTAGTTGATTCCCTGAATGGGATGATGCCTGACTATTCATTGACTCACTAATTGATTTCTATGTATGGGACAATTAGAACCAAATAACAAAGACAGTTTCTGACACCAGTAAATAAAAGTGCTCTTGATGGCTCACTCAAATTCCTCCTTGAGGTCCTCTTTTAACATTTGACTGTTCAGTAATCTGCTGAGCTTATTTATAACCAGACTAGAGCATATCTGGACATCGATTTCATAGCAATCTTGCCTTCATCTGCATTTTCAGAGGATTTACAACTTACTCCACTTCTGCGCCTTGGAGCTGGAGCGTGTGCAGGCATTATTGCGATGTCAGCAACTTACCCCATGGACATGGTTCGTGGAAGGCTAACTGTTCAGGTCCTTACTATTTCCAATTTCTTTGTGCTTGGATAAGTTTGGCTTCTTTGCTAGCATTTACTCATTCATAGTCTTGTTCCATCTTATGCCGTATGGCGAATGCAGACAGACAAGTCACCTTATCAGTATAGGGGAATGTTCCATGCACTTTCAACTGTCTTACGTGAAGAAGGCTTTCGAGCTCTATACAAAGGATGGCTCCCTTCTGTAATTGGAGTGGTTGGTGAAATCCTTCATCGATATCTTCTTTATGCATTGTTTCAAAGTTTCTGATTAGTATGCATTCTTTTCAACTAAATTGTTAATGTCACTATGGTTTTCCTAAATTCCATGAACATTGGGATGCTAAATCATCCAAGGCACATGCACACACTTAATTTTCTTTTGGCGCAAAACTAAATTCTTTTAGAAGAAAAATAAAACTATACAACAGATCTCTTCTTTATAGTGTTCTGTCAATGTAACATGATTGAGTGGGTGTAGGCATCAGATTAGATAAACGTGAAAAGACGAATCCTTGTCTGCCTTTCCTGATTTATAGCTTCTCTTATTTTTACATTAAAGGAAGCTCGTATGCTGTTCACCCATTTATATGCAGGGTTTCTAATGTGCATGAGTGGGTTAAACTTTTTTTTAGACAAAAGTGCTGCCTAAATATGACAAAGCAAAATGTTCCCCCTTAATGGCATTGAATTCAAAGAAAGCACTGGGGAACTCAAAAATCTTATTCCAGCCCATACGTATAGTGACTGAAGAATCCTTTTGAAATCTCTTACCATGGTCAAATAACTTCAAAATCAATGCGGGAATGCAGCTGTAAGATCTGTTTCTTGATAATTTAGGTAGTTATTTATCTTAATTTACATAATGTATTTCACACCTTCATAGACATTTGGAGTAACGTTCATTCTAAAGAGAAACAGGATCTGGCCTTCTAGACTTGCTCATGAATGGAATTCCCATTTATTTTTCCATTGTGTTGTCCTTTAAGCTCAGCGCTGTAGACCACACCTGCCACCCAACTGTTCTTATCAAAACAAGAAAAAGCCTTCAACCTTCTTCCTGTTTTGAAGCTCCTTTATTGATATTCTATTCTAAGTGGCTGTAAAGGTGAAATAATTTAAAACTATATTAATACAGTTCTCTTTCTGTGCAAGATAGTAATGAAGGCAATATCTTGCATCTTGAATGCTGTTGCATGTAGTTTTATATTTGTATGACATGTAGTAGGATTTTGTTCTCTTGACAACCCTCGCTTTCATGCATCATTTCTATTTTTGGTTGAAAGAACTGCCTTTCTAGAAAATGAAAAGATGGCTGGATAAAATGGCAGTTGCTTAGTCTTAGTTTACAACCGTTGTTTTAGTTAGCAAAATAGTTTTTTTATCATGACAATGCTTCACATCCCTGATTAATTTATTTTCTTTTCAAATGAAATGATTTAGGATCATGGAAATGCTTAATTTTTTTTCTTTTCCCGAAGGTTCCTTACGTAGGCCTGAACTTTGCTGTATACGAGTCTCTGAAGGAATGGCTAGTCAGAACAAAGTCGTTTGGACTTGTTGAGGACAATGAACTAGGTGTAACTACAAGGCTTGTTTGTGGAGCTGCTGCTGGGACGGTTGGCCAGACTGTTGCTTACCCCCTTGATGTCATACGCAGAAGGATGCAGATGGTAGGCTGGACCCATGCCGCATCCATTGTAACTGGGGATGGAAGAAGCAAGGCTCCACTGGAGTACACTGGCATGGTCGATGCATTCAGAAAAACAGTTCGATATGAAGGTTTTGGGGCTTTATACAAGGGTTTAGTTCCTAATTCGGTGAAGGTTAGTGCATTAGCCCTTGTTTGTTACATAATGTAGCAACTTGATGTTCCACTTCGAGTTAGATGGCTGAAATCGAACAGCTTGGTCCAATATTCTAAAGTATGATTCCCCTACAAACCTATAAAAGTTGGTGAAAACAGTTAAAATGGTCATTCCTTGTACGTGATAGATTGCACTTATGATTAATTCCAGATCTTAGACAATGGGGAGGAAGCCTATAAAGTTCCTAGATCCCCCCCCTCTTCTCTCTCTCTCTCACACACACACTGAGCCCTGAGTAGTGTCGTTTAATTCTTCGTTGATTCCCCTTCGAATATATCCTGATTCCCAGCTGGTATGACTTAGAAAACCATCTCATTCATTGCATGATCTTTGTATTTGGTAATCGTCCATTTAGTTTACGCTTTCATTTTGCAGGTTGTGCCATCCATTGCCATTGCATTTGTGACGTATGAGATGGTTAAAGATGTTTTAGGGGTTGAGACGAGAATCTCCGAGTGACGATTGTCATAATCTGGAGCGCAGTCTGAAGGCTCAAATGGGATTTTTGTAGGCATGAAAGGACGAGGAGACGATTGAATTCCATAGCATATCTTGGTACTAAATCTGATTCTGCCTGAAATGATAAAAGCTTTGTAGAACTAAAGCTAGTCTCGTTTCTCCATTCTTATGCAGCCAAATAAAGCATTGTGAAGGAGGTAACGAAGCAAGTTACTTCACCGTTCAAGCCGTTACTCTGTGATCTGTTGTACCATTTCTTTTGTTTTCTTTTCCCTATGAAAGGTTCCTGCTCTAGTTTTTCCACCATGAGAGTTTGAATGTTCTGGTGCATGAGATATATCTAATATGGCCCCTTCTCGCATGAGTTTGTGAATGTTGCAGACCTTTTCCTCTTTAATTTCGGGTTGACGATTATGATAATATGAAAGAACCCATTCTCAATCGTTAATGGTGAAGAATTGGAAAAGATGGTTCCCAAGTAGTCCCCAAGTGTTCCCATATACATGGGCCTAGCCGCCAAGTTTATGAAATTTAAGATAGCTGCCAAATCCAAATATCATCATTCAGCAGTCCTGTCACAGGTGTTGTTCATGGAACCGCCGGAACCGATCCCAACCAACAGTTCGGTTTGGTTCTAGTTGGAAAAATTTCTGGCAGTTCAGTTCACGGTTCCAACTGAACCATGAGAACCGAACCATTATATATATATATATATATATATATATATATATATATTCACATTTTATCCCTACATAAGGTTATAAAACTTATATATAATCTTTGTAAGTTTTATATACTTATATGAAATTAAATCTTGATAAGCTTATAAATTATGTGTATGAGTTTGATAACCTCATATACATATAAAATATAAGGAAGGTAAGATGTCCAAAACACAGACCACGATCAAGTCTTGGTACCATTTTAGCCACTTCACGTAAGTTGGATCATGTTTTAGTGTTTCTTTTCAATACTTTTGTTGTCTTCCTTTATTTATTTTTCTATAGTTCAGCTAGTATTGGTTAAATGCTTCAGCTAGCCGGTACTGGTTGCTACACAGACATAGAGAAAAACAAACACAAAACCCACATTCACACGGATTTTAGATTTCAAACGTCAATCCAACCCATTTAGTTTATTGGATCATGTTACCAAACCTCACCACATGATCAAATCCAGGTTCCAATGTAAATCCACCCATTGATTTCAGTACTTCAGGAAACCCCCCAGCTCCTTTAGTTCTGTCTTCTTGCTCTTACTATCTAAATGTCACTACGACCAAAAATCAAAGCATCTATGCATCTGAAAATCTTGGATCCAGAACTTAGCCTAGTCGTAGATGGCTCCTTTTCTTTTTTTTCTTTACAATAGGAGGCCCAAGCCTAACACACACATATGCATGTCCAGGGAATCAAACTCCCCACCTGCAATGCGGGGTTCATAGAGCCCTGCCAGAGCTAAACACTCTATGTGCCTAGTTATGGACAATTTTTTTTCTGATCAGAAGAGGAGGCCGAAACCAAACTCACACATGCACCCTCTAGGAGTCGAACTCCCCACGAGCAGCAACGGTGCTAGATCGCCCTACCATTGAGCTAAGGCTATGGGTGCTAGTTGTGGACACTTTTAATCCAACCGTTTTGAGCATATAAAAGAGAAAGGATCCTCATTGTTATCCATATAATGGAGGCCACCAATCTGGTGGTTGATCCTCCCAACCAAAAGAATATCCAAGAGATCCAAGGCCCACTAGTAAGCACAGTTAGACGATTTCTCTCCTTCAGAGCCCAAAGACACTGAAACTCATCAAACTTCCCGAATAACAAAGTACTATATGAATCCACTGTAAGTGAAATTGGCTGACCAGATACCGCTTGTGCCACGGCCGCTGCCACCCCCACCCAGGATGACTCTAGTAGTGATGCAGTTTCTTGTTGTTCATTACAGAGCTCACATAAGCCTCCTGTGCCTATTCCCAATCGATGAAGCCGATCAAAAGTGATCAGCCTGTTACTAATAGTAAAACGTAGACTTGAGGCCGGCCAGGAGCGCATGGTCTTTGCACCAAACCAAAGATGCTGGGTGAAATTGATGACCTGTGCTGCGAAACGCTTCTCAAGCCATAGAGGAAATAAATGCACTTTTACCACTCCACGGAAGCTCATCCTCCCCCTCACACTGTAATTGGCTCCAGGCCTGAATAACTTCAAGAGGCACAGGGTTCATTAGGAGTGTTCACGGTTCGGTTTTAGTCTCAATATTGAATCAAACCGCTATTCACGGTTCCCATTTGGTTTGGTTCTGAACCATGGTTCTACTTATTTAGGATTTGGCTAAATATTGAGTATTATGTCATCTTATTATTTGGTTTAATATGCATATGAGGTTATAAAGCCCATATATACAAACTTATAAACTTATCAGGTATATACGTAAACACATCAACTTTATATATATAAATACATGCATGTATGTAATGGTTCGGTTTGGTTCTAACATTGGAACTGTGACCCAAACTGTCAATTATTTTTCCTGTTAGAACCAAGTCGAACTAAACTGCTCAACATCTAGAACTGAACCTCGTTCTATCTTTGGTTCGTGTTCCAGCGATTCCCTGTAAACCACTAGGATTCATACGTCTCAAACTAATCTAAAACAAAGTTCTGATAGAACCAAACAGAATTACACCAAACCAAACCATTTGATAATCATAGAAAGAGTAGCTTTCTAATAGTTGGTGTAGTAAAAGATGAAGCGTCATGAAATAAGTTAAGAAAATGGGCACTTGTCGAATTATTTGATTGGGTGATGAAGTGAAAAATGGTCCCCTGCCTTGTTCTTAAAGGCCTTATATCAACATGGTGTCATGATCATTGTAAAATAATGAAGTCGCCTTATTATTCGACATTTAAGCATGTCCATACTCATGTACTGTTCATTTGAAGACTATAAGCGTAGGCACACAATAATGCAACGGTAGTTGGCCCTAGATTAACTGATCACAGCATTAATTGTGTAACGTTTCAATTCGGAAACCCTTGCCAATATTGCTGGATCTGAAAAACTTTATACTTGTATGTATGTATGTATGTATGTATTGTATATACAATATAATGTATGTATGTATGTATGTATTTGTGCACTTATATCTTGGTAATTCCTCCATTATATACTTTACTTCCATAAATAATTATATACGAAGCTATGACCTAATCGAACAAGTTGACCAATTTGTATTTATGCATGGTTGTTGCTTGACCTTCACCAAATATTATATATGTATATGAAAAACAAAAGTATATATGTGTGTGTGTGTGTGAAAACATGGATCTAGGACACTATAGCTGAGTGGTGCACAACGTATCTAAATTATTTTTAAAATTTTTAAAAATATAAGTACTTTTTGTTTTTTTTTAAATTTAAATATAAGTCATTCCATCTTTTGATTTGATGATCCAGATTTTGTGCATTCATGTACAACTCTGGTGCATCAAATCTGGTCACTCACATATGTAATGTAGGAAAACTGAATGCTAGTAATTTTTAATGTTGCATACTCATGCCCGTCCATTGTATTTTCGGAGTACGAGTATCACTTAGAAAGGTGTAATAGTACACCAATGTATTTGGTAAAATCTCTCTCTCTCTCTCTTTATAGGAAATTGGGGTTTAGTGCACAATAAATTAATAGTACACCAATGTAACAAAGTTATGATTTTGATCTTGAGTAGTTTTTTTGAATTTCAAAAGTAAAAAATACATTTGCTTTATCCGATATGTTGATTGGATGTTCGT
Organism: Brasenia schreberi; assembly: GCA_036023115.1. NCBI lineage: Eukaryota > Viridiplantae > Streptophyta > Magnoliopsida > Nymphaeales > Cabombaceae > Brasenia > Brasenia schreberi. The sequence goes on from JAYKKT010000066.1 coordinate 2,823,054, forward strand.
GATTTGATACATTGGTGCATTACTTATGTATGATACACCGAATCTGGTCTTCTTATATATAGAGAGAAAGAATAGTTCATGTGCACATGAATCAATCCTAAAAACATGTTTTCAACGAAGATTAAAATTCAAATCTCAAAAGCAAAAGAGTAGGGTGATACTTTTTGCCGCAGCAATAAATGCGTCCATATAAGTTCTTGATTCAAATATCTCAACATCAAATCTTTGAGCATGTTTAAGCATGAATTGGTGTGCCCATGTACTCCTTTCTCTCTCTATATTTATACGCCCAGTTTCATATTCAATAAGAGAAGCCTTTGTACGCAGAAATGTCAACGAGCATAAACGTTACATAATGTTTTCGGAGTTGAGCTTTACAGCTTTTGGATATGTCGGCAATTACGAACTTAGCTGAGCACATACATGATGAACACAGAAATGAACTTTGGTATCAATTATAATCTTTTAAATAGGATGTTATGAAAGCAAGCAATAGATTGTCGATCTTGATTATCTTTTCTTTCTGTAGACTTTTCAATTCTCTAATCAGTGACGTAAACTGTATTAAATAATAATATGAGTTTTTCTTCCTAATACTCATCTGTTAGAGAGTCGTTTTCTTGATAGAAAATAGTTACGTTATTCCCACATCATTAGACCAACAAGAATTACTCGATTGCTCCTGAAAATACAATGGCAAATAATACTCCAAAGTTGATCAATTAGTGACAGATGATTCTCGAGTTTCCAATTAGAGACATGAATTAAGAAAAAAAGAAATCTTAAATGGTGCCAATCATAGGTTAATTATAATTTAATTGAAGGACCTTAGGGGGTGTTTGGGAGCGTTGTGGAGATCAATAGTTGAGATTGAGTTCTTTAAAACAAAAAGCGAAGTAATACATAGGTAAGCATATACTATATACTTATCTACTCGAAAATCTCAACAATTCGATCCATCCGATCAACTCTTGAAATTGAGATCTTTAAAACAAAAAACAAAATTTACAATAATGTTTTCAGTTTTTTAATTTAAAACTCAATCATTCGTATCAAAACGGTGAAATATATAATGATGTTTGGTTACAAATGCGAGCACATTTCTCACTTTCTCTCCCTCTCTTTATATATATATAAATTTGTGTTTCAAACCACATATAAGTATAAGCGCAAACACGAATATAAATGTTAATAAATAACGCGTTCTTGAGTTCTACAATGGTTGAAATGAGCTAGGATGGGGAGATTCGTGACATGACGTTTAAGTAAATTTAATAAGCAAAACTAAGTCGTTTAAGTAAATTTAATAAGCAAAACTAAGTCGTTTGAATAGTCCCACCGTCGCCATTGGTTGGTGACCTTCCGTCTTTATAAAACCAAGAGAAAGGTGAGGCCTCCTCTCTGATTCCTTGATGGTCATCAGCGATGCAAATTCCACCAACCTTTTCAATTCCCTGAGAGTTCACCCTCTCTGATGTCTCTCTCGTAATCGAGACCCCATTCACCAAAGATATGAGGTAGTTGGTCATTCAGCTACAGAGATGCTGAATTTCGAGCGTTAGGCACCTTCCTCTCCTCCGTTTCTCTCTCTAGAATCCTCGTGATGGACGGGAAGAAGACGGCTAGTGGAGACGTGGAAGGGAACAAACTCCGGTGCCGGAAATTCCTTCGCTGGACGTCTCCTACCACTCGTCCGCCGGGTGCCGATTCCGGGAAACAATAAGCTCGCTTGATCTTAGAGACGTTGGTTGACGAGAAGCTTAGCGAAGAGATGGCTGGTTTTGAAGTAGGGAGAGACGTGATAGGGAAGGTATTCTTGGGGGAGCTTTCACATGGTGGTGGTGGTAATGGTGGCGGTGAGGGTGGAGAAAAAATGAAGTCTTGTTCGTTGTCGGCGTCGTTCGTGTGGGATAGTGAGAGGGGGGAGTCGGTGAAGGCGAGCGAGGTAGTGGAGAAGGAAGTTGTAGAGGCAAAGGCGACCATGGCGCTGAAGAGTCATAGCGAGGCGGAGAGGAGGCGGAGGGAGAGGATCAACCGTCATCTGGCAACCTTGAGGGGCCTTGTACCCAGCACCTCCAAGGTATAACTCTCACTCACTCACTCTATCTGTCTATCTATATCTATATCTATATCTATATCTATATATATATATATATATATATATATATATATATATATATATATATATATATATATATATATATATATATATATATATATATATATATATATATATATATAGAGAGAGAGAGAGAGAGAGAGAGAGAGAGAGAGAGAGAGAGAGAGAGAGAGAAGGAGAGAGATCCATGCGCTTAAATCCCGTTAAGCATCTTCCAAGATAAATATTTGAATTAAAAAAGTGCACAATGTAATGTACTTTTTTTTAAAAATTCAAAATGTTAATGATGTCGATGGAACTATCAAAATATTTTGGTGGGTTTGAGCATAATCCTAATTTCTCTCTATATATAGGGATGTATATAAATGGCTTAAGAACACTCGATCTTAACTATTTGATTCACGATTGAAATTCAAATTGTAAATGTTGAAGTTATTTTTTACTTTTTGAATTAAAGATTTTGTTCACCGATATTTGTAATTGAATGATTAAGATCTTTAAGTAGATTAAAGCATGAATGAGTGTATGTATGAACTAAATTCTCTCTCTATACATACATATATAAGTGCATGCTTATTATACTTAATTTATGGTGTGTACCTTCCTTTGAAGATATTGAAGGTTATCATGAGTATGGAAAGGTGGCATGCTAGGCCCTTCTTCACGGTGGAATTATAAAGTCAAACTGAACACCTATATAAATGTTGATATTAATAATGTATATTGGTACCTTGCATATCGTGGGCAACATGGTGTGTGTTTATCGTATGGTGTGTGTTTATCTTATGATATGATATAATAGGATGTGGTATCATACAATATGGCGATATATAATTTTTTCCTTTTGTAAATTTTTGAAAATAATTTTCTTCCTCAAATGAAGAAATATAGCATTCTACCGTTTTATACTGTATGTAGATCATAAAGTGAAACCAACATTTACATTTTTCTCCATGTACAATAAAGGATGACTATGAAATAATTTTTAAGCAATTCATGAAGATGTTTCTAAGGAGTTCCCAGACCAAGTAATTTTACTATTGAAATAGAACTTGTGAAGCTCTTTAAGCTAACAAAGTACTTACAAATAAGTGGTATAACTACTGTAAATGTTCCCGTTCATTTACATGAAATAGGTTAAGTAGATGGAGATGAAAAACATATCGAATAAGATTGTTGAGTATGTCGAGAGGATGAATGAGGCTTTGGATGATGAAAGTGAGTTTTCAAGAATCTAACAAGAAGGAAAAATGATAGAAGGCATCTATGGCACACCACTGTTGCATTGAAGAAAATGTATGTAAGCTAAGCTACATCTACTCTAAAAAGCAAGGAAAGAGTTTCATTATTGTTAGGAATAAAAAGAATTACAATGTGATTGATTTGATCATTTGCTGAAATATTACAATTTCTATTTATAAATAAACCTCTTCAAGGCAGCACCTATTGAACTCATCCTCTGTACGCACGATTTTCAATAACTTCTCACTCTCTTCATTGTTGTCTTTGTGCTCTAATGTTACGTTTGGTTTATTAGTTGTCACCACTATTACATCGTGCATTGTTTGTTTGCATCACAAGCTTAAATAGACGTCTTTCTTTTTAGACTTTCCAATCCTTGCCACGTATTCTCGATTTTTTGACATAAACACAGATAAATAAATGATATATGTGAATACACCATGCACATAAATAGTTTAAATGGAGAATAAAAATTAATAATTGCATGCATGTGATAGTAACTTTCTCATAGGATAACTCATACATAAATACAAATTATAACAAGTTTCCCTGTGGATAAGGGACTTTGATCAGATATCTAGCTGCCAGTAGGAGATGTTCGAGGATTGTGAAAGAAATTCTAAAGATTTTGAAACTTCCTCTCTTCTCTTGGATGCTGGCTTAATGGAGTCGCTGCAACAGGTTGCATCATTATACAATCAGAAGCGGACCTATTCATAGGCGAGGTGTATCTACCCGAAAAAAAATAAAAATTCAAGAGTTCAATACAAGAGTCTTATTTTTTTCGAAAAATTATACAGAAAATTAAAATTTATCTGGATGTCACACAATGGTATTTTCCCTCACCTCAGAAAATGATCCGGCACTGCTTTAATTCCTTGCATTTGACTGGGTAGGATTTAAAATTGCTATTCCTACCAAGTGGCGAACTTGTATTTTATGTCAAAAAAACATTTGTATTTCTTTATATATATAGTGGCAGACCCCGTGAATTTTATGGATTTCAGATGAGGCACATGCTTTTCAGCTCACTCTAAAGTGGGTCCTTGAATCCTACTACTTTACCCACCTCTTTTAATATATTTTGTTCTAGATTCTGTCTCATCTTTGATTTCCAGCTGATAAATTTTTTTGTATGGGTGCAATTAATGATCCTTTACTTGTATATCTTGAACTGTACGTAGTTCCATTATGTATTTTAAGACCTTTTGCTAGTACTCCGAGCAGTCTCACGTTAAATACACTCATCGACCAATTGCTCATGATCCTCTCTTCGATTTATTATCTTCCTCTTAGTGGCTAAAATGAATCTGTAGCTTTATGTCTACTATGTCGTCTCATGTGAGATATCTTGATACATCGTGTTATTGATCTTTGATGCGTAAGCATGTTTTTTCTTTTTAATCTCATATTAGTTATCTCTATATTCTTATGAAGGGGTTTTTCGTGCATTGAGAATTGGAAGAGTTGCTATGTGATTGTGTCTTCAAACCCTAGGTAAAAATACCCCTTTATATTGTATAATTCAAAAATGTGGTATAGTGTCTTCCAAATACCACTATCTCAAGAACTCAAAAAGTTATATTTAGAACTTGAAAACTTTATTAAGTTAGTTAAGTCATTTTAAGTTGAAAATTATGACTTTGAATCCAAAATACAATTTGCTCCATCGTCTTTATTTCATTTCTCCAGTTCTCTTACTAGTAGATTTTTTTGTTTGTGTACAATATATATATATATGTCTGTGTGTATGTTAATGTTTTTGAATAGAGATAGCAAGGAGCTTTAAAATACAACGTCCAGCTCTTATTCTTAAACATGCTGATGCAGTTGGCTCGTTATATGTTTTTTCATTTTTTCTTCTTTCTCTAATTGGATGTAGGTCTTGCTCTTAGGTAGAACTTACATATGAGAGAGAGAGAGAGTAAAATGGGCAGTACTGGGGGTGCACTGCATGCTCAAAATATAATGGGTGAAACTACAAGTATTATGTTAGAAATATTACCAATTACTTTAGGTTTAACTATAATTTTCCGTATTTTGCATGATTTGATGGGCAGTACTGGTGTAGCAATCAAAGTATATTGCGAACTCGTGTGCACTTTCTTTATTGCTACCTGCGTCATTTTATTGAAGATCAATAGCTTATATCTCATGAAACCTTCTTGCAAAGATCTACGTTCAAAAATTCCGACTCTTTCGCTCCACGGAAACTAGTAGAAAATCGTCAGAAATATGATCTTGTAGTGTTCCGATGGCTTTAACGACTCACGGACCGTCAGAAATAGCATCCGGTAGATTCCAGCGGTCTTAACAGCCAGAAATTTTCCGCGAATAGTCGGAAAATTTCATTGCCTCGTGCATGAATCACTCCTTAATCATCAGTCATTCCATTTCCTGAGTCCCGTGTCTTGTTTTATGTAGGCCTTGTTATAACAAAACCAGCAGGATGATCAACTTCCTACATGTTAGATATCAAACAACATAATTCTACGTTCATATTTGTGAGATTCCTTTCAAAATTTGTTAAAGAGGATTCCGCATTTAATTTGATACAAATTATGAGAAAAGATAGAACAGTATTGAAATCAGAAAGAATTGAAAGGACTTGAACAAGAGCTTGATGAAACTGGAAGAAAAGGAATCTGGTGGAGGAGCTCACAAAACAGAATCCCGGTTTTAGCTAATTGACCAAGCATGAACAGCAATCTCCAAGACAATTTCTTGGTGGTTGCGTTATGATTCTTTGGTGATTAAAGTTTATTCTTGGACTACTGGTGTCTTGGAGAACGACTTGCATGAACTGATGAATCACATTCGAAGGTTTGCTGCACTTCATTCATGTGAGGTTCTTTTGAATTGTGCTTTTCGGATTATGAGAAAGGACATACTAGTTTGGGATCATCTGAAACTTTGGAGAGAAACGTGATAAAGCAGGCATGCTATCACGATGTTGCGGATGCTAACATGGATGCGCACCACCCACAATTTCCTAAAATCATGGGTGTTATGTGGGTAATAGCTAGATAGATATAAGCATAATATATATATTATTATTATCTATGACTGATAATATTTATAAAACTTGAAGAAAAAAGTTATATTTTGTATGAGTAGAATCTCCTTTAACTTGATGAAAAAGGTTATTTTCAGTGCCAACTGAAGGAAGTGCGCACTCATGCCTTTTCTTATTTCTTTTTTACACGAATGTAGTTTAGAAATTTAAAAGGGTGTTGGGCATAAAGAAAACTCCTATATTATAGTGATGCTCACAAAAAGTAAAGAGGAAGCATTAGTGCACATTGTCTGAGTGTGCAGGGAGCAGTTTTCCTTCTTTATAGAACATCTGATAATCATTTTACATCTTTTCTTGTTCCGCAAATACATTCTTTTCTTTACATATTTTCGTTTGATCTCGAGAAAGGGTGAATTCCTACAACTGAATGTTCATTCTTTAATGCAGAGGGACAAGGCTTCGCTGCTTGCTGAAGTAATCAATGCTGTAAAGGAATTAAAGAGGAAAGCCGAGGTACTAACAGAAGGCTGTGTTGTTCCAACAGATTTCAATGAAGTTCGTGTTGAGTATGATGGTAGCAACAACGACAAGGAATCTTTCTACATAAAAGCTTCTATATGTTGTGATGATCGTCCAGATCTTTGGACAGAATTACAGCAGATGCTGAAGACACTTCAGATGAAAATAGTGAGTGCAGAGATTTCTTCTGTGGGATCAAGGGTCAAAAATGTGTTTGTGATGACACCAGAAGAAACTATTGATGTAGCAAAGCGAAGATCTTGCGCAGAGTCAGTCCAGCAGGCCTTGAAGTCGATTTTAGGAAGGGTTGCATCAGTAGATTTCTCGCCGAGGAGCACAACTCCAAGTAAAAGACACAGGAATTCAGCATTTGATTCTTCAAAATCAAATTCCTCATCATAGAGGAGATTTTACTTAAAAAAGCCTGAACAAGAGCCAAGAGGGAAGAATCCATCAAATGCCTCTTCAGATAAACTGAAACTCATGGTTTTGACGTTGTGTGGGGTTCTACCAATTTATCTCAGTTATCTTCCTCTTTCCCTTCTACACCAGCCACCAAATGCCTCCAATTAACGCTTCTATACGACGGTCTACACTTCAAACTCATGGTTCCATCTAAACATGTCCGGTTCTGGTTTGCCCAGAACCCGAAACATTTTGGGACCGCCGTTCTGGTTTGAGCCCGGAATCGATACTTTTATTAAAAAAAATTGAAATTTAGATGATCTTTTTAAATATTAAACTGCGGGTTCCAATTTTATAAGAAGTAAAACCGGAACCAAACGAGGTGGGTCCTGGTTCCAGCTTCAGTTGATTCCTGGCCCGACGCGGTTTCGTTGGAAACACTGGACCGGAACCGGCCATGCCTAGTTCCATCACATGCCCACTAACAAGTAACAAGAATTGTGATCACAAGCTCTACGATTTGAAATGGACTGAGCCAAACCGGCAGACCTCCCGATACAGGTCCAACATGAGGCCCATTACTTCCCGGTTTGGCTCAGTTTCATTTGAAAATGTCATTGAAAGAAAGATGGGAAGTTTTAAAACAACAACAACTACTACTAAGCCTTTTCCCATACTAGTTGGGGTTGGCTATTCTTTGTTTTCACAGAGCCCTATCATGTGTCATGTTAGCGGTTGACTCACAATAAGCTAGATCATTCTTTATTGTTTCTTTCCAACACTTTTGTGGTCATCCTCTATCTCTTTTAATACTTTCAAAATTTAGTTTTTGATACCTTCTTAAAGGTTCTTCTTTTGATCTTTTTTCTCTATGTCCAAACCATCTTAAATGATATTCTCTCATTTTATCCTTATTGGTGACACTTATAATTTGTTTTTAATAGCCTCATTATGTGTATAGTCTTTTCTTATATGACCGCTCATCCATCTCAACATCTTCATTTCTATCACAGACATCTTTTATACATGTTGATGATTAACTTCTCAATGCTCATAACCATAAAGCATGGTAGGTCTAATTTTTGCTCTATAATATTTACCTTTTAACTTTAATGGTATCTTCTTATCATAAAGAATACCTAATGTTCCTCTCTATTTTAACCAACTAGCATTAATTCTATGCCTAACATCTCCATAAATTCTTTCATCACTCTGAAAAATTAACCCTAGGTATTTAAAACTTCCTTTTTGGAGGATGTAATGTGTGCCAATTTTAATTTCTACATCCTCTTAAGTAATCAAATGATCAAACTTACATTCCACATATTCTGTCTTTGTTCTACTATGTCGGAAGCCTTTACTTTGTAATGATTCTCTCCATTGTTTCAATTTTCTATTAATTTTTTCCTATACTCTTCCACTAAGACAATGTCATATACAAATAACATACACAAAGGTACTTCATCTTGAATATGTTTTGTTAACTCATCAATCACCTTTACTTTCTAATGAGAAGTTTTAAAACGACAAAAAAAATTGGAACCACTTTGGCACCACAGGTTCTAGTTCCGGTTGCACTTAGGTTCTTCAACAGGTGAAATCGAAACCAAGCAGTAGAAGTCCCCAGTTCCAGTTCCAGTTCCAGTTCCATTCTGGTCCTGGGGGGCGTTCGGATCTGATTCACCAACACGAATCTTGTTCATGCTCGGCCTTTGTCTGGAGTGCATATGGCTCCTTATGATTTATAAAAATGGTATTGATTGAACATGTTAGTATAGAAATGGTGATTTGTTTTATCCCTGCTTGGCAATCCAAATTCAGGAAAACTCTTATTCCAATCGAACCAGAACCGATTTACATGAGGTCAAGCTCGGAACAAAATTTCAACCCAATTAAAACTGGGTCCAGTACAGCCTGACCCATTTCTCACAGGTTCAGATCCAAGAAAACCAGGCCCAGTTTCACCTCTTGCTGAAGCTATCAGTATTCATGAAACTGAACGAAACAGTTAGAACTGAACCAACCCGGTAGTTTGGTTTGATTCCAATGAAAAAAAACATCTTGCCGTTCAGTTCGTAGTTCCAAGGTTGGGACTAAACCTTTAGTGCCAAACCATCCTCCCCCACACACACACACATATATATATATATAGAGAGAGAGAACATGGTAAATGTGCATACCATTTATATATAGAGAGAGAACATGATAAATGTGCATATTATATATATGTGCTTAAACATCCTCAAGGATACCAATAAGATCATGATTAAATTCAAATTTCAAAAAAATAAAAAATACCTTAGCACTTTTTCAGGTACGATAAATGTACTTAATACTATTTGCTTTCTCATTTAAAGATCGCAACCACTGATTTCTATAATCGGACGATTAAAATCTTTAAGAAATTAGAATAAAAATAAGTTTACACATGGACTATGCTCTTTCTCTCTTTATATATACACACATATATATAAGTAAATAAATCCTAATAAAATCAGGATGGTAAAATTGAATCACCTAATGACCCATAATTTTTTGTATTTTTGGTTAAATTTTAAGAGTTTTATAAGTTTCTCTCTCAAACCAGTCTCTATCCTTATCTCCTGTTATGATCTAGTAATATTGCATGTAAGTATATCCAAATAAATTTCAACTATTCAATTTACATGATATATCATTGATATTTTAATTTTAAAAGCAAAAATATATACTTATACTTTTTGTAAGTATACTTAATTAACAAACAATTATGTACTTTTCCAAATTCCAATCTCAACTATTCATCTTTCAAAAAATGATATGGTTGAGATTTGTTTGAATATATTACTATATGATGTTGCTAGCGCACACACACACATACACACACACATATATATATATATATACTTTGTAAAAAAATTATATATAAAATTCTTATATATAGCTATACATTTGTAGTTTAACTATCATTATTTAAATATAGTATTGTTTCGTACCGATTATTTGTGATACAATACAACCGTCACACACGAGAATCAACCCGGAATTGATGTTTTAGTTTTGTTTGATTTTATCGAGTAAATGGTTCGGTTCGGTTCTCGAAAACTGAAAACCGATTATGTTGGCTAGAACCGGACCAAATGGTACCCCGAACACCGTCAGCTGAAGTCAAACACGAACCCTCAAGGCGATTCATCGACCGTATCACAGCTCCTGTCTCATCTTTGGCGTTCGTAACAGCCCAGGCACAAGAAGGCAACTGTTTCGTGGTAATCATGGCGGACGATGCTCCCGCAGATGTGAAAGAGGAGATTCCGGAGGTAAACATTGTCTTCTCCTTCTTCATAGTGTCCATATCTTTACACTATCTTCTCCTTCTTCGTTGTCTCCATATCTCACTCCTTGATGTTCCCGATTCGGTTTTCATTGTCATGCGTTTCTTTGTTGACTTCCTATCTGGGTTATCGAGGATCGTCTGCTCATAGATGTACTCATTGATAGCGTTGTTGTGTTCTTCTTTTTGAGATTTTACAACAATTTAGTACATCAGGAGGTATGGCTGTTTTGGAGTTGCGCGCTTTTCATTGGGCTTATTCTTGGCTTCTCTTTGCTGTTTACTGTATAATGTGGATATAGTTTCAGTCGTCAAGGCTCGATACATTATCGCTGGTACTCTTTTGTTACTTATTGATTTCGTGTTCGGCATTGATTTTTTCTGACAAGGGGATTGTCTCCTCATTCTGCATTTTGAGAATGTAATTCAAGTTCATCAGGTTTGGTCTTTCTGTTGCAAATTTCACTGGTTGAAGTTGCTTGTTATATATTGATTGCAGTTGGTTTTCGTTGGTTCCTTCTATCGCTATACGTGTTTATTTAGTTTTTTAGGCCTCTCTTTAGGTAACTAAGTTGCGAGCATTTCACTGCCCATATGCATGTATGGCGGTCATGCGGCCCTGACTTCTGTTTTTCTGTAATAGATTTAATCTTTTCTTTGGAGTTACTTAACTTTGGAGTATTACTTTGATTACGATCTAATGAGCTGCACTATCTGGTTTCAAGACTTATGTTACTGCATTCTATTGCTTATCTGGTCGGAGAGGCTTATAGTTATCTGTTTCTTTGGTTCCTCACTTCTTCTGTCACTTTTGTTGTTCGACAGCTTGCTCCCTTTGATCCTACCAAGAAGAAGAAAAAGAAGAAAGTCTTGGTAGTAGATCCTACAGATGATACAGTTGATAAATTGACAGAGAAAACAGAGAATCTTTCAGGTATGAAATTGTTATTGTGCTATTGCACATCAATTGTTATTTGTTACTGGGAAGCTTATATATTGCTTGTAGTTTGATCCTCTGCACCTATTCAACTCTGCTGACGATGCAATGATGCATGCATCTTTGTGTGAACTACCGAAATGCAGTTGGTGAAGGACTTGATTCCACATTTTCTATTTTGAAGAAAAAGAAGAAGAAGCCTGTGAGTACACAAATGCCAGGTTTAGTAAGAAATTCTCTTGCTTATTGTTAGCACCTATCAATGTGATAAGCCTATTGGATTCAGGTAGAAGTGGATTCCCATCTTGACGAGAATGGTGATGCTGGAGAGGATCTTGACGGTCAGAATTCATAAGTTTTTCATATTGTTCTTTTCTGCATTGGAAGTTGTTGATTGGTTAAAGGTTACATTAGTTAAACAAAGTTCAGGTATATGGTAGTTTCCGAGCTGTAGAATGTTCCCCTTGAGACCTTGAGACCTTGATGTTTTGGAAATATGTTCTACGGGCTGGTGTTATTGTATTAGTCACGATTATTTGTTCATTGGGGATCTTGTTGCAGGTGATCTTAATGATGAGAATGAAGAAGGAGAGGGTATTATTTTGCAGGCTCGCTTTCCATGGGAGGGAAGTGATCGGGACTACAAATATGAAGAGGTTTGACTGCTTTAAGTTGCTACTTAATTTTTTGGGAATTAACTTACGGGCGAGGTGATTTAAGAATTTCTTAAAGAAGAGTGACTTCTCCTTTGCTTTGTGGTGATCCAGCCCTTTCCTGTTTTGAGAAAAATTTCGAGGAAAGGAGAGTGGAAGTTGTGATTTACCAGAAAATTACATAATGTCCAGGCTTTGGAGACCAGTAAAGCACCATTATCGTTCCTTTATGATTCTCCTAAGGATGGGAAATGCTTGTGTTAGAACACATTTTCCCCAAAAAGGAATGCAGTACTTCTTTAGCACTACCTTTATGACATCACAATTCATGTTTTTTGCTTATTTTCTTTCATAGGATGATGAAAGACTTGGGGATAAGTTTTTCTAAGATTCTAGATCCTTTCAGTAAATGGAGCTTTTAACTTAAAATATCTAGAAGCTCTTCACAGATTTTCAAAGTGAATTGCTTCTTTGCTTTCTGCTTCTGCAAGTATTGACCGGCTTCAGTTCTTTCTATATCCTGATTGGGATGTCAATGAGATTCCAGCATTACTGAAGTTCAACTTGATTAGATCATGAGCAGCTGGAATGATTCAGATTGGGAAAAATTTGAAGACCGAGTCCAGTATAAATATCTACTTGGAACGTATTATGTGGAGAAAATGTGATGATTTGGATCTGGATTAAGATGGGACATTGAAATAGTGAATTTGGATCTGGTTCTTAATTGGTTCTGTTTTGCTTGCCAAAATCTGCTTCAAACAGGTTTTGATTGGTGGATGTCCAAACCCAAACCTGTACCCTTGACATCCGTATGTACTGCAGTAATTCTTGTTCACTATTCTTTTTTGGTGAAAATGGTATTCGTTTTCTTGTCACTGCTCTTTGATGCTTTTGATTCCTCTGTCTATGCTGACTCCATAGTGCTATGACTGCAGCTACTAGACAGAGTTTTCAATACATTAAGAGAGAACAATCCTGAGCTTGCTGGAGATAGGCGTAGAACAGTGATGAGACCACCACAGGTTCTCAGGGAGGGTACCAAGAAGACTGTATTTGTGAACTTCATGGACCTTTGCAAAACGTAAGTGTTAACTTATGTCCATGAACATGTTGGTAACTGTTTTCCAGCAAGATATGGTTTCCCTTTCTCTGTGAAATATGTCTAGGTTTCTGGTTTCTGGACCTTTCCCTAACATAAGTGTTGGGTATGCCAATGAGTGACATGTTGATAAATGTCTTCTAGCAATATAAGCCTTAGATAGCCCTACCGCGAGCTAATGCTCTGGTGCTTGTGTGTTTGTGTATTAGGTCTTATCCTCCCATTGTAACAAAAAAAAAGAATATTATTTTTCATTTCCTTGTGCAACATGTACGGGTTCCTAATCTTTTGAATTGGCAAAATCTTTTAGCTGATCTGAAAGGTTGACTTTCTTTTCTTTTTTGTGTACCAATGCTAATGGTCAGTTTTGAACTATCACATAATGCTAATTATTACTATGAAACAAGCACATAAACAAAAGAAATATTATAGCCTACCATGATTTTTGGTCCAAATGATCAACCAACTATAGTCACATAATCCTGGTTTGAAGTATGCTTTCTCTAGGTCTTGCAGGTGATATATCTGACTTGTCCTTAGAAAAGGTGTAGTTATGCATTTGTTGCATCTGGACTTTGAGTTCCATTGAATTTGTATTGGTACTGATTGGATATAATTCCACCGTAAGTGGGTTTGACATTCACAAAAATTTCAACTTGGGCAACATAAACTGGAGTTGCTGGACCTTGCCAAGAAACAATGGAAGAAAAAAACTTCTAGATATCAGCATGTACACATGAAACATAGTCCTCAATTTTGATGTGCGTTTTCCTTATTTGGTAAATATGAGTGTTAAAGTAGATGTACGACCACAAAATACAAGACCGGATGCATGACACCAAGAAAAAGATGAAATGAGGGACACAAAATACAAGACCTAGAACCACAATTTTTTCTTGAAAAGGTAAAATTTCTAAAAGATCAAATCTTTTGAGATTTTTTTTTGGTGTTTACAGTAACTTATAACCTTTTTGCACTTTTAACTTAGAAAGGTGCACCATATTGCTTTTTCTTTACATGTTTTATTTATTACATCACCATTGTGCATCTAGGATTGTCTGACTCTATATGTTACAACTTTTGCATGTTTCGTTCATGTTGCAGCCTAATTCTTTTTAATTTTGTAGTTTTTTGTACTTATTCATGTTGCTTACGCTGTGTGCTACATAACCTTATGCTACATGTATGACTATTTTGCTATCCTATGCTAGAACACTATTAACAACGTTGTATCCAACATAAGTTCTCCTTGATTGAGTTTGGATTGGTTTTCTGTCAAAATAAATCTAAATTGATGGTTTCAAATTGTTTACACACACACACACACACATATATATATATATATCAACAAAGTGAGTGCGGTTTAGCAGAAGCATCTCCCCATTGGCTTCTTTTTCTTTTAATTTGTTGTTGGAGATGTCTTTTATCGAAATAGATTGTTGTTGAAGATGTTGGCAATATGATGCTTGCATCGGACCCATTGACATGGATGGGACTCCTTTGGTTGGACATATGATGCAGAAAGAGGGTCAAATGGTCATCTTCTGTAGGGGTTCCCATCAAACTGGATGTTCTTTTGTCACTACGAAAGCTTGCTTGAATTGGATCTTAAAGGTTGAGCATTCTCTCAATCTTCACATGCCTTGAGACTAAGTAGTATTTTAATGTGAACTTCCCGTATCTTAGTTAATATCTATTTTGCTGAGTTCCATCTCTTAAGTCTAAGATTAAGGATACCTAACATAGGAAGAATCCATCAAATATGGCCATTGAGGATTCTTGGAAAGCATCAAGCCATTCTAGGAGGCATTTAGATTGCAGAATCTAAAGGTAGGGGAGATCTTCAGCAGAGCTAACATGGTGCATATCTTTCAGCATATCTCGCTCTATAAATGATTGAGAAGTTAATCTGTGTTATGTGCAGTGCCTTAGATGCAAAACTGGCAGGTTCAAGATGCATCTCTGTAGAAAATATCAACTTCCGGGACCTGATATAATGATTAATTTATTCTAAACGTTTCAATAATATCACATGCTTATGCACATGAAGCAATTGTGTACTTTTGTGTCTCTATTTCCACAACACGCACATGTTTACATCAAGTGCTTGCACATTGTGACTTGGAACCCAGGCACATGAGGGAGTGTCACGGTGACGTGTTTTCTCAGATGAGAATTTACTTGATTTTTACTTTATCAAAAGCTACACTTAAGCCTTGTTGCTATCAATTTTTTAACTGTTATCATTGTGCTTCAGGATGCACAGACAACCAGAACATGTCATGACATTTTTACTTGCTGAAATGGGAACAAGTGGATCCCTAGATGGACAACAGCGATTGATTGTTAAGGGAAGATTTGCACCCAAGAACTTTGAGGGTATATTGCGTCGATATGTCAGTAAGTTCCTTGCTTCTAGATGGCTATCTTCAGTGAAATGTTTTTTTTTTCTTAAAGCTTTTAGTTTTTTTTCTCTTCCTAAGTTTTCTCACGACTTTTCTTTAAACCTTACCGTACCCATTTGCAAATACTTTCATCCGTTTGAGGTGGATATAATATGAAATAATAAACTCAGTTCAAGCAAACAATAACCTGACCTCAAGAAATCTGGTCGTCTCTACCTTTCTCTGCAAAGTTTATTTTGTTTAACAATAGAGTCAAGTAGTTTGTGGAAGTCCAAATCTTTACTTTCAACTGGTTTCTAGCACACCATTGGCAGTTCCATGTCTTTTGAATGAATTAAACTTTTTGATTGGTAATTTTGTATGGGAAATCACTATTAGAAAAGTAGCAGACTATGACAACGATTATCATAGAGGTGTTCGGTTATTCTTAAATGAGGTGCTTTAAAGCAAAAGGAGGCAGTGGTGGAGTGAAGCAAAAACCAAACTGTGAGAAGATTTATGGGTGAAGGGGATATTCTCAAGTAGCTCCGTCTAGAGAACAAAGAGTAAGGCATCTTATACAAGTTAGATTTATCAAAACGAGGAGGAATAGATACTCATTACAAGCAAAGATATTAAAGCAACATGTGAAAATTATTTCCATGAGTTTTCAATGCAGAGCAAAGTGTTCAAATTAGGGTGGAAATGCTAACTAACTCAATGCAAACCATGCTACTTATCAACATAGTCAAAAGAAGTGGCAAAAAGGCTCTTAAGTATCAAATATGACTAGTTTGTGAGACAATTGATTTCCTACTTAGAAGTCGTTAAAATATTAGAAGCCATAGACATCTCTTAGCTTAAAATTTTATAATAAGATTCGTATTGATACTTGGAATATCGGAATATTGACCGACAAGTTAATGAAGGTGGTAGATACTATGATTCGGAGAAAGATTTACATTCTATGTTTATAAGAGACAAAGTGGGTTGGAGAAAAAACAAAGGAGATTGAGAATACATGTTTTAAATTATGGTAACCAAGAAAGGAAAAGGCTCGAAATGGAGTTGGGATTATTATAAATAAAGATTTAAAGGATAGTGTAGTAGACATACAATGATATGGTGACCGAATTATGATAGTGAAATTAGTGTTAGGAGTAGAAGCTTTGAATATAGTTTGTGCATATGCACCTCAAGTAGGATTAAAAGATAGTATAAAGAAGGCTTTTTGGGAGATGTTCGATAAGGTAATTCAAGGAATTCAACAAAAATTGATTTGTTTGGGAGGAGACTTAAATGGACATGTCGGTAAAGATGCATTAGGATATCAAGGTATTCATGAAAACTATGGTTTTGAGGATATAAATGAGGAGGGTAGGGAGATTTTAAATTTTGCTATGACTTTTGATCTCTTTATAGTCAATACAATTTTCAAAAAACGAGATGAAAATTTAATTACTAATAAGAGTGGCTTGTCACAAACATAAATTATTTTTTTTTATAGAAAAAAGATAGATCGTGTTATAAAGATTACAAGCTAATTCTAGGAGAAAGCTTAACTACTCAAGATCGACTTATTGCAATGGATTTTCAGGTAAAAAAGTGGAGAACCCAAAAGATGGAGAAAACTTAAATATATGAAGGTTGGTAAATCTGTGGGATCAGACAATATTCCTATAGAAGTATGAAAAATCCTAGGAGAGATGGGGCTCATTTTGCTCACAAGACTATTTAATGAAATATAGAGAACCAAAAAGATGCCTGAGAAATGGAGAACGAGTACACTTATACCCATGAGACATTCAAAATTGTACGAATTATCGAGGTATCAAGTTAATGAGCCATACTATAAAATTATGAGAAAGAATTATTGAATGTAGGTTAAGACAAGTATCAAGTATAATGAATAGAGAACCGATTCGGATTATGCTCGGTAGATCTACTACTGAAGCGATTCATCTATTAAGACATCTTATGGAATATTTTAGAGCAAAAAAGAAAAACCTTCACATGCTATTTATTGATCTAGAAAAAGCTTACGATAGGGTACAAAGAGATTTTCCTTAGAGAACTTTGAAAAAGATAGGTATCCGATTGACATACATAAATCTTATAAGAGACATTTACGATGGTGCAAAAACATATGTGAGGACTCATGAAAGAATGACACAGCCCTTTAAAGTTAATATTGGGTTACATTAGGGTTCAACTTTAAGTCCATATTTATTTATATTGGTCATTGATGAGTTAACAAAATATATTCAAGATGAAGTACTTTGGTGGATGTTATTTGCAGATGACATTGTGTTAGTGGATGAGTCTAAAAAAAAGCTAATAAGAAATTGGAACTGTGGAGAGAAACATTAGAAAGTAAAGGCTTCCGACTTAGTAGAACAAATACATAATATATGAAATGTAAGTTTGATCATTTGGGTACTTTAGAGGACATATAAATTAAGATTAACATAGTGTATCCCTCACAAGAAAAATTTTAAATACCTAAGGTTAATTTTTCAAACAACAACAACAACTAAGCCTTTTCCCATACTAGACGGGGTCGACTACATGAATTCTTTGTTTCCACAGAGCCCTATCATGTGCCATGTTAACAGTTAACTCACAATAAGCTAGATCATTCTTTCTTGTTTCTTTCCAACACTTTTGTGGTCGTCCTCTACCTCTTTTAATACTTTCAAAATCTAGTTTTTCATACCTTCTTAAAGGTTCTTCTTTTGATCTTCTTTATATATGTCCAAACTCTCTCATTTTATCCTCTATTCGTGCCACTCTTAATTTGTTTCTAATAACCTCATTATGTATACGGTCTTTTCTTGTATGACAACTCATCCATCTCAACATCTTCATTTCTGTCACATACGTCTTTTGTACATGTTGATGATTAACTGTCCAACACTCAAAACCATAAAACATGGCAGGTCTAATTGCTGCTCTATAATATTTACCTTTTACCTTTTTTATATAAATTCTCCCAAATTTTAGCTTTTGCTTCACTGACGGCTTTTTTTTCTTTCTTATAAGCGTATAAAGTTTCACTAGTTTTCTTAGCATAATATAATTTGTAACATGCCTTCTTTGCCTTGATTTTGTTTTGCACTACTTCACTCCACCACCAAGCTCACACCTCCCTTAGATTTACCTAACACATCTTTTGTCACTTTCCTAATATGTATAGCCATATTGTTCCACATATCACAAGGTGTATCAACATAATTCCAAGCATCTCCTTGAAGGCCTTTATGTTTAAATATACCTTTTTTCTCGGTTTTGAGGTTTTGAGGTTCCACCATTTAGTCTGAATAGCTCCATGCACTCTTTTCTTCTTTGTCCATTTTTTATTTGTAAATCCATAACTAAAAGTCGATGTTGGGTGGTTAAGCTCTCCTGGAATTATCTTGCAATCTTTACAACAACAATCTTTTTTTCTATAAATAAAATAATCAATTTGAATTTGTGATAAACCACTTTTATAAGTAATTAAATGTTCATCTCATTTTTTGAAAATTGAAGTCAACTTCTAAACAAATCATCTCCCGTTGTGAAATTCTTTGAATCACCTTATCTAAGTCTTCCCAAAAAGCCGTCTTTATACTATCTTCTAGTCCTACATGGGGTGCGTAAGCACAAACTATATTCAAAACCTCTGTTCTTAATACTAATTTCAACATCATGATTTGGTCACCATATCGTTGTATGTCTACTACACTATCCTTTTTAAACCTTTATTTATGATAATACCAACTCCGTTTTGAGCCTTTTCCTTACCTCAATACCATAATTTAAAACCTATATCCTCAATCTCCTTTGCTTGTTCTCCAACCCACTTTGTCTCTTGTAAACATAGAATATGAAACTTTCTCCGAATCTTTTAAACATATGTATCATTTAATTTTTCAAAGTGATGGAAAAATTGATAGAGATATTACACATAGAATTAATGCCGGTTCATTAAAATGGAGAGGAGCATAATTATTGATAAGAAGATACCATTAAAGTTGAAAGGTAAATATTATAGAGCAACAATTAGACCTGCTATGTTTTATGGTTCTTAGTGTTGGGCAGTTAATTGTCAACATGTGCAAAAGATGTCTATAGGAGAAATGAAGATGTTGACATGGATGAGCAGTCACACAAGGAAAGACTGTATGCATAATGAGGTTATTAGAAACAAATTGGGAGTAACACCAATAGAGGATAAAATGAGGAAAAATCATTTAAGATATATAGAAAGACGACCCAAAGATGCTCTCGTAAGAAGATATGAAAAACTAGATTGTGAAAATGTTAAAAGAGGAAGAGGATGACCACAAAAGTGTTGGAAAGAAACGATAAAGAATGATCTAGTTTATATTGAGTTAACTGCTAGCATGACACATGATAGGGCCCTTGGAAACAAAGATCTAGTATGGGAAAAGGCTTAGTTGTTGTTGTTGATATAGAAGAGCGAAGATACTAATGACATCTAGAAAGCAATGTGGCACCAATGTAGAAGGACTAAGGAGATACAACAACAACTCGGCTACATGGATTCTTTGTTTCCACATATCCCTATCGTGTGCCATGTTAGCAGTTAACTCACAATAAGCTAGATCATTCTTTATTGTTTCTTTCCAACACTTTTGTGGTCGTCCTCTACCTCTTTTAATACTTTCCAAATTTAGTTTTTCTAACCTTCTTAAAGGTTCTTCTTTTAATCTTCTTTCTATATGTCCAAACCATCTTAAACGATATTCTCTCATTTTATCCTCTATTGGTGCCACTCCTAATTTGTTTCTAATAACCTCATTATGTATATGGTCTTTTCTTGTATGACCACTCATCCATCTCAACATCTTCAATTCTGTCACACACATCTTTTGTACATGTTGATAATTAACTGCCCAACACTCAGAACCATAAAACATGGCAGGCCTAATTGCTGCTCTATAATATTTACCTTTTAACTTTAATGGTATCTTCTTATCACAAAGAATACCTGAGTGTTAAATTATTCCAGCTAAGGTATTAAATTAATAAGACCATGAAATAATGAGAAAGAGTCGCTCAAAGGAGTGGGACCACTAGAAGATAAGAGACACTCATGGTCATTGGAGTTTGGGTATTTGTAGAGGCAGATAGATGAAGTTTTAGTAAGAGGGTTTGAGAAATTCGATGTTGAATACTTTCAGAGTGGCAGAGCAAACCATCAAAGGTGTTGGAAGGAAACCATAAAGGATTATCTTACTTTTATGGAGTCCACTGCAAATGCAACACAAGATGGAGCAGAATGCCCAGTAAAGAACCTGTTTTTGGCCAGACCTACTTAGTGTGGGAGAAGGCTTGGTTTTGGTTTTTAATGTTCTGATTGACAATTATTTTGCATTCTAACACTTCATTATACTTCTGTCAGATGAGTATGTTGTTTGTCATTGCTGCAAAGGTCCTGATACAATTCTTGTGAAAGAGAATCGCCTTTTCTTTCTTCGATGTGAACAGGTATTTTTTCTTTGATTCATCTTCTATTCTACCGTGGCCTTCTTATTTTTGTGCAGTTGTATTTCCTCCTGCTTTGAACAGCTTATCATATTCTTGTTTACCACACCCAGTAATAGAACATTGGTGCCCCAAGTAAAGTAAAACATCTGAGTTACATTGACATCTAATTCTTGTGCAATTTTTTTTGCTACTTGACATGTAGTCTTGTGCAAGGAAGCCCTTTTTAATCGTCCTCTTTTTCTGCCTTTTTGATGAAAATATCAAATGCCAATAGAGTTCTATATGAAAACCAAGGTGTGTCGATGCTATTGGCTATTTGTATGATACATTTCTATATTGAACTGCTTAAAATTTTCCAACGCCAACTATTGCTTGTAAATTGTCCTTTATTTCAATGTTTAGTTTTGTTTAGGCTGGTTGTTTAAATTAACTGTGCTACAACAAGGCCGTTCTTCTCTACCACAGTATGCATGTGCTCGTGCTATTTACTGAAACACTGGAGCACTTAGAAAAGTACCTCTAGCAGTTGATATTCCTTTTCTCCGCTTGTATAATGAGACTATTCATTGTCTTCTTGCTGCAGAAGCACATTATGTTGTGATTTTTTGAGTTTGTACAAGTGTTGGGCTTGTAGTTGCAAGGCTTGTATTCTTCAACTTAGCATTATCGGTACTGCCAATAAGTATCTATATGTATGAGTTGTATTGTATCGTTTTCAAAGTTAAACTAAAAACGCAGAACACTAAAAAAGTCCAAAAATTCTCATGTATCAGTCATTGACATTAATCATTGAAATCAACTATAATATGATGGACAATAAGTCAAAGAAGTATACATCAAAATATATATATATATATATATATATATATATATATAGTGTGTGTGTATCGAGGGTGTATTGTGAGTACTGTATGGTACAGCGCCAATCTGAACAATATTGGTTGGTATTTTGTTATGGGCCATACATATATTCTGATCATTAGGTTCTGCTACATGTACAGCCATATGAGCAATTATGTCTCGCATGGGATGCTCATTTGTTTGGTGTGGTAAGTCATATGCTTAGATAAGGCTCACTGGTTTGTGGAGAAGCACCTTCGGCCTTCTTCAACCAATTATCTTGCTGTGTAGTTAGATTATTTGAACTTCTTTCTAGGAAGCATGCATTTCAGTTGAGATATTAAGGTGGCCTCGTTTTTCAGCTTAACATGTGCAAAGTTCAATCCTTAGAAGCTTTATGCTGCAATTTGTCACTACGTCTCAGTGCCATGATATTTGTGTTGATTTTCCTGCAGTGTGGATCCTCTCGCTCTGTTGCTCCCATCAAGGCGGGTTTTGTTGCACGTGTTGCTCGCCGCAAAGCGGGAACGTAGGTTCTATAGAGGGTATCAATGTCAAACATAATGCTGACAATTTCATTGTTGATTCTGACCTTAAAATTTTGTCATTGTCAAAGCTAAGGCTTACAATTTCGTTGTTGATTGACTGTAAGATTTTGAGCATTGTAGTTCTAGGGTCACGTTTATTTATTCTCTACTTTCTGGGGGGCTTGTTTGGTTTCCAACTTTCCAGTGTTACTATCATCTGCTCCACCTTCTATTCATAATGTTTCTAATCAATGAGAGAAAGAGAGGGAATCATTTACTTTGCAGAGCATATTCCGCCGTTACTTTTTAGAGTACCTTAAACCCTAAAGGTGGTGTTATTGATAAGTTTGAGCCCAACTGATCCGTCCGTACATGTGTTAGGTCCATAAAAAAAGCTGAATGAGCCGGTGTTTGCCGGTTTCTTCTTTGTTTGTGCCGGTGTGTACCGTTGAGCAGCTAACATCCTCCGGTACCAAAATAACTTATGTTGTTTTTGTTCGTTCTGTTAAGAGGCATCGAACTGCAATCACAATTAATGTGCAGTTTGCTTGAATCTCCTTTCAGCATTTCAAATGTTCTGCTGCCATATTATATTATCTTTTGCATTTTATCGATTTGTGAGGCATGTAACATTCATTCAATCCACAATCTATCCTGCTTAGAAAATTCAAGAGTGTCCAATGTCTTCTTGGTTGTTTAAGTATCCAATGAAGAGCAACATGGTGAATGTACATGTCTTTAACCATCCCCTTGTCCACCAAATCTTCCCACACATGGTAGTCCACTACAGAACCATGGCTTATCCAAGAACTCTTTAAACAAATGCTAATTGCAGCAGGAGAGCCAAGCCCACAATGGCACCAGAGAAGTGTAGCATTGTTGCATATGAACCAGAGGTGTTTGATAAAACGTCGCTGGAAGCATTGGGTCCCGGTGCTGTGCTGGTTCTGCTTACAGTGATGTTGAGTTTTTGGCCTTGTTCACAGTGAATTCCAATGCCGCAGAAGAAATAATGGGGTCCTTCCTTTGTAAGTGGAACAATGGCTGGGCCGATGTAATGCATCCCATACACTTTATCTTGTGTGCAGGCATCAAAATCGGCTTCCGAGACTTCAATCACGTTGTGAACGGCAGACGTGAACAAGAACACTAAGTTCAACAAGGGAAAATTTCACGTAAGTGCATTTGATTTTGGTGTTCTTTTCCTATAAGAATGGATGTGAGTGGGTCCATTTAGGAACTTATTGGATCTGATCTGATCTGATTTGGAGTTGATTCTAAATCGGTACCTGGTTGGCGAATTAGTATATTATTAGCAATCAAATTGGACAATCCCCATCGATATTTGGCTTGAGATGCATATGACATGATGAAATACTTCATACGAAGTTCTGTCTGAGTTTATCAACACCTGCTTTCTTTAACTACCTATAAAGTTCTAAAACCAACCTCTTGATGCCATCTATATGCATTTTGAAGATGGTCTAAGAAGAGTCAAGGATTTGAGTTCTTCTAAGATGCAACCCAACTAGGAAGGTATCTGTCCGGGCTAGCATGGTATAGTGAAAAAGAAAGTGCCTCCGGCTGCTAGATGTGCAGCCACAAGTTCGATTCCCAAGTCAATACTTCAGCATAGGCCTGGATGGAAGGTTCCTTCGATTGAGTTCTACGCTGGTTCTTTTCAACTCTGGAAATGCTGTTTCTCTGAGGTAAAAAGAAATTTACCAACTTTGCAAGCAGCCATGGTTTATGATAGTTTCCACATTTTCAAGAAAGCTATTGCAATGTACGAGGCCTGTGCGAGCCTCGTTTGCATTGCCCAAATCGGGCCAAAAATCTGGTTCCACACTGCAACTGTGATTGTCAACATGCCCTTAGGGTGTATTTGATTCGTAGTCACAGGCCTCTAGTATTGGAACTACAGGCCTAGACCCGCATGAGCTTGTAAGAATGGTTTCAAGGAAACTATGATCAACCGCTCTGTTCTCTGTGGGCCTCATGGGTGGAACTAATGCTTAGATATTTTCGTGGGACTGGGCAGCAACACATGAAAGGAAAAGGCGCTTGAGTTTTCGTGTGAAGCACCTAGCTCTAGTTTTTGTGGTCCACACTTTTCCTCGTATTGAAAGTTTTTAACACAAATTGGGGGTGTAGAACCACAGTTCCACGCTAGTCGCAGGCTCTGTGTTTGATGCAAAATGAAACTTGAAACTATAGGCATAAAAAATCAATCAGTTCTCCTGGAACCTTATATCAAACGCTTGGGGGTGGATTGTGCACTTGTGTGTTTTGTATCAACAACAACAACAACAACTAAGACTTTTCCCATACTAGATGGGTCGGCTACATGGATTCTTTGTTTCCACAGATTCCTATCGTGTACCATGTTAGCAGTTAACTCCCAATAAGTTAGATCATTCCTTATTGTTTCTTTCCAACACTTTTGTGGTCGTCCTCTACCTCTTTTAATACTTTCCAAAATTAGTTTTTCTAACCTTCTTACAGGTTCTTCTTTTGATCTTCTTTCTATATGTCCAAACCATCTTAAGCGATGTTTTCTCATTTTATCCTCTATTGGTGTCACTCCTAATTTATTTCTAACAACCTCATTATGTATACGGTCTTTTCTTGTATGACCACTCATCCATCTCAATATCTTCATTTCTGTCACAGACATCTTTTGTACATGTTGATGATTAACTGCCCAACACTCAGAACCATAAAACATGGCAGGTCTAATTGTTGTTGTATAATATTTACCTTTTAACTTTAATAGTATCTTATTATCACAAAGAATACCTAATGCTCCTCTCCATTTTAACCAACCTGCGTTAATTCTATGCATAACATCTCCATCAATTCTTCCATCACTCCGAAAAATTGACCCTAGGTATTTAAAACTTTTCTTTTGAGGATGCAATGTGTGCCAATTTTAATTTCTATGTCCTCTAAAGTAACCAAATGATCAAACTTAGATTTCATATATTATGTCTTTGTTCTACTAAGTCGGAGGCCTTTGCTTTCTAATGTTTCTCTCCATAGTTTCAATTTTCTATTAACTTTTTCCTTAGACTCCTCCACTAATACAATGTCATCTGCAAATAACATACACCAAGGTACTTCATCTTGAATATGTTTTGTTAACTCATCCATCACCATTATAAATAAGTATGGACTTAAAGTTGATCCTTGATGTAACCCAATATTAACTTCAAAGAAGTCTGTCGTTTCTTCATGAGTCCTCACACATGTTTTTGCACCATCATACATGTCTCTTATAAGGTTAATATATGTCAATGGGATACCTCTTTTTTCCAAAGTTCTCCAAAGAACCTCCCTCGGTACCCTATTATAAGCTTTTTCTAGATCAATAAATATCATGTGAAGGTCTTTCTTTTTTGCTCTAAAATGTTCCATAAGACGTCTCAAAAGGTTAATCGCTTCAATAGTAGATCTGCCTGGCATGAATCCAAATTGGTTCTCTGTTGTACTTGATACTTGTCTTAACTTATGCTCGATAATTCTTTCCCATAATTTCATAGTATGACTCATTAACTTGATACCTCGACAATTCGCACAATTTTGAATGTCTCCCTTGTTCTTATATATGGGTATAAGTGTACTTGCTCTCCATTCCTCGGGCATCTTTTGGTTTTTCCATATTTCATTAAATAGTCTTGTGAGCCAAGTGATTCCTATTTCTCCTAGTATTTTCCAAACTTCTATAGGAATATTATCTGGTCCTACCGATTTACCACCCTTCATATGTTTAAGAGCCTCTTTGACTTCGTTCTTTTAAATACGTCGGTAGAAATTGTGGTTTATATACTTTTCTGACTTAGCTAAATCTCCTAAAGTAATACTAACATCTTTATTTTCATTAAAAAGATTATAAAAATAGTTTTTTCATCTATTTCTTATATCATCATTTGCCACTAGAATTTTTTCATCCTCGTCTTTTATGCATCTAACATAATTAAGATCTTTAGTTTTCTTATCTCTAGTCCTAGCTATCCTAAAAATATCTCTTTCACCTTCTTTTGAGTTGAGTTTTTTATATAAGTCCTCCCAAATCTTAGCTTTTGCTTCAGTAACGGCCTTTTTTACTTCCTTCTTTGCTTTCTTATAAGCTTCTAAAGTTTCACTAGTTTTCTTAGCATAATGTAATTTGTAACATGCCCTCTTTGCCTTATTTTATTTTGTACTACTTCACTCCACCACCAAGCTTCTTTTTGTGCCGGTACACCTCCCTTAGATACCCCTAACACATCTTTCACCACCTTCCTAATATGTATAGCCATATTGTTCCACATATCACAGGATGTGCCAACATAATTCCAAACATCTCCTTAAAGGACTTTCTGTTTAAATATATCTTCTTTCTTGCTTTTGAGGTTCCACCATTTAGTCCGAATAGCTCGATGCACTCTGTTCTTCTTTGTCCATTTTTTTATTTGTAAATCCATAACTAAAAGTCGATGTTGGGTGGTTAAGCTTTCTCTTGGAATTACCTTACAATCTTTGCAACACGCTCTATCTTTTTTTCTACAAATAAAGTAATCAATTTGTGTTTGTGATAAGCCACTCTTATAAGTAATTAAATGTTCATCTCAGTTTTTTGAAGATTGTATTGACTATAAAGAGATCAAATGCCATAGCGAAATTTAAAATCTCCCCACCTTCCTCATTTATATCCCCAAAACCAAAGTTTCCATGAATCTCTTGATATCCTAATGCCTCTTTACCGACATGTCCATTTAAATCTCCTCCTAAACAAATCATCTCCCTTTGTGGAATCTTTTGAAACACCTTATCTAACTCTTCCCAAAAATTTGTCTTTATACTATCTTCTAGTCCTACTTGTGGTGCATAAGCACAAACTATATTCAAAATCTCTGCTCCTAACACTAATTTCAACGTCATGATTCGGTCACCATATCGTTGTATATTGATACTAAATGCATCTTCATGTTTGTGAGCACCGGAAATAGAAAAGATGTCCTTGAACAGTGAGGCAAAAGTTGTAGATTAGAAAAGAAAAGGCAAATTTGGTGAAATAAAAAAAATGTTGAAAATCTTGCACTCTCTTATGGATGGATGGCACAAAAAGGCTAGTAAAAAAAGAGAAAATAATATTTTCAGTAATAAAAATAGAACTCGAAGGAAAGCCCTTCAAAGATATGTGTAACATAGTACTTTATTTTCTTTTTGCTTTGTGGATTTGGAATTGGTCCAAAACCCAAATGACAAAAGAAGTTGCAAGATACAGAGGCTGGAACATATCAACGTAAACCCATCAGAGCAACATTTAGTTACTATGCTTGAACATATTAACGTTAATAAAGTGGAACTATCAAATTCTTTTGTTTATTTTGGTTTTGCTTAAATCCATACGTTTGATTCATGGGGGTCATCTTGACACGCATTATGATGCTATCCGGTCATGGAGATGGAATAACGGTAAAAATAACCCATTTCATGCATCTACCAAAGTTGTCACATGTGTGTGTCACAGAGAGAGAGAGAGAGAGACGTACCCAATTGATCATCTACAGCAAAGGTTCTGGATTGAACCCAGTCTTGGTAGAAAGAGGAATTAGGTGGTATTTTCCAACCAGTGCTTCCACCAACAATGTGATCCATACCAGAGGCATGTCCTACGAGTATGGCGCATGTGACCATGACCATCATCATCAACGGCCATGCTGGATATGGCGCCATGTTTAATCTTCTGTGCATGCGTCTGATGATGAAGCACAATGGTGAATGTGGATGCTATGGGGAAGGCAATAACATGTAAATTGCATCATCACCATCACCACTTCCTTCTTTCTATCATGTCCTATAATAGGTTTGCTTGGTGTGATTAGTTGAGACGAACGTGGAGATGACCGTAGTTGGCTATGAATAGGTCTGATATGGCGAGAATGGTTTCTATCTCGTCAAGGAAGCTCTATTTTTAGTCATTGTAAAATCCCTAGCACCCCAACGCCAATCTTTCACCATATGCTTCTTAGGATGCATGGTTCTAGGAACTAGTTGATCCTTATTTTGCAAGAGTTTTTGAATTATTTATTGTTTTTAACCGTACTTTAAATATTTTTACAGGGTTTTCTCTTAAACTCTGTTGTTTTCACCTGGGAAGTGCACTGCCGCTGTTAATTTGAAGTTTGATCTTTTAAAATGTGATATTTTCTGAAAATTTGAATATCTCCTAAATTGTAGTCTACTTTTTTTTCTAGCAATTAAAGAATTATGTAACACATAGGAAGCACAAGATTGTAGGGGCCGACCTCCTCGGACCTTAGAATGGACGCGGTAAATTAGTTATTATTCAGGTGAACAGAGAAGGGAAAGGTGTGGAATGTAGAACTACTGAACCACTGTTTTTCTACCCCGAGGGTGCAGCGATCAATGGTATTCAACTCAATTTTGCGCGAGGAGAGGACATGGTCAATTGGCCGCCCCACACAAAAGAATGAAAGACTCCTATAAATTGGCCTGTGATATGGTTACAAAAGAAAAGCTTGCAGATGTACGAGCAAATACTAATAAACATCAACTGTTTGAGCAACATATAAAGCTATTGAAAGGATTTGGAAGGCCAAGATCCCACCGAAAGTTCGCATCATTATCTAGAGGTAATGCAGAGATGTTTTAACCACACAAGCTTCATTACAACAGAAAGGTATGAAGGTAGAGAATCGTTGTTATCCATGTGGAGCTGCGGGAGAGTCGACAGAGCACCTGTTTATAGCCTGAAAGTTGTTCAAAGAGAACTACCAGCGATTTTAGTTCAGGCGATTCAACGAGACAGACAGATGGATTGATTGGCTTGACCAGGTAAGTGATCTTCTTCTCTAAATTACATATAAACATGCAGTTTGAATTAGTCAGTATGTGCTGGTACTTGGTATGGTTACAAAGGAACACGGTGTAAAACGAAAAGAGAGCAAAAGCCACTGCCAAAACGAGAGAAGAAGTTAACAACTCTCTCAAACTGTTTCGCAGTCAATGCATACAATCTTGAGTACTCGCTACTCAATTTGGCAAAAACTACCTGCAGGCTCTATGAAATTGAATGTGGATCAAGTTGAGGATGAAGACTCTAGTCACAATGGATGTGGAGCACTAGTCGGAGATGATCAGGAGCGGTGTTGTGCCGAGGATGAAGATTTTGGTCGTACAAGATGTGGAGCAATAACCAGAGATGATCAGGGGCAGCATTGTGCAATACAAGCGAAATAGGCAACAAAGGAGTGTAGTGTCTATAGAGGGGAGGTAGCATCAATTGTAGTAGGAGGACTGCAGTTTACCTAAATTGGAGTCAGAAATGTGGTCCTGAAAATTGACTCACTTTAGCTGCCCTAGCAATGGAAATGAGGGATGAGTATCGATCTTATGAAGCAGCTACCTTGCAGAAGATAATTCTACTTTGCTAGCTGGTTTGAAGGTTTTAGTCACTTGCATGTTCTTAGATTTGGCAACAGAAACACAAATGCTTTAGCTGATTTTGCCAAACACAGAGGAACCTGCATATGGAGGGACGAGATGCCTAGTTGTCTCCCTCATATTCTTAATTTGGACTGCTAGATGTATTTTGGTTCTTATTTCAAAAGGAAAAGGACTTATGTAACACAATATGATCTGAAAAAAGTTTTTAGAGGGGATCGAATAAATGTTGAATCTATTGTAGCTAGAAATATTTTGAAAACCTGATTTTGTTAATGCCACTGCTAATTTATAACAACTAACCTTTTCTCATACTAGACGGGGTCGGGTACATGGATTCTTTATTTCCACATAGCCCTATCTTGTGCCATGTTAGCAGTTAACTCCAATAAGTTAGATCATTCTTTATTGTTTCTTTCCAATACTATGGTGTCCTCTACCTTTTTTAATACTTTCAAAATCTAGTTTTCCATACCTTCTTATTGGTGCTTCTTTTGATCTTTTTTCTATATGTTCAAACCATCTTAAATGATATTCTCTTGTTTTATCCTCTATTGGTGTCACTCCTAATTTGTTTTTACTAACCTCATTATGTATATGATCTTTCCTTTTATGATTACTCATCATCTCAACATATTCATTTCTATCATAGACATCTTTTGTGCATGTTGATGATTAACTTTCCAACACTGAGAACTATAAAACATGGCAGGTCTAATTGTTGTTGTATAATATTTACCTTTTAACTTTAATAGTATCTTATTGTCACAAAGAATACCTAATGCTCCTCTCCATTTTAACCAACCTGCGTTAATTCTATGCATAACATCTCCATCAATTCTTCCATCACTCTGAAAAATTGACCCTAGGTATTTAAAACTTTTCTTTTGAGGATGCAATGTGTGCCAATTTTAATTTCTGTCATCTTAAGTAACCAAGTGATCAAACTTACATTCTATATATTTTGTCTTTGTTCCACTAAGTCGGAAGCTTTTACTTCCTAATGTTTCTCTCCATAGTTCCGATTTTCTATTTATTAACTTTTCCTTATAATCCTCCACTAAAACAATGTCATATGCAAATAACATACACCAAGGTAATTCATCTTGAATATGTTTTGTTAATTCATCAATCGCCATTATAAATAAGGGTGGACTTAAAGTTGATCCTTGATGTAACCCAATATTAACTTCAAAGAAGTATGTCATTCATTCTCATACATTTTTACACCATCATACATGTCTCTTATAAGGTTTATGTATGTCAATGGGATACCTCCTTTTTTTAATGTTCTTCAAAGAACATCCCTTGGTACCCTATCATAAGCTTTTTCTATATCAATAAATATCATATGAAGTTCTTACTTTTTTACTCTAAAATATTTTATAAGACATCTTAAAAGGTGAATCGCTTCAACCGTAGACATGAATCCAAATTGGTTTTTTGTTGTACTTGATAAACCTACGTTCAATAATTGTTCTCTGTTGAAACTGTTAATTTATAGTTTGATTAATTTAAAATGGAGAATTTACGGGCTCTGTTGTTTTCGTTCAATTAAGACTTACGTAACACAATGTGTGATCTAGAAAATGCTAAAGCAGGTCGAGTAAATGTTGGATCGTATTGTAGCTAGAAATATTTTAAGGTGGGCCGAATAGCCCAAGATTATTCTATGGGCTTTGTATTATAGTGCATGCCTCAGAGTGGGGTCTTTGATTATCTATTATGAATTACCTTTCGAGAGTCACTGCAATAAAAGTGGCAAATTTCCATCCTTTTTACGTGTGATATTGTTCTAGCAAGCATCTTATCTGGATGCAA
Organism: Brasenia schreberi; assembly: GCA_036023115.1. Classification (NCBI taxonomy): domain Eukaryota; kingdom Viridiplantae; phylum Streptophyta; class Magnoliopsida; order Nymphaeales; family Cabombaceae; genus Brasenia; species Brasenia schreberi. The sequence continues at coordinate 2,854,880 of JAYKKT010000066.1, forward strand.
CCATATTTCATCCGAATGATCTTGGTTCCAATCATACACCCCTTCTTCTTGACTTGGAACGAGGAAATCTAAAACGGAAGAAGAGATTCAGATTTCAAGAATGCAGATGCATCTTGGAGGACATCATACACGTGATTACGATAAGTGGACGGAAGCTATAGCAGGTCAATCGATGTTTCAACTGTTTTCTAAATTGAAAACTTGTAAGCACGCCTTGGTGAGTTGGTGTCACACCAATTATCTGGATACTAACACCATGCTCCAACATACCAAAGACGAACTACTCAAGTTGAAGGATCGAAATCCTAAGGGAGTTTGGAGAGGGAACGCGAATTTGAGATGTTGCCTCGTGCACTCATACAGAATGAACGGTAATTTTGCAGTAGATGGATTACTTGGATTAAGCAATGCATCACAACAGTCATATATTTGGTACTTGTATGGACTATTTCACTCTGTCTCGGTTGATTTGACAAGGTGACTCTCTTTTTCCATACCTACTTCTTTGAAGGCCTCTCCTTTTTGCTTCAACAAGCCGAGGAAAATGGTGATTAAGGCTTGAAGATATGAAAAATGGGTCCATCTCCCATTTATTTTTCAGTGGATGATTCCTTGCATTTGAGCACAACCACTCAATCCCATTGTGAAAAACTCAAAACAGTCTGGCTGAGGCATGAAAAATTTAGTGGCCAACTATCAATCTCAGAAAACCTGTCTTTGGTTTTTATTCATTACACAACCCACAGGCTCGCATCCAGCTTGCACAGGCATAAGATATTAAGCATATGGGCAGGATAAGTACCTTGGATCCCCCCCACATTTCAGAGGTGTAAGAAGCAATTAATTTCATTAAAGATCACATCAATCAAAAGCTACAAAGATTGGAAGCGTTTTCTACTTTTAGCAGGAGGCAATGAAGTGTTTATTAAGGGTTGCAGCTGGAACAATCATTCCTATGTTATCCATGGCATATTTCAAACTTCCATATGGTCTCATAGAGGATCTGGATAAGATGATGATGCAACTCTTGTTTGTAAGAAAAATGGAGAAGGCAAGTAACATTGGGCAGGCTGGCATCAAATTTGCAAGAAAAAGTTGGAAGGAGGCTTGAGATTCAAAGACTTGGAGGTCTTTAACCTGGCTATGATTACGAAAGAGTCGGTGTTTGGTGCAAAAAGGTCATTCATTGTTCTACCAAGAATACCAGCACACCTAAGTCACACGTACACTTCTAAGGGGTGGAGTGTCAACCTCGACACTAGTGCAACACCGACACCGTGTCGGTGCGGCATGGCAAAAAAAAATGCAATTTTTTTTTTGTAACTCACAGATAAATTGGTCAAATTGATTTGTATATTATGATGAAATTAGTAGTTGTTTACCATTTATGTGTTTTGCTTTAATATAAAGTTGTGTACTTGCTATTGTAGCTGTATACAATATTAGGTTGAATGATTTTGGGTGCGGACAATTGGTTTCTTATATATCATTGGATTCTTGACTCCATAATGTATGCCTTTGCACATAATAATCTCTGTCACCAAACACATTTGAAGACCAGGAACATTGCTAGATCAATAGAAGAGAAGAGTATGACATCACTAGTGGATCCTAGCACAAATACTAGTATATGCTATATCCTACAAAAGATTTGGAAACTCTTTGAATCCATAACTTAGATATTTTGGAGCTCGTAAAATCATTCTAAGTTTCAAATCATTATGAGGGAATTTGCTAATTGATACCTACGTGCACTCAAAATTAGCAAATACTAGTTGTATTATGATTGATTTATGTAGCTTAAATATTATATATAACATATAATATTGTATACCCTAGCCTTATCGCCGTACCCAAAATTTTTGAAATTTGCCGTATCCCACACCCGTGTGACATAGCTTCACACCACATCCTCAATGCTAACATCCAGTATGTACAACAATTGTTATCACAACATGGGGCATAGAATGAGGTACAACAACTAAACTTGGCAAAGAAGGAGGTACAACAATAACATGGGTTAGCTACATGGGTTCTTTGTTTCCACATAGTCCTATCATGTGTCATACTGATAATTAACTCAACATGAGCTAAATTATTTTTTATTTTTTCTTTGTAATACTTTTGTAGTTTTTTTCTCTTTTAACACTCACAATCTAGTTTTTCATACCTTTTTATTGGAGTTTCATTTGGTCGTCTTTCTATGTGTCCACACCTTTTTCTCATTTGATCATTTATTGGTGTTACTCTTAATTTGTTTCTCTATGTGAAATAACATATGCTATGTTTTGTTAACTCATCAAGAATCAATATAAATAAATATGAACCTTTATGTAACCCAATATTAACTTTAGAAAGTCTATCATTCTTTCATGAGTTCTCATATATGTTTTTACATGAAATGAGGTAGGAGTGCAAAAATACACTATGCCTCACACAACAAGCAGTTGTGGAAAGGAATAAAGAAGTTAAATTGTCCAAGAAAAGTAAGGATATTGAGATTTCCTATTGCAGATTTCAATTATTCAATTTGTAATACCAGAGTCCATTCTTCATTGCTTGCTTCTGCGCCCCGGGCCATATTCAGTTTGGAATGCAGCTCAACCTGGAGTTGTAGGAGGTATATTGCAGAGTAAAAGGTTCATATTGGTTGGTAAGATAGTTCTGCTCTCAGTACAAAGTAGAAGGTTCCTAACACGGGCCTTTCGTGATTGGTGATGGAAGGTACATTTACGTCATTGACTGACTTCTTGAAGAAGGGCCGATGAACTTGGACATCATATCGAGGTGGACCTCCATGACAGAGACCAACTTGGTGCTGTAACTTTTGGGGCTCCAAGTATATCTCAAAGGACTGAAGTAGCTTATCTGACAGAAAGCCTCCGGCGAGTCTTTGCATCATAGGCAACGAAGCAAAGCTAACAATCTCGCCTTGTCAAAGATGCGCAAAGACTTCTCACATGTGGGAAATAGCAATCTTTTCATCATTGATGATGCTTGTTCACGCGTACAGCGACCATGGTCACCTTTCTCCACGATGAGCATTTAATTCGGCCTCAACGTTCCTTCTTTTTTCCATAACGGGCTGTATGCATTTGATGCCCGGGCAGTTGATGGGCAGATCCAATGGTGAGGCGGACGCGATAATCGACCAAGCGGCCCTTGGCAATCCCATCTTTTTGGAACGAGTTGAAAGAGTAGGCTACGCGCATCATGGGCAATGAAAGCAAAGAGCTTCGGCTTGAAGGATTTTGTAGGCGTCAACCGAAGGGGAGAGCTATGTGGCTGGTTAGTACAGCATTTTGACTTTCACATGTCTTATCATTCTTTATATATATAATCCTTGTGCCTACTCATTTGCTTAAATCTACTTTAAAAACTCAACCGTTCAACTGTTGAAATCTTTATGCAAAATAGTACCATAAACAGTACATATATTATATAGAAAATACAATAATATTTTTGTTTTTCAAGTTAAAATTTATTCACTAATCTAAATAATCAAACTCTTGAAATCTGTAAATATGTCTAAGCATAAATTGGTACAATAGTACCACGTTCTCTCTCTATATATAAAGTTGAGGGAGAGAGAGAGAGAAAGAGTAGGAATAATAGTCATTTGGAATATATACTCTACCACGATCACACATATGACTAAGATGATAGGTTGCTGGCATCGTCTCCTATGTGATCAAACTCAACAGTGATCAAATGGATAAGATCTAGGAGTGTATACTCTTAAAAGAGCCCCTTAACAGACAAAAACTTCTCATAATTGAAAGCTTTCTGGTCTTTGGATGCATCTTGAATGTTTTCACCAAATAAGAAAAACTATTGCATCAAGTTCCAGGCTAAGAAATGAACCAAACACTTGTAGTTCGGGTCAGTTGGCTTGCTCCTATCTTGTTTGCGTTTGGTTCCTTTACCTTAGTTTGCATCATCAAGCTTGCTAATGAATTTTCTTTTCACCCATGCCCTCAAGGTAATTATATGAAGATTGTTAAGAAAATAAAGGTTCATTTTTGTTCTTTCACAATTGAAGACTAGCTAAATAAGGGGCCTGTTAATTACCGTATTTAAGGAAATCTCTGTGTCAACTCGGTTACGCTTCCATGGGCAATGACAGCAAACCGTTCGAGAATGTTTTTGAGCATAGGATGCTTGGCTCATGGATAAGGGTTCACTTCATTACTAGGAATGACAATATTGATCCGACCTAGTCGGGTTAAGGTTGGGATAGGATGCCTGACCTGTACACAACCTATATATATATATATATATAAAGAGAGAGGGGGAGGGGGGTTAATTTTAATGCATAATTTTGCATAAACATCTTCACCATTGGATATTTGATATCAACAATAAAGATTTGATTAAAAGTATCATTATACTTTGCATTTAATGCATTGTATACATTAAATGCAAAGTGATTTAAATCTCGAATTGATATAAAAGATTGAATGATGGAGATGACAACTAAGATTCCCTCTCTCTCTCTATACCATCCCTACTCAAATTCCTGCCCTAAAAGTAAATAATTGTTAGAATGCTCGTACTGGTATCTACGACTTTCTAGTTCAGCCTAACATTGATTCAGAGCTCTTCATTAGTTTGGTATCCAAATATTTTGTGCTTAGCTATCAGTTTCAAGAAAGAGAAATCATGGATTCTACCATCTGGAATTACATCATTTCAGTATGGTAAAGAGGGGATGTGATTAGAATTCATATGGGGAGTGGGAACTGACTGCGATTAATTGCAATTTGATGGTTTCAAATATCTAGAACAATCGATAACTTCATAAAACCGGGTCAGGTTTGGTTCAGACTGACCAGATTTTTGTCAAGTTTACTTCGGGTCAATCCAGACCTGCTGAGAGGGATACCTAAGCCTTGAACCAGTCCTGCCTTTTCCGGGTTGGTGGTTCTGTGTGGGTACAAAATTCTCACCCTGAAAGATAGGTATCTAGCATGGGATTGATATTGACCAACTAGTTGTAGACTACTTCCAAGACTGACCAGAAGCTATTAGTTCAGAGTCATCTGTCATTATGAATGAGGACTGTGGGAGTAAATGAATCGAGTAGGTAGAGTCCCATGAAATGCAAGGGAATGTCAGTCAAATACAGGCACTGTTCTCCAAATTGGGATTGAGCGTGGTTCTTTTGGTTTCTTCCCAGTCACTCATATGATATATATATATATATATATATATATATATATATATATATATATATATATATATATATATATATGTGTGTGTGTGTGTGTGTGTGTGTGTGTGTGTAGCCATATATAGGCCACAGTAGGTACTCTTGTGGGAATGGCCGCAATGCTAGTTAAATTCCAGCACTGTCAAAGTCTCAAAGTGATCTTGAGTATAGCTGTCGTTGGGTGTGTTTATATAATCTCAAAACCCTAACCGTTCCATTGTCTCTGATGAACGACTAAGATTGGTACGGATAAGACGACATCTTTATCACATCGTAAGATTCTCTTTTGATAAAAATAATGTTTTATTGGTGTAGTTTTCTTGTCATCAATGAAAGGCAAATGAACGTTCTTATATATGTGTGTGGATGTGCACGTACAGAACAGGACACATTTTTCCTTTGGGAATCTTCTTTACGATTACTTGTTCATTGTGTTCGTGTTGATCCACATTGTGGCCTGAAAGAAGAGAAGCAATTCTACCTTGCATCATCATTGTGAGGTAAATGGGCTTTTCTTTCTTTTTTTTCTCATTACTTGGCATGCACACCCAAAGAGTGAAACGTGCACCTATAAAAGTTCGAAGCTCCAAATACTATAACGGCAGGATTAAACTCAAATGGGCTTGTAATTATTTACCATGGATAAAGGAGGAGGGTTGTGTTAGGCTTCCGACAGCCAGCGTAAAACTTTGTCGAACTTATTTACCATGAATTCTACAAGGGCTCAGTCAAAACAAAAAGTCCATGTAGCTGACCCCATCTAGTATGAGAAAAGGCATAGTTGTTGTTGTGAGCTTGTAACTATGATTCCAAGGAATCATGGTCTCGTTTGATTCACTAGTCATCTTAATACTTCAGTTTTTCATGCAAGGTGAGATGAGAGTCTTCATGCAAAGCTTTGGGCCAAATTTGAGTGGCACACCTCTTCTTGGTGTTGAAAATTTTTACTCAAATTGAGCTCTGAAACCATTGTTCTTTACCAGCAATGGGTTTTATGTTTATGCACAAAAAATCAAGTTCGAGCTCTCTATCAAACACACCAAAAGTCAGGCACAAAAATGACTAATAAGATTTTTTCTTAGCTAAGAACATAAACGTGTCATAACTTCCATTCAAACCCTCCGTTTTGTCATATTTCAAAATAGCTGTCATAAATTTTGAAAAAGACATCCAAGGACTTGATCTTTCTTCACTGGAACTCCATGCCATGTTTTATGGTTCTGAGTGTTGGGCAGTTAATCATCAACATTGAAAGAAATGAAGATGTTGAGATGGATGAGTGGTCATACAAGAAAAGACCGTATACATAATGAGGTTATTAGAAACAAATTAGGAGTGGCACCAATAGAGGATAAAATGAAACATCGTTTAAGATGGTTTCTTGGTCAAAAGAAGGTAAGAAGGTTGAAAAACTAAATTTGGAAAATTTAGAGGACGACCACAAAGGTGGAAAGAAACAATAAAGGTTGTTAACTTAACATGGCACCGATATTTTTACCCCGTCAGTATGGGAAAAGGCAATAAGAGAGGTTAGGTGGTTTTATAATTATGCCTAATAAATGGTCAGCCTGACCTACCCCAATTGAAGTTGAATATCACATCCATCCAAACTTATCTCATGATCGCAATATAATATAATTTCTTAATGCATGCATAGCATATGACTAACAACCAAAAGAAGCATCAAAACCAAACCTCAACATTCTAGTTTGTGTTTAGTTGCACCTGCACTTATTAAATGAAAAAGTATGATTATATATTTTTATGGTTTCTTATCACACTTTTAAAATCTTTCAAGAATTTTTTTGAGGTGAAGGCACACTTATATTTCATGTGTACAAAGCACTTTTTCTTCCTTCCTCTCTCTCTTTATATATATATATATATATATATATATATATATAAAGTGACGGACCTAACAATTTCAAAAATACTCAATCCCTCACCTCGCCCTAAAATAGGTCCGCCACGTACATACTTCAATTTCTTACGTCTTTGCATTAGGGTTCTTCCTCTTCCGGGTGTGCAAGGAGGGGCCGAAATGCAAAGCAGGATTGAGCCAATCATGTTCCCTTATGTATACGCATATTGGACCTCCACCTGCTAAAACCGAATGAGGAACTTGGATTAGAGCTATACTTGATCACCCTTCAAATGTCTGAACCACCCTGAATTCGGGTTTCGTGTTTTGTCTAATGGGTAGCTTTCTTGCTAGAAGGGATTATCTTTTAAAAAATTCAGTGTGAAATTGTTCACCTGCTGCAGTTGAAAAAAAGTCTAAAGTGTGTACTGAAACACCTACCTAACGTCAAACGGTTAGGAACTTGAAATGCAAAAGCTTACCATATACTTGAAATCATTCACCAACTCTTAGAAGATGACAGACATGTTCATGAAAAAAACTGGACGATGATCTAAAACAATTTTTATCTATCTGAGTGATTCTCTTTTAGTGGTTTGAATCAATCAAAATATAAGTTGCAACTCTCTCTCTCTCTCTCTCTCGATCTTTCTCTCTCTCTCTCTCTTTCTCGTTCTGTATGTCTCTTTCTCTCTCTCTCTCTACTGCTACTGTGTGTGTGTGTCACGCACATGCACAAGCTATTATATAGCCTTCTCTTTGTTAAGCAAAGGCCAAGCTCCCTTTCTTCAGCCATGGAACTTGCCATCCTTGTCAGCGGAAAATGGACAATGTGTTTCTTAGCAAGCCTTCTTGGTTTCATTCTCCTCCTGTGCTACCTTGGTGGAGTGGGAATCAAGTGCACATGAGAATGGCATCATTCGCAGCCCGGAAAACTTGATCTGGGAAAAATAAATCCATGGAATGATAACTCCATGCAGCTGTTGCTACAAGGAAACAAAGTCAGAGGTATGCAACCAGTGCCAGAGAAGTGTGATATCTTCGACGGGGAATGGGTTTATGATCCACAAGCATATCCTCTGTACTCTTCATCTGATTGCCCATTCCTCAGTGATCAAGTTAACTGTCAAAACAATGGCCGGCCAGATTCCGACTACCAGAGCTGGAGGTGGAAAACTAGAAACTGTCACACTGCGAGGTAAAATACCGCCAATAAACTATGTAAATCAATCAAAATGGTGGTGGAATCTCAGCTTCAGTACCATGCATGTACCATTTCGTCAGTCATGGCTAAAATTTAATTAGATTGATTACTTTGTTCTTTATTAATTTTTGCTGTTTCATGAGTTTTCTTTTAAATCTTTTATGAAGGTTCTGGATCTTTAACATCATGCGAAACTTGATGATATTCATGAATATCTCTGCAGTAGACCATTAACAACTCGCAGCAAAGTAGATTGCTCTAAGACGTGTTGTCATGAACTCCAGTCAGTCTTGAACTACCGAGTGCTGTCATGAACTGCTGCCAAGAACATTCCAACATAATTGTCATGTTTTGGTTAATCTTATAACTCTTTCTTTGTTGATCTTGTGGATGGAAAATGAAGATTCAATGCCACGGAGATGTTAGAGAAGCTTAAAGGGAAAAGGGTGGTGTTCGTCGGCGACTCACTGAACAGGAACCAGTGGGAATCCCTCGCCTGCTTGCTTTATTCGCGAATTCCCACAACTCGAACGTACATTAACGTTGAAAATGGATTGCACAAGGTGTTCCATGCAAAGGTAACTAAATCATGCCTCTGGTGCAGTAATTGAAGCATCTCAGTCTCTTATTTGGCACAAAAAGGACCAAGTCCATAAACTCGCAGCCTCGAGCGTAGGCGTGCCTGCAACACAAGGAAAAAGTCTAGGTCTTCTTTGATGTCATAATCTGAAGGCAATGATCACGAACATGATCACATCCAAATTAAACAGCTCCCCGATATTACTATAGAATCCCAAAACCCAGTATCTAAAGCCTGTATTTTATCCTATTGTAGTTAGAGGCCTTTAGCACCCTCATGTTTAGTACAACGGGTAGTTCTAAATCAGATTCATGCCCTGGGTATCGAACTCCTGCTCTTCAACTTCTGAATCGACCACCTAGCCAGGTGACCTATTGCTTAGCATCTAAGAGAGTTTGACCAGCAATGTGGTATTACTTTCAGTATTGGTTAGACAACTGTTGACATGCTTTCGGTAGGCACAAAGATGATGGTCGTATATAAAAGACCGAAACGGTAGTGAAGCCACTGTGGAAAAAGTACCGGTTGAAGATAAAACAATTAAAATACAGTTACGGTGTGCAAAGATTGATGGGGAGCTGTTTAAAAGGCTGAGAAGTCGTGATCATTGCCTTCAGCATTATGAAATATAAAACTGATGCTTTTCCTTGTGTTGAGCAATAACGCCGAGATACCTGAATAGCTCACTAAGAGTCCGTATTCGATCCCACTTACTGTGGATGAAGGCTTGCTTCAGTTTTGGTTTTCGTTTCTTCCGGAGATTCTTCTCTTTTTGATGTGAAGGATTACTGATGTAAAACACGACGTGATACCGGAGTAGTTCACTAAGGGTTCATATGGTGGAGCTCACTTACTGTAGAAGAAGCTTGCTTTGGTTTTGCTTTCTTTCGTGCCGAGCTGCTCTTTTTGCCGTGTGCAGGATTATAACTGCACTGTGGAGTTCTTCTGGAGTCCATTTCTGATAGAATTACAGGACCAGCGGGTTGAACACAGATCCCTGAAAGTACTGAAGCTTGGCACCATGTCATCCTCAGCTAAGCACTGGAAGGGAGCTGAAATCATGATATTCAACTCAGGACACTGGTGGTTGCACAAGGGAAAGCTCATGAAGCAGCAAAAATTAATCAAAGAACAAAGTAATATTTATTAAATTTTAGCCATCTCTGAGGACAATGGTACATGCATGGTACTGAAGCTGGCTATCCACCACCATCCCTGATTGATTTACAAAAGCATTTTAGGTCATGAAAGTTTCAATTTCCACCTCCAACAATGCCTAGTTTGAATCTGGCCGTTTCCATTGTTTTTTTTTTTTCAATCAGCTATATGCTTGTGGATCATAAACCCATTCCCCGTCGAAGATATCACACTTCTGGCACTGGACTGTTGCATACCTCATCACATCTTCGTCATATCGCAAAGAATACAAGAGGACACCTCGTGGCCATCTGGAGACAACTGTGACAGGAACAGGGATAGCAATATTGACCCACGCTGTATATATATTATATATATATATATATATATATATTCCGGGCTATATATATATATAAGGCGCCAGTGCTCCGCTATCTGTTTCAAAGCAAGTAAGAATGTTCAAGATGCTTAGCATGAAATACTTTTGTCCATTTTCCGCTTACAAGGATGGCAAGTTTTATGGCAAAAGAAATAATTGAGCCTTTCATAAAAAAATTTAAGGCTATATAATAAGCTTTGAACATGTTATGACACACACACACACACACACACACACACATGGCAGAGTTAGAGAGAGTACCAGCCCCATTACCCATTTTGGGAAAACAGAACTTGAACCGGTATTTGTCCTTCTAAAGTGCGGGTTGGAGCCGAGTATAAGTATATACCCATTCGTGACCTGCCCCATTGTCATCCCAAGATAAAAACGACATTCTTGTTTTGCTAAATCAATTAAGAAAATATGAAATTTTGTTTATTTCATTAGTCAAATAATTTACAGGTTTGTATTTCTTACTCTAAGGGCATAGGAAAGACAGTGCACGTAATACCCACAAAAGCATGGTGCAGTTTTGAAATAACTTTGTACTCCTAACTTATTTATATATATATACTAGTTCTTACAACCTTTTTATTTTTTATTTTTGGAGAGTATGAATTTTATTTTTTTAAAAGTAATAAGGGTCTTTATGAAAATTTTAAAGAATGTTATTGTTACACTAGTTTTGTAAGTAAAGAGAGCATTTCTAAGACGGGATCCAATTACCATGTGTGTGTGCAGGTCCATAGACACGAGAATTTTTGAAGATTTTCTTTTGAAAAGAAGTTTACTGTAATACTAATATGTACCATTGTAGACATGGCCGCAGCACTTCACTGACGGATGGCTGCAGCACTTCTCCATAGTGATAGTGAACCTAAAATATAGGAGCCCTCCTAAAATAAAGTGAACGGCTGAGCTTTGGAAGTGCATTCAGGAATATGTGATATGATGCATCATTTTGGACTGTTGCCACCGTACCGGCATAGACTTTTACATAGACACTAAAAGCAGGTGGGATTTGCTAGAGAATGGAGGTGAACTGATTGAAGACATGGCCGTCGAAGAAGCGTTCAGGAAAGCCATGCAGACGTGGGCGCAATGGATCGACAGCAACGTAAATCCTTCTCAAACCACCGTGTTTTTCCGAAGCATCTCGCCGGAGCACAAAGGGTACGTACGACCATCTCTCTCCAAATGATATGTTCATTGAGAGGCTTACCAGCAACTAATCACAATATGCTAACTGCAGTGGGAAGCAATGGTGCTACAATCGAACACAACCACACATGGATCTCTCTCACTTGGCGCAATTCACACCACCACCAACAGCTCTGATCGAGAAAACCATTCGAGAGATGAAGACTCCAGTGGTAAACCTGAACGTCACCGGATTGTCGCAGTACAGAGTAGATGCACATACTTCTGTGTACACAGAGAGGCGAGGGAAGCTGTTAACGGCGGAGCAACGTCGACAGCCCAATGTTTTTGCTGATTGCAGCCATTGGTGCTTACCTGGTCTTCCTGATACTTGGAATGAGCTACTATTCCAATCTTTGATACTCCAAGATGTTGGCCAATCTTTGCAATGACATCTAATCACTTCCCGAAACCAAGAATCACAGCAGATGCGGTACAGTATATATCTATTAACAAACAACAGGATACATACAGTTAGACATGGCTTGCTTGGAACCAGACTCGCAGTTTGAACCGAAACTGCACCGCCGATGGAACCGACGGTAACAAAAACTGGCCTAACTGACCCTAGAACTGAGGACACCCTCAGGTTCAGTTTACGGTTCATAATATCTGAAAATCGATCCAAAATTGAAACCGACAGTTTCAAGCCGCCACTGATTATGGTTTATATATTTTTCAGATACCCATTAACACAAACTAATTAACCAATACCTCAGTGGTAGGGTGCGTTCTACCGGGTCAGTTGAGAATTCAATTTTTAGAGGGCGTATTTGCCTTCTTTTCAAAAAAATATTTTTTTAACTGTTTTGAAGCAGTTTCGAAACTGGAACCAGAACTACCTCTAAACCAACGGTTCTGAAATTGGAACCAGTTCCTACGGCAGTTCGGTTTCAGTTCCAGGGAACCTGAAACCGAACATGTCTACATACAGTGACATACAATGATGTATCATAAACGACCCATCGGGCCTTGACCCAACCCGGTTTGTGTGGGGCGGCTATTGCCCTGTTTAACCGAGTCTGGGATGATTACCAATCCCTTGCTATAAGCTTTCAATAATGCTGGAAGAAAGGTCAGAAAGACTCCAACAAGGTTACTCATCTCAGTATTAATCATTTTTAAGCATGCTTAACTTCGGAGTTCATACGAGATCTGGTGACTTATGCTGAAAAGATCATACTCTTAGACCATAGCCGATGTAACCCTCTTTATCTCGACTTAGAACCGACCGTACCAAAAGTGATCCCTTCCATGAACGGAGTTAACTGAGCTACACTCCTATGTATAAAGAAAATATTGTACGTGGTGAACCAAGTCCATGCACAAAGCATCAAACTTGGTCACACTGGTTGCAACTTTAAACAAACGCCAGGTCCTACAACGTATATTTAGTCCCCAACATGTGAGGATTCTCCAAGAATTTGTTCTCGTTTCGAACCTTTAAATTGTTTCAGACCCTACCCACTAAAGTTGCTCAAATGACATTCTAAACCACTTCGAAACCATCACACTTTCGCAATTGTCAATGTCAGCTGCTAATTCCATCATTTTGATAATTAAATCTTATGGGCACAACAGATGATCAAAACCAACAGTAAATAAGGTAGCGATGAGCCTCTTGCTAAATACAAACACTATAACATAAAAATTAAGAATTTATATGCCCATCAAAGACAGTACCACAAACAACTTGCTGTACTTCCTTGTTCATTGAATAATCATAGCTTATCAGGTTTCTCATTACTCATATAACTGTATTATAAACAAAGCAGCAATGTCAACATCACTGCACGTGCAAGTTCATAATGAAAGCAAAATGACCATATTCTTAGCTGCACCGGCATCAGCTGCCTATATTTACAGCATTGGCTCTTTCCTGAACTTCAGAGCAACTCCCATTCTGATTCACAGCTATCAATATTCACAAATTTATCCATATATGAATCATGGATCTGGTTGAGAGGTGAAACTTCTTTGCTGTGCTTCATCTCTGAATCAATGTCCCTGTACCAGAACGCTACCTGCTCATAATCAACATCTTCAACCTGCCGCACCAATCGCATAAAGTACTGAGTTTCCAGTTCCACACGCACGCACACACGGACACACACACACAGAGCAAACTGCAGGCCGTGAAGTAGGATGAATAACCTTGGCACTCCTTCCTATTTGTCTCTTTCCATTTTGTGAAGCTTCAAGGTTCACTGCAGGAAACAGAGTAGAACGAATAACCTCGGCACTCCTTCCTGTTTGTCGCGTCTTTCCATGTTGTGAAGCTTCATGACTCAAGAAATTTTGAGCCACTGTTCTGTCTTCACATTTAGTGGAGTCATCAGCCTTTATGTTCTTTGAATCTACAGTAAAACCTGCATGTATTATCATGAACAAAATTTTTAAAAAAATCACATACTAGAAAAGATACATAAAGCCAACACCTTGTTATGAAAGTAATGTTCTTTGAATCTTCATGATTATCCCTTGGCAACAGAATCGGAAGTTGGATGTTGGCATCAGATGACATGGCTGGTGTCAACAAATGCATGCTATGACACTGCAGGTAATAGAATGTTTACCACACCATACCATTCACATTTTCTCATGCCCCTAAAATGAGAGGAGAGGGATCTCATCTTGATTCACAATCCAAGATTCTAAGAATCAAGAGACTGGATAAAGAAAAGAAGCAGCTTCTTTAGATCAGACGATAAAGTTAGGCCCTCTGCTGGCATTAGGCTCCCACACGAGCTTCACACAGTAACATAGAAAATTCTACTTTTAAAACATGAAAACCATACAATAGAACCCCAGATTGCTATCCGAAGCGCAGAATAATGGAAAAGGAAATAATATCAATAAAAACAAAAACCTCGGAAATAGGAAAAATTCATTTCCAGGGCTCAACAGCTTGGTTACAGGATTGTGCAGGAAAACAAGTAGACAATAGGATTCATAGGTAGCAAGAAAGAGGCATGCTGATGGAAAGCAAAGCGTGAGAAGCCCCTCTCCAAATGAAGAAAGCAGGTTTCCATATAAAACTTCATAGAAAGGTGGAAAGAAGAAGAGTGATCATCTAGATGTATAAGGGGCATGCCTACAACAATAGGAAGAATAATTTCCAGTTTTTCTTGGGATAAAGCACAACTATCGGTTCGGAGGTTCCAGCCTTTTGAACAAAGATGTGTTGTTCGCAATTAAGACAGCACATCAGGGGTCAGAACTTGGAAAAGTTCCAGAGCAAATTTAAATCTAAACAAGCCACTTGGGTGCTAAAAAATCTATTAACAAGAGAATCCAGTTTGCATCTTCATATATAAATAAGCATACACATATCATAGAACTCACAATGATGACAAACCCGAGGGTACCAATAGAGAATGAAGAAGGACTCCACATTAGGGAATGAAAACATTACATCACCAGATGGAAGTCACAAGACACTCAAAAGATTAGAAGGCAGTACATAAGAATTTGCATGTCTTGCATAACCAGATAGATACTCTAGACTCTAGAGTCCAGTCAATAACCAGTCAACAAAACAAGCTCACAAACATGAAATATCACTATTGGGAGAATTATGTACCAGAACTAGCCGAGGGGAAAGTATCTTGCAGCAGGACAGGTTTCTCCTGCTCCTCAACAATATGATAAACAATATTGACAGGCTGTGCAACACTGGCAGATGCCCTTATTTCTATACAAAGGCATGGAGGCAGAATTACGTGACAGTATAAATAAAGCAAACATTGAAGAATCATTTTCAACAGAGAAAGAAATGTAAATAAAGTAATGATGTTTCCACAATTACCAGCTTCTGCAGGCAAAGAAGTGACCGTTACATCTGAAGCATGATCTTCTGAAGTAGAAGCTTTCTCAGCTAACTTGTTCAATATAATTGATGAAGATGAAGGAGTATCTGGGTAGCATTTGGAGCATACATCTGCATCACTAGGATTTTTCTTTATTGTGCACTGACATTGAAGAACTTTAGGTTGAGAGGGAGGATCCATTGTATCATATGTTCCACCTTCATTAATTTCTCTAATTTCATCAACTGAATCTGTAAGGTGAGGCATGTCTTCAACCAAGGGGGGGAACTCTTCAAGACCTTCCTTCACTTTCCCATGACAAGCAATATCTTTACCACGGTTCAAGGATGAATCAGTAGGGGGACCTTTGGCAGGATCCTCAAGAGGTGGAGAAAGAAATTCATGCACAATTTCAGCACAAAATTTCTGAAGATTTACTCCCACTGTCTGGACCTGGCACTCAACAAATTTGCTTGTTTCCTATTAAATAAATCAAAGACAGTCATAGTGTTGTCACAGGACCAGTACAACAATCAAAGCTAAGCAACTCAATTATTGCATAAGAAAGATAACGATGTGATGGTAATAACCGTCAATATACACAAATGCAATCTGAGAACTACCTGAAAAAACTTGTTATCATCAACCCCTTTGTAAATAACACCGATTTTCTGGTACATGTTGTCAACCCATGAAATTCCTTTGCTCGACTTCAGTTCCATGTCAAACATGGTTAATCCTTCTTGAAAAAGATTCCCCAGTTTCTTCTTATTACTCAATACAGGTAATGCACTATTTACTTATCAAATATCTGCATGCACGAGAAATTAGCTCATATAAGTCCCAAAAAGACGTAAATTCAAAGCCATAAAATATACACGTATCTCATAACAAACTAGCAAAAGGTTACACGAAAACTACAGGAAGCTGAAGTTTTCTCGAAAAGAAAACTGCAGCACAATTATACTAGAAAAGCATATTTAAGCCCCAAGGAAAAGCGAACGATACACCATAATATCACTTCCAAAAGCAGCAAACGGCACCAATTTGACGGCACCAACAACAACAAAAACATCATCAAAGGGATAAATGCACCAATTTGACGGTACCATTACAGAAGACACATCTCGTCGTCAAAGATGGTAAGAAAAAGACGAAAGCAAAGGACCAGAGAGCTAATGATCGTACTTATAATCGTCGAAATATTATTAATTTTAGCAGGAAAGAAACGACTATGTACATACACACAGAAAGGGGGGATGGATTCTCGTATCCAACAAATACCCACCAAAAAAGAGCACAGAACAAACCCAGAGATCATCAAAATCCTTGAACTATCAACCGAACTCCACAGCACCAAAGCTCGGAAAGAGAATTCCAAAGAAGAGAGGGACTACAAATAACTTGCAACCCCACAAATTGAATTAACCAAACGGGAAATAGCAAGCGGCCAAAATTAAAAGCAAAAGATACAAAATTCAATAGAGAAGAACAACGAATATACCACACGACCCACAACGAGAGCCTTCAAATCAATCACTCCGAAGCTCTATCCGAGAGAAAGAGAGAGAGAGAGAGAGAGAGAGAGTAACCAATCACCATCACCTTAAATTCTGAAGAGAGGATTCCTTGTACGAAGGATAGTTGCTAATCTCTGAGATTGAGGAAGATGATCTTTAGGCTTTTGGGTTTAAAAAGCAATCACTAAGAGAGAGAGAGTCTCAATCTACGCATGGCACGCGAGAATTTGAGTTGGAGATATTTATTATTTATTTAATTCAGATGATTACGTGTTGATTATGATGTAATGTACACCGAACCGCTTTCTGAAAAAATCATAAGCTCCAAAAAGAAACTTCTCAAACGTCCAAAAATAATTATCAAAAATTACGAGTCTTGCCCACTCTAAGCCGTTTCGAGCTCACCTCTGCGTCTCTCATCTCCGCCTCACACAGACGCGATCATTTTCTAAAGGAAGACGACGGAAGGCATGATGAGGTTTCGGCTTGCCTCTAGTTCTTCCAGCACATAGTAAAAAGCAGAGGATTAGATAGAAGAAAACGTCATGAATGGTGATCTGTAACAGCGTTGTAAACGTTTTTCTTCCAGCTTTCCTGTACTTTAAATTGAATAATAATGAAAATCCTTATTTTATATACTTTGTACTTTCCCTTCCTTATTTTATAATTTATTACTGATGTTTAATCGGTGATTATAATTTATTACTGATGTTTAATCGGTGATAGTTGCCTTGTTTGGAGGTAAGAAAATCTTGGAAGGATCATCTTCCCTACTGATTCTCGATGTTCGTATAAATGTGTACATAATTTATTAATATATGTGGTGAGGGTCCTCTGGTCGAATTCGAACGGCCCTGCAGATTTGACCATAATCAGATGAGGTCATGAACCGACTGAAACTGAAACGGGTCAAACTGGGCCTGAGGAGAACACCTAGTTCTATTCCAGTTTCACTTTCTGTGGAACTGGAACCCATGGTTCCAAACCACTGATTCAATTTTTTAATTGTAGGTTTTTCATTTTTTTTTCAGTTTCAGGTCATTTAGAAGTCAAACAGTAACCAAAACCAACCCAATCGCAGCTCCGAAAAGGAATTTATAACCCCAACTGGATGGGAACCAACTCCAAAATATTTGTCCAAAATTGCAAAAGGAGAATATATGCCTTGTTCATGAAATCATATGTCAACTATTTGAAAGGTAGTGCTCTATAACATCAAGTATTGGGATGATATTAATCAAGATATGCAAAAGATATTTATAGTATAAATGAATATGTTGACATGGATCCTTAACTACACTTGGGGGTGTTCACGGTTCGGTTTTAGCCTCAAAAACGCTGGTGGTGGTTCTTGGTATTTTCAGAACTGAATCAAACTGTGACATAGTCAAAACCGAACCAAAAGTTTTGGATCTGTTTTGAAATGCATTTCTATTTATTTAAGATTTGGCTAAAGAATTCTATTGGCAGTCCCCTCCCTCAAAAGGAAACTAATTTAATATGTTGTCATTAAGGACAGGCACTTGATCTTAGCCAAAAGGCAGAGAAATGTAAGCTTTGTTCAAATCCTTACGACCCATTTTATAGTCATCATAGATCCCCTCCCTCCGCCGACCTTCTCAATATGGTACTAAAACTTTTCTTTTTCAAATGCTTTGCTATTCGCTTCTATACCGTTCCAGCACTTGAACCATGAACCAAACTGCAATGTAAAGTTGGTGTTCACATCAATCAAGATAAAAGATAAAGATCCATTTAAGATCATCAATGTAAGGTAAAACGATAAAGACCCATCTAAGATTGCTATGAACATCTAAGCACATACAGCACTTGTGACAAGGTGCAAGAAATTGAATTGGTGGGAAACAATAAAACATGATTTTGCTTCTTCTACTTAAATGCTAATATGACATATTCAAGATCAAGGACGACTAAGAATCCATATAGCGAACCCCATTCAGTGCGAGAATGTCCCCATTATGGTTGTGGTTTTGATTTGATGAGTTTCAGAGGATCGAAAAGTAGGGTCTTGGGGAATTCCTTCGTAGCGAGTGCCCAACACCCGCTGCTCCAACTCAGTGTGGCCCTCAGAGATGCCAGATGAGTTTAAAAGAGGAGTAGAATACTAAATGGTCGAGTTTAGAGAAGCCAAAGCGTAAAACACATGCAATTACGCACCAGGAATCGAACTGACCACTGGCATCATGAGAGATGGAGAGCCCTTCCAGATGAGCTAATGCTCTTTGTAAGTGACTTCCTGAACAGGGACTGGTACACATTGTCTAGTTAAGGCCACATTGTTCACTTTAGGAGAGAGTCTAGGGCCGGATGACTCTTCATGCCTGATGACCATGATGATAAGTCTTAGTTATGGAAACTTAATCAGATAGGAACATAATTGTGGGTGTATGATTTTATGAAGACATGCATGCAAGTGGCTTCATTTATATTTATAAAATTGTATCGTATTTACAGCTTTGGAATTATAATGCATTAAGATTGGAAGCGCGCATGCTCCGCATATCCATCCAAAGGGCATATGTTGGTGTGATCACCCTTTTATTTAATCATTTTTAAGCTACATATTTGTCATTTTACAGTAAAGCTCAAGGATGAACATTGACATCAAGTTCCGACACATATGATGCTTAGGCACAGCGTGAGACAGATACTGCTCTCCTGTTAGAAAGGCAGTACAAATTTGTATATAATGTAAAATCTTACAGTTAAATGTTGAAATCCCGTATGAAAATGAACATGTTCAATACCTCACCTCAATGAAGCCCAACACGGTACACACAATCCCCTTCGACAACCCCTCGCCAAACACCCACCCATCAGCAATCGAGCTCTCCACCGGGAGTCAGAAGAAAGACCATTTAAGATATCGCACGCCACAGATGGCCACATTAAACTGATTACATATCATGTAACTTGATAAAACAGTCGAGGCACCTTATAGACGCATGCATCCAGCGCATTAGCTCAACCACAGGGCGAGCGCACTAGCTCAACTACAGGGTGCTCTAACACAGTTCCTGCTGGTGGGGAGTTCGACTCCAAGATGGCAGTGTGCGTGTTCAACCTCAGAATAATGTTTTATTTGCTACCACAAGGTGGCTGAAGCCAGATTTGCAGGTCTCAGGATTCAATCTCACGACCTGCATCTTGTGAGCTGGGCAGTCTGACGGTTGAGAAAAGCGCTCTTACCGCCAAAAGGAAGTTTTCAGAAAGGCAGATCCGGGCCACACGATACGTGACCATGTAGACACCAACGGAACTTGTTAGCACAGGGTATGAGTCTGTGCATCCACTTGAGTAAAGTTGTCCTTACCCATAATGTAGTCTTGCAGCAGTTACGTCGTGTAACAGACAAGTCTGCACATCGCCCATTGACTTGTACAGGCCTGCGTGGTGGCACACAATGAAGTACCAAAATCTTAGAAGGAACTGGTTTTGCCCTCAAAGAGGGTTGAACCATAGAATAACGTCACGGCAAACGGTAGAGTTTCTCCATCATTCAGGAAAAAGAAACAAGATTGATGACCGGCCCATGTACGGGAACCATACTTCGAGCAGAACACATTTGCCAGTGCCTCCGCAGACCTTAGCTTGAGCAAGTTTTAACAATTTGCTACTTCGGCTTGGAGAGATAGAGAGAGAGGAACTAAAGCCTGATCTTGATACAAAACAAATGGGTCCTTTACGGAGTTGATAAATACTCGATACATGGAATGAAAGGCATACAAGCCTTGGCCATGGCAGCTAAAACCCATCAAAAGATGGAACCTACGATGATTACAATAGACGACCAGGTTTTTTGAAATGCTTCACGGAAGAACAAGCATCAATCTTAGCAGTAAACGGTAGCACATGGAACAGGGAGTATATAAGCCTTAACATGGCTGCGACATGCATCCCCAAACCACAAACTAGTACATAGAGCACGCTAAACACCAATAGTTTCAAATTCCACAAGGATTAGTGGTTAATAATCACTATAACCAACAGCCTTTACAGAAGATCTCTTACGACCAATGAAGAAAGGCAAGGAAGAAAGCAAGAAGTGGCACGTGGTGCACGTTGTAAAAAAGTAGAGCAAAAGGCAACAAATGCAATCACAGGCATGCACACCATCCAATGCAAAAGGAGCAAAGAGCCGATGCACGTACACACAACGGGCACACACCCCATCGTATGGCCCTTTTTTGTGGTGACATGAACAATCAAACAAAAACATTCAGCCAGGAAAATTTATAGAAGCAAACGATTGACACTTTGCTGACCACAATCGAAATCAGACAACAAAGGATGAATACCAAATCAAGAAATCTATGAAAATGAAGTCAAAACGTGAAATGGGGCTGAATGGTAGGTGGGTGTGGGGCGTGTGACAAACCAACCCGTTTGAAAGATCTATCTGAAACTAAAGTTCAAGGTACCAAACCAATTGGCAACTTGGCACAAGTATTCATGGTACAGTGACAAACAAGCTAGAGATAGATGGCTACGGCTGCATACTATAGAAGCCGATTGAAAAGGGCTTTCTGAAAAAAGAAAAATAGGACAAAAGATCTCTCTCTTTGCCTGTCTGGCAGAAAGAAGTTCCACTCTATTGAGATGGTCATTCAACCAGACTGCTAATCCATATAAGCAAAACATGGACAGTTAAGGTTCAATTTGCCTTGGCTCGAATTAGCGCATTTAATTAAGAAGTTTTATGTACATACGTTCATGTCAAAAATTTTAATTTTGATAGGTACAAGTATAAAGATCAAACCTTTTAATTGACTTTACAAGAAAACATGTATCAAAAATAAAAACTGTCATGAACTCTAGACATGATATTAGAGTTTATACTCACAATTATGTTAATAGCAGCTCATGTTCAAATTTTCTAACTGGGCTCATGTTCGGTTTATTCAGCTCAAACGAGCTGGCAAGCCATTTGATTGGCTCGTTTATATAGCCCCTACCTACCAGAGAACGAAAAGTGAGCCTTTACGGATCCACATGATGCACAATTTTATATATGATAAAAGCAAAGCTCACAAAAGACAAAAACAAGCACAAAAAGAAGGGAAAATCCTTCCAGACTAATACAACGAAATGGTCAAAATGGTTTCATTGACAGAAGTTTTCAAATAAATTTTGAGAAATATTGAAGAAAAGAGCAGTCAAAATTGAAAATTTGAAGGGTAAAAGTACAAAAAATAAGACAACAATTAAGAAGAGCATATCCGCGGAAAAGTTGAATCTCCTCTCTAAATAAAACAAGCCATTGAGATAATATTTTTCTAGAAGAATTAAGGATATACAATATGCACTTCAAACCAAATAAAACAAGGAAACATTGTATAAATTTAGCCGAAAACACACATCGCACATATCACATGCAACCATTACAATGGTGACTAAAATATGAAACTTCAAGACAAAATGATAGTGGAAGCCTTGGAATGCCACAAAAGAAAAATCTATAAACAAAAGCAACAAGGGAAACGACTTGCATCTCTCTCTCTCTCTCTCTCTCTCTCTCTCTCTCTCTCTCTCTCTCTCTCTCTCTCTCTCTCTCACACACACACACACACACACACACACGCACAATCATTCAAATGATAAACACATCCAAAGCCAATCCACAAACCACAAAGAGGAAAAACATATCAAAGAGAAGACTTTCAAATCACAAGCATCATAACTAAAGTGAGACAAACACATCAAAATACACGCTGAAATTAGGTTTACTCAGTACAGATCATTAATAGACATGCACAACTTTTGTTTCCTTGGTCATTCTAAAAGCCACTAACAGAAAAACAAACCGCATCTGTAAAGAGTTCAGAGCAGAGAAGCCACACAGTTGGGTAAACCATTCATCAAACGAGATATATGTCTGCATTCACCACAACCATATAAAGCTATTTGCGCCCAAGAGCTTTCATACACCTGAAGCACACATCCATCACAATTCAATCCATCATTCCCCAACAGACAAAGAAAATAAATCAAGGTCATACAACTGCAAACAAAAAACAATTTACAGAAGAATTCCCAGCTTAAGACACCAAAGTTTCACATTCCAGCAGCTCAATTTTGGAGTACAAAGTATGAAGGGCAAGTAAAAAACTAAACTGAACAAGCAACAAACATCATAAGGCATCACATTGATTCAATCACAAGGATCAAAAAGCAAGAACGGTTACTGCAAGGAGCATGTATTTGTTAGGACTGTGTAGATATCAAGCCCATTACTAACCTATAAAGATGGAAATTAGGAAAGACTCATGCTTGAAGGAAAGCAACAAAACGACAAACTGAAAATTTGAGGAAAAGAGTAAAGCCTAACCACATTCTGGATAAGACTGTAAAGAAAGTCATAACATTTACTCATGGAAAAAGCATTTTGAATCATCCCGCTGCAAAGCGGATTTGACTATTGGAAAATTGTTTGATGATTAAAATGAAGTCATCCTTTTAATGCATGATTTCTTTCAAACCATGTGCAAGATACATCTGCCTGGAGTAGATAAACTTGGATTTTGATCTAGTAAGGTTGGATTTCATGCATGCCAGAGAGTGCAATATACTACACAGATAGCACAAAAAGCTCAGGATACTAGTTGCACAACATGTAACAGTGATACTGTGGGATGAAAAAAAAGAGAAACTCTGAAACCGAAATGGTGTATGGCTCATGATTCTGCTGCATATTTACATGGTTTCACATATAGCAACCTAAAGCAATTGCATGATTTCCTGGATTCGGATTTGAATACCAGTTCTATTATATAAGTAAAAACATTTGATAAACTACGTCCCCACAACAAAAACAAAACCCAAAGCAATTGCATGACAACAGCACAAACAATCGTAACATCACAATCTAACAGAAAAGAAAAGTCATAACAAGAAATACACTTTTCAGAGAATCAGAAATCATCAAATCAATCAAAAGTATTTGCGTTACTGGAAAGATGATGGCAAACATATGAAGCTACGGACACAGGGAAAAGTGGCAGTCAACAGAGACAGGAACAGAAAGAAAGCCACAAATTGCACAGCAGACATAAACTACTATAGAACAACCATACCATCTATATAATCCGGGGCCTATGCAGCCTCACAACAAGTCCAAACTCTAGGATAGGTAGCCCAGTCATTTGAGCTCAGTTTCACAGTCTAGTGCCCTATGCTCTATAATTTTATAATTTTGTATAATGAAGAAGGGAATTTTTCCTTCCTTTTCTCTCCCTGCTTGCCTTTTCTTCCTATTTGTCTCCTCTTCTATACACCTTCCTCTTTCTTTTTTCCCATCTTTTTCATCTCCCACTTTTTCCCGTTCTTCTAAAATGACTTTACTATCATTTCCAGGGTGTATGCTCAACATTCTCTGATCAGACATACGTAATTCATTAGGTCAATCCATTTTGGCTAGTATTTTTTTGGATTACTGTGACAATTTTTTCCATCCCTGCAGTTTCTTCCATAAACAGCATCACTGTTTCAGAAAGTTTGCTCATAAACTCTCTAATAGAGAGTACCATGAAACCTTGGATCAACTTCACTCTTGGATCTTTTTCCTGGAGCCGATTTGACCTTCTCAACCATGCATCTATTACACTCTTCAGGTATATCAGTTCTAAGTACAGACCATCCAGATGGTGCTGAGTAGAATTCCTTCAGCAGTTTAGGCACTTTTATATCAGTGATAGCAATTGGTGTTTCTGTGATGTGATAACAATCACCTAAAGGAATGACAAACAAACAATCGATGGGAGTGGATGATACCAAAAATTTTCAGCTTTACAAAAAACTACTGAAGCAAGGTGAAGTAAAAGAAAGGTCACGCTATTCGATAGAATTTCACAGCACAGTGTTTTGGATATCAGACTCATGCAGGCAGCCACACAAACACACACATGATTGTCTCTCTTCATGTGCTTTGCTTTATTCTCAAAGGTTTGCACTAGCTTGAGTTTCATACTAACCCCACTGGGTTAGTTACGTTGGTAAGACTAAAGAAGAAAGAGAATATACGATGACCTGGATGATTTGAATGGACCTATAATGAATAAAGTGGCATGCTCTTCTCAAATGGCAGAGGCTGTACAACTACAACTACATCACACATTACATTAAGCAACAATTTCCCTTAAAAACAGCTCTAAACAACCATATTTCAGAATAACACCGACAACAGAAGTCAACAACTATTGCCAAATTGCACGACAGCCTTAATAAAGCTATAAACAGCTCCAAACAAACAATGTACACTTTAATAATCACTTCAATCCATAAAAAAAAGGAAGGCATCATCAGCTGCAGAGAGATTGAAGAATCCAAAATAAACAAATGCAATACTGAACTTAAGATGACAAACACAAACACTCGATACCCAACATGAATGTGAATACCTTACCTTATTGACCACGTTGGACCCTAGTCAGACACAAAAGGTCGACTTAAACACCAGTATCATCCAAAGAATGCCAGTACAAACACAAGCAAGCAGCAACAGTTGTATGTAAGAAAAAACAACATATTGCAAGAGACAAAACACAGAAATAAGGCAAAATACAAGCACCAAGAATTGTCAGGTTTGGTGGTGTTCAACCATATTCGGCATATATAGCCACCTCACATGGCTGCAGATGCAAGGGGTATGATACAGCGATTTCAAAAATTGCGGTGATGATACAAGATACATATATGCACACCCACACGCTACGAGAAACGTCCAGTTTTCACTCCTTTAAACAAGAATATTGTACCACCTTCCTGAAGTTCACAAAAGAGGAAGTGGGCATTATTTCGCCCAACTGAAAGCAAAATGAATATACTTCCACGGAATGGCCTCCATTAGCCAAGAAAGGACACACAACTTTAGGAAAGAATAGGGAGAGGCCCGAATAAAGACATTGTGAAGAATGATTTACAGTAATTTATCACTTAGAACCTACTTAGGCCGAATAGAAACATTGTAAAGACTGACTTACAGAAAACTATCACTTAGAAGTTAGAACCCACTCGTTTGCACAAAAAGCATAAAATATAAAGAAGAAAACATAAACAGAATGAAGCTCAAAGACCGGGACAGTGAACAGGATATGTTACTCTATCTTTTGAGTCTAGCACAAGAGAATGGGCGGGTGGGGGGTTTGCAGATCGCAATAAAGCAGACTATAAGCTGAAAAAGCCGAGGCAAAGAAACTGCATCACAAAAAAAGATGAACAAGTTTCGTAATATAAGGACAAAAAAACTTATCGCGTACATAATTGCAAGAATATCAACCAATCATGAATAAAGGGCAACAGAATAACCTTACCCCTACTTGAGAGTCGATAGGAAGCCAAGAAAAATTAACCACATCACAAAAACATTACATAGATTTTGCACCACAAGAAACTAGATAGAAGAAAAAATGAGTACCCCCCCCCCCTCATTAGCTACCTGAAGATCCAACCACCTAGGATTAAACAGCCATGAATAGAGAGTAAAAGGAAAGCTACAAATGCAAATAACTATAACCGAAATGGGAATGGACGCAAATTTATGAATTTGTCACGGAAAAACGGTGAAAGAAGAACCACAACCAAGCGACAATTCGCAAGCGAAGAACACTCACCTAGAAATATGGGGGCGCGCCAGTGCTCTGGTATACCCCTCCAGAGGGAACCCTCGGCGCAGGCGAAGTCCCAGAAGGTTGGTGAAGCTGTCCCTGATACGACGAACCTGAGGACAATCCATAGTGTCCAGACTCCGGGTATCCACCAGAAGCCGGTACACCACCACCACCACTGACTGAAGAAGGCGGCATTCTATACATTGACGTCCCAGCTCCCATTGTTCCATAGCCACCGGTTCCCAGCCCCCCGCTGGTTCCTAGTCCGCCGTATTGCGAACCTCCATACTGGGAACCGCCGTAGCCACCGGCGACCAACCCAGCACCATATCCGCTACCAAGAGATGAGGGAGCCTGTCCAGGGACTCCGGTAATGCCAGGGTTAACAGACGATGGCAAGGTCGAATTAAGAGGAAGGTGCCCACCCTGAGACGGGTGGCCTGGAGGGGCGCCCATCCCACCGTAGCCCGATATCCCGCCGTACAGAACCCCACCGGGATTTCCATGAATGGCCGTGTTCGCACCGAGACCGCTGGGTGGCATTTCAGGCATGCCTTCGGGCACGCCTCCAGCGCCGGGCTTGCCCTTCTTACCGTCGATGGCGAGCTTGCAGAGGAGTTGGTGCCCGTCGATCACCTTGTTAGGTTCGAACAACGACTTATTCGCCGCGTCGGCCGTCTTGTACACGAAAAGCGCATACCCACGCGATTTCCCCGTCTGCTTATCATACCCAAGCGGGCCTTCCTCGATCTCGCCGTACTGCAAGAAGTGCGCAAGCAGGCGGTCCGCTGGCATATCGATCGGAACATTGCCGATGAAGATCTTCCGAGCAGAGACATCGGGAGCGGCGGCGGCCGGCTGATTTCCCGCCGCGGCCAGCTGGGTGACGGTCATACGGCCGTCGATCTTCTTGCTAGGCTCCTTTAGGGCATTGATGGCACCGTCGATGTGCTTGAACGTGATGAATCCGTATCCTTTGGATTTTCCGGTGGCCTTATCGAGGATTACGATGGCCTCCTCGAGCTGTCCGTAGGCAGAGAAGATGGTGCGGAGGCCATCGGTTGTGGTGTCCCATCCCAGCCCGCGAATGAAGAGCTTCCGCTGCGTAACGTCGCGATCGGCGACCACCCGGACGGCGTCGAGCACGTCGAAGTGGTTGACGGTGGCCTCCAGCAGGATCTCAAGGAGTTGATCGCGAGTGAAGGGCTCGAGGATCTTGCGCGCGTCCTCCACCGTCAGATCTACCGCCCCGTTCTCCTCCGCCTTCCTCTTCTTCGTCGCGTCCATCGCTCGATCTCTTGTCTGCTCTTCTGATGGATCGGCGGATTGAGGAAACCAGAGGACAAATGGATAGTGTTTAGCAAGAAGTAGAAGAAGGAGGGTTAGGGTTTTCGTTTATAGGATAGGCCCGTTTCCTTTCGGGTCGAGAGCAAATGAGAAACGCATGATTTTTCCTCTAGGGTTTGCCTATTTACAAACTCTGTTGTCTTCTTTTCTTCAGTGAATATTTATTTAATAACTCGATTCTTTTTCTTTTGCGGGTGTTTCATTGCGAAGCCCGGGACCATAAAATTGGAACTCCAGTTCCGTCCCCAGCGACCCATACGTTGGGTTGGACCGCTGATCCGCCAAGGTCCACATTTAATCACAACAGTTACTTTTTACTGCTCAACAAGGTTCACAAGACATGTCGATTACGGTTCTCGAAGCAGTGGTTTCGGTTTGAATCCAAAATCAACAATTTTATTAAAAAAATCATTGATACCGGATCCGATGATTCCAACTTGGTTTCAGTTTCTAATTTATAAAAGGTGAAACCGGAACCGAACCGGATGATCTCTGGTTTTGGGGCCCAATTATGATTCTATAAGTTCAGGGTTCAGCTGGTTCCTGACCCATTTCGGTTCCAAATGAAACCGTTGAACTAATTAAGAACCGACTGTGTCTAAGTTTCATAGTACCAAACTGATGGTTCTAAACTGTTGATTCTGGTTCTGACACTTTGCAGAATCGAATCAGGCACTCCCCAGTTTTAGATCAGGATCCAATTCTAATTTGAAACCAGCCATGTCTACCTAAGACATTGAAATGCAGAGAACCACAGTTTGTGGCGGAACCAACCCAAACTGGTTTGGTTCAATTTAGTTTTGTATAATGGTTTAGTTTTGTTCTCACAAAATTGAGGACCAATTACAATTGTTTGGTTCAAGGTTGAGTTTAGAGCCAAACCAAACTCGCCCATGAGCATCCTTAAGCTCGCTTGGACTTGGCCAGTTACATTTGTTTAATATCATGGAACTCCTTGTTCTAGTATATATATATATATATATATATATATATATATATATATATATATATATATTGACCCAACTCAAATAGTCAAATATAGAAATGTCAAAATGGGCCTAGAAAAATGCTGGGTTGAGCTAGAGAATTCTAGCCCATGACTATTCAAATCTTCTTGAAATCCAAATTTAACTACAATGTTTTAGGCTTTAACAAGCCATATACACATACATGAGTAATAAAAAAACTATATATACATATATATACATAAATATAATAAATATATATATACATGTAATGTAATGGGTAATTGAAATGTGGGCCGGCCAAGCACTTTAGAGGCCCATATAAAATGTGGGTCGGCCCACTTTTTCCCTGGCCCTAAGCTGGGCCCAGCCCATATTGACATCTCTATCAAATAGGCAGTGTCCCACCCCATGAAAACTTCTAGATCCGCCACTGTGTGTTAGGCCTCAGCCTCCTCTTGTAACCAAGAAAACGAAGGATTCCTATGTTCAATTTTACCTACCAAATACTTTTTAACCAAATTTTGAACAATAACATAACCAAGAGTAAAGATTTGAATTTAAAAGGCAAATTGTATCATTTATACATTTGTACTTCACATTTAGTGCACAAAGGTACAATTCACTTTTTTAATTCAAAACTACACCATTAATTACGTTGATGAAATAATAGAAATGTTTGAGTAGATTTAACTATGAATAAGATTGACCATATACCACTATCTTTCTCTCTTTATATATATATATATATAGACCACCACCAAATCACTGGTTCAAATTTCAAGAATATATAATCTCAGAAGATCCTATCGTTTTTAATATATATGTGTATGCATGCATGTGAGTGCATGTGTACCTGTATAAAATGTGTAAAGTCTTGGGGTGGAACTTTATGATAATGGAATTGAATTTGCATCGAATAATTTTGAGATAAGGTATTGTTTCCAAGGTTGATTCCTGGCTTTGCGCGTTGAAGAGCACTTCCGGAACTCTAAATTATCAGTGTCATAGTCAGCCAAGCAAAACTGGCTCTGAAGGAATCCATGGAAACGTCCCTGTTCTTAGGACCACAAGTGTTATTAGTGACTCGAGTACACATCTTGTATCCATTTTGAACGTGGCCGGAAAATGATGCCTATTCCTTTTGTCATTGGCGGATCTAGAAACTCTTTTGGAGTGAGGCGAATAGCGCCCTTTAAATGGTTTCAGGTGGAACGAACTATGTATTATGATCCCACTATGGGCTATAGACTTTAAGTTGATTTTCGAAATTTTGGGTGGGGCAAACCCCTCATCTCGGATCAATATAGATCTGCGACCAGCTATGGTCGGTATGTCAAAAGGGACAATTTAAATGGTTGCGAATATTTAGTTTTTTTGTGAATTTCTGTTACATATTATTAATGGTGTCAAGCCAGCACTCAGAGCAATAGCTCACCAAGCACGGTAACTCGTCTCACAAGATGAAGGTTACGAGTTCAATACCTGAGGCGTGCATATCTGGTCATAGAAAAATGACCTTAACTTGTTTGTCTGTTGTAAGAGATGCGGTAGAAAGAAGCAACCTGTGTGTGTTGGATCGGAGTGTATTTGTAAAACGAAGTGTAATTTGTGCTATAAGGAATTATAAAAAATCATGAAATTGACAACCCGTATATAAATCAGATTTCATAAGGGAATAAAGTTGAATTTGTTTATTTCTCGACATCTATAAATTCCGGTCTCCTTATAAAGTAAAATTATATAATTAGATGGTCAATTTTAAAATCTCCCAAAATAGCTAAGGGGATCACAAACATAGACATGGCGAGTTCGTAATCGGTCAGCGGTTTGAATTGAAACCAAACCAAGCCAAGAATCGGATGAATCGGAATCGAAACCTGGCTCGAGAACCACCAGGTTTGATTTCAGTTTCACCTTTTATAAAACTGGAACCGAAACCAAACTGCCAGCTCCGTTTTAAAATTTTTATGTAATTTTTAATAAAATTAATGGTTTCAGACTCGAACTGAAACCAGCAGATTCAGTTTAACTGGGCATGTCTACTCCCAAGAATTATCCTCAACTGCAAAGATGAGGCAGTCCTTGTCTGGTAGTTTTAAAGCCAACGCTCAGATAGCATTAGAACCATGGCATAACTTTAGTTGCTTTAGCTGTTTCAGTGGCACCCATGAGACCTACTTGTTTTTTGAGAATTGATCTATAAATATTAATCATTTATGTAAGAAAGCATTTTCACAAACCAAAAACTTTGAGATCACCCCACAATGAGAGGGGTGACTGATGAATTAGCTTTCGTCAAAAAAAAAAGTTAATGTTAAAATGAATGTATGAATAATAACTATGCATTTGTTATCATGAGAAAGGCTGTCCCAACCCTTGATGAATTCTCAAATAAATAAACAAAAGAAATCATCAATCTTTTAGAACGATAATACATGCAAACAGCTAAACAAACAAAAATTAACTTTACGATACTTCTCGTATAACATATAATATCGTTCATACCACCGATTATTGCATGTCGTGGCATGAAGACCGCAATTTATTGGCATTTCTTTAACACAAAGATCAGTCAGAAACAGGAGTCACAACAATTCAACAGAGCGAGAGAGAGTTCATGTGGGTCATTCTGGGGGTGGGGTGAGGCGTGGAACTCGGCTCAGTCGTCACAACAGTTTACATATGAGGGAGGTGGTGTGTTTGGCGGAGACTGAGATGTCTGATTAATATAGTTCAGCGCTATTAATGCTTCTGGTCCGTCATAAAAGACGATGCACTGTTTGGTGCAGAACCAGTAGCAGTCGAATTTGACATCGTCCTCGAATTTGCTCATGTCATCCAAGCACTTGGGTATGCACCCTTCTGCACATTCACGGGCATTCCTTACACCCGCAGGTCTCCATTTGTTTGGGTCAACACTAGGGAAGTCGAGGTAGTAGTAATCGGGCGGCCATTGTCTAGGCTGAACTGCTTCGTCGGCTGCTGCCACCGTGAAGAGGAGGGCCAACAACAGCACCACCGGGATGCCCGCAGCCACGCTCATCTGCACAGCCTTGCCTGCTCGTTTCCGCTCCATTATTGCTGACAGCTGCTTGGTGCTGCTCCGGTGGCCAGGGAAGAGGGCGTCGAGGTGGTTTTATAGGTGATTCTCATATTATTGCTTGAAAGAGTTAATTTCTAATCTTTAATGAAGTTAATTTATTGTAAATGGCTTTTAATCGTGTAACCTACGTAGGTTATGCACTTCAGTAACTGACTCCTCTTGTCAAACGATGAAACGAAGTTACGACCCTTGCATGCAGCTTATACATTAAAAAAAAGTTGTTCTGATAAATCTGTTTGTGAGTGTGATTTTCCAAATTTTGCTTCTTAAAATCATTTAGGATTCATGTATAATATTGTTAAAAATGCGGTTGAAATTGGATCTACTCTAACAAAACTCGACTTCTGTCGAAATTCTTTAGGTTGACCAACCACAGGAGAAGGATGAGTCTAACCCCTTCTTATCAATAAGAAACTGCAGCTTGCTTTGAGGTTTCAGATTCGCCATTAAAGCCGCTTGAATTATGACAGATACATGCAGTTTCAAATTCTCCATTAAAGCCACACAAATACATTCATTACCCAGTCAAAGCTAACTCTGTTATAAACCATCTCGCTACCCTCCACCTTCTCCCACCGGAGTAGAACCATTCGATTCACAATGAGAAAACAAGCTCCGAAGGTAGGGGTGGCCTCTGCCAGTAGTGTGCTGCTGCTGTTGGTCCTCCTCTTTGCAGAGGCAGCAGCCGAGAGACCCTTGCGTGTTGAGTTGTCGAGAATCCGGGGTGGTGGAAGTGGATGGGAGTGTAGGGACGAGTGCATATCCAAGTGCGTAGCTTCCCACCCTCGTTTCCCTCGGGACAAGGGGCTGTTTGACTGCATCTTCCTGTGTCAAGAATTGCCTCTTCCTCTCCGAAGGCGAAGCTGAAGGACCGGATGGATTTCTCGACGCAGAGGCTCCACTAAACAACTCATCGTCTCCTTCATATGCAGACGAAGGATCCCAATGATTGCTCGGTCCAGAAATTGCATTGTGGTTAGACCTGTTACATCGTCATCCTTGTGTTTTACCAATGCCGTCTCTTTGAGTAATATGTAATGCCAAATGGTTTGATCATAAAGAATTCGGGGCCTCAGCCCACCTGGTAGGGCTCTTGACTCCACACCAGACGCAGGGTGTCAGTTTGATTATGCCTAGCTCCGCCTCTAACACACACATACATACTCATTCACACACACACACACACACACATATATATATATATATAACCTAAACAAATCTCACCAGTCAATCTTAAAAATTGACTGTTAAGATTTAAATATAAAAAACAAAAATAATATCTGGTTAGGAGTGTTTATGAAAGTGCCAGAACTGAACCAAACTGACAGTTCGGTTCAGTTTTGGTTAGAAAATTTTTTAGCGGTTCGGTTTACAATTCCAAAATTGAAACTTGAATCATGAGAATCAAACCAAACCATTATATTCACATCTTATATGTATATAAGTTATATATAATCTTTATAAGTTTATGTATATGATTTTTTTAATCTTATATATACATATACATGTATATATAGTTTGTATACATATATGAATTTAATTCTTGGCAAATGTATGAGTTTATATATATGAGTTTTATAACTTCATATACATATAAAATATGAACCCTAGATCTAAATAATCTCATGATATAATATATTGCATTTAATAAAAATTTTAAATTAGTAGAACCGTAGTTTAAAACCAAACCAAACCGGAACCGGTTCTGGTTTGGTTCGGTTCTCACCATAGCACGACTAGGTTTGGTTTCCTAAAAGTTGAGATTTGAACCTAGCGGTTTGGTTTGATGTTCATGTTGGAATCAAAACAAACACAACCATGAATACCCCTATACCAGGTTCTCTCTCTTTATATACATATATATACATGTGTACATATATGTACATATATATGTATACATATGTATACATATATATGTATACATATGTATACATATATATGTATACATATGTATACATATATATGTATACATATGTATATATATATATATATATGTACATATATATGTATACATATGTATACATATATGTATATATATATATATATACATATAGATATACATATATATGTACACATGTATATATATATATATATATATATATATATATATATATATATATATATATATATATATATATAAAGCTAAGAAAGGCAGTTGTTACATTCTCGAAAAC
Organism: Brasenia schreberi; assembly: GCA_036023115.1. Lineage (NCBI taxonomy): Eukaryota > Viridiplantae > Streptophyta > Magnoliopsida > Nymphaeales > Cabombaceae > Brasenia > Brasenia schreberi. The sequence goes on from JAYKKT010000066.1 coordinate 2,889,000, forward strand.
CTGACCGGGTGTCTTCCGAGTGTCTTATAGATCCAAGAGAAATTTTGAAATTTCAAGTAATACAAATCTTCTCTCTTTGTGCGTGTGTGTGAGAGGGTTTGTTATTGCAAGTGTGAACCGTCTTCGCCCCCAGCATCTTTCCTCCCGTGCTCATCACCACCTGAAGATCGTCGATGTTCCCCCAACTCACCATCGTCCTAGCTTGTTGATGAAACCTCCAGTTGATGGAGATCTCTCGCCACCTCTAATAGCCGTCAACGACTTCCCGTGGTCACCTCTCTTTTCTCCCTTGTCCTCGGCCACCAAAACCACCATCTCACAGCTCGACGCCATTTTGTTCTTGATCCCACTCAGCTGGAGCCGCTTGATAGCCATTACACTGCCCTCTTCCCTCTCCCTTCTTGCTGAAACCGCGAATGAGTGGAAGAAGATGAAGAGGAGAGATTCGTAGCTTGGTGGTAGAGGCAGCGATTCCACGAGCGAGCAAAGAAGCAAAGAAGGATGAGAGCACACGATGATCTGCAGAAACCGTGAATCAGAAAGAAAGAGCACGGTAGAAACAGTTTTGATAGATACTGGGCCTAAATCGCGCAAATCGTACCCCCTGGGCCATGTTTTGTTGACTAAAATAGGTCTATGGATAGTTCCATGGGCCCAATAAGGCCGTCGTTTCATTTTCGTCTGAGTTTGATATTGCAAGACCCAAAACAAACAGGGTTCAACTCATCTGGTACCCTGAATCAAACAGGGTTCTGCTTAATAAGAATGTTCACGTTTAAGTCGGTTCTAGCCTCAACCTCAACCTCGAATCAAACCATTATTCATGGTTTTTTTGTATCTAAAGAACTGAACCAAAATGTGGCATGATCAAAAACTGAATTGATGATTCCGGTTTGATTTAGTTTTGAACTATGATTCTACGGGCTTGGCTAAATATTGAGTATATGTCATCTTATTATTTGAATCTACGATCTAAATTTGATATGCATATAAGGTTATAAAATCCATATATATATATATATATATGTAATGGTTTAGTTCGGTTTTAACACTAGAACCACGTATCAAACCACGTATTATTTTTCCTATTAAAACTGAATCAGATCAAATCGCATGACATCTATAACAACCAAACCACCAGTTTAGTTCGGTTCAACGATTCCTTGAACACTCTTGACCACAACTCACAGCCGTGAACTTTGTGTTTCGATTGTGTCAACACCCATAGAGAGAGAGGTCCAATTTGTGATCCCCTGAGGGTTGCTTGATATGTGAGTTAGGGCCGAGCTTCTCGGATGGTAGCACCACGCCCAACGGCTCACCCTACGCGCGCAGTCCCCAAGTCTAAGGCTTGGGTACTATGTACTCATCATGTTTCAAAGGGCTCAAGGGTGTCTCGTTACGAGGTCTGAACCTACGAAACTGGGAAAGTAGGCCTCATTTGCCTTGTAATCAAACGGGGGCTTTTGTACTCAGTAGGAAGCGAGGATGTACTCGGTAGACCACTGAAACCCTGAAGCGACGTTCTACTAGTCCCGGCCTCGTAATCAAACGTGAGCTTGGAGCAGAGGTCCAAAAGTGCAACTAAGGCGTAATCAAACATGAGCTTGGAGCAGAGGTCCAAAAGTGCAACTAAGGTGAAGCTTGAACTGTAGTTACAGCCTTGGTCGTTCTCCCCTTATCCACCGCCCAGAAACCAATCCCAGATCGACGAGGAGGCTGTCATTTTGAACGGACTGAAGGAGAATCTCTCTCTCTCTCTCTCTCTGAAGCAAAAACAATGAGTTTGGGTGGTGAGGTTGCTGAATGAGATTAGAGACAAGTCTGTCAGGGATGCCGTGCTTTCACTTGCGAGTTGCTCCATAAGGACAATAATGTATGTATCCTTCTGTCGATCAACTAGGCTTTTCTTCTTAACAATTTTTACTCTCTGTGTTGTAATGCTCCTTATTCATAAAATAGTGATGTGGGTGCCTTTTGTTTTGCGTTCTTTTTGCTTGCAAGTGAGGGGAAAAACTTCCAAAACACACATTGAATACTTTGGTTAAACATCGCTTGAATCATATTTTCTGGTACATATGTGGTAATGCCTGGAGTTCATTTCTTATCGATGGGTTTGACAGTTGTTTGTGTTAAATTTGAGAATCTGTTATTGAGTTGCATTTAAGGGTTCTCTTGTTTCCTGTTGAGTTGAGTGATACAGCATTGTGCTTTTACAAAATCCTATTTTCTGTTTTTTTTAGTGTTTTCATCTTCTCTTTTGGATTCTGATGTGGCAGCGGTTGTTGGTCTCTCTTATTTTCTTGGTTTCCATTGTTATGTCGTCTCAGTCGTCTTCTTGGTTGCCATTGTTATGCTGTCTAGTCATCAGCTTGAGTTCTATCCATGCTTTTGACTTCTCTTTACCTTCTTTCAGTTTCTTCCTTGTTGCAAAATTAGGCGAGAGTTCTCAAGTCAATGCTGATTCTATGTTAACTTTGATGCACATATAAGAAGTTGGCATTTGCCAAAGGAATTGAGAAGAGCACAGGTTATACATAATATATCAGATGTTTTGTAAATCATGATTCTTTTGGGGTTATTCAAGTATACCTTTCTACAAATACTGTTTTGGTTGATTTCTTTTTTGGTAACCAATATATGGTTCTTTGACCTATGGCTGCAGCCTTGTATCTCGTTTATTTTTCTCCTTTTGTTTTTTGAACAGGATACCTTTTTCTAGTCGGCAGCTGTATCTTGCTATTGATGCACACTTTCGGCCAACTTGGGTTAGTATTGGCCACCTACAGCCTACCAGGCAGCAGGAAAAGCATGTGGCATTTTATCCAAGGGATTTGAGTCTTGCGTTTGCTTCTTCCTCACTCACTAGAGTGCGCGCATCTGAGGCACTTCGAGTTAGTATTGGTGAGGATGATTCACCTCATGGTGGATATCTTGTGCCTAGAGGAGGGAACAGTGAACCAAAGGGAAGCACTTCCATGGCATATGAAAATTACTCTGAATCTTCTGTTTACAAGGAGCAATTTACTGGTGAAAGACGAAAAGAAGGGCCTTCGAGAAGAAAGAAACTCAAGGAGCTTGACGAAATGGAAAGGAGGAGAAAAATATCTGAAGCAAACAAAGGAAAGGTACCCTGGAACAAAGGCAGGCAGCATACTGTTGGTAAAACTTATGAGTAGTTTCCTTTTTCCCTTGAATATCAGCAGAAACTGCATCACATGCATGTTAAACTGAAGAGCTTCTGTTTTACTGCATATAGAAACACGTGAATTTATCAAGAAGAGAACTTTGGAGGCCTTGAGAGATCCCAAGGTGATTTTCATGTAAGAAGTGAAAGTCTGTGCTTTGTCATTCAACTATATGTACAGAAAATGTTCACATCAGCTAAAAGCTTCTTTGACGCCTCTTCTCTAGGTGCGGAGAAAAATGGTGGAATGCCGTCGTGCTCATAGGTGTGATCAGTTATTTCCAGAATAACTATGCTTTTCATACTTCTTCTTCTGATTATATTTGAATATGTCCTCCAAACATACAATCCTTTAGCTTAGCTTTCTTCGATTTCATGCTTAAGTCTTGAGCATTCCAGCTGCTCCATTCAGTTAAAACACCTGACAGAAAATTCAGTCTCAGTAATTCTATCCATCGTTCAAACAAGTTGCAGATTTCATTTTAACTCATGTCTCTCGTTGTTGCTGTAATTAGCTTCTTGAACATTTACAGTTTTGTCTAACTACTTGAAACTTGCATGGTCTGCTATCGTGTTCACAGTGATCCATCTCAGGGCTCTGCCTAGTCCAAATGTGGTGCCATTTTGTATTGCTATTGGTTGCACTCTAGCACAATATTGCTCAGATGTGGGCTACTCAAACACTATGGTGCGACCATCACTTTCATAAAGGAAGCTCAGACGTCATCTGGTTTTTCCACTTTCTTCATGGATTTAGGTAATAGGAGCTTAAGAGTTAAATGTGTCCCAAGTTAGTTCTTCGCTCATGGCAGGAACATGGGAAGGGGACATCTGTTGGAGGTTAAGCTTAGTTGTTCATACTTCATAGCACCCTAAAGTACACAATCTGCCATCATCACTTAGGCACGTTTGAGTAAATGTCCTGTTTTTTTATTCTCAATTTACTTATGACATACATGTAAATAGCAAAATATCCCCTATCTAAGTTAATTAAAATGTTTAGAAAGCAAGATTTTGAAGATTCAATGTTCATCTTCACATGGCAAGTTATGAAAAGATAAGAGTCAGTACCAATTTAAATGTTTAACATAGTGCATTTATTTGACTTAAAGCTCTAAAAATAAGTTAAAACATAGTATTACTTTGTCTTAAAGTTCAGGAGCTTCTCATAAACTTGTAGAAATAATTTTCTTATAAGGATTCTTTACCATATTAGATGCTTGACTGTTATGTTCAAAGTGTAATTTGAGCACGTAACTACACCTACGTGAGATAGAATGCTATTTTCAAACTATCTGACTTTTTCTGGGATAGTAATTTATTTGTAATTATTCAATAAATTTAAAATACTTTGATATGGTACAATGCATAATATTACACTATCTTTAATAGGTCTTAACGTATCTTTTGTTCTTCTTTATTATGTGCAAGTTCCCCTTTTCTCTTTTTTTTTTTGTCTTGGCATGTGGACACAAATACTGTGTTTGACACCAAAAGTTCAATGCTCAATGGTGTTGGACACGATCAATGTATTCATGGTCATTTTTATTGAACTTGGACTCAGAAAACATGTTTGCGTCCATTTTCTTTCCAATTTCAAGAGAAAATTTTGGGTGGTGTGTGCCCTACATTCTCCCACCAGTGTCTTGTTGCCATCGTTGCTTACCCCAGGAGGGAGACTTCAGTTCCTCTTTGCTGGTATTTCAGCCTTGTTCATTTATATCTTCAGGAAAAAAATAAAATACATCCTTTTAGTTTGCAAAGTATGTTGCTCTCACCTTATGGAAAGAATTGTGGAAACCCCCACCATCATTGTGGTTGTTTCAGTGGCTACTATGGGTCAGTGAAAGGCACTAGACCAAGTCCCACCTGCATGGGCATGTTCTCAACCAGGGCTTATTGGACAAGGGTCAGCTCCAATAACCATTGAAAAGTACAATCTTGTGGAGGCTGAGGTTCTGAGCAATATAGACATTAGAATCTATTTGGGACTAATAGGGAGAAGAGGTCAGAGGTGCAAATCAGTTTCCAGTTTCCACCTGTACCCTCCACTTTTTCAGAGTGATGGTGGTGCAAAATGCAGTGATGGAGATGGTGCTTGATGATACCAGGCAAGTGTGTCTGGCCAAGATCGATCCTTGAAACCGACTACTAAGAAGACCATTTAGCACCAATTCAGAGTTGTAGATGATTCAGATTCATTCGGTTAAAGTTGAAGATGTAAAGTATAAGGAGCTGAACCAAGTGGGTCTCACAAGTAGAATTCAACCCCAACATTCACTGATATGCCTACTTGCATATTTGATATAATCTGCCTTCTAGCTGAGTTTAGTTAAATTTTCTAGTCTAGTTATGCAGAAGTCCGATTGAATGAAGAAAATAACCAACACTTGTGTAGGGTCATGCTCATAATTTTGGGACTCAGTTCTCATTTGAGTGGGGATTCCATCTATATATGCATGAGTCAATTTGGCATTGACGCTTCATTAACATGCTTCATAATAAAAGTATTTTCATAGTATAGCCCATGATAGAAATAGGGGATGAAGTCCCAGCACTATTATTCAGGGGGACCTTCCCTCGCTAATGTTTTAATGCTAAAATTATTTCCTACTGTTTGCTTTGTCTTTTTCTTTTCTCCACTTAATTAAATTATCTTGTTTAATTAAGTCTCACTCTTTTCCTTCATTTCTCATCTCAAATATCTCTTTTCCGCATTTCAAGTTATTCTCTCAAGACGTTCAACCTTCTTGAAGAATTAAGCAATATCGCGCCCAAGAATCAGTTTCTTCTGATTTTTTATTTAAAGTTGGAGCTTATAGATTGGCATGGACATTTCACCCTCAACACCACATTTCAGCACCATCCAGGGAAGGTGGATTTGCCTAAACATTGTGTTGAAATGATGTTGAGGAAGCATAATTTTACAATTTCCACTTTCATATTTTGGCAAATTGGAATCGCTCAAATATGAATCTTAGCTCCTACCCATTTCAATGAAATGCCAAAGACCCAAATCAACGTGAAAAGCATGATGATGAGGCTCAAACAAACCCTCAGATTTGAGAACTATCATGATTTTGGGAACTATGTACTGGGAATACATAGGAACCATGGGGACGAGGAGTTTCTTTTGTACGATTTGCTGAAAAAACTCTCGATCATGTGATTCATTTGTTTCTGTAATTTTCTCGGCAGTTATCATGCATCACCTCTTATTAGCGTATCTTGTTGCAGTATGCTATTATCATGCTGTCGTGGTGTCTGCATAAAAGGTTTACTCCCAAGGAAAAACAGGATGCCTTTCCAGAAGGAGGTTTATGCACTTACTTTGTATTTCTTTGTAGTGAGCAAAGTAAGGTACGAATAAGTTTGGCACTGAAGAGAGCTTGGGAAAGGCGGTTAAAGTGGAAATTCTTGCAAGATAAATGCTCTGCAGAATGGAGGAAAAGCATTGCTGAAGCAGCTAGAGTGGGTGGCATTGAGCAGGAAGAATTAGAATGGAATAGTTTTGACAAACTAAAATTGGAAATTGCTGAGAAGGAACTTCAAGAAAAAGCCAAGAAAGAAAAGGCAAAGGAAATCGTGAAGCAACAAAGAGCACATGACAGGGCTGAAAGGAAGGCGTTGATGGCCCAAGAGCAAAAGATGAGAAAAGAACAAAAAGCAAAAGCAAAAGCAAAAGCTGACAAAAAGTTACAACAGAAAACAGAGGGAAAGGGATCCCTTCTTTCTAAAGAGCTCGTCGTGATGGCAAAGTTACCAAAGGTAAAATAATTTCACACTAAGTTACAATCGCTAAGATCCGACACTAAAAATGTGACATTCTTCCTAGTTTCATGAAAAATTTTTATTTGCAGGTGAAGAAATCTTCAACATCTACATTAGCTAATGAATATGCTACGCATAGCGTACAGCCTGCTTTTGAGAAATGGGATCTAGAATTTGTGAAAAAGGAGAACATGAGAAGAGGCGTCTCTCTAGCTGATCAGATACGAGCTGTGAAACTTCGGAAGGCACAATATGCTGCAAGTGAAAATTCCAACAGTACTGATGATGAAATTGCTGGAATGTGAACCAGGCTTTGAAGTTCCTCTCTAAAGAAACATAATGGTTTTATGATGTCCAGGTGCGTACTTCCCTCACCCTCCCCTCTCTCAGTCTTTGTAAGAAGGCGCAAAAATGCCCTGATACCTCCCTTGCTTCCGTTTCAACTAGATAAGTCTATTTTTTCCAGTGATTCAGGTAGTAATTTATAGTAATTTAGGCAAATGCGGATCCTGGCTTTGGGATGCAAGCATGGCCAATAGAATTTGTCGATCTTATGCCCAATTGCATCACTCATGCTTCAAGTTGCATAAAGAACTTCAAGATGGATTCCTAAATATGAGTTTCTGAAGCATCTTCGAAATTTGTTGCCTTTCCATCTTCGATCACTGATATCTAATTGTAGGTGATGGTAAATTTTTCAGGCATATGCTCGGAAACACCAAAAATCATGGAGTGTTCAGAGGGGCAGCTGAAACGTCCTTCCATCTCAAGCTGACCAGAGTCGTGTTTGTGGCAGGTCAGAGCAATTTGCTGGCGTTCCATGTGCTTCTGTAATTTTCCATGGCGTTGTCAGATGAGGGATACTTAAATTATTGACATGAATTCCTTTGCATGATGTGCATTTGCGCTCCTGCTGCTAATCATCCGTTGATGTTTCAATCAGCTGTTATCTGCTATGATTCTTCTAGAATATGAGAACAAGCACTGTGCAAATGCTGCTAATAGATGAAGACAATGGGATTTTTCATGGGTTAAACTTGGGTTTGGCATTGCGGGCATTGTAGAATTAAAAGCTGGGAGTCACTCGCGGCCAAGCACTTGTCCGAGTGAATCATTTTAACTGAACAATGATCAAAATGTAGCTGCTTATTAGGAACCTCTTTGAACCTTAAGCTTCACCCACAGTGGGTATCTATAAAATGTTTTAGGTTACGGTGATGTCACCGTAGGGCATAAACGAGCTGTTCCTAACTGGCTCGTGGTCGAATCCAATACTTAACAAAATCATTTGGGGTGGAGAATTATCAGAGAGATTCTTATCCAGGGTTTTAATCATGGGAGTATGCTATTAAATCAAGTTCAGTTGAGTCCCTCCGCTGGTATAGCTGCCCGTTCTCTCACTCTCTCAACATACAGAAAGAGACGAGCACACACCAATGTCACAGGAAACTTGCCCTTTTGGCTGCTTGGAGAAAGGAAAACAATAGCTTTTTCAAGCAGAATCAGTGATTGGTGATAAGTTTTACTGTGGATTATTGAAGGTAACATGAATCGGCATTCAAGCTGAACAATTCCGAAGACATGGTCCTCCCGGCTATATCAGATTGCTGTGTTTGGGAATGTCCAAGAGATGGAAAGAGAATGTCCTCTCATCTATCTCAAATTTTTTATTTACACAGGAACGTGCAAAATCACAGTGTCGGTTGACGGATTTTCCAATCCTTCTCAAAGAGATGAAAGCTTTGGAGAAGAAGGGGAGGACTCATTACATCACAACACTAGAGCCTCGAGAACTTCATCGGAGAGTGGAGGAGTTTTGTTGGAAACTCACAGAAACTTCTTTGTCAAAGCCTTGTTGTGGTCTCGCTGGAGTTTCAAACCACTCACCCAATCCAAAATGAAAATGAACTACCCACCCAACGGGAGAAGAGAGATACAATTCTCCCAGAGGGACAACATCGAAGCATGGGTTCTAACTCACCCTGGAGAACAGAAAGGTAGTTCATTTGAATTTTGAGTTGCGTTGGGTAGTTTGAGGTTTGGGGGTTGTGAGGTGTGTGCGTGTTGGGTCGACAAGTGAGGAGTAGGGTTGTTGTAGGAGCATATGGGTTCTCGGGTTATTGTATTTGTGGGTTGTAGGGTTTCAGTTTGGATTCAAGGTGAAGTTGTTGCAGGAGTGTGGATTTTTGGGTTGCCGTGTCAGGTGTCGATTTAGGGTCCCCGGTTTTGGGGGTGTGGGTTGTGAGGTCGGCACGGGAAGAAACCTTAGCATAGGAGGGAAGAAAGTTTCAGTTTTCTGAGAATTCTTGGACTAAATCATTAGGAGTCTACCATGGGAAACGCAAGTGAGAAGAGCTAGATCACATATGCTTACAAGAAACGTTATGTAGCAAGCATAGGAGTCCGTTGGAATCATAAGCCAAGAGTGATTAGAATATACAAAAACTTGCAGGAATGTATGAGAGCTGAAAGGGCAGAAGATGAACAAATACAGTCGAGGAGAATATCAACATTGGCAGCTAATGGTAATGCAGTAATTCTGTGCGTTGATGTTACAGTACAAAAGAATTAAACGATGTAAATCACGTCAATCATCAGCGTCGCTATCAGATTCACCATCCCAATCCAGTCCGAAGGAGCTTGCTGACTTTATCAACTCTGTTATTCCCGTGAGATCCTCCAGATACGTCGGGTGGTTAATGGCTTGCAGAACAAAGTCCATTCCCCTTGTCCTGAATTCTGTTATCACCTGCATTAATATTGACAGGTTTTAACCAGAGAAACACAATACTCTGATGAATTTGACAACTTATAATTCAGCACAAAAGAATGCAAATGATCATCACAAGCTACTGCATCAAGCAGCGGCAGACCTAGAAAATTTGTTGGCCTGTCAAGTTTAATTGGATGAAATTCAAGTGTCCATATAATTTTTCAAAAGAATCAAGTCGCCTATGTAGTCCTTCCTTTTCGGTCTTTGTAAGATTTCAGGTGAGGTGGGAGCCTCATCTCGTCCATGATTAGGTCTGCCACACAAAGCAGTTCTGTACATAAGATAAAATCATGTTATGCCTAGCAGCCAGGTCGTCTTACTTTACCACCGGGACCACTATTGTAAGCACCGAAACCCAGTGCATATCATAAAATCCCAATGACTCAATATGCTCTGATCATAATTCTTGAAAATAAATTTTTTAAGAAAAGAAGATATGATAATGGGTACAATGCGGTAAAGAATGCCCTTTGTTTGTAGTTTCTTGTAAGCCCTCATTTTCGGATACAGAGGTCAATTGTCATACTGTCTGTGCGTATTGTATCACAAATGGTCTTCGATACAATGTGTCGTGTGTCACAACCATATGTACCACACTGAGGACTGACTCCCACACACTACTAGGGCCAAACCAGTCAAAGATATATCCAGGATGGCCGTTAGAACAGAACTTCATGAGCTAACTGTTTAAAAGTAAAACAATTTACATGGTCAAAGGACTAGTTTGTGTAGCATACAAGTAACTTAATTCCAAAACCTTAGGTCAAGCTGGAGCAGATGTTAGTACGTATTGTAATTATTTGCATCATCCCGTAGATAGCAAGGACATCTTTGTTTCAGAGACAGTAATTTGAAGGTGATAGTCATAAAAGATCAGAGTCGTAGGATGTTACAAGTTTGAAATAATGCACATTCCATAGACAAATTGGCGGCTCCAAGAAGCAGGTTGCTTGATGCAAGGAGTTGTTACTCGTCAATTGCTTTTGAGAATACTTAAGAATACTTTTTTTGTCATCTGAGACAAAAGAAAAACTAAGACTGCAAAATATTACTCACAGTGTCAGAGCAGGCAGTACAGCTGTTAGACGCATGTCCAATCAGGGTAAACTGAGAAAATTGAGAAACGGAACCTCGAATCTGATGAGGCAAAACGCCAAGATGCTGCTCCTCATTGTTGCCAGGAGACAAGTTAGCAGGCACAGCTGGAGCATATATGCTGTTCAATTACCAATCGAACATGTCAAACTTAACAAAAAGGAGTTGCGCCAAGGAGAAAGCAATGATTTTGGTTTAACAATCGAGGTCTTGCTACAGAACATTGCTGGGATATAGATAAGACGGCTCTAAAAGCAAACCAGAAGTTATCATAGCCAATTTATGCATGTTGTGCTACAGAGAGCTAACAGCCCCAGATTTCATGGCAGAGATGTGTGCCATATATTGCTCAATGGCCAGGCAAGAGCAACGGCCAATCTAGAAACTTTTACAGGGCAAGGTGAGGTTCAGTTGAGGAAAACCTAGGTGAAGCGGTCAAAGTGACTGTGTGTTGATTTTTTTGGAATTTTCTGATTTCCAGTGAGGCGGCTGCCTAGTCTCACCTCACCCATATATAGGTCCTCCACCGGGTAACAGTGTAGTTCTCCACAGTTGACCCTCAATCTTGGTACGACTGTATGATGGTGCAGCGAATACATAGCATGACAACAATGAATTAAAATCAGGTCTGCATAGTGGCGATGCACAGTATCGTGTACCCAACAAGCATACCCATTTGGGTGTTGCAGAATTTCCACCAGTAGTTCCACAGCAAGAGAGGAAGCAATTGGTGCAAGTCCAGGACGAGTTACTGTGCACTGCTGGTCCAGTGTCCGGTTAGTAGTAGACTGCATACAGCACATAGCAAGTCAAATGCTAAAATATATTAAATTCTGGGATGGCATGTCAACGTAGTGGAGCATCATAGATGAAAATAACGATCTTTAAAGTTTTGAGTAAATACATCAGTGGGAGCAACCACATCATTGCAGAAATAACAACCAAGACGGGGCTGTTGTTCTGAGCCTAAACCAGAGTACTGAACTTGGGCTCCACATTGGACGGGAGTTGGAGGTGGTGCAGCACCATGACGCATAACAAGGAAACTGTCAAATCCCAAAGCAGCAGTTATTGCGATCTGCAAACAAAATGCATGAATCAGCCATGGGAAACAATCTCAATCTTTCTAACAAAAGAAGCACAAGAGTAAAATGATTAACCAATTTTATACATACAATCATACATACATACAACAACTAAGCCTTTTCCCATACTAGATGGGGTCGGATACATGGATTCTTTGTTTCCACAGAGCTCTATCATGTGCCATGCTAGCAGTTAACTCAATATAAACTAGATCATTCTTTATAGTTTCTTTCCAACACTTTTGTGGTCGTCCTCTTCCTCTTTTAACATTTTCACAATTTATTTTTTCATATCTTCTTACGAGAGCGTCTTTTGGTCGTCTATACAATCATACATATATATACATATATATATATATATATATATATATATATATATATACATATATATATATACATATATATATATACATATATATATATATATACATATATACATATATATACATATATATATATATATTCCATGATAAGACAAAGTTTGTTATTGTGGTTTCAAGTTCAACATCGCTGGCAAGTGTCAGCACAGAACCTTCAAGCTAGTCCAATATACTCTTGCATCATGTGCATAGAACTTCAGCCCAAGGTTCTTCCACTATGTGACATTTGATGTTTCATAGATAAAAGCATCTCTGAACATATATCAACACATGTTTTAAGAATGAAATTTTATGTTTTTCTTTCCCAATCAAGACAAAGATCACCTTGTTAGAAACTGCACAAAGAAGTGTTGGAAGCCAACGGCTTTCTCTTGTATCAGTTAGCAAGAAAATGATGTCATGTGAATCAACCAATCTTTGCAGGTGCAGGCAATCCTCTATAACGTTAGATATCTCTTTGTCAGTGACAGGATGCCCTGGCATTGGAATTGCCATGACAACTCCTTCAGCTACCTGAGCAATCAGCATGTAGATCAATAGGTGATAAATATCCGATCAACCAAAATCACAAGAGACCTGACCATTACCACACCAGGAAATATCCGTTTCAAGCTCTTCACCGCTGCCGAAGCTTTTAGTTCACCACCACTCAAACAATCATCAAATGTATATAAGGACTGACGTAGTGGATTGGACATAGCAACTCGACCACTATCTAATAGCGTGATGTTCCGGATTCCCCATGCCTTCACACAAAAAAGAAAAAATTGAATCATCATTAATGGGAAGTTAGATTGACACTTCCAACAGTCAAATTACACTCTTACCATAAGCATGCGTGCAACCTGGCACCCAAGGGTACCAGCTCCCAAGAGAAGGCACTTGGTGTTAGACAAAATGTGCAAGTCAAGTGATGGCCAAGCACGCCATCGCATAAGTTTCAAGTTCAAATCTGCTGCAGATACTACTAACCTAGAACAAATTCACGAAAATTTAGACACGAAGAAAGAAAGCTTTACTAAGTTTCGATGTTAAAACATATAGATACACGTATACCTTGTTGGATCTAAAGAGGAAGAAAGATCTATGCATCTAGACATAGCCTTGCCCTTGTACAGTTCCCATCCCACCGCTTTAGGAACAAATTGTGGAGCCTTCCATTCTGAAAAGAGGTTCTAGTTAAGGATTTAGAGTATTTCTAAATGCAGAAAATATTAAAGAGCAGATAAAATCAAGAGCTTATAGGCAATAAAGCAAAAATAACAAAGTAGACTTTACCCATTCTCCGTCTCGCTACCTTGTGGAATTGAAACCAACGCTTCACCAACAATGGAATGATTGAAATCAGCTAAACCATGTTTTTCTCGGTAGCATAGAAACCGAACCTTCTCTAGTTTCCACCTTGAACAAATAAAGGCCAGAAAGTTACGTAGGGGCCAACCAGGGTTGCTTGCGAGATGACAGGGATCATAAAAACCAAATAGCAGCTGCAGAGCAACCAAGCCAAAAAACAGAAAGGTTAGCATATTTTCATATCCAAATAGCATACTTTGCATGTAAACCCATATAATGCTTTGCAAAAACCTCTAGCTTTTAGAGTTAAATTCAAATGGGACAATCAAAAGATGATTAAGAAACATAAAAACTAACCTTCTGACAATCATGCTGACATAGTGCCCAATCCCTCAAAGGCCTAAGTGTTACACGAGAATCTGAGGATATGACAATCACAAAGAATGGAATAGCTGCAGCATGATCAAAATTATATTTAGAATCAAGCACTTAACTTAGCTAAAACAAAGGAAGAAGACAGGTGAATATGTGATGTCCAAAACCTGCAGTTAAGCTTGAACTGCGCCATTCATTGCAAGCTGCTGATAGAGACTCTCTCTAGAGATGAAAAGTTAGCACATATCAATAATAATGAACAAGGTAATATCAGACAAAAAATGCCTAGTCTCATAACCATGAACAGCTTAACAAGCTAGCTACTCATGGAACAAATGTTAAATTACAGCACCTCCTCAAGAGTAAACCAATCTGAAGCAGGTTGCCAGTGAGTGAGAATCGCCGGAGGATCAAGTACTAGACCAGGAAATGCAAACCAGTAGCGGAAAGTCCACTTTTTTAAATCAGCATATGAGATCAAAAGGAAACGGCAAAGGACAGAACAATTCTCTTCCGCTCTTCCAGAAATAATATCATCCCATATCTGATGGAATCAAACATTTGAAGTTAGAACACTCATGGAATCAAATATTCAATATGATGCAAGAAATTTGTTCAGCGATTATCATGTATTTGGCAAGAAACTTCTAGACCATTATAGCAAATCCTCAAAACAGGGGAAAGAATAGAAGAAAATCAAGCTACAGCAGGAATGCAGAAAAATAAAGTCATACATAGATTAAGAAAGTTAAATGTGATCTATGAATACCTTTTCTGCTTCAATTTTCAGAAGACTCTGCCTGTTAAGTGCATGAAAACTTTCAAGGGTATTCATATTGTAGAGAACACCTGGAACAGGGCACCGGTTCCTATTACCTAGGGCAACATCATTTGATGACAACTGTCCATTTGGTTCAGGTGGCAATGATTCAGCAAGAAGTTTCAAGTGATTTGAAACTTGATCATGAGAGCACGGAGCATAAAAACCTGCAAAAATCATTATATAAGGTACATGAATGTACTTACTTCTCAAACGGATTGATTCATAGGACATAGCTAATGTAAGGCATGAGCAGTATTGGCAATATTTTGCAAAAAATGCAGAATTTAGGCAACTTTATGTCGGCCAAAATTCATGAGAATGCTTCCAAGATATGAACTGCAATGAAAATGTTAGCACTAAGATGATGTTTTCAGATTGTCAACAAAAATATGTGATCTTTTCAGATGTTTCTTTTACTGTAAGCTTCGAAGAACGAACCTTCTTTCTTTATTTTCTTGAGCTTATTTACGAGAAAAATGGCATTAAGGTTTAACTATCGGTTTTGAAGAAATTTTCCCCTGGCCCCACCCACCCACCACCCAAGAGAAAAAGAACTTTGTCAATAACTAGATCAGTGACTCTGCAAGACTAACAACTTTTCAGCCAACATTAACTGTCACTAACGTCATCTTCAAGTTCAGAATCCAGTACACAGTAAGTAACAATAAAATAGGGAAAAGAGGAGACTCAAGAGAAATCCTGGATAGAGAAAAACCTGGCATCCGACAAGAAACAATGGAGATACCTTGGCACCTTATCAGCCACTTGGAACCTAATTCTTTCTCCATACATGATTATTACCTCAATGATCGTGTGTTCATATTGAGGTAAATGCACGTACAGATGTGATAAGGAAGTACATTTTAGACTTCCTGATAGTGTGGTATTGTTTCAGTGTGATGCTGTATTTTCCAGGTAAACAATCATCAAGCAGAACTATGTTACACAAACTCCACCTTTTACCAACTAAAACCTAAACCAAGCCTTTTCCCACACTAGGAGGGCTTGACTGCATGAGTTCTTACTTCAAGCTAATCCTAACATAACTAAGAACTGATTAAAGATCCATAACCTATCATGATTTTGAATAAGGATAGAACCATGGGAATGATCTGAGACATCCATAATTTATTACGATCAACCTACGCATGATTTTCAGAAAGGACTGCATCATTGTCATACTGTTGGTCAGAAGGAAGGTGGCATTTAATGCCATTTGAATCCATTTATTGCTCAATACACTGCCAACTATCTTCCAAAAGAGAAAATGAAGAACCACCTAAAACAAATGTCGCATAGTCTAAGCTCACTGCTCCCTCCTCTCCCTCGACAATCAAGCGCACTAGCTCTCTGCCTCTTCTCCTGGTTTAGCCATCTATCTCACTTGAACCACACCATCCATGCCACCATCATCCACATCCTCAACTATACTGGCCTCTTCACTCGAAGCCCAACCTTTCTCCACACCACCTCTGTTCACAAAGTATAGGTAATTGATCGTGGATGTTTGAAACCCTAGTGGCTAACAAATTTGCAATCCACCCCACCCTTCATTTTTGGTTGACACATGTCTTACTTTTTGCAAAACTGCTCAATCAGTGCATGTTGGACTGCTTCTCAAATCATGAGCATCCCACACACTTCATTTGGGAAGACTAATGAGGTGAACTCTCTCTCTCTCTCTCTCTCTCTCTCTCTCTCTCTCTCTCTCTCTCTCTCAGTTAGGGTTGACCTATTTTTGACCAAAAAGGACCCAACATGAACCTGACCTATTGACCCAATTTACAAGTCTTAGTTGCATCTCCTTTAGTTTGTCTCGTTCTGGTATTTAATCTTTCCCCTGTGACAACAACTCACCGCAAACAATTTGATTTCTATTTGAAGATGCTTGACTGCCCGACACTCAACCACATAACATTTAGGTCCTTCCATTCATTTACATTGTTTAGCTTTCCATTTCAGTGGTATATTTTCTTGAAGGAAAACGCAACAGTTTTATCCAACACGCATATATGATGACCCTAACTATAAAAACGGAAGAACTTATTCACTATCATACAAGCACGATCATGGTGAAGTTAAGCTGAAAAAGAATATCTAAATATATAACATTTACTCTAACTCAGTATAAGTGAGTACGGTTTACATGCTTTCCTCTAACTGCCTAATGGTGGGTGCACCAGTTATCTCATGAAATTGGATATATGAGAGAAGGAACAGTAACAACCATGTAACAAAACACTAGTTCAAGAGCGCTGCTAGCAGACCTTAAGCCACTGACAAATTTTAATTAGCGCCGGTGGGATTGCAATAATGATCTTCCAAAGTGAGGACTAAATAAAACATAAAAGGAAACAGTTAACAAGAAAATCAAGTCGCGCTAGTCAGTTCAGCTTGATTTAAACAAGAAACGAAGCACAAAGACAACAAGAAACTTATTCCCTCCAGCGATAAGTTTACTACAAACATTTTCCATCGAAAGGAAAAAAAAAGTGTGTGCACGATCTGACGAATCTCACTACAGCAAGAGCTGGACAATAGCGATCCGTTGATCATTAATCAAGATCCAGAAAGATTAAATTAAACCAAAAAAAGAAAAAGCGAAAAGGTGAAATTAGGGTTTTCTTTACCTGCGATATTGATAGGGGCCTGATCAAGGCCTAAGGTATCGAGTTTGAGCGAAGAGAGACGCCTCCAGAATCCTTCGTCGATCGAACTCTGGAACGGCGCGAACTGGATGATCGGATTCGATCTGCTCGCCGAAGAAGGGGATGGAGATGATGTCTCCGCCATGGTGGAAGAAGTCGATTCTCTCCCTCTCTCTCTCTCTCTCTCTCTCTCTCTCTCCGTGACGACGATGAACTTCCGGATAATCAACGCCAATCATCACTTGAACCGTTTCGTAAATGGAACGCAACATCCAAACTGGGAACTCGGGTAGCTTCAACTGGACGGGTCGGATCCGTTAAAGCAAAACCGAATCCAAATGGATCACATTCATCTTTACTTACTAAGCCCTTACTCAAGTTGCCTCATTCATTCGCCGTTCATCACTCCAACCTTATGTAGAGACTTTAAATAAACTTTTCAAAACTATTTTCCTTGTGCGAGCGTGTCAGCTAGTTTCCAAAAACTAGCAAAAGTTTAAAATATAACTTTGGTGATTATGGGTAAACGAGATATTTTCGCTTGAGGCCTTCTTAAACTGATTCTCAAGGGTCAGCCTAAGCGCTTTTAGGATTTCATATATGTAAGCGAATTTTAAAATTCATGCTGAAATGTGGTTGTGATAAAAATAAATTTGTGCACTTTGGTCAAGAGGGTGAAAATCTGCAAGTTCTAAAAAAAACAGAAATTGGTTCTATTTTCAAAACTTGTTTTCGAAAAAAAAATTATGACTTAGAGACTTTCAAAATTCATAAAAAATTTATAAAACATATCCTCGAATGTGGAGATCCTAAGCCTATTTTTATGTCGAATTTTGGGGCAGTGGATTTACATAATTAAATCGGGGACTGAACTCTACTCAGCAGTTTCAAGATATTCTATTATAGAAACACAAATGCCCAAAGAAACCTCTGTATATCGATATGAAAACATATTCTTGTTAGAAAGCTATGGATGTTAGCTTTCCGATGAGACTAATTTTATCAAATTTGGTTCACTAGAGACAGAGATATGAGACTTTTACTCAACCCCTATCGTAAGAAAACCGACTGTGCAGAAACTAAATATGAATTTGCCCGATATTTTATAGTTTTATTCACGTAGCTACATGGCCCTAAAATTCTTGAGAATTTTATTTCTAATGTGTTTGTATGTGTAAATTTGGTGTATAAAATTTTAGAGCATTTGAATCATTGGTCTAGAAATGAAAATTGCAGAAATGAACATATGCCAGACGTAGGAAAACAGAGTTTCGTTTTTAGAACATACGTGATGCAAACTCACCCGAATTTAAATTACACAAACACAATAACCTCAAAATAAATCGCTGAAGAAAAATGAATGAAAATATATAGGTTAGCTTTAAACATAGAGGATGTTAGGAGTTATAAGAGTTTTATAAAGTATAGAGAAGTAGAATCAATAAAACAAACAAGTAGAAGTAGAGTACGTAGGAAATGAAATTGATAGCATATCTAATTGTTATTACAACATGGGGGGTTACAAAGCTTTATTATTACAACTCCTTATTTGAATTGAATGTTAATAAATGAATTAAGATTGAAAAATGAAAAGAAATACTCACTTAACAGCCAAAGAACCGGATTTACAAAGGGGGATTTCGACCCCTTCCTTGATTGGAACTGTCTCTTTCTTCTTCTTCCCTTTTCTATCTTCTCTCTTCTTTTCTCTTACTCTCTCTCTAATCTGCAGCACTTTTTCTCTCTCCTAAGCTCTCCCTCTCTCTTCTCTCACGTTTTGGAAGGTCCCTCTAAATGTTAGATGCTCACCAATGAATGCTGAAAATCGTCCCTCTTGGCCTTTACTTATAGGCCAAGGGGGCCTTCTCTAGACCTTTCTTTGGGGAGGGTACTCCATACCCCAAAATCCAACCCATAAGGCTGGGTCTTCACATGACCTTTAAGGGGCCTTCATGCGGCCCCCCTAGATCATTAGTATGACCAATGATTTGAGATTTGAATTAAAGTACCTTTGCATTTAACACTGTACTTTATTACTTCAATTATTCATCTTAAATCAAACAATTAAGATGATAAAATAGATTTGAGCATTTACCACTATATATTAGTCTTCTAATATAGTGTATATATATAATCTTTTACGTACCATGCACAATCTTACATAATCTTCACTTGACATATTCCATGACATCAACCATCGGTCACAATCGTCCACCACCTTTCAATGGTGAACCTAAAAAACCGCAAGATCACCTATATAGGTTTTTTAAGTGGTTTTAGCTGTGATAACCACAATTTATAGAGAGAGAGAGAGAGAGAATTTGGATTTGCTGGTTTGGGTCTGTCTGGTGTCAGTTGCTTTCCTTTCATTATCGAGACTTGTGGACTGCTACTCTTGCAGCAGTGCTAGCTGGAACACCTCTTGTGATTGGTAGGAACCAAATATGTTTTTGGTCCAAGCAGTATAAAAAGTATTCGCAGATTGAAAAGTGTGAGGAACCAATTATTGTAGTGACACAATTACATGAAACCACATCCAAAGCCATCCGGCCACTGGTTTTAGCTGGAAAGCTCCAACGAAACCCATGCCCTCAACAGTCACGAGAGATCTAATTCCCAGATGGACATGTCAGGCCTGGGTGATCATATGCCTAACTCTGCTGTGGGATAAAACCGCAAGCTCTCTCTCTACTGTGCAAATAGTGAGAGCTGACAATGAACTATCAAAAGCCTCTTTTCTAAGCACCAATATATTGCTCTTGAGGAGGACCAAGCTTCAAGAACTGTTTTTCTATTATGTTCATTGAAAAGAATATGGAGAGATGCCAAAATCGAGAAGTGAATCCCAAAGTCAAATTTCCAAGCATAAAGTTTCGGAAACGTTAAAAACAGTGCATGCTAGATAAGATTGGGTCACCTTGAATTCAATCTCAACTTAATTCCAACAGTTTTTGCGCTCAAGCACGTTGCTAAAATGTCATGAGGTTAGAAACAGGAGCAGCTTCCACTGGCGGATCCAGAAATTTGTTTTCGGCAGTTCGAGTGCAGCGGGTTTTAAAAAATTTCAAATTATTTTGAATTTTTCAAAAAAAAATAGAATTTAGGGTGGAGGAACAATGTGGATCCGCCACTGACAGCTCCCCATTTTCTGGTTAAGTAACATGTCCAAATTAATTATGGTCAAATCTATCCGAGACACAGTTGGAACTCTTCAACAAATTTGGTGTTGTAAACTTCATACAAGGTTTTTAGTATTAGTCTTGATATAATAAACATTTTAATCTTCTCAATCGTAGGACCTTTCAGTGGGACGCAGAGAGAAGCTTTATTTTATGGCAGGCGCACACTAGAATCCGCAGTAGTTAAAAGCCCCATCTCTTACAGATCGATACTCTAAATTCACAATCACCATTCTAACATACGTTAAACTTGCAGATATCACCACCCACGTGACCGATCCTCCTCTCTCTCTCTCTCTCACACACACAGAGCTCACCCTCTCCCCTTTTATAACTTCTCTGTGTTAGCTTCTCTTCTTCTCAGTCTCACCACCTCTCTCTCTTTCTCTCGTCAAATTTCACAGATGGGTTTTGTATTCTGCATCTCTTCTTCCTTCTACGGCGCCGTTGTCTTCCTCTTCGTCGTTTTCATAGGCAGTGAGGCACTAAAGGCCTCTGCTCATAATTTGACGGAGTCTATGTACAAAGAACAAGGCACAAGCTGTAATCACGGGCACTTGGGTTTGGGACAACTCGTACCCTCTCTATGATTCTTCACGCTGCTCCTCTTTTATAGACGCTGAGTTTGACTGTCACGGCAGACCTGATACTAAGTACCTTAAATACAGATGGCAACCCTTTGGCTGCAATCTCCCATAGTGACTCTCTCTCTCTCTCATTTGTTTTCTAGTGCCCTTCTAAATCATTAGAATCAGGCGTATCGGATAGTTCTCTCTTTAATTTCTTTCACTTTGGTAGTTTTGGTGACTCATTGTCTTGTTTCTCTCTGATACGTCAAGCATTTATTCATCCGATTTTGCAGGTTCGATGTCGTTAATTTTCTAACAAGGTTAAGTGGGAAAAAGTTTATGTTTATTGGAGACTCTCTTGGGCGCAATCAATGGCTCTCACTTATGTGTGTGCTTACATCAGCTCCCCCAAGTTCAAGAACCAATAGATTGCAAGGAGACCCACTTCCCTCTCTCACTTTCTTGGTAATTTTCAAAGCGTATATGTTATTGCTGACTACCTGCAAACTAAAGGAAGAGATAATTTGGTCATGGGAGACAGGAAAGGATTAGTTAGTTTCTTGGGTGTTGATGAATGGTAGGTGTTTGACATTGCAGGAAAACGGTTTTCTCTAATGTTTTATAGAGCACCGTATCTGGTAGACATAGTGCCGGAAAGGATAGGAAGAGTGCTCAATCTAGACTCCATTCAAAATGGTGATTCATGGAAAGGAGTTGACATCTTGGTGTTCAATTCAGGACACTGGTGGGTGCACCAGGGAAAACTGCGGGGGTACTCTCTCTCTCTCTCTCTGTGTGTGCGTGTGCGTGTCTGGCCATTTCTTGGGTAAAATGATTGTGCTGCCTTAAAAATATTCAAAAGCTTAAATAAACTTTTGTATCACGAAACTTCGATCTATGACAGTGATTTCGTGGACGTAAAAACCTTTTAGATTCATAGATGTTGAAACCTCATCTAGTCCTTGATATATATTGGGATAGAATGTTTTCTATGGTTTATAAAGAAAGAAAGTGATATGAACAGACACACACACGCTGCTTGATGTATCTTTACTGGCTTGTTTCAATAATAAAACAAGTCTGACTAGACGGCACCCTGTTTTGGTTGTGATCTGTACTTCTTTATATGAGAACGTTTTCTGCATTTTGAGGACGCATCGCAGTCAATCCCTCTAGTTCCATGGTTTTCTAAAAGAATTAACCATGAATATGTGCCTGGAACAATGAAAAAAATTATGAATTTGGTTATCTACACACCTTTTTCCAGCGTGTTCAGAGTTTGGAAGTAGAAAAAGCTAATACCATCTATTTTTAGACCTTCATAGAGTTCAATCTAAGCATAAAAATGGCATATACACAGTTATTTTCAAGGCATTTGGTAGTGGCAGATCTAGAAATCTTTTGGGTGAGGCAAACAACCACAAATTCAATCGTGGGAATTAGGAACCTGACTGTCGAGAAAGGATGCAAGAATAGATTTCGACGATTGAAACCGATAGAATGGTTTTCCTATAGATTCTGCCGGTTTCAACCGCCGGAATTAATCTGTCAACCATGGCAAAAAACTGCAATGTCACCAGTTGGCGAACTAAATCTACCGTGCCAAGTACATTTTCTGTCAACTTTCCGAATGAAGGTCTGCCCGATGACCTGGGCTCAATGTGGATTCGCTACTGCTTTTGGTACGAAAATGATCACTTCATGATTCTCCTCGTCTTTGTGAAGTACATCCCCCACGAGATATACGTATTATATTATTGTTTGCCATAAAGATGGGAGTTCATGCGACTAGCCGGCCATACACTGAAAGATATGGATAGGACGGTGGCTTTCACTCGTGCAATGAAGACATGGGCCAACTGGGTTGATTCAAATACAGATCCCACAAGAACAAGAGTCTTCTTTCAAGGGATGTCACCTTCACATTACAAGTAAGATTTGCAACCCTATCTCATCACACTCTAAACTAAACAAAGCCTCTTATATATATATATATATATATATGCTGTAGTTTGTACTCAATACCTAATTATAATTATAATGAATGACTTACTTTTTTTTTATGATTTTACCATTTTAACCACCAGTTACTACCTTCCATCACTTGAAACTACTTTCTAATGATTAAAAACATCATCACCATCTAAAAAACCTAAATAAAACTCTAAAACAACCTATATATAAATATTTAGGTCGTTTAGGTGGTCTTGGTGGTGGCAATGGTGGTTTCATATGGTAGAGGACGGTTTTGAAAAGTGAAAGAGTAGTTGAAGGTGATAGAATACAACAACTAGTAGTTAAAATCATATAATCATACAAAAGGATACATTCACTATTATTGAGGGTTGAGGATAGAGTACTTTCTCTCTCTATATATATAGAGAGAGAAAGAAATTGGTATATGTTCACTTTTATCTATACTTAAATCCACTCAAAGTTGTTTACCGTTCAATTAACATAATCAAGAGTGAAGATTTAAATTTTAAAAATAAAAGTACCATTATACTTTTCATATTCTAGATTTAATACCTATGGTATATTAAATATTTTTAAAATTCAAGTCTCTAATATTGAAAATACAATCGGTAAAAATATTTGAGTGAATTTAAATGCTATATACACACACAGTCCACTGCTAATTAGATTCTTAGTCGCCATTGTTCTCTATATTGGTATTTTACGTGTCTATGGCTGCAGAACAAAAGATGGTCGTGTCTCGGTATGACAGCCAACACAAAAGACTGTACCTGTTTCGTGTTTAGTTGAAGATGGGTTGCCTTTAGTTTGTCGATTTTGTGTGGCTGCCAATGGAGCCTATCTACATGCATGCATGCGCTCATGTGGGTGACTCTGAACAGCCCTACGGATCTGCTAGAAGGTCACACCGTACCTTTTGGAGGGCCTGTCGTCCATGGTATCCCTTGATGCCGTTCATCGTGCGATTTGATGAAGGGCATCCACTGGATTCGCTGTTTGACACTTATTGGAAGTTTTTTTATATATAGTTACTTATTTTTTATTTATGTATACATATAAATATGTACATATACTTATTATATATATTTACATAACAAAATATATCCATATATTTTTTACATTGTTGTTTCTCTATTTTATATTGTTTAGAGATTTATTGTTTTCCATAGCTCATTTTTTTAATGGGTTTATCTATCTATCTATATATATATATAGAGAGAGAGAGAGATAGATAAACCAATGATGGGATCATGTCTACCACATGACGTTGTCCACGTATACCATACTATTACTTTTCGAAATTGTGAATATAATAATATTGTTTTATTTATTTATTTATTTTTTTAAATTGTAGGTATATAATAAAAGATAATAAGTGAGCATAAGTGAACATATCAAAAGTGAGAGGATCTGGTTTATATATATATATATAACAAAGTATGGTTTTAAGATCTCGATCACTTGAAAAGAGTTTTCGTAAATGACTTGATAGGACTCGATGTTTTCATGCATATTGCAGTGCGAAGGACTGGAGCGTTCCAAGCTAAGAAAAGATGGTCATCCCTCTGTTTACAACGTTGCCGGTGGCAAAGGAAGCCTTGACTGCAGCCACTGGTGCCTGGCCGGTGTGCCGGACACCTGGAATCTGCTTCTCCACGCTAGCTTGTTCGACTAACTTGATATCGGAAAATCAAGAAAATGGGAGAAATTATTGATATTGTTCTACAACAAATTTCTTTTTTTTCGGGTTTGGGGAAGTTTGTGTTTGGGATTTCATAAGTTTTCGATTTGTTAACTTATTTAACAATTGTATGTGTTGTTGTAGTCGTTCACATACCAGAAGTTTGTGTGTTGGGATTTCATAAGTTCTCGATTTGTTAACTTATTTAACAATCGTATGTGTTGTTGTAGTCGTTCACGTACTATGTGTTCTTATTGTTTGATCACTGTATGACTTGTATCACCTGGAGACTTCACTATTATAGAGCTGGCGAACAAGCCAAACAAGTACAAAATAGTTTTTTAATGCAGTCTTCATTATTGAAACAGAACCCTCGATCTTTTGAAGACATGTACACCATCAAACTAATTGCCTTAGCATGTGTTTCTAAGATATGTACATATAATTATAATATAAACTCAACTCAATACATTAGCTAATATGTATAATATATATTGATGGGATCCTGTTTATATCTCAATCATTGTATTAGGATGACATGAGTATACTAATAATACTTTTTATCTTTTTTAAAAAATTTAAATTATATTCATGTTATTCAAAAGAAATAAATGAACATGATAAATCTTATATATATATATATATATATAAAAGGAGCTCAGGTCGCGAGCGTTCCCGTAACTTGTCTTGGTACCTCTTATACGGTTTTGCTCAGCATGAGATGCAATGCTAAAACGAAATAAAAGAAGAGAAAAAGGTATTGATGAGTGAAAGAATGAAAACTACTTTTATGAAAGGCTGTTTGGCAGACAAGGAAATCATTTCCCACTAGTTATCGTTGTTGTAAAGAATGATGCATAATTGCAAGTTGGTGCATGACTAGGAGAACCATGCCCAGACTTCATGAGAGGCCGCAGCCCTCCTCCTCCATCAATGGCGGTCTGTTAAGGAGGCAATTCTTCATCATCAACAATGTCAAACCAGCAATAAAACAAGCATACCTCGAAATATGGGTGCAACCCAAATTTCTCACAACTTCCCCCTCTTTCACCCTGGACAGGCACACCATGAAACTCTCTCTCTCTGCGTGTGTGTCTCTGTTTCTCTCTCTCAATATTCGGAACTTGGATTCCTATCTGATATCTGTGGCAAACCATGATTCCGGCCAATCTAACACCAGCAGGCTCATCTTTAAAAGGTCATCATCTTGGAGACTCATGAAACTAAAATCCGCTGAAGAGAGAGAGGGAAGAAATCTCAAAACCAAGTAGCTGTGGTAACTTCACATTTAAGAATAGTAAAAGCGTCTTCTTAATGGGGCGCTGGTGTAGAACTAGTTAAGTTGGTTTCATAATAGCACCGAGACCCCATAAATTCTCAGTTAATTTTGGATGTCTGCATGTTCTATAATTATACACAGCCCTTAGGTCTCACTAATAGGGCTCTAAATTGAGCTCAACAAGCCAAATTGTCCGTTTTTTGTGGCCTTGTCTCGTTCGCTCGTTTAAGAAAAGCATGATGAAACCGGAAGCTATGAATTGTAGAAAACAAGAAGATCTCGAGCAGAAGCGTCGAGAGACCTTGGATTTTCATGCACGGTTCCATTATTCAAAAGGATGCTCCAAAGAAAGTAGACTTTTCTTATTTTAAATATAATCTCTTACGAGCAAACTAGTTCTCGCATATGTTACTTTAGGTTTTTATTTTCTGTGTTTGTATTTTCGTTCTGAATTTTCCATTCATGAGAAATTTTTTGGATTCTTTTATTGTTTTTAGTAAAGTTAATGGTTGCTGTCGTAAACCATTTTTGTTTTATGAAAAGAACATCTTGAAAAATAAAAGAAAAAATCAACAAAGAGAACTCTTCTCTTCTCATTTTGCGAGTACACCTTATGATGGTTCAAGGTAGCCACTCGATAACTTCCAAAACAAAACTCGAAAATAAAACTTGTTAAAAAAATGATTTTGATAGTGAAAAAAAAATCTTGTTGTTTGAGGTTAAATGAGCTTTTTGACATTTCAGACGTAACCAAAGAAAACTAGCAATCTTTAAATGTTTTTCGCACACAAACACATACATATTGTAGACGTAGACACATAGACACCACACATCTTCCATGCATTCACGACGTCTCTACTCCCTTGTCCATGCTCACAGCCTCACACATAAGCCAAACGCTACCTTAAGAGTCCCAAATCGGCCCAAACGCTGCGACACCAGCCTCCTTGCACGCATTCACCACGTCCCTACTCCCTTCTGGGTTGCTGGTGACCACCACCACCTCTGGGCTCCATTTCTCAGCTGCCTCGACGACGAGGGAGGCGACGTTTGGCCGGCCGAGAACTGCCGTATCGTGTATGATCATCTTATCACTGGGGTAGCTATTCACCATTGACATGATCTCCCCTTCAAAGTTCTTTTCCATCTCTTTGGCAACCCATACTAAGTATACATCAGCCTTACTTGGTTGCAGCAAAAACGAGAGAAACACGCACAAACCCGACCCCGTTGCCACAAGGAGCACCTTGTTGTACATATTGACAAGGTAAGGCAAACCCGCAAAGTGCACCCCTCGAACCCAGAGTTGGCTCGGTGGGTCTGAGATAAGACCACTGGTGAAGTCCCCAACTGCACCAGCAAGCATCATGTGCTCCTTCTTCCCATCTGATATTATTCCGAATGCATGCCACTCCGACAATGGAGAACGAGCAATCCGACCGAGGATTCCGGGCTTAATTCCACCAGAAAACTTGATTATACTTGCATGGTTGGTCGGGGCGTGGACTTCAACTGCCACTCTTTTAATAGTCAGCCATGGGAGGACAATGAGCACGGTGATGGCAACTGTGAACCAGAATTCTTGAGTCTTGATGAGCTTAGAAGAATCAAAAGAGTATGAATTTGAAGATGGGTTATAGGAAACGGTAAGAAAGATGAAGGCCCATAAAAGTGCTAGTGAGAACCACCCAGCAAACCGGTGGGTTCGTTCGAAGACATTATGATGAAGGTGGCGAATGAGAGGGAAGGCAGCTAAAGCAGAGAGAAACAAGAGAGAGAGTATAGCAATTGCTAGACCAAGAATCTCTGGGGAAGTGTTGCTTTGACCTTTGAGAGTCAAAACGATGGAATAAACGAGCCAGATTATAGAAGAAACTCCACAATTGCTGTGAAGACCGCCAAGAGACTGAAGAAGAGAAGTGGTAGCCGTTTTGAGTCTCAAAGGAATCCATGGCCTCCCAAAAACCTTCACAGCCAACCAGAAAACGATTCTCAGAAACGCCTCGCTTCGACAAAGCGTCAAAGCAAAGATATTGGCCACTGAGAAGAGAGTCACATGGTTTCTCCCGTAGTTAAAGTTTCCGGTCGCCGAAAGAGTTAAGAGGATCAGATTTATCGTCAAGGAGATGATGAAGAGACGCTTATAAATGGTGAATAATCCTTGGTCTAGAAGTATAATTGAGAGCCTTGAGGAAGACGATGAGCTTTTCTTTGCAGCCTTTCCACTTGGTTGTGGTTCATCTTTGGCAATGTAAACTGTCGCCGGAATATCCTCCACATTGTCACCCTCTTCCTCGTCGTTGGTGGCAGCTTCTAAATCGCAGAAGTGGCTACTAGGCCTGCTGATGGTACGTGTTATAATGCCGTCTCCCAAGGGAAAAACACGGCCAGAGGAGTTGCCGGTGGCGGAAAAGTTAGTGGAGAAGGGGCTAGGTCTCACCGGAGATATCTCGAAGGAGACGCCTCGGCAGCTGAAGAACCTTGGGAAGTAAGTGGCAGACGTTTGTGAGTTGTTCTCCATACTGCAGCTTCTGTCCTTGAATGCGACGAAGCTTGGTTTTGTAAAATAGGGAACCTTCACAGGCCTTTTATATTCGACAAGGGTGCCTTCCCGGCTTTGATTTTCCCATGTTTTGTTCTGAATGTGTTGTCCTCTAATTTTCGGCGTCAACAGAATCTAAGGACGCACGGATGGTTAAGGAAATGGATCGAAGAAGTCAAAGAATGAATTCTCATGAGCTTGTGGTTCC
Organism: Brasenia schreberi; assembly: GCA_036023115.1. Taxonomy (NCBI): domain Eukaryota; kingdom Viridiplantae; phylum Streptophyta; class Magnoliopsida; order Nymphaeales; family Cabombaceae; genus Brasenia; species Brasenia schreberi. Next base: position 2,917,865 of record JAYKKT010000066.1, read on the forward strand.
CACGCGAAATGACGTCTCTCTCTCTCTGTCCCTCATTTGCTATTAAGAATTCGATCATAAAGGTAATTGAATCCACTCATTGCTTTAATGGTTTAGCTAATATATACAGCTCTCCAAGTTTGGTTTCACAAGAGGCTTGAGCTTGTTATGCTGCATGAGATTGTCATACATATATAGTCTATATAGTCCATGTACACCCAGATCGAAGTTTGAAATCACTTAAGGATTTTCACAGTTCAATTGCAATCATCATAGAGATTTGAATTTAAAAAATATTTCACATGCACATAAATATTTAATGTAAAGTACAATAATACTTTTAACTTTTAAATTCAAATATCTACTATTGCTTATCTAACAATGAAGATTTTAAGTGATTTCAAGTATGAACGGGTGTGCACATACACTAATCTTTCTCTCTCTCTCTCTATATATATATATATATATATTTATACATACTCACATATACGAAATGTCTAATATGCTTGTTATATTATATATTTGTTATAAGCTTTAAAATCTCAATGAAGGGATAGATGGTTGAGTTTAGAAGAAGCAACACGTTCGCAGGTAATTTATTAGGTGTACTTGGTTTACGCACTTTTGAACTCAACCATCTATTTCAAGCTATTTATTACCTAATATTAGCTGATGTGAAGAAGGAGGAAATCACATTAGAAAGGAAGGGAGTTCAATGCTTGGCCTTTATAAGGTTCAGAAGCAGAACCGCCTGCTGTGCTAAAACAATCAGAATTAGAAAGTTGACAAGGAAAAGAGGGATCCCACGCTCACATGGAACGTCGTCAACAAGAAGGAAACTTTCAGCACAGTGTGAAACTATTCTTTCATCATAAGAGGAGGACGCAGACAAAGTTTGAACATGCTCAAAGTTGGCACCCATTACAGAACAAAGCTGACACGCTAAGAAATAGGGCTGCTAAACCGAGCTAAACACAACCTAATAACTCTTATCTTTTCTTCAACTTGTTTTCCGCACGAACAACCCTAGCCACTGCTACCTGAACAACTCTCTGTTTGAACATGTTGAATGGCTCATCATCAGTTTAAGAAGCAGCCTGAACCTACGCGCGTGTGTGTGTGTGAGAGAGAGAGAGGCTTCAATACCCTAAAGAAGGAGCTCTTCTTTTAAAGTCTTTGTATGTGAAATAAAAAAAAATGGCCCTTGCAGTACATATTAATGACCTAGATTATGGTTTAAGTAAACATTTTAAAAATACCATTTCAGTACTATCATATGGCTTAAGGAGCCATAGCCACAGATGAGCCGAACTAGGAGTGACTTGCTTTGGGGTAGCCCATGTCTATATCGTGGGTACAAGGACGTTGCAAAAGGGAAACTGCATGAAGGAGAGGAGCATTTGAAATTTCTTTGTTTCTTTCACACGCCAAAAGCAGCCAAGACAATCCCATCGGAGTTTTAATGGTTTCTTTTGTATTGCTTATCACATGCAACAGTGGGACCCACGTTAAGGTTGTAAGTCCGTCTTATTCTAGGGTTTTGAGTTCGTAACTCGACATACAAAAATACAAATATTTTGTGAATATAAAATGTAAGTGTTTTACTCAAAATAAATGACCACCTCATCCCAAAACAATCACAGCCACATTGTATACTAAGTGCAAATTTAAACTCATGTAGTTATGAATAATGAACTGCCCATGAGTAAGTCCCAGAAATGAACACAATACCAAACAAGCTAAACATTGAGCCCCCTCCTGGTACGGAGCGGCCCGCCCTTATAGTGTGACACCCACAGAGCGCGTACCGCGAGTGGTGGTTTTGCAAGGTAGCCGCCGGTAACTGCACAAGCTACTGCCAAGCTATCGCCGGGTGAGAGTGGTGGCTACTGTAACGGAATCATGTAACACTACTACTAAGATTGTTGTTACACCTTATGATACCCTTTGTGGGGAGAGGAAGATAGCCTTATTGTAAGCATCAAGGTAATCATAAGCTTCAAGGTAATCATAAGCTTCAACTAGACATGACTCTACTCCATCTAGACATGACTGGTTTCGGTTTCGGTTTCAATTTTAGTTTCAAACCTTTTAAACGGAAAAAAAGTATTAAAAATAAAAAATTCAAAAAAAATTCAAAACTGATTATTCAAACTGAAAGTTCCAGACCTATGAGAACTAAAACTGCGCGGTTCTGGGTCTGGTTTGGCCGATTCTAGGTTTAGCCGGTTGATTGAAACCACTGGCATGGTTCCTAGCCTAGTCTTGAACAGGTTGGACTTTTACTATTTAAAAGTCCATGTTCAACTTAAGCATACTTAATCTTCATGCGTAGTTGGATTTGATTCCAAGACAAAAGGATATCGATAGTGATGGAATGAATTACTTAGTGCTGACGATGGTGACCAATTTTGGTTGGAAACCCGTTGACCATAGACCGAGTTGTGAGTCAACTCACCATTAGATTGACTGTTGATCTTTATTTGCCAAGTCAACAGATGGCTTTGTGATTGTTATGAACCGAGCCGTCTTGACTGGGCTCAGGTTGCAAGGTCAATTGGGTACAAGCCGGCCGCACCTTAGTTAGATGCATGTATTTGATCGGTATAAACTAATTTGAATTATAGTGATCAGTTCAACTGTAGATCTTACACCAAAGATGAGATGATCCATCGTAATATTAATAATAGCTGGTTTGATATATCTGCAATCACAAGAATTCAATTAAAAATCCAGATGAAAACGTTTTCGGGGTTTGTATTATAGCTCATGGTTTCATTGAAGAGGTGTCACCAGCTTGGTTTTCAGAACTCAAAGTTAATTAAATTTGAAAATTTCTCCAATAGAATTAAATGATGGTTTTCTCAATTCTTTCTCGATCTTGGTTTACAAATGATAATGAGAAAAAGGAAGAATTAGATTCTGATTTATTCTAGAAAATACTCAATTGAACCCACGACTAGAGACATAACTTGGTCATCTCGGGTTGGGTTCAGGTCCTCGGTTTCATTGAGAGTGGCTTCTGGATCAAGGTTTGGGTTGATCAAAATTTATGGATCCATACAGATCAACAGATTTGGGTTTAGTTTAACACAACCCGTTATTATATTAGATCTAAAATTTGAAGACACAAACCAACCAACTGTTGTTTTGTTTTGATTCACATTCGATTCTGATTTGGGTAGAGTTCAGGTCTGCTTACTAATACTTTACAAATTAAACAATCTAAATTTAGTTAAAATAAAGGGTAACTTTCTCTTTTTAGTAATGACTATACATACATATGCACATATATACATATATACATATATACATATACATATACATATACATATATACATATACATATATACATATATACATATATATATATATATATATACATATATATATATACATATACATACATACATATATATATATACATATATATACATACATATATATATATATACATACATATATATATATATATATACATACATATATATATATATACATACATATATATATACATACATATATATATACATACATATATATATATACATATATATATATACATATATATATATATATATATATATATATATACATATATATATATACATACATATATATATATATTGAAAACAAACTATAATAGCTCAAAATGATTTATGGCTAAATTCAATCTTCTGCGTTGTGCAAAATAACTAACAACAAATAATGAAGTATTAGACAGTCTTTTCAGATTTTTTTTCATTTCCAGATATTGATTGTTTATAAATTGGTTTGGATCAGGGCTTCAGTCTTATGGTGCACCAACTTGGTTTTCAGAACTCAAAGTTATTAAATTTGAAAATTTCTCCAATAGAATTAAATGATGGTTTTCTCAATTCTTTCTCGATCTTGGTTTACAAATGATAATGAGAAAAAGGAAGAATTAGATCCTGATTTATTCTAGAAAATACTCAATTGAACCCACGACTAGAGACATAACTTGGTCATCTCGGGTTGGGTTCAGGTCCTCGGTTTCATTGAGAGTGGCTTCTGGATCAAGGTTTGGGTTGATCAAAATTTATGGATCCATACAGATCAACAGATTTGGGTTTAGTTTAACACAACCCGTTATTATATTTGATCTAAAATTTGAAGACACAAACCAACCAACTGTTGTTTTGTTTTGATTCACATTCGATTCTGATTTGGGTAGAGTTCAGGTCTGCTTACTAATACTTTACAAATTAAACAATCTAAATTTAGTTAAAATAAAGGGTAACTTTCTCTTTTTAGTAATGACTATACATACATATGCACATATATACATATATACATATATACATATACATATATACATATATACATATACATATACATATATACATATATATATATATACATATATATATACATATGTATGTATATATACATACATATATATATATATACATACATATATATATATATACATATATATATATATATACATATATATATATATACATACATATATATATATATATACATATATGTATATATATATATATATATATATATATATATATATATATATATATATATATATATATATATATATATATATATTGAAAACAAACTATAATAGCTCAAAATGATTTATGGCTAAATTCAATCTTCTGCGTTGTGCAAAATAACTAACAACAAATAATGAAGTATTAGACAGTCTTTTCAGATTTTTTTTCATTTCCAGATATTGATTGTTTATAAATTGGTTTGGATCAGGGCTTCAGTCTTCTGGTGACAATTACCCATTATCAATTGTGCAGACCCCTAAAGTCATCCACATGAAGCATCATCATCTTACAATGTCCTGTCCCACCTGAATACAGGAAACCCTAAGGTTGGTTTATATTTTCTCGGAAGAAGTCGGAAGGACAACCCCAATATCAGCCAACAATATATAATCATTGGATCACTCACTCTACTCTATCTGCTCGATCATTACTTTATTTAAAAAAAACATATTAATAAAAATGATATTGATTCGTAGAAAGTTAACTTTCACATATTTAAGTTCTTTCCTGAAAATTTACATTTTCCTCAAAATTTAGAAACTTTTATTTTATATATTGAAGTTCTTTGGAAGAGAAAACTGAAGAGCTTTTCTTTTGAAGGAAGGCCTCAGCAACTCCTGGGAATCGAGTTCCCACCTGCAGCGGGTGGTCACAGAGTGCCCTGTCTGTTGAGCTGAAGCAGTGGTGCAACCTAAGAACCTTTTTTTTTTATTTGCTTTTATTGTTAAATAAGACGCTATTTGGCCTGTAAAATCCTCTAAAACGGATCGCCGAACAAAAAAAGGAAGTGCTAAAACGAATGAACACGGAGCCGAGGTAGAGTCGGGAGTGGTGGAGTTCGGGAAAATGATGCTCGGACGGTGTCTTCTTCATTCTCTCCGTCGTCTCCGGAACCCCTGTTCCGCTATCCTCTGGAACGTCTCCTCCTCCTTCTCGTCTGAGCCGTCCATTGAATCCCTTACCCCATCCGATGGCAAGGAAGAGAACGAGAGGCAGTCGTTGAACGCAACGAAGATCTCGATTGATCGCACCGGATTGCACGACCCACCGGGTAATGGTTTAAATTTTGCTTTCCGTTCGCGAGTTCGTCTCTTTTTCTGTGGTATCCGTAAATCATAGATTTTCCTTGAGAGCTGGGGTTTTGGTTTTTTTTTCAGAGCATTTCCATAAGCCTTCCACGGATTCCCCTCTCGTTAAGCATCTGAAGAGCATTATCAAGGTGTGTTAGTTACTTGTAATTTTTTATCCATATTTGTTTGTTGATTTCTTCAAGCAAGTTTATATTTTCTTGGTTTATTTTTGCAGTGGTTTCATGTTTTGAATTAAGGATAGTGTCACACTATTGAGTGGATGCTATTTTAGCTCTTATTTGGTATGGTTTGCTTGTCTTGCTCGAAACCGTTCAGTTAGTTTGGGGTAGTCGACATTTCATGTTAAAGTCGCGTATTTAATATTTATGATTAGAATTACAAGGAATTGTTGAAAACATGCCTATAATTTACACTGTTCACGAAATGTAGAGAAAGTACCCAAAATTCTACGTAAATCTTATAATTACAGGGGATCTGGACTGTTTTAAGTTTCGTCTCAGTGATGCACTAGTACCATTTCGTGCAAGTCGAGCTATTTTATCTATAGGGTCCGGTTGATTATCTATAGGTAGAGTTGTATGATATGAGGAGCTCTTTTGGGTGTTGATGGAAACATGTTATGTGAATAGCTATCACAACTCGCATTAGAAGGGTGGCTAAGGTGCATCTTGGATTTAAGAGAATAAAATGTGACAAAAAATGAGGATTATCAGAATAATGTGGAAGAGTTAATTTCACAAGTTATGTAATTCAATGATGTTTGTATCGTATCGCACCCTATTGTTTTTTAATACTATAAAATTAGAAAAGATAAAAAAAATAAAAAAATCAGAAAAATTCACGATAATTCTAAACCATTCATATAATTCATAAGTTGAGTAAATATTCATCAATTACCATTCAATTTTCAATGTATAAAACATTTAAGTAGTACACCTACACTCTTAGCAAAATTAACAATTAAAACTTTGGTTTTGGGGATATGAATGAGGAAGGTAGGGAGATTTTAAATTTTGCAATGACATTTGATCTCTTTATAGTTAATACAATCTTCAAAAACCGAGAAGAACATTTAATTACTTATAAGAGTGGCTTATCACAAACACAAATTGATTACTTTATTTGTAGAAAAAAAGATAGAGCGTGTTGTAAAGATTGTAAGGTAATTCCCGGAGAAAGATTAACCACCCAACATTGACTTTTAGTTATGGATTTACAAATAAAAAAATGGACAAAGAAGAAAATAGTGCATCAAGCTATTCAGACTAAATGGTGGAAGTTCAAAAGCGAGAAAGAAGATATATTTAAACATAAAGTCCTTCAAGGAGATGCTTAGAATTATGTTGGTACACCTTGTGATATGTGGAACAATATGGCTATACATGTTAGGAAAGTGGCGAAAGATGTGTTAGATAAATCTAAGGGAGGTGTACTGGCACAAAAAGAAGCTTGGTAGTGGAGTGAAGTAGTGCAAAATAAAATCAAGGCAAAAAGGGCATGTTAAAAATTACATTATGCTAAGAAAACTAGTGAAACTTTAGAGTCTTATAAGAAAGCAAAGAAGGAAGCGAAAAGGCTGTCAGTGAAGCAAAAGCTAAAATTTGGGAGGATTTATATAAAAAAACTCAACTCAAAAGAGGGTGAAAGAGATATTTTTAGGATAGCTAGGGCTAGAGATAAGAAAACTAAAGATCTTAATTATGTTAGATGCATAAAAGACGAGGATGAAAAAATTCTAGTGGCAAATGATGATATAAGAAATAGATGAAAAAACTATTTTTATAATCTTTTTAATGAAAATAAAGATGTTAGTATTAGTTTAGGAGATTTAGCCAAGTCAGAAAAGTATATAAACCACAATTTCTACCGACGTATTCAAAAGAACGAAGTCAAAGAGGCTCTTAAACATATGAAGGGTGGTAAATCGGTAGGACGAGACAATATTCCTATAGAAGTTTGGAAAATACTAGGAGAAATAAGAATCACTTGGTTCACACGACTATTTAATGAAATATGGAGAAACCAAAAGATGCCCGAGGAATGGAGAGCGAGTACACTTATACCCATATATAAGAACAAGGGGGACATTCTGAATTGTGCGAATTATCGAGGTATCAAGTTAATGAGCCATACTATGAAATTGTGGGAAAGAATTATCGAATGTAAGTTAAGACAAATATCAAGTACAATAGAGAACCAATTTGGATTCATACCAGGCATATCTACTCTTGAAGCGATTCACCTTTTGAGACGTCTTATGGAACATTTTAGAGCAAAAACGAAAGATCTTCACATGATATTTATTGATCTAGAAAAGCTTACGCTAGGGTACTGAGGGAGGTTCTTTAGAGAACCTTGGAAAAAAGAAGTATCCCATTGACATACATTAACCTTATAAGAGACATGTACGATGGTGCAAAAACATGTGTGAGAACTCATAAAGGAAGGACAGACTTCTTTGAAGTTAGTATTGGGTTACATCAAGGATCAACTTTAAGTCCATACTTATTTATAATGGTGATTGATGAGTTAACAAAACATATTCAAGATGAAGTGCCTTGGTGTATGTTATTTGCAGATGACATTGTGTTAGTGGAAGAGTTTAAGGAAAAAGTTAATAGAAAATTGGAACTCTGGAGAGAAGCATTAGAAAGCAAAGGCCTCCTACTTAGTAGAACAAAGACAACATATATGGAATGTAAGTTTGATTATTTGGTTACTTCAGATGACATAGAAATTAAAATTGGCACACATTGCATCCCCCAAAAGGAAAGTTTTAAATACCTAGGGTCAATTTTTCAGAGTGATGGAAGAATTGATGGAGATTTTACACATAAAATTAATGCTGGTTGGTTAAAATGGAGAGGAGCATCAGGTATTCTTTGTGATAAGAAGATACCATTAAAGTTAAAAGGTAAATATTATAGAGCAACAATTAAACCTGTCATGTTTTATGGTTCTAAATGTTGGGCAGTTAACTATCAACATGTACAAAAGATGTTTGTGACAGAAATGAAGATGTTGAGATGAATTAGTGGTCATAAAAGAAAAGACCGTATACATAATGAGGTTATTAGAAACAAATTAGGAGTGGCACCAATAGACGATAAAATGAGATAATATCGTTTAAGATGGTTTGAACATATAGAAAGAATATCAGAAGAAGAACCTATAAGAACGTATGAAAAACTAAATTTGGAAAGTATTAAAAGAGGTAGAGGATGACCACAAAAGTGTTGGAAAGAAACAATAAAGAATGATCTAGCTTATTGTGAGTTAATTGCTAACATGACATATGATAGAGATATGTGGAAACAAAGAATCCATGTAGCCGACCTCGTCTAGTATGGGAAAAGACTTAGTTGTTGTTGTTGTAGATGGTAGTCCTAGATAATAAGATTCATATTAGTACTTCAAATATCATAAAATTGACCGGCAAGTTAATGAATGTGGTGGATACTATGACTTAGAGAAAGATTCACATTCTATGTTTACAAGAGACAAAGTGGGTGGGAGAAAAAGCAAAAGAGATTAAGAATACATGTTTTAAATTATGGTATTCAGGAAAGGAAAAAGCTCGAAATGTAGTTGGTATTATTATAAATAAAGATTTAAGGGGTCGTGTAGTAAACATACAACAATATGATGATCGAATTATGACACTCAAATTAGTGTTAGGAGTAGAGGCTTTGAATATAGTTTGTGCTTATGCACCCCAAGTAGGATTAGAAAATAGTATAAAGAAGGTCTTTTGGGAGGAGTTAGATAAGGTAATTTAAAGAGTTCCGATTTGTTTAGGAGGAGACTTAAATGAACATGTCAGTAAAGATGCATTAGGATATCAAGGTATTCATGAAAAATATGGTTTTGGGGACATAAATGAGGAGGGTAGGGATATTTTAAAATTTGCTATGCTTTTGATGTCTTTATAGCCAATACAATTTAAAAAAATGAGATGAATATTTAATTAGTTGGCTTGTCACAAACACAAATTGATTATTTTTTTTAGGAAAAAGATTGATCGTATTATAAAGATTTTGCAGGTAAGAAAGTGGACAAAGAATAATAGAGTACATAGAGCTATTGAGACTAGATGGTGGAATCGTGGAACCTCAAATGTGAGAAAGAAGATATATTTAGACAGAAAGTTCTCCAAGGAGATGCGTGAAATTATTTAGATATGCCTTCTGATACATTAAATAATATGGCTACACATATTATGGAAGTGACAAAAGATGTGTTAGGAGAATCTAAGGGAGGCGTACCGGCACAAAAATAAGCTTGGTGGTGGAGTGAAGTGGTGCAACTGCAAGATAAAATCAAGGTAAAGAAGGCATGTTACGAATTGCATTATGCTAAGAAGACTAGTGAAACTTGGGAGGCTTATAAGAAAGCTAAGAAAGAAGCAAAAAAGGTCATTAGTGAAGCAAAAGCCAAATTTTGAGAATATTTATATAAAAAGCTTAACTCAAAAAAAGGTGAAAGACATTTTTAAGATAGGTACGGCTAGAGATTAGAAAACTAAGGATCTTACTTTTGTTAGATGCATCAAAGACGAGGATGAGAAGTTTCTAATGATATTAAAAATAGATAGAAAAAAAAAATTTCTATAAGCTTTTTAATGAAAATACATATGTTAGTATTAGTTTAAGAGAGTTAGCCAAATCACTAAAGTATATAAATTACAATTTCTATCGCTCGCCATATTCAATAGAATGAAGTCAAAGAGGTTATTAAATATATTATGGTTGATAAATCTTTAGGACTAGACAATATTTCTATAGAAGTATGGAAAATCCTAAGAGAGATGGACTCACTTGACTCATAAGACTATTTAATGAAATATGAAGAACCCAAAAGATGTTCGAGGAATGGAGAACGAGTACACTTATACCCATATATAAGAACAAGGGAGACATTTAGATTATTTGAAGTAGTGTAAGATAAAATCAAAGAAGTTTGGTGGTGGAGTGAAGTAGTGTAAAATAAAATCAAGACAAAGAGGGCATTTTGCAAATTACATTATGGTAAGAAAACTAGTGAAACTTTAGAGGCTTATAAGAAAGCAAAGAAAGAAGCGAAAAAGGCCGTTTGTGAAGCAAAAGCTAAAATTTGGGAGGATTTATATAAAAAACTCAACTCAAAAGAGTGAAAGATTTATTTTTAGGATAGCTAGGCTAGAGATAAGAAAACTAAGGATCTTAATTTTGTTAGATGTATCAAAGACGAGGATTAGCCGACCCCGTCTAGTATGGGAAAAGGCTTAGTTGTTGTTGTATCAAAGAAGAGGATGAGAAAATTCTAGTGGCAAATGATGATATAAAAAATAGATGGGAAAATTATTTTTATAAGTTTTTTAATGAAAATAAAGATGTTAGTATTAACTTAGGAGAGTTAACCAAATCTTAAAAGTATATAAAACACAATTTCTATCGACTAATTCAAAAGACTGAAGTCAAAGAGGCTCTTAAACATATGAAGGGTGGTAAATCGGTGGACCAAAAAGTATTCCTATAGAAATTTGGAAAATCCTTGGAGAAACTTGAATCACTTGGCTCACAAGACTATTTAATGAAATATGGAGAAGCAAAAAGATGCCCGAAGAATGGAGAGTGAGTACACTTATATCCATATACAAGAAAAGGGAGACATTCAGAATTGTGTGAATTATCGGGGTATCAAGTTAATGAGTCATACTATGAAATTATGGGAAATAATTATCGAACGTAGGTTAAGACAAGTATCAAGTACAACAGAGAACCAATTTGGATTCATGCTCGGATGATCTACTGTTGAAGCGATTCACCTTTTGAGATGATTTATGGAACATTTTAAAGCAAAAAAGAAAGACTTTTACATGATATTTATTAATCTAGAAAAAGCTTACGATATGGTATCGAGGGAGGTTATTTGGAGAACTTTGAAAAAAAAGTATTCCGTTGACAAAGGAATGACAGACTTTTTTGAAGTTAATATTGGGTTACATTAAGGATCAACTTTAAGTCCATACTTATTTATAATGGTGATTGATGAGTTAACAAAACATATTCAAGATGAAGTACCTTGGTGTAGGTTATTTGCAGATGACATTGTGTTAGTGGAGGGGTCTAAGGAAAAAGTTCATAGAAAATTGGAACTATGGAGAGAAACATTAGAAAGTAAAGGCTTTCGACTTAGTAGAATAAAGACAGAATATATGGAATGTAAGTTTGATCATTTCGTCACTTCAGAGGATATAGAAATTAAAATTGGTACACATTGCATCCCTCAAAAGGAGTTTTAAATACCTAGGGTCAATTTTTTAGAGTGATAAGAATTGATGGAGATGTTACGCATAGAATTAATGCTGGTTGGTTACAATAGAGAGGAGCATTAGGTATTCTTTGTGATAAGAAGATACCATTAAAGTTAAAAGGTAAATATTATAGAGCAGCAATTAGGCCTGCCATGTTTTATGGTTATGAGTGTTGGACAGTTAATCATCAACTTGTACAAAAGATGTCTGTGATGGAAATGAAAATGTTGAGATGGATGAGTGGTCATACAAGAAAAGACTTGTATACATAATGAGATTATTAGAAACAAATTAGGAGTGGCACCAATAGAGGATAAAATGAGAGAATATTATTTAAGATGGTTTGGACACATAGAAAGAAGATCAAAAGTAGAACCTTTAAGAAGATGTGAAAAACTAGATTTTGAAAGTGGTAAAAGAGGTAGAGGACGACCAGAAAAGTGTTGGAAGGAAACAATAAAGAATGGACTTGCTTATTGTGAGTTAATTGCTAATATGGCACATGATAGTGCTTTGTGGAAACAAAGAATCCATGTAGCCGACCCCTTCTAGTATGGAAAAAGGCTTTGTTGTTGTTGTTGTTATCAAGGTATCAAGTTAATTAGCCACACTATGAAATTATGGGAACGAATTATTGAACGTAGGTTAAGAAAAATATTGGGTACAATAGAGAACCAATTCAGATTCATGTTTGGCAGATCTATTATTGAAGCGATTCACCTATTGAGACGTCTTATGGAACATTTTAGAGTAAAAAGGAAGAATCTTCACATGATATTTATTGATATAGAAAAAACTTACAATAAAGTGCCAAGAGATGTTTTTTTGGAGAACCTCAAAGAAGAGAGGTATTTCATTGGGATATATAAATCTTATAAGAGACATGTATGATTGTAAAAACACTTGTCTCAAGACTCATGAAGGAATTACAGATTCCTTTGAAATTAATGTTGGGTTACATCAGGGATCAACTTTAAGTCTATATTTATTTATATTGGTCACTGATGAGTTAACAAAACATATTCAAGATAAAGTACCTTGGTGTATGATATTTACAAATGATATTATATTAGTGATAAAAATTGATGGAGATGTTACGCATAGAATTAATGCCAGTTGGTTAAAATATAGAGGGGCATTAGGTATTCTATGTGATAAGAAGATACCATTAAAGTTAAAAGGTAAAAATTATAGAGCAACAATTAAACCTATTATGTTTTTATGGTTGAGTGTTGGGCAGTTAATCATCAACATGTGCAAAAGATGTCCGTAGCATAAACGAATATATTGAGATGGATGAGTGATCACACAAGAAAAGATCATATACATAGTGAGGTTATTCGAAACCAATTGAGAGTAGCACTAATACAGGATAAAATGAGAGAAAACGTTTAAGATGGTTTGAACATATAGACGACTAAAAGATGCTCCATAAGAAGATTTGAAAAATTAGATTGTGAAAATGTTAAAAGAGGATGAGTACAACCACAGAAGTGTTGGAAAGAAACTATAAAGAATGATCTAATTTATATTGAGTTAACTGTTAACATGGCACATGATAGGGCTACGTGGAAACAAAAATCCATGTAACCAACCCCATCTAGTATGGGAAAAGGCTTAGTTGTTGTATGTTAAGATATGCATGGGAATGTGGATTGGCAAAAATTCTGTTGAGATGAGGCGAGACCTTGTATTCCTTAGATTTGGTTGTTTTTGAAATTTGATTGTCACTGGTGAGGTGGAGCAATGCCAACCTTAGCAAACCCTTCATTGGTTACTGCTAGCAAGTTCTTTTTTTCTTTTATTGTCCTGTCATTTGGTTTCTAACTTGAGTTATTAATGGTTGTCTTGGTCGATACTGGTTCTGCTAAGATGGTCCCAAGCTACACAGCTGGGTGTGGGCTTAAAAGTTGCGTCAAAGACTGAACTGGGCCTAGAATTATCTACCATGGTAAGGACCTGTAGGTGGGGTGAGGTTGAACTTGCCTTCTCATAGAGCATCACTGAATTGCAAATCTAGCTGAATGACAGGTTTTAACTGCTTAATCAGACCATCTGGTCTATGGCTTGAGGGCTTGAGGGAAGTTTGTCCATCCCAACGATTATGATTTAACATCCTGCATGGAGGTTCTTTGTGTGTATGTTGCTTGATGTACAAGACTTGTGATTCTTCTTTCAAAAACAGAAAACAGGGTCCTTTTTGAACATTTTATTGTTCAAATACTTTTTTACTTTAATATATCAGTAAATAATCTTTGGTGAAACATATAAAGTAAATACAATCATTTATAATATACTAAAATGCACTAATTAATTAGTTCAACTGTGAAGTACTCATACTATGTGACATCAGTACATAGATGCATACAGTTGCATGTTCATATGGGCATGCACAAGTTTCTTCTTGCATGCGTGTCAAAGACTTATCAAGCTCAGTTGGGCCTTTGCTTCAATCAGCTTGTGTCCAAACTTCAGATTCCTTTATAAGCTTGAAGATTAGTGATCAAGCCCTCTGTTAGATGGTTGTGTATTGCTTGATATCAAATTAAGTTCTAGTTGTGTGGATTTGACAGCAGCTTTTGTTTCAATTTTTATTCCTTTGCATAATCAACTATAGCAAACAAATGCTAGATTCTGGTAGCACATGATGGACTGTGGCAGTGTCCTCATGTTGGGTTTTTCTCATAGAGGTAGGCATGTTAAGTTACCCATGGAAATGGTTCTTCATTATAAAGAGAAAAGGAGGGAGATTGAAGTGAATGTACCATCGGCCACCAATGAGTATTCAGTGTACTTGATTGTAGCAGTGGAAATAGTATATTTGTGGATATATAAGGTCACTTTGGAGAGCATGCAGGAAGATGCTGGCTTCGTTTAGGATTCGGGTTATATGTTGGCTGTTCTGCAGTCAGTACTGCAACAGTCTTACTGGCTGGCTATTTTGTTCAATCTGACATTTTATATTTCTAACAAGTTCTGCTTTGCTTTGAACTTCCAGTTTTAAAGTTACCATGCGTTCTTGATATTGTTTTGCTCAATGGCGTAAGTTTCAAAGGATTCTTGATGGATGGCTACATTGTTTAAGTGGTTGCATTTTGAAGTTTCCTTTTTAAGTGAAAGTGTGTCTTTTCTCCTTTCATGTTGAGACATTGACTTATATATTTTCAGTGTAGCTGTGAAGCTAATTGATCTTCATGTATGTTAGTTCCGTGGTGGGCCGATCTCGGTTGCAGAATACATGGAAGAGGTCTTGACTAATCCTACTTGTGGATTCTATATAAATCGTGATGTGTTTGGTGCTGGAGGGGACTTTATTACTTCTCCTGAAGTTAGTCAGGTGTTCGGGGAGGTATGATCATGTAAACGTTTTGCTTATTTCTTTTCACATAGTTTCGGTTCAGGTTATAGGTGTCTGTGTTTCCTGTATATGTTATGAATAGTTTAATTATGTTCACTTATTATGTTATTCTCTATTACAAGTTTTGGATCTCATTGTTTCAAACATTGAATTCTTTCTTTTCAGAAGGAATTGGATATGTTAGATCTTTTGAATTCAGAGGAGCAACTTGTTTGCAGTAAAATTGAGGGAGATAAACTTTAAGTTCAACCTGTGAACCTTTGGAGAGAGTAAAACTTTAAACTGTTCGATACAAATACTTTAACAAAAGAAGAAAATATGGTTACAGTCCTTAGCAATAGAAAAACATGAACAAGTTGAATCAAGACAACCCAAATCCTTTCAGAAATAACATTAATAGTGTGAGTTTTACCAAATCAATCACAACCTAGCAAGACAATGAAAGGGAAGGCAACTCCCAATTACTATACCAAAAGAAGGGCAGCAGCACAAGAAGAGATTGGTGGCAGTGATGATTCATGAAGAAGTTGATGGAGGAGGACGGCCTCAGTGGTGATGGTCATGAAGGATGCCAGCAGTGTAGGAGAGAAATAGTGCAGGAGGGTGGTCATGGAGGATGACTGTCTTATCTTTGGTGGCAATGAAGGAGGGAGGTAGTGTGTTATGATGATGAAGTAGGTGATGCTGGAGGAGGAGGGATATGGGAATCTAAGTCACACAAACACTTCTAAGAGGTGGAGTGTCAACCTCGACATGGGTGTGACACCCGACACTGACACCGACACCGTGTCGGTGAGGCATGGCAAAAAAAAAAAACACAAAAAAAATTGTAACTCACGGTTCTGCCGTCTATGGTGTATTTATCTTGGAGAACCCGATCAAAGAGGGAGTAATCCGTGAAGACGATGAAACCGAAGCCTCTTAGTCGACTCGTAACCTTATATCCCATGATGACCACCTGAGTCACCTCACCATAGTTTCCAAAATGCTCCTTTAGCTTGTCTTCCATCATCTCTCATGAAACTTCGTCGACCTTCTTCACTTCCTTTTGTGTGGATATTCCACGTTTCAAAATTTGGTATCGATTTTGAAGTTCGGGTCTTTTTGGATAAATGGGTCTGGATAGTGAAGATTGATTTGTGTATTATGATGAAATTAGTAGTTTTTACCGTTTATGTGTTTTGCTTTAATATAAAGTTGTGTACTTGATATTGTCATATACTTATGTTAATTGATGTCTCACTTGTTGTAGCTTGAATATTATATATAATATATAATATTATATACTCTAGCCATGTTGCTGTACCCAAATTTTTTGAAATTTGCCGTATCCCGCACCCGCACCGGTGTGACATAGATGGGAATGTGAATGATGAAGGGGGGGACTGGTGAAGGAGGCGTTCACAAAGGGTGTTTGATGATGGGAACCTCATTTCACCCAAGGAGTTCTCTTTCCTTAAGGGAGTCTTGTCAGATGTGTTTAGATTCAACAATTTTACTCCATAAAGTGGTACTCTTGTAAATTTTGATCGACAGGAAAACATGTGGACCATATATATTTTTGGATTAAATTTTCTGTAGAGTGGGCTTTTACCAACTCCGCCCATGTAAGGGATCACCCTTGCATTGCCGATCCCAAGCCCGGATAAAGGAGGAGGGTTGTATTAGGCTTCCGACAACCAGCGTAAAACTTCGTCAGATTTTTATAACATGGATTACAAAAATTATGAGCATTATTTTGTGGCATCCCCGCCTAGCAACGTGCTGCAGAGCCTGAATGCAGTAATAAGTAAGCAAGGGCCATTACATTTTCACCCGAACGTAGTGAATCAATTGCAGAGAGGGTTTCCACATCATGGACGGGTGTGGGTAAAGAAGTTAGTCCCGCTACACTGCTGCCTGAATGTAATGAAAATTTTTCAGAGATGGATGCGGGGCGTAAGGAAGCTAGTCCTACATAATAAGATTCGTATTGGTTCTTGGAATATCAGAACATTATCCGGTAAGCTAATGGACGTGGTAGATACTATGATTCGGAGAAAGATTCATATTCTATGTTTACAATAGACAAAATGGGTTGGAGAAAAAGCAAAGGAGATAGAGGATACAGGTTTTAAATTATGGTGAAAAGGCTCGAAACGGAGTTGGTATTATCATAAATAAAGATTTAAAGGATAGTGTAGTAGACATACAATGATATGGTGACTGAATTATGACGTTGAAATTAGTGTTAGGAGCAGAGGTTTTGAATATAGTTTGTGCTTACGCACCTCAAGTAAGACTAGAAGATAGTATAAAGACAACTTTTTGGGAAGAGTTAGATAAGGTGATTCAAAAGATTCCACAAAGGGAGATGATTTGTTTAGGAGGAGACTTAAATGGACATGTCGGTAAAGAGGCATTAGGATATCAAGGAATTCATGAAAACTTTGGTTTTGGGGATATCAACGAGGAAGGTAGGGAGTTTTTAAATTTTGCTATGGCATTTGATCTCTTTATAGTCAATACAATATTCAAAAAACGAGATGAACATTTAATTACTTATAAGAGTGGCTTATCACAAACACAAATTACAACAACAACAACAACTAAGCCTTTTCCCATACTAGACGGGGTCGACTACATGGATTCTTTGTTTCCACAGATCCCTATCGTGTGCCATGTTAGCAGTTAACTCCCAATAAGCTAGATCATTCTTTATTGTTTCTTTCCAACACTTTTGTGGTCGTCCTCTACCTCTTTTAATACTTTCCAAATTTAGTTTTTCTACCCTTCTTACAGGTTCTTCTTCTGATCTTCGTTCTATATGTCCAAACCATCTTAAACGATGTTCTCTCATTTTATCCTCTATTGGTGCCACTCCTAATTTGTTTCTAATAACCTCATTATGTATACAGTCTTTTCTTGTATGACCACTCATCCATCTCAACATCTTCATTTCTGTCACAGACATCTTTTGTACATGTTGATGATTAACTGCCCAACACTCAGAACCATAAAACATGGCAGGCCTAATTGCTGCTCTATAATATTTACCTTTTAATTTTAATGGTATCTTCTTATCACAAAGAATACCTGATGCTCCTCTCCATTTTAACCAACCAGCATTAATTCTATGTGTAACATCTCCATCAATTCTTCCATCACTTTGAAAAATTGACCCTAGGTATTTAAAACTTTCCTTTTGGGGAATGCAATGTGTGCCAATTTTAATTTCTATGTCCTCTGAAGTAACCAAATGATCAAACTTACATTCCATATATTCTGTCTTTGTTCTACTAAGTCGGAGGCCTTTGCTTTCTAATGTTTCTCTCCATAGTTCTAATTTTCTATTAACTTTTTCCTTAGACTCCTCCACTAATACAATGTCATCTGCAAATAACATACACCAAGGTACTTCATCTTGAATATGTTTTGTTAACTCATCCATCACCATTATAAATAAGTATGGACTTAAAGTTGATCCTTGATGTAACCCAATATTAACTTCAAAGAAGTCTGTCGTTCCTTCATGAGTCCTCACACATGTTTTTGCACCATCATACATGTCTCTTATAAGGTTAATATATGTCAATGGGATACCTCTTTTTTCCAAAATTCTCCAAAGAACCTCCCTCGGTACCCTATCATAAGCTTTTTCTAGATCAATAAATATCATGTGAAGGTCTTTCTTTTTTGCTCTAAAATGTTCCATAAGACGTCTCAAAAGGTGAATCGCTTCAATAGTAGATATGCCTGGCATAAATCCAAATTGGTTCTGTGTTGTACTTGATACTTGTCTTAACCTACGTTCGATAATTCTTTCCCATAATTTCATAGTATGACTCATTAACTTGATACCTCGATAATTCGCACAATTTTGAATGTATCCCTTGTTCTTATATATGGGTATAAGTGTACTTGTTCTCCATTCCTCGGGCATCATTTGGTTTTTCCATATTTCATTAAATAGCCTTGTGAGCCAAGTGATTCCTATTTCTCCTAGTATTTTCCAAACTTCTATAGGAATATTATCTGGTCCTACTGATTTACCACTCTTCATATGTTTAAGAGACTCTTTGACTTCGTTCTTTTGAATACGTCGGTAGAAATTGTGGTTTATATACTTTTCTGACTTGGCTAAATCTCCTAAACTAATACTAACATCTTTATTTTCATTAAAAAGATTATAAAAATAGTTTTTCCATCTATTTCTTATATCATCATTTGCCACTAGAATTTTTTCCTCCTCGTCTTTTATGCATCTAACATAATTAAGATCTTTAGTTTTCTTATCTCTAGCCCTAGCTATCCTAAAAATATCTCTTTCACCCTCTTTTGAGTTGAGTTTTTTATATAAGTCATCCCAAATCTTAGCTTTTGCTTCACTAACGGCCTTTTTCGCTTTCTTCTTTGCTTTCTTATAAGCTTCTAAAGTTTGACTAGTTTTCTTAGCATAATGTAATTTATAACATGCCCTCTTTGCCTTGATTTTATTTTGTACTACTTCACTCCACCACCAAGCTTCTTTTTGTGCCGGTACACCTCCCTTAGATACCCCTAACACATCTTTCGCCACTTTCCTAATATGTATAGCCATATTGTTCCACATATTACAGGGTGTGCCAACATAATTCCAAACATCTCCTTGAAGGACTTTCTGTTTAAATATATCTTCTTTCTCGCTATTGAGGTTCCACCATTTAGTCTGAATAGCTCGATGCACTCTTTTCTTCTTTGTCCACTTTTTTATTTGTAAATCCATAACTAAAAGTCGATGTTGGGTGGTTAAGCTTTCTCCTGGAATTACCTTACAATCTTTACAACACGCTCTATCTTTTTTTCGACAAAGAAAGTAATCAATTTGTGTTTGTGATAAGCCACTCTTATAAGTAATTAAATGTTCATCTCATTTTTTGAAGATTGTATTGACTACAAAGAGATCAAATGACATAGCAAAATTTAAAATCTCCCTACCTTCCTCGTTTATATCCCCAAAACCAAAGTTTCCATGAATCCCTTGATATCCTAATGCCTCTTTACCGACATGTCCATTTAAATCTCCTCCTAAACAAATCATCTCCCTTTGTGGAATCTTTTGAAACACCTTATCTAACTCTTCCCAAAAAACTGTCTTTATACTATCTTCAAGTCCTACTTGGGGTGCGTAAGCACAAACTATATTCAAAACCTCTACTCCTAACACTAATTTCAACGTCATGATTCGGTCACCATATCGTTGTATGTCTACTACACTCCTTTAAATCTTTATTTATGATAATACCAACTCCGTTTCGAGCCTTTTCTTTACCTGAGTACCATAATTTAAAACCTGTATCCTCTATCTCCTTTGCTTTTTCTCCAACCCATTTTGTCTCTTGTAAACATAGAATATGAATCTTTCTCCGAATCATAGTATCTACCACCTCCATTAGCTTACCCGATAATGTTCCGATATTCCAAGAACCAATACGAATCTTATTATCTAGGACTGGCTTCCTTACCCCCCGCATCCGTCCATAATCAAAATGCGGAGACCCTCTCTGAAAATTTTTCACTACATTCGGGCGGCAATGTAGCGGGACTAACTTCTTTACCCACACCCGTCCATGGTGTGGGAACCCTCTCTGCAATTGATTCACTACATTCGGGCGAAAATGTAGTGGCCCTTGCTTACTTCTTACTGCATTCGGGCTCTGCAGCACGTCGCTAGGCGGGGACGCCCCAAAGCAATGCTCATAATTTTTGTAATCCATGTTGTAAAATCCGACGAAGTTTTACGCTGGCTGTCGGAAGCCTAACACAACCCTCCTCCTTTATCCGGGCTTGGGACCGGCATTGCAAGGATGATCCCTTACATGGGCGGAGTTTATCACAAACACAAATTGATTACTTTATTTGTAGAAAAAAGATAGAGCATGTTGTAAAGATTGCAAGGTAATTCCAGGAGAAAGCTTAACCACCCAACATCGACTTTTAGTTATGGATTTACAAATAAAAAAATGGACAAAGAAGAAAAGAGTGCATCGAGCTATTCAGACTAAACGGTGGAACCTCAAAAGCGAGAAAGAAGATATATTTAAACAGAAAGTCCTTCAAGGAGATGTTTGGAATTATGTTGGCACACCCTGTGATATGTGGAACAATATGGCTATACATATTAGGAAAGTGGCGAAAGATGTGTTAGGGGTATCTAAGGAAGGTGTACCGGCACAAAAAGAAGCTTGGTGGTGGAGTGAAGTAGTGCAAAATAAAATCAAAGAGGACATGTTACAAATTACATTATGCCAAGAAAATTAGTGAAACTTTAGAAGCTTATAAGAAAGCAAAGAAGGAAGCGAAAAAGGCCGTTAGTGAAGCAAAAGCTAAGATTTGGGAGGACTTATATAAAAAAACTCAACTCAAAAGAGGGTGAAAGAGATATTTTTAGGATAGCTAGGGCTAGAGATAAGAAAACTAAAGATCTTAATTATGTTAGATGTATAAAAGACGAGGATGAAAAAATTCTAGTGGCAAATGATGATATAAGAAATAGATGAAAAAACTATTTTTATAATATTTTTAATGAAAATAAAGATGTTAGTATTAGTTTAGGAGATTTAGCCAAGTCAGAAAAGTATATAAACCACAATTTTTACCGACATATTCAAAAGAACGAAGTCAAAGAGGCTCTTAAACATATGAAGGGTGGTAAATCGGTAGGACCAGATAATATTCCTATAGAAGTTTGGAAAATACTAGGAGAAATAGGAATCACTTGGCTCACAAGACTATTTAATGAAATATGAAAAAACCAAAAGATGCCCGAGAAATGGAGAGCAAGTACACTTATACCCATATATAAGAACAAGGGAGACATTCAAAATTGTGCGAATTATCGAGGTATCAAGTTAATGAGTCATACTATGAAATTATGGGAAAGAATTATCGAACGTAGGTTAAGACAAGTATCAAATACAATAGAGAACCAATTTGGATTCATGCCAGGCAGATCTACTATTGAAGCGATTCACCTTTTGAGACGTCTTATGGAACATTTTAGAGCAAAAAAGAAAGACCTTCACATGATATTTATTGATCTAGAAAAAGCTTATGATAGGGTACCGATGGAGGTTGTTTGGAGAACTTTGGAAAAAAGAGGTATCCCATTGACATATATTAACCTTATAAGAGACATGTATGATGGTGCAAAAACATGTGTGAGGACTCATGAAGGAACGACAGACTTCTTTGAAGTTAATATTGGGTTACATCAAGGATCAACTTTAAGTCCATACTTATTTATAATGGTGATGGATGAGTTAACAAAACATATTCAAGATGAAGTACCTTGGTGTATGTTATTTGCAGATGACATTGTCTTAGTGGAGGAGTCTAAGGAAAAAGTTAATAGAAAATTGGAACTATGGAGAGAAACATTAGAAAGCAAAGGCCTTCGACTTAGTAGAACAAAGACAGAATATATGGAATGTAAGTTTGATCATTTGGTTACTTCAGAGGACATAGAAATTAAAATTGGCACACATTGCATTCCCCAAAAGGAAAGTTTTAAATACCTAGGGTCAATTTTTCAAAGTGATGGAAGAATTGATGGAGATGTTATACATAGAATTAATGCTGGTTGGTTAAAATGGAGAGGAGCATCAGGTATTCTTTGTGATAAGAAGATACCATTAAAATTAAAAGGTAAATATTATAGAGCAGCAATTTGACCTGTCATGTTTTATGGTTCTTAGTGTTGGGCAGTTAATCATCAACATGTACAAAAGATGTATGTGACAGAAATGAAGATGCTGAGATGGATGAGTGGTCATACAAGAAAATACCGTACACATAATGAGGTTATTAGAAACAAATTAGGAGTGACACCAATAGAGGATAAAATGAGAGAACATCGTTTAAGATGGTTTGGACATATAGAAAGAAGATCAAAAGAAGAACCTGTAAGAAGGTTAGAAAAACTAAATTTGGAAAGTATTAAAAGAGGTAGAGGACGACCACAAAAGTGTTGGAAAGAAACAATAAAGAATGATCTAGCTTATTGTGAGTTAACTGCTAACATGGCACACGATAGGGATATGTGGAAAGAAAGAATCCATGTAGCCGACCCCGTCTAGTATGGGAAAAGGCTTAGTTGTTGTTGTTGTTGTTGTAGTGGGCTTTTACCGCACTTTCAAGTGATCCCTGAAAAATTATTGAAGATTTTCCTAGAAAAAAATCTTTTGCTGTGGGAGAACAAGGGTTTTCGTAGTTCATTCATGCTGTATCAAGGTCATGAGGTCTAAACCCTTCTAACAAAATCAGTTCTGGAGCATGCATTTTCATTTGAGAATCTTATTGAGTCTAAAGCCTTCATGTTAACAAATAGTAAGCATGTGAGTCATATTGCGTTTTGGTTCTGAGTTGTTTGAAAACTTGCCTCCTTGAGGATATATTTAAGATGAAGCACTTCATTTGACTGATTGGCCTCTTGAAGCCATTACCTGAAGATGTGGTTAACTTTAGTGTCATTCTCGAAGATAGTTGGTCCTTTAGTAGGGAAACAAATTTGTTTGAAGCTTGATTGTTTTGCACATTACTTATTCTACACACAATCACATACATGAATTTTGTTATGGTTATTATGTTAATTAATATATGTATACATATATATAGTTGTGGCTATTATGTCGTCTGGCAAGTAAGATAACTAGCTATTGGAGTTGCATATGGAGATTTGCACATTCAATTTTTTTTTATTGCTTACAAAATGCCTTCTTGATCAATTAAAGGCATTAAATGGTGATCTAAACAGGGAACTGCAAAATTTAGGTGAAGAAGTTCCTCTAATGTAATGAATTTTGGAAGCTGTAATAAATGTTTTTATATATTTGTGCTTTGCTCATTTTCTTTAATGACTCATATGACTTGTTTGTTGGGAGCAAGAGTGAGGGAGCGGGGAAGGGCCTGTTCTAACAGCCAACTGAGTCAGCCAATGCTTTAGTTGAACTTCATTTGTATATATAACTTTATATTAAGCGCATATGTTGAACATGCTGGTGTAGATGATTGGTGTTTGGAGTGTCTGCCTTTGGGAACAGATGGGCCAACCAGAGAAGGTGAACCTTGTTGAACTTGGTCCTGGACGTGGAACACTTATGGCTGATCTTCTCCGTGTAAGAGCTACTTTTGAATATTAGATTTATTTGTGATGATATGAGCAGAGTTAGTGTGATGTTACAGTCTTGATGTGCAATTTGAGACTATATGAATCTTCCTTGTAGGGCACAGCTAAATTTGATGTATTTAAAAGGTCACTAGATGTACATATGGTGGAATGCAGTCCGACACTACAGAAAGTTCAGCACAAAACCCTCAAATGTGCAGATCAGGAAGTTTCTGGGTCGGATAGCAAGAGGACAGTAAGCACATTATCTGGAGCCACTGTGTCCTGGCATGCCACTCTGGAGGAAGTACCATTAGGATGTATGGGAATGGAATGATCTTTTCCTCGTTCTCTGTTCTGCATGAAGTAATCTGTAAGATGCATTTTTGCATAATCTGATATTTGACATTATTATGGTTGTAAGCATCAACGCCTCACAGTAATACTAAAACACGTTTCAGTTAGAATGTTTTGTGTGTTTCACTGGAGCTTTTAAGACCTTTGAGTTACAATTGATTTTCGCCTTCAAATCTTGTGAGTTATCTTTTAAATAAATATCCTTCTAAAATGTTTGCTTCTTAAGTACATACAGGACAAGCACAATAGTAGATGAAAACAAAGGGCCAAAGGCCTCAACAGTTTTTGCTGAGTATATATATGTAGTTGTTGATGCTAATGCTATTGGGGGTTTTCCTTCAGGTGAAGAGAAAAACATGATAAATGATAACTAAACGCTCTAATTTTGCACGGAATAGAATAGGTTACTGAGTATATGTAACGTGCACAGTTGATAAACAATGCTAACTGTGTTCCTAGCGGCGCCTCATGATTATATACTATTGATATTGTATTCCCCCAAATAAAAGTTGGTACCTGTTGATGAGCTAAATTGGGTGTAAGTCAAAAGAAAAGGGCTGCTGCTTGTTGATGGTGATTGGTCCTTTTTATCATCTTAACTCTACGTTCTTGATAATCCTTTTGTATCATTTTGATGTCACATTTTCATGTTCATCATTGACTCATGAAGGAATGACAGACTCCTTTGAAGTTAATATCGGGTTACATTAGGGATCAACTTTAATTCTATATTTATTTATATTGGTCATTGATGAGTTAATAAAACATATTCAAGATGAAGTACCTTGGTGCATGTTATTTGAAGATGATATTGTGTTAGTGGATTAGTCTAAGGAAGAAGTTAATAGAAACATTATAAAGCAAAGGCAAAATATATGGAATGTAAGTTTGATCATTTAGGTACTTTGGATGACAAAACATAAAGCAGCAATTAGACCTGCTATATTTTATGGTTCTTAATGTTGGGCAATTAATCATAACACGTACAAATGATGTTTGTAGCAAAAATGAAGATGTTGAGATGGATGAGTGGTCACACAAAGAAAGACCGAATACCTAATGAGGTTATTAGAAACAAACTGGGAGTAGCACCAATAGAGGATAAAATCGTTTAAGATCATTTGAACATGTAGAAAGACGACTCAAGGATGCTCATGTAAGAAGATATGTAAGAAGATATGAAAAACTAGGTTGTGAAAATGCTAAAAGAGGAAGAGGACGACCACAAAAGTGTTAAAAGAAACAATAAAGAATCAACAACAACAACAACTAAGCCTTTTCCCATACTAGATGGGGTCGGCTACATGGATTCTTTGTTTCCACAGATCCTTATTGTGTGCCATGTTAGCAGTTAACTCACAATAAGCTAGATCATTCTTTATTGTTTCTTTCCAACACTTTTGTGGTCGTCCTCTACCTCTTTTAATACTTTCCAAATTTAGTTTTTCTAACCTTCTTAAAGGTTCTTCATTTGATCTTCTTTCTAGATGGCCAATCCATCTTAAACGATATTCTCTCATTTTATCCTCTATTGGTGCCACTCCTAATTTGTTTCTAATAACCTCATTATGTATACAGTCTTTTCTTGTATGACCACTCATCCATCTCAACATCTTCATTTCTGTCACAGACATCTTTTGTACATGTTGATGATTAACTGCCCAACACTCAGAACCATAAAACATGGCAGGCCTAATTGCTGCTCTATAATATTTACCTTTTAACTTTAATGGTATCTTCTTATCACAAAGAATATCTGATGCTCCTCTCCATTTTAACCAACCAACATTAATTCTATGCGTAACATCTCCATCAATTCTTCCATCACTCTGAAAAAGTGACCCTAGGTATTTAAAACTTTCCTTTTGGGGGATGCAATGTGTGCCAATTTTAATTTCTATGTCCTCTATGGTAACCAAATGATCAAACTTACATTCCATATATTTTGTCTTTGTTCTACTAAGTCGGAGGCCTTTGCTTTCTAATGTTTCTCTCCATAGTTCCAATTTTCTACTAACTTTTTTCTTAGACTCCTCCACTAATACAATGTTTACACTATCCTTTAAATCTTTATTTATGATAATACCAACTCCGTTTCGAGCCTTTTCACCATAATTTAAAACCTGTATCCTCTATCTCCTTTGCTTTTTCTCCAACCCATTTTGTCTCTTGTAAACATAGAATATGAATCTTTTTCCGAATCATAGTATCTACCACGTCCATTAGCTTACCGGATAATGTTCCGATATTTCAAGAACCAATACGAATCTTATTATGTAGGATTAGCTTCCTTACGCCCCGCATCCGTCCATAATCAAAATGCGGAGACCCTCTCTGAAAAATTTTCATTACATTCGGGCGGCAGTGTAGCGGGACTAACTTCTTTACCCACACCCGTCCATGATGTGGAAACCCTCTCTGCAATTGATTCACTACATTCGGGCGAAAATGTAATGGCCCTTGCTTACTTATTATTGCATTCAGGCTCTGCAACACGTCGCTAGGCGGGGATGCCACAAAACAATGCTCATAATTTTTGTAATCCATGTTATAAAAATCCGACGAAGTTTTACGTTGGCTGTCGGAAGCCTAACACAAAGAAACAGTAAAGAATGATCTAGTTTATATTGAGTTAACTGCTACCATGGCACATGATAGGGCTATGTGGAAACAAAGAATTTATCTAGCCGACCCCATCTAGTATGAAAAAAGGCTTAGTTGTTGTTATTGTTGTATTTTCATGTTCATCATTGCTCTTGCAAGTTGATAGTGGCTTGAAAAATACTGTGATGTTCTCTTCTCTTGAAAGTATATCCATTTTAGATGTTGCATTGCGGGATTTTTCTTGGTGAAATTCTTCTAGAATTGCTGAAGAAGAATTGAATGTGTCCTAAAAAGGCAAATTTTTGGGATGACGAAACTGGTAAAATGAATAAAATCTTTTTGTTGAAACAGTCTAGCAATATCTATGTTTTCTTTTTCTTGCTGATGATCATGGTTGTACGTTATTAGGTGCATTTCTTATAAAATTTGTTTATGTCTTTGTCTTCTTCGTAAAGTCATAGTCGCATATGCTTGTCTTTTGCAATCTCTTCCTCGTAGGAAAAACAATTTTTTGGTTTGCAAGCTATTCTTCCTAGCACACATTTTTTCCGAGTAAGCTAATCTCTCAGCAGTTAAATTTACCTTGGATTATGGTGATCTTTTTCTCTTCACAGTGCCAACAATCATTATTGCTCATGAGTTCTATGATGCGCTTCCAGTGCATCAATTTCAGGTTTGTCCATCATTTTTGCCTTCATTGATGTGTTTTAGCTCTTCTCTCTTTAACTGAGGAAGCATCTCTCTCTCTCTCTCTCACACACACACACATGCATACACACACTTCTGGGGTTAAAAGCATAAAATCTAAAACCATAGATATGTGGTGAACTGTTTTAGATTGCCTCTCTGATTGACCTAGCATCTAGAGGGCTTTTGTTTTTAAGTAAAAAAAAGAAAGGTCATTTTAAGTGGTCACGAGACATGATGTTATAGATCCCTAGTGTGATATCAGGTGATTTCCCTCTTTCATCATCGGTGTGGCAGGTGATTTCCCTCTTTCATCATCGGTGTGGCTACCTCTTCCTCATATTTGGCCAAAGGAATAATTATCCCTTTGGCCTGAAGGGAGGTAGAGGGAGGCAGTCACAAAAACCAGGTCAGTCAATGACGTTCTAGTTGAAAATCTAACCTAAGAGCTTTAATCCTACACTGCTACTTCCACGAAATATTTGTAGAAAAACATTATAGATGTATGTTTACATCAAAGCCTGTATTCATTCTACCGTCAGTTTCTGCTGGCAAACTTTGTCAAGTGTTTGAGTGACAGTTTATATGATATACATGCATGGAAGTTGATTGGGACCTAAAGATTGAGGCTTATGATTCTGCAAAATCTCTGGTGCATGTTGATAATCATGTCACTTATATGTATCATATCTAAAGGAATTCTGAAAGGATGCATATTGTGCATCTCGAATATGAGAGATGTATCGGCCTGTATTGTGTGAATCTTACAATATGCATGCTATACTCTATATATCGTGTGCATGGATCTTGCTCATTTGCTCTAGTTGCACACACTCAGTCAGTTACTTGTTTTTGTGGCATGCAATCATTTAGCTGTGTATTGAAAATTGTCCATCCCACACCGATAAGGCCTAAGGTAGGAAGCTGGGATCTGTGTTCAGAATAGGAATACCAGAAATACAAAAGGGGGTCTTAGTTCCTATTACCTTTTTGCCTTCCTTTTCATGGAATTTAGTAGTCTTTTACCATATTTACATGTTTATGGACAAACGTTTTTCTTAGAGGATAAAATGAGAGAATATCGTTTAAGATGGTTTGGACATATAGAAAGAAGATCAAAAGAAGAACCTTTAAGAAGGTTACACAACAACAACAACAACTAAGCCTTTTCCCATACTAGACGGGGTCGGCTACATGGATTCTTTGTTTCCACAGATCTCTATCGTGTGCCATGTTAGCAGTTAACTCCCAATAAGCTAGATCATTCTTTATTGTTTCTTTCCAACACTTTTGTGGTCGTCCTCTACCTCTTTTATTACTTTCCAAATTTAGTTTTTCTAACCTTCTTACAGGTTCTTCTTTTGATCTTCTTTCTATATGTCCAAACCATCTTAAACGATGTTCTCTCATTTTATCCTGTATTGGTGCCACTCCTAATTTGTTTCTAATAACCTCATTATGTATACGGTCTTTTCTTGTATGACCACTCATCCATCTCAACATCTTCATTTCTGTCACAGACATCTTTTGTACATGTTGATGATTAACTGCCCAACACTCAGAACCATAAAACATGGCAGGCCTAACTGCTGCTCTATAATATTTACCTTTTAATTTTAATGGTATCTTCTTATCACAAAGAATACCTAATGCTCCTCTCCATTTTAACCAACCAGCATTAATTTTATGTGTAACATCTCCATCAATTCTTCCATCACTTTGAAAAATTGACCCTAGGTATTTAAAACTTTCCTTTTGGGGAATGCAATGTGTGCCAATTTTAATTTCTATGTCCTCTGAAGTAGCCAAATGATCAAACTTACATTCCATATATTCTGTCTTTGTTCTACTAAGTCGGAGGCCTTTGTTTTCTAATGTTTCTCTCCATAGTTCCAATTTTCTATTAACTTTTTTCTTAGACTCCTCCACTAATACAATGTCATCTGCAAATAACATACACCAAGGTACTTCATCTTGAATATGTTTTGTTAACTCATCCATCACCATTATAAATAAGTATGGACTTAAAGTTGATCCTTGATGTAACCCAATATTAACTTCAAAGAAGTCTGTCGTTCCTTCATGAGTCCTCACACATGTTTTTGCACCATCATACATGTCTCTTATAAGGTTAATATATGTCAATGGGATACCTCTTTTTTCCAAAGTTCTCCAAACAACCTCCATCGGTACCCTATCATAAGCTTTTTCTAGATCAATAAATATCATGTGAAGGACTTTCTTTTTTGCTCTAAAATGTTCCATAAGACGTCTCAAAAGGTGAATCGCTTCAATAGTAGATCTGCCTGGCATGAATCCAAATTGGTTCTCTATTGTACTTGATACTTGTCTTAACCTACGTTCGATAATTCTTTCCCATAATTTCATAGTATGACTCATTAACTTGATACCTCGATAATTCGCACAATTTTGAATGTCTCCCTTGTTCTTATATATGGGTATAAGTGTACTTGCTCTCCATTTCTCGGGCATCTTTTGGTTTTTCCATATTTCATTAAATAGTCTTGTGAGCCAAGTGATTCCTATTTTTCCTAGTATTTTCCAAACTTCTATAGAAATATTATCTGGTCCTACCGATTTACCACCCTTCATATGTTTAAGAGCCTCTTTGACTTCGTTCTTTTGAATACGTCGGTAGAAATTGTGGTTTATATACTTTTCTGACTTGGCTAAATCTCCTAAACTAATACTAACATCTTTATTTTCATTAAAAATATTATAAAAATAGTTTTTTCATCTATTTCTTATATCATCATTTGCCACTAGAATTTTTTCATCCTCGTCTTTTATACATCTAACATAATTAAGATCTTTAGTTTTCTTATCTCTAGCCCTAGCTATCCTAAAAATATCTCTTTCACCCTCTTTTGAGTTGAGTTTTTTTATATAAGTCCTCCCAAATCTTAGCTTTTGCTTCACTAACGGCCTTTTTCGCTTCCTTCTTTGCTTTCTTATAAGCTTCTAAAGTTTCACTAGTTTTCTTGGCATAATGTAATTTGTAACATGTCCTCTTTGCCTTGATTTTATTTTGCACTACTTCACTCCACCACCAAGCTTCTTTTTGTGCCGGTACACCTTCCTTAGATACCCCTAACACATCTTTCGCCACTTTCCTAATATGTATAGCCATATTGTTCCACATATCACAGGGTGTGCCAACATAATTCCAAACATCTCCTTGAAGGACTTTCTGTTTAAATATATCTTCTTTCTCGCTTTTGAGGTTCCACCATTTAGTCCGAATAGCTCGATGCACTCTTTTCTTCTTTGTCCATTTTTTTATTTGTAAATCCATAACTAAAAGTCGATGTTGGGTGGTTAAGCTTTCTCCTGGAATTACCTTACAATCTTTACAACACGCTCTATCTTTTTTTCTACAAATAAAGTAATCAATTTGTGTTTGTGATAAGCCACTCTTATAAGTAATTAAATGTTCATCTCGTTTTTTGAAGATTGTATTGACTATAAAGAGATCAAATGACAAAGCAAAATTTAAAATCTCCCTACCTTCCTCGTTTATATCCCCATAACCAAAGTTTCCATGAATCCCTTGATATCCTAATGCCTCTTTACCAACATGTCCATTTAAATCTCCTCCTAAACAAATCATCTCCCTTTGTGGAATCTTTTGAAACACCTTATCTAACTCTTCCCAAAAAACTATCTTTATACTATCTTCTAGTCCTACTTGGGGTGCATAAGCACAAACTATATTCAAGAAAAACTAAATTTGGAAAGTATTAAAAGAGGTAGAGGACGACCACAAAAGTGTTGGAAAGAAACAATAAAGAATGATCTAGCTTATTGTGAGTTAACTGCTAACATGGCACACGATAGGGATATGTGGAAACAAAGAATCCATGTAGCCGACCCCGTCTAGTATGGGAAAAGGCTTAGTTGTTGTTGTTGTTGTATGGACAAACGTTTTTCTCTATATGTCTAAACTGCTGCTGTGATCTCTGGACTCTGAGCTATGTATCTCCACACTGAGGCTTGTGCTTGAGCATCATCCTGCTGCTTCAAGTTTGAACTTTTTAATGTTGTATAAAAGCATGCATTTTCTTTTCCTTACCAGGGTACCTTTTTTTTTGTTATAATATCTTTTTTGCAGAAAGCTCCTCATGGCTGGTGTGAAAAGATGATTGATGTTGCAGAAGCCAATTCATCTAGGGAGTACGGCTTTCACTTTAGGGTTTTTGCTGGTATATTCTTACTGATTAAGGAATAAAAGGGCCATGCGGATGTTGAATTTTCATGTTTGATGGCTAGGTTTCGTTTTGTCTTATCACCGCATCCTACAACTGCAAGCATGCTTTACTTGATGAAGCGTTTCAAGTGGGCTTCTACAGATGAAATAAAAAAGTTGAAACATGTTGAAGTTTGTGCGAAAGCAATGGAACTGAGTCATACAATTGCAAAGAGGATAGGATCTGATGGTGGTGGAGCGCTAGTAATTGATTATGGTCTTAACAAGCTTGTCTCCGATAGTTTGCAGGTAAATGGTTTAACTGGTCTTCTCATATATCGTTGCAAACCTTCATCTTTTGACGAGTCTTTGGACTGTTAGCTGCACATATGCCTGCACTGCACAGGCACAGGCATACACACTATATGTGGACTGTCAGTCTTTACGAATCGAGTGATGTGTGTTTATTGTTATCTGTGTAGGCCATTCAAAAGCATAAATTTGTGGATGTGCTGGAAGAACCTGGATCTGCTGATCTCAGTGCTTATGTGGACTTCCCATCTATCAAACATTCAGCAGAGGAAGCTTCAGGTCCTAACTTTTTCTTAGTTTTATGTATAGTGATGGTTAAAAGTGATTTTAGAGATGCAATGTTTAATATGGTGGGTCCTTCTCTATTAGTTTTGTGAGTCTACTAAATTATATGGACATCGCGAACTGATCGAGTTAAGTGAGTTTCCCTACTCAGCCTGGAAGGTTCCCTAAAGCTTGATTTAAGTTACAAATTGTTCAATTTGCGGGATATGAAGTTCAAGTGGTTTTACTTGGGCCTCGAGGAGTAGGCTGAATTAACCAATGACTGCCAATATTTGATGGCAAGCCTGCAGCCAAGTCTGTTAAGCCGATTCCAGTTATCTTAACAAGAGTTTTTGGTTACTTTGAAACTCAACCTGGTTCACATTCAATGTGGCAGAAAATGTGTCTGTTCACGGCCCAATTTCTCAATCACAGTTCTTGGGCTCTCTTGGCATTAATTTCCGGGTTGAAGCTCTCTTACAGAACTGCACAGAAGAGCAAGCTGATGCATTGAGGACGGGTTACTGGAGGCTGGTTGGTGATGGGGAAGCTCCATTCTGGGAAGGTCCTGATGAACAAGTACCCATCGGCATGGGAAACCGATATCAGGTTATGGCCATTGTAAACAAGCGGCAAGGAGTACCACCTCCATTCCAATAACATGTACGGTGATTTTGAGTCGCATATTTATTACAACACTTTTGTCTTTTGAGATTATTTTTCTTTTGGAAGATAGTCATATTGTTGAACCCTAACATATCTGAGAATATGAACATGTGATGATCTCGGAAAATGAGTATAGTGTGCTTATTTGTGGAATCAGAAGCTTATTGGTTTGGAAAATCCACATGTTTCTGATCTCTGAGTTCTATGGTTGGATTGCAGATGGGCTGGGATCTCTGAGTTCCACAATGCAATCGGATCCCTTTAATCTAACCACACCCTTGGGATTTCGTAATCTCAAAGGGGTGTTGACAGCTTGAGCTGCCACCCAATTTAATAGGTTTTGAACTCTGATCAGTTAAAGATGAGATTAAACAAAGAGCTAAATTAGATAGACAAAGAAAGTTGTTTCGCCACCAGTGGTATCCCCATCTTTAAATTGTGGATCTAATTGATGGACAAGGATGCCAGACCACCAAAGAGCCATCCCACCAAGGACAACACCCTTCTCACACATTGGCAACGAAGGAACTGGTGAGTGCTGGTTTCTTCCACCTTGACGCAGAGACCACAAACTCCTCTTGGGCCCTAGTCGCGAGGACTTTAATCTGTCCAAGGTCATCGGCCTCTATTCGACTTCGAATCTTATTGTTATAGGTTACGAGTGGCCACTTTCGGCATCCAGTACTGTGCACTCAAAAAATCGGTCTTTTTGAAGATGTTCTTTACAAAGAAAAACCAATTTATAAAATGAATGTTTTATTTTATTAAAAAGCATGGAGAAAATCTCAAAGCCATTTTCTTATAAGCTAAACCGAAAAACCCATATGGAAATACAAAAGGGAAATGTAATATAAGTGCGAGAATATACTCTCTCGACTGAAAAACATTTACAGAAAAAGTGAAAGACATCTCTTTTGAGAAACCTCCTGGGCGGAAACCGGTTTTCTCTTCAAGTTATGATCCTTCCAGCCTCCTTCCAAGCTTCTGCTCGTCTCTCTTTGGCTCCAAGGTTCAACAGTAACTACCATCGCCAGGTTCTTGGAGTATCACTTTTGGGAAACCATATTGCATCTGTATCAGGTACTTCGACTTGATCAAGTGCACCACTAACTCTATTTCAGAGCCACCTTCCAAGCAAGTTTGGTTAGCAACGCATGATTCACATGCAATCTTTTGCAAATTGAGCTCGCCTTCCACCCTTTGTTTGCACAGTGTGTCCCATTTTAACAAATCAATGGTTTTCCTTTGGCTTGGCCTCTCAATGAATTAGTTTATTTAATGTTCTTGGCCCTTTATCACCCCTTTAGGAAGTTTAAATGGCATCATCCAATAGATGAAAAGAGAGCATAATTGTTGTTCATAGCGCTAAGCCTTTTCCCATACTACATGGGGTCGGCTACATAGATTCTTTGTTTCCACATAGCCTTATCATGTGTCA
Organism: Brasenia schreberi; assembly: GCA_036023115.1. NCBI lineage: Eukaryota > Viridiplantae > Streptophyta > Magnoliopsida > Nymphaeales > Cabombaceae > Brasenia > Brasenia schreberi. The sequence continues at coordinate 2,952,782 of JAYKKT010000066.1, forward strand.
TGCTAGCAGTTAACTCAATATAAACTAGATCATTCTTTATTGTTTCTTTTCAACACTTTTGTGGTCGTCTTCTTCCTCTTTTAATATTTTCATAATCTAGTTTTTCATATATTCTTACGGGAGCATCCTTGTGTAGTCTTTCTATATGTCCAAACCATCTTAAATGATTTTCTCTCATTTTATCATATATTGGTGTTACTCTCAATTTGTTTCTAATAGCCTCATTATGTATATGATCTTTTCTTGTGTGACTGCTCATCTATCTCAACATCTTTATTTCTGCTACAATCTTTTGCACATGATGGATGATTAAATGCCCAACACTAAGAACCATAAAATATAGCATGCCTAATTACTGTTTTATAATATTTATCTTTCAACTTTAATGGTATTTGCAGTGCATTGATAATAGGGAATGCCCCAACGCAATGCTTATAATTTGTAGAATTTATGGTTCATAAGTCTGACAAAGTTTTACATTGATTGTCAAAAGCCTAACGTAATCCTCCTCCTTTATATGGGCTTAAGACCGGCCATACAAGGGTGATCCCTTACATGGACGGAGTTGTTCATGTATTCATATTATTAAATATATATCTTTTTTACAAAACAAAAAAACTCTTGGAGTAGATTCTCTCCTTTCTTCTTTCTCATCGGTTTATCTTTCTTGCTCACCACTTTTTTTCCTTAGTGTCGACTTACACCCGCCCACATAGGCTTTTTATGTATTTCAACCTCTCTTGACGTAGAAAATGCGATCAAAGTTGATTTTTGAGGGCTTACCTGAAATCATCAAACTTGTTCAAACTCTCACATGATGCTTAGGAAGCAAGAAATGGCAAGATCCTTGTAAGAAAAAGAGAGCATCATCGTCTGCATAAAAACTACGATGCACAGATTGGGTGGATAATACCCATGTCATTTAAGATGCTCAACTTCCTTTGTAATCTCTCCAAAACAATGTGGGAGACACATTCTCTCTCATAGGTAAAGAAAAAGAAAGATCATAAAAGTGTTTAAGGGAAACAATAAAGAATGAATAATACACGATCAAGTTCTATAGAAACAAAGAACCAATATAGCTGACCTCATCTAGTATAAAAAAAGACTTGATTGTTGTTGTGATCTTATAAAAAAAGTTACAAAGGCTAATAAGCAAAACGTCTCAACTTCATGGCTCCTATATTTTCAGGAATGAGTACTTAATATTTGTGGAGTTCAATTCTTTAAGAAGATGATCATTTCGAAGCACTTTCATCACCTTCCACTATACCCTAATGGGATTCAAAAGAAGCATGCAAGTGAATCACAACATGTCACTGTAGCGACTGACAATATGCACCCTTCACTTCAATAATTATTAAATATATTGGTTTGATATCAATATATAGTAAAATGAGAGAATAGTTTAAGATAGTTTGAACACGTAGAAAGTTGATCAAAGAAAACTATGATAAGAAAGTGTGAAAAAGACTGAAAATGTTTAAAGAGAAAGAGAACGACTACACAAGTGTCCGAATGAAACAATAACAAACGATCTAGCTTCTCTTGAGATCCAAGACCCATCTAGTACAAGAATACTTCTTATTGTTGTAGTATAAGAGCGTATTAATCTAGCTCAAGTATCTGATAAGGTCAATAGGTCAACCTCGACTCGTCTTTGTCTTAATGATCGGCCTCCAACATCGGATAGTCTTTACATTAATCTGGTCAACAAAATATACATTTATTAATTGGTTGACTTATTGGGCTTCCAGTAGGGCCCAAGAACCCAATGGCGAATCAAATGGGTCGGGCCCATTCAACCAAATAATCTAGAAGAGTTGAACGATGGCATCTTACATGGTTCTGGTTGAGTTCATCTCAGCCATATCTTTTTAATAGAATATGTCAAATGGCTATTACTTAGTTATATATACAATTAATTTGATAAACTATATGTGATCTATATGATCACAAAATATCATTTTTTACAAATGTATATTTTTTGAATAACTACATGGGTTTGCATGGGGTGGGGTGGATTCCACTGTGTTTGTTGCAGACCAGGTGTGGATTGTAAATTGTGAGCCAAAGACACGAATTCTCGCAAAGATAGGAGATTTCCTCTTTGGATGACCACGAACGAACAAAGAAGAATACCAGCTAGTTGATGTTCTACCTCATCATGCCTTGCTTCATTAGAGGCATCTACAACTTCATCGATATTTACGTCCTAGAAGGGGTCGAAAGAATTTATGGGTGTCGTCTTCCTCCGTTCTTTCCTCAGTTTGATGAACTGCCATCCACCTTTCTTACTGTCTAATGCGGCTTTTTACAGTTTCAAATAGTTTACTCTCCACTCGGTTGATAATTCAATCTGCAATCGTCACAAGATGTCACCTTAGCCTCTTGAATAATGGTAATGCTGATCGTCTGTGATTGATCAACACTCTTTGCTTCTTGGAACCTTGATGCAGATTCTAGCAAATGACAGTAGAACTAAGTTCTTCATGACTTCGTCCATCGCAAAGAATGTTCAATCAAGGCAATTAGCCATCCCTTGAAAGAACTCTTCTCTCCACAACCTAGGATTCAAGTCTGGAATGAGGATCAATACAAGGATAGTAGAATCATGGGCGCCAACTGTTAACTACTAGAATCCTGCACGCTAGCTTCCATCCCCCCTTTTCGCTTGCATAATCACTTCCATTTCTTTCTTGGGGGAGACTTTCACAGAGAAACAAACCATTTCTGATTGCAATAAATTTAACATTTACTGTGCTTCCTCACAATCATAGAAGGCTATTAGATAATAAAGTTGAGTTCTGTTCATTTGTAATTGTCCCTGTGGAACAGAAGACTCCGTCAGTCTTCCATTACCTACGCAACCTGTTAAAAGGAGCGACTCATTCTCACCTGCAATAAATTCTGTTCGTTTGAAAATGCAGACACATGTTCATGTTACCTTTTCAACTCTAAATAAATTGAGTGACCGCATCCGACCTTGTTAACAATGAAAGCATCACTCTCGAAACATTTAGTAAAACCATACAAGCTAAAAATTGCAGTGATATGCCTGTGCAATTGTTCAACATTTCGGGTTGTATGGAAACTTGCCAAAGGTGACGTTCCTGTTTCGACGGAAAACGGAAATGGGGTGCCCCGGAGCATTAGCTCCAGGGCAGGATGCTCTAGCACCTGGTGGGGAGTTCAACTCCCAGAGAGAGCATGTGTGGGTGTCCGTGTTAGCCTTCGGCCTCCTCTAATAAACCTAAAAAGACAAAAATGGAGTGGATGGCTGAAAGTTGGAGAGACCCTTCAAGTTTACTAAAATACTTTTCATAGGCACCAAGAACACAGGACACTCTAGTGCCATTGTTGCTGGTGGGAAATTCGACTCCCTCATAGTGCATTTTGTTGGGTACTTTTAAGATGCATTTGGTATGGGTGGTTGAAATAAATGCTACCATGAGGTCTTTTGTACTTCCTTTTTACCATTTTTGTTCATTTTTACCATTTATTTTACTACTTATTTTTTAAAGGGTAAATGACTGCAAATGGTAAACTCCTTTTTAACATTCATTCTTTTTTTCATGGGTGTTTGATGACAAGTCATGATAATATTAATATAGGACTGCAACTACAATTTCAGTTTTTGTCACAATCAAACATGGGTCTCAATTTGCAGTAAGACTCCACCTTTACCGGCCTCGGAATCAAACACCCCTTAGTGGTCTTCAGGCTGATGACCTCTCATCGTTAGATTCTCTAATAGGCTCGATGGATCAAGTCAAGTCTTCGAGCCCACCTTTGATTTGTATGACACATTTAAGTAGTAGCTTGATTGAGATTTGGCTCTACAACACTTTTCTTTTCATTATAATGGGAGATTGAAGTCACACACACATGCACCACCCATGGAAATCAAACTTGCTACTCGTGAGTGGGCATTATAATGGCATTTTTTTCTCTACATGGGAGGATCAAAGAGTTCACTTTCTCCATACTTCCCACCGACACTTGAGCCAAGTTCCACAAATGGCAAATTGTCTCTAAATTTGGTTACATTTAGATCATATTAAGTTTGTATTGAGGCCCCAAATAAAAATAATTTAAAAAAAGGCGCACGCGGAAGTTAAGCTTACCTGACATGGCTATGAACTTGTGTGTTGTAGAACACAAGTTCGACTCTCTGGGTGTGCATCCTGGCTTCAGCCTCCCATTGTAAAAAAAAGGAAAAAAGAAAAAGAAATGTGGGGATTGATGATAATTTTCCATAAGCATGGATGACACGGAGCCAGTTGGGTAGGATGTGCACCTGACCCAACTTGTGGTTCTTTGAGTTCCGGGTTGTTGCCCTGCCTCAACCCAGATATGTAACTAAAAGTATCTTTCCTAAAACAAAAGTTTTGCATTGTGTGATCACATAACTAATAAATTGATATATACCCGGAGGCAAAAGTTTGGGACGGGTTTACCCTAAATCCGACCCGCCACCCTTGCCCCTATGAGGTGTGTGTTGGGAACCTCCGGCCAGCTTGAGATTAAACACCCAGTAACCTCTTAACTAAACCACAAATTACGTTGGTTTCGAATACTCGGTCGTGCTCAATTGACTAAACCAAGAGCTGAACATGAACATGATATGTTTAGTTCCCTTGATCTCATGAAAACTTATTGAATTACATTTTCCGAATAACTAAACACGCCCCGATAATCGTATTAGGGTTTGTAAGGTAAATGAAGGATCATTTTCTTTAACTTCTTTAAAAGAAAGACTTATGGTAATGAAGGGCAGGATAGTCAAGGAAATCTCTCACTCAAGTCGGCTCAGCCCGGTTCACGAAAGAACCATGAGCCCTCGGCGGAGTGGTTCGGTTTGTCTGGCTCGATAGCAGCCCTCGAGAAAGATGATGAAATTTACATGAATGAAGAAAGGGTGACGATGAAGAAGATCAATGGAGAGTTAGGTTTTATAACACAAATCAATAAGTGAGCCGAATATATTAAATGTTAGGAAGGTGGAAAATTGGTTGCGTGCAATTTCTAGCTTATATATTTCTAAAATATTCCTCTCATGCAATTTGGAAAATTCAGGCCAATTTTTGTTCTTATGTCATGCTAGTCTTTGGTTAGCTTTCAAATTAATTAACCATGGTTCGTCTTTCTTAACTCCAGTGACAGTGCCATAATAAATAGTATCAAATTGATACAATAAGATAATACTGTATATTGATGCATAGGCTATCATCTTAAGACATTCATGTAGACCTGGCCGAGTCCTAACCGATCCGACGGTTTCAACCAAAACTGAATCACGCCAAGAACCAGCTGAACCTGGAACCAGAACCAAGCTGGAACTGGTGATTTCAAACTGCCGGTTTTGTTTTTATTTTTTATATAAAATTACCAGAATCAAATTGGAACGCCCCAAAATTGATGGTTCTATAACCGGAACCAGACATATATACATTCATGGGTGCATGTTTTACCATGTTGTGTATCCTATGATAAAGTGGATAACATGAATCATAATCATATAATATTGGAAATTATCGTTGATTTTTCTTAAACTTGTGTTCTTTTAAATTATCTTTTCTTTGTTCATTAAAAGAATAATATATGAAATGATATAATATATGTGCAGTTGACTTCCTATATGAACAGGACTGACACAAAAATCTCTTTGTTATCAATCTTATGTTGAGTTAACTATTAATATAATACTTGTTCGAATCTTATGAAAATAAAGAATTCATAAGGCTTAGTTGTTGTTGTTGTTGATAACAAAAGCCGATGCATATACACGAATCCGGGGTATTGAACTCATGACGTTCTACTTGTGAGTTGAGTCTTGTAGCCGGACTAGTTCACGTTATGAGAAGAAGTCCCATACAACATTGGAAGAAACTGAGTAAATGCAGATCAACAAAGTCGTAGTCAAAATCCTTACGACATTTTAAATATTACAGTTAACTGCCTAGTATGTTAACTATTTAGCAGAAAGATTCATTTGTGTTTGTAATTCGTGGAATCAATATTATAAATGTCAGGTCATATTGGACGAAGGATCATATATCAATAGCGAGGTCTACAGTTCGAATCTTGTGAATGGAGAAAACCAGCATTGAGAGAGCTTTACCACCATAGTGAACCAACCTTGCTCGAACTGCATTTGTCGAGATCTTGTGGACTTATGGGTAGATATAGTCGGTTCTGGTCACTTCGGAATCTGAAAGTGAAACCGTCGGTTCTAGGACAGTTTTGGTTTAAGTTTTAAATCTCTTGTAACCAGAAAAATTATTAAAACTTTAAAATTTAAGAAAAAAATCTGAAACCAACAGTTTCACCCAGTCCGGTTTCGTCGGTTGTTTATTGTCTTGTATACAACCAATGACTTTTAGTTCTATCTTTAAAATTTTGGCTTCTTACTTTTAAGTTATTTATATTAAATACCAAATAGAGATCATCTTTTAAGTTATTTATATTAAATACCAAATAGTGATCATGTTTTCTTATACATTAGGACTCATGTGTACGGTAATTACATGAAAACAAAAAATAAAAGGATCTAAATTTAATGATGGATTCTTGTTGTTGAAAATCTTTATATTATCTTCGGTACGCAAACTATATTTTTTCTCTCTTCATCAGTTGCATTCAAAAAGATGCATTTCATGGGCTCGTATAAAAGACTCGCGAAACATGTCCCTTATATCCCTTTCACAAACTTTTGTAATTGCCATTCACCATACATGTTTTCGACATACATGTTCAAAAGTCTCTCTCTCTCTCTACCATACATTTCCTTATGAAACAAAAGATTGCCATACTTTTGTTATCCTAAAAAAATACTCATTCGGTGTGTTTACTCTCTCTTTGCTTAACTCAAGAAAATACCTCAAGAAAAATTGGAAGTTTAAGTTTTGATGGAAGCAACATAATGCGAGAAGAATTATTGTCAAAGAGTGCAATATTGATAATAATGGGATCTTCCACAATAACTATTGTGAAATGACAAATTACAATCATAAGAATAGATTGGAAAGGGTTTAATGTGAGCCCATTAAAATATAGGTGGTCAGCCCAGAGGTAAGATTAATAATTAAGGGTGTGTTCTTAATCTTAGCTATTTAAATTTATTTAAACGGTTCTAACTATTCAAAGATGCGTAATATTGCATTTTAGGTGAGAAAGGAATCCCATATGGTGGTTGGCATCCTACGTGATCCTGGCCATCCAAATTCAATCACTTGAACGGTTCTGCTTGTCCAGTATCCTGACCGTTCATACATTCCAATCTGAACAGCTAATTTTTGTGACAATAGTCCCCTGTTGGAAAATCCAGCAACCGTCTTTAAAATAAGCCAGCGGCCTGCCTCTTGAAGAAGCCGTGATGAGTGTGTGGTGAGTGTGCACACGCGAATGCCCTTCGTTTGTGAGGTAGAAGCGAGATGAAAGGTGCGATGATCCGAGCCGTCGCTTCCTCTCTGAGGAGGCCGTCGTCTTCCTCCGGCCGCCGATGCTTCTCTTCAGGGGCTGCCCCTGTGAGGAAGGTGGCGGTTTTGGGCGCTGCCGGCGGCATCGGCCAGCCTCTCGCCCTCCTTATGAAGCTTAACCCTCTCGTCTCCTCCCTCGCTCTCTACGATATCGCCGGAACCCCTGGTGTCGCTGCTGATGTTGGCCACATCAATTCTAGGGCTCAGGTAGCCGATCTTTGAATCCCTTTCTTCCGATTGATTCGTGATATTGTGGATCTAGGGTTTTTATGTTGATGGGTTTGTGGATTTTCAGGTAGCGGGATACATGGGCGAGGACCAGCTAGGGAAAGCATTGGAGGGTTCCGATGTGGTCATCATCCCCGCCGGCGTTCCTCGAAAACCCGGCATGACCCGTGACGATCTGTTTAACATTAACGCTGGAATTGTCAAGGGTCTATGTACGGCCATTGCCAAGTACTGCCCTAACGTAAGCTTCTTCTAGGATCTCTTGGTCACCACGCAGGTCGTTCTGATTTTTCTTCGCACTTGTTTATTCACAACTGGATCCTCGTTAGTAAGGGAAACAGAATTGCCTATGGATTGATCGAGAGATCTTTCCACTTAACTGCGAGAAAAGATCTTGCGGAATCATATCGATTGTTTGACTCTGCATTCCATTTCTTGCTAAAAAAACGTATTGCACAGCCGTTTTCTTTCATTTTAAGATGTTTGCTTCGTAGAGCTGATGATCTTGATGCGTGTTTCGTGTTGGAATTGAGTTTAGGCGATCGTTAATATGATAAGCAACCCGGTGAACTCCACCGTTCCTATTGCATCTGAGGTCTTCAAGAAGGCCGGAACTTACGATGAAAAAAAGCTGTTCGGCGTGACCACGCTTGATGTGGTTAGGGCGAAGACATTCTATGCCGGCAAAGCTAAGGTCCCCGTAGAGGGTAGGCATTGATTCATTCGGTTGATCAATCAGTCAGATTTTGTGACGTTTTTCTTGTTTCAGTTATCTTTAAAGATGGAAATTGATTCCGTTGTGTTGATTCCGATGGTTTTCTGTTTATGATCTTTTGGTACTTGATCATGCAGAAGTTGATGTCCCGGTTGTTGGGGGGCATGCGGGCATTACCATCTTGCCTCTCTTCTCGCAGGTGGGTTTAACAGTTTCACCAAACTGTGATTGCTGGTTGTGATATAGTTTTTGCAAAAGGGATCTTAGTTTATTTGAATTTTGATTCTAAATTGCATCCGTTGCAGGCAACACCCAAATCAAACGCCTCTCTGTCAGATGAGGATATCAAGGCTCTTACAAAGCGAACACAAGATGGAGGGACGGAAGTTGTGGAGGCAAAGGCGGGGAAAGGATCGGCAACATTGTCAATGGCGTGAGTTTTTAAGAAAAGTTTCCTTCTTTCTCCATTTCTGTCATTGGCATGGCGGCTGATGTTTTTCATTTTTTTCTTGCTATGAAAGCACATCCTTCTTTTTATTCATTTTCATCTTTTGAGTGGAACTTTGAGACTCTACGTTCCATCCAAACTAAGATCTGGTGGAGTTGAGACATGATGAATAGTGCTGTGATTGAAGAAGTCACATAGTTCCCAGCCTAAATTTTCTGCTATTTCAACATATTGCCATACCACGTCTCCTTTTTGAACTGTTTTTTTTCAATAATCATTTTCTCTTTCTGTTTATGTATGATTTTCATGGTCTTCATGCTCACACTCTTGACTCAAGGCCTTATCAAATTGCCCTGAATCAAATGGTTATCTGTTTATGCTTATTGATCATCTAATCGTATTTGTCTATGCATGTAGTTTGAGGCGAAATTTTGTGTTTTTCACATTTCATCATCTATAGGATATTATCAAACTTTCACGATAACTTTCTAGTTGAATCCTCTTTCGAGTATTTATATGTAAAGTAAGAAATTGGGCATGATAAGCATGATTCCATGTTACTTTTCTTTCTCTAATATTATGTTCCCTGTGTGCATCAACTGCAGAAACATTTATCATATATCTCATAATTATGAACTAATTTGCGCTGGATTAATTAGCAGATTACTTTATTCTTTAACACTAGCTGTTGCTTATGAGTGTTTCGAATTTGCAAGTATTAGACATATTTTACATAATTTCCTTGGCCAAAATGGTATTGATTATCTTTGACATGTCACTTTTTAGTTATGCTGGAGCCATCTTTGCGGATGCATGTCTTAAAGGTCTTAATGGAGTTCCAGATGTTGTAGAATGTTCGTTTGTGCAGTCGAGTGTTACTGAGCTCCCCTTCTTTGCCTCTAAGGTAATCATGAACCTTAATTGGTAGTTTACAGGATGTATACGCTATTGCCTCTTGCTGAGGTTTATAGCGAGGAATGTTTTGCTCTTTCGTTTCAAATATTTGTCCAGATATTAGAAATGCGTGTGCATGTGTATGCACACGTAATACTAGTGCACCTCTTAGCTCAAGCGCCTAGGAACTTGGCCGTGTATGTTCCGCAGCTGGCTTTTGATAACATTGCCTTCACGGATACGGTTCCATGTGGTTGTTTCATGATTAATCTAAAATCCTTTGTTTCGTGTGTAAGCTTGCAAGACTTTGTACAATGTGCTGTAATCTGATGTTATGTTTTATGGCACACAGGTGAGGCTTGGTAAAAATGGGGTTGAAGAAGTCCTTGGGCTGGGATCTTTGTCTGATTATGAGAAAGAAGGACTTGAAGCTCTGAAGCCTGAGCTGAAAGCTTCCATTGAGAAGGGGTTCAAGTTTGCCCGCGACAGTTGAACTTAGTTTTCTGCTTTAAATTGCTGCCCATTTTTTGCACCTTTGATCAGGTGGCTGCATTTTCCTATTTTCTCGTTTTAACTGTTATTCTAGCGTGTTGTTTGCGGCACCGCCTTAGTTGTTCCATTTTGTGGACAACGAGGTTTCGACTTGAAAATCCCAATAAGAGAAACTTTATTGACCTGATATACAAGTGATGCACCAATAAATTTCGATTTTGGGGGCTCAAGGTACCCGATATTAGGTTCTTTATTTCGGAGATAATTGATGTCATTGATCTTGCTGGAGTGCAAGGACGTATGTTTCCATCTCTATCCCGAATGGAATGGACTTCTCTTTGTGCAGTGCCTGGTGAGCAACGGAAGGACTTTAGATTGATGAGTTCTTTTTCTTTTCCAGCTAGATTGATGAATTAATGTTCTCTAATTTACCATTTAAAACTTCTTCTAGCGTATTGCATGATAGCCTATGACATGAGGTTACTTGAAATTGTTCTCCTGTTGCGTCTCATCGTGTTTTCCTCCTTTAAAATTGCACAAAAGTAGTATATTTGTTCTTTTCGTCGTGTACCTGTGCATAGAAGTTATAGGCGACTGATTGGAGCAACCATGCTAAAAAATATTGCCCCCTTAATTGACTGATCGTGGTTGCCTATTAGAATGCTGGTGGTGTGCGTGAATATTAGATGTGCTGTGAGGGTAGAGCAGATCGAGCATATTCTATATAAGCTCCATTAAAGCTGCCTTTGCCTTTGAGAGTTCAAGCTATAATAGATGGATTCAAGAGTCTGTTCAGTCTTTCATGGTATGACTTTGCAGGTTTGTAATTAGAAAGGTATATACAAATCTAATTTTTTAGTTATATATAAAAATAACAACTAAGTTTCTAATATTAGATGGAGTTAGGTACATGAATTCTTTGTTTCCATAAAATTAGATCATGTATCATGTTTAGAGTTAACTCAATATAAGTAAATTATTTTTTGTTGTTTCTTTTCAATACTTTTGTGTTTTTTAAAATATTTTCACAATTTAGTTTTTCACATTTTACCAAGACTTATTTGGTTGTTTTTGTACGTGTTCAAACCATGTTAAATAATTTTTTCTCATTTTGTTATGTAGTGATGTTATTTTCAATTTGTTTTTAATAACCTCATTACATATATATTCTTTATATGACCACTTATCTATTTCATGTTATTGATAATTAACTGAGTAATACTCAAAATTATAAACATAACATCTCGAATTGTAATTCCATAATATTTATACTTGACATTTAAACTCAGAACCATAAAGTATAGTAAGTTAAATTGTTGCTCTATAATATTTATACTTAGACTCGTGTAGCCACCGGTAGGAATGGAACCCTGACTCCCCATTGGAGAAAAGCCCTGCTATGACACAACTATTATAAAAACCATGGCTTCCAGAAGATTTCAATTCTTGTTTAGGTTTTCAACCACTCTTTGGACCATTGTTGACGAGGAACAAGACTTATCCCAGCTTTCTTACCAAGATGAGCCCATTCATTCGTTTCCATCAAATTGTGAACAGTCTCTCTCTCTCTCTCTCTCTACGTTGGTTTCTTTGGAGACATACTTCGCTCGAGGCAAAGCTCAATGAGTCTTCTAATGCTCTACATGGTGGAGTTTGAGTGTTCGGACGACGAGTGGTAGCCTGGGGTAGGTAGGTTATTAAACATGCAGGTAATTGCCCTACGCTTGATCGGTTTGGAGTTTGGACAACCATAACCAAGTTGCTAAGAGCACGTAAAATTTCTTGGATGGCCAACGGGGCCTCAATGAAGCAGGTCAACGTACTCCAATTATATTGCACGATATAAAATTTTGCTTTGGCTCCATGCAGATGATCAGATTTGACAAATTTCATAAGGTCCGGCCCCATGAGTCCCAATCACGAGCAGCAGCGTACACGAAATGCCCATTGAATTATGAACACTCAGAAAACGAAGATTGAAATGGATAGAAGAAGACAACAGAATGGGAGAAGAAACCAATAACTAGGTTGCTATAGTACAGTAACTACACCATCAATGAAAATCCAGAAAAGAATAAACTCTACAATAATTAGCAAAGGGAAAAGGATAACAATATGTAAATATCATGACTCTCTCTCTCTCTCTCTCTCTCTCTCTCTCTCTCTTAACAGGGGATTTTGGAAGTGAACCACTCCATGACATGAATAGGGGCTTTAATGAGTTCCAAGGCAAGCTCCACAATAACCGTGACGCAGAGGCAGCACGGGCAGATGCACGATAGCAAAAGCCTGCACACCAAGCAGCACATCAATTCTGTCAAATTTGTCACATTTCTGAAGTTAACAAACACAATTCACTACCCATTAAAATAATGGTGGATGAACACAAACACGCGCGCGGGCACACACACACAGAGGAACACCACCAACAATATTTAACAAAGATTTAAAAGGAAGAAGCAACCACCATCAAAACTTTATGTGTGAGAGGAGAAGGGGAGATTGAGAACATCACCCACAATTTTATTGAGAGGAATGCCAAATTCACGTGCGAGAGAGAGAGGAACACCACCAACAATATTTAACAAAGATTTAAAGGGAAGAAGCAACCCCATCAAAACTTTATGTGTGTGTGAGAGAGAGAGGACGGGGGGATAGTGAGAACATCACCCACAATTTTCTTGAGAGAAAGGATGCCAATTTCACGTGCAAGAGAGAGAGAGAGACTACCCGACGATCCAGATGATGACGCCGACGATGGAGAGGAGGAGGCAGAGGAAAGCGAAGGGCAATCCCAACAGGAAACCCAGAGGCCGGCACTCGCAATCACCCTCGCAGCACATCTTCTTCTTCTCGTTTCCTTCCTTCCAACTCGCTCAACTAAACCTGGAGAGAGATTTCGGAGGGGATTTCAGGGTCGGTTCTTCGTCGACTTAATCTTCTGCTCAATTCACTCACTCACGTGCATTTATTACCTCTCTCTCTCTCTCTCGTCAGGATTTGGAGCAGGAATTGAACTGACTATTGTACCCTTGAAAACCGACGCGGCTTGTGGAGACTGCAGATTTCCGTTTTCTTCCTCCCAAGGGAAGGGAAGCTTCGGTTACCTTGTGCCTTTGTTTACTTCTTCCCTATGAAATCCTTCTTCTCTTGACAGGTGAGCAGGACGAATCTCCTCGTTAACCTAACCTGTTGCAGCACTTGGGGATGGCGATATTAGCCCGTACTTATTTTGCTCCTCCAAATCCATCTCCATTGGATCCGATATCATTCGGTTTGACTGGGCTTTTATTCGACTGCAGAGATTCCAGAGAATAACCCAATTTTTTCAGTAGTTAACTTATAACTAACACAGACTAACATCATGTAATGTTGCAGAAAGAGAGAAATCTATGTTTAAACACTGAAATTAAAATCCCAAAAACAAAAAAAAGTATGTTGATAATTTTGTACACTGATATAAGTTACTTTTTGACTTAAACTTTTCAAGACAATTGAAATCTTTGAGAATATTTAAATATATGTTCATGTGCATATGTACTAATTTTTCTTTATATATATATATATATATATATATAACAAATTTGCTACCATAAGGAGTTTGGATCATGTTCATCTTGAAAATTGGGTAGTACAAGTGTAATTTAAAAAAATTTAAAAAGTTTTAGAAAAATATGAAATTAGTATTACACTGATATGACCCAAAAGTAATTGATAGAACAAGGTTGACAGATCCAATCAATATACATATGGATTCATAATTAATATTTAAAAAGATCTCAATCATCCAATTTAAAGATTAATGGTTCATAATTAACATGCATATATGTATGTATATATGCACAGCCTTACTGGACAGTGTGCATGCATATAATATATTGACACTCATAACATTATTATTATTATTATTATATATATGCTAAACCTTACCGGACAGCCCAACGTGACCCCGCAGCTATATGGACTGGCTATATAGCACTTTTCATATATGGAGTGATATTTCTCTAGGGTTGGGCCGGTTCCACGAGCTTAGTCTATTTTGACACTGTATTTTTGGAATGAGGCTGTTTATAGAGAGAGAGAGAGAGAGAGGATACAAACCCATCCAAGACAATTTTAAATATGATATCAAAAAGGCATTGATGATGCTAATTAGAAAACAAAATTAAAAGCATTCATAGGATAATATCATGCAAAAGTATATGCTTTTTTTTTCATTTAATTTTCAATCTCAATTATTTGTAACTTTTGTGATTAATTTGGGTAAAGTTTGCATATAAATCGTTTGTATTCAACTTATATATACATAATAAAACTGAATCATGTCCTCTTACTTATGCTACTCAACCATTTTTTTGGGGGTATAAATATAATTTTGAACATTGTAAGGTATTTAAAAATTGATGGAGGACAACCTTATTACTCTTATGCAACCAAAAAATAAAGGTTGACATAAGTGACAGGCAAGATCAAATCATTATACAAAAAGAGAGAGAGATTAGAACCTACAATCTGTGTTACATGCATATTCATGCCCACTCTTTAATCGTGTAAGCATGAACATAATAAGAATATCCTTCATATTTTTTCATATGTCATGAGCATGAGTAATATATTAAGAATTTTCTTCATATATATATATGTGTGTGTGTGTGTGTGTGTGTGTGTGTGTGTGTGTTAGATCTTGCCCACTACTTATGCTACTCTTTTATGTTCGATCGTTGCTTTTCTACGATATGAATATAATAAGATTTTCTTAATATTTTTATAATACTTTTATAACCTTCAAAATTACACTCGTCCCCCAAAAAAAAAGGTAAAAAATGAATAAATAATGTCAGTCATTGGCAGGATAAGGATCGTTTTATAACGACAATGAAGGTTATGGTAAAAAGTTTATATTTAACTGAAACCAGCAAGAATATCAAAATAATAGAAGCCCCCAAAGTGTTGTCCTGATTGAAAGTACTCTAGCAGTGAAGGTCCCAGCCTCGGACGACTACGCACTTGGTTTGAACCCTTCAAAATGCACCCAAAACGTTAGCTCAACGGCAGCGTGTTCTAGTGCTGTTGCTGCTGGTGAGGAATTCGATTCCCAGAGGATGTATGTGGGTTACGTTTCCGCCTTTTCTTTTAAAAGAAAACCTTCAAAATGCTGCTTCCCTTAATTATTATTAAAATTTTAAGTAAAAAAATATTTAAAATGTTTGATAATCACATTACCTGTTTTGCATGTTCGTTTCCCTGACCTAAACCAAGAGGAGAGTCATCTTGAACACGGAAACCATCGGTAATTCCTAGAGACGTAGATTATCCAAAAACAATTATTGTTTGGAGAGGATAAATTTTTAAAAAATACTTCATTAAACGAGGCTGTCTGGAAAATCTCTAGAAACATTTTTTTTATCCTCAAACAAAAAAAAGATAAATACTTCTTGAATACATGTGTTAGGTGTGAGCCAAGACGACAACTTGGACTCGAATTTTATGGCGACGACACAGCGTCGTTCCACCTCAATCATGCATTTGACCAATCATTCATATATATATATATATATATATATATATATGAGAGAGAGAGAGGTAAAGGCTAAACTCCATCCGTTCCGTAAATATAATCAAACTTTAACGTTTAGCATGATCAATAGGAAAGATTTAAATTAAAAATACTGTTATATATATAACATTTAATTTAATTTAATTTAATATCATATATATTAAATACATTTTATTTTGTTACTTCAATCGTTTATCTCAAAGATCAAATGTTTGGAATAGTTAAAATGATAAAATAGATTTAAGCATCGATAGAGTTTCAACATCTACTACTTCTTTATAAATATATATATATATATATATATATGAAAAGTAGTAGATGTGCACAGCCACTAATCAACCTCATTATCAAGTAAAAAAGCACAATTTCGTTATGCACCAAGGTTCATATTTGATTATGAGGCAAACTGGCTTACTGTTCTAGTTCCTTAGGCACGGGCATCCTAATCAAACACCTCCCAAGTTCCTCAGTGAGCTATTGTTCTTGTTGTTAATAATCTTATTTCTAATCAAGGAGATGAGTGATTTGATTTTTCCATTGACCACTAAAACAGGATGTGCCCAATGCCTTTGACATCTCTAATCGGTGAAAGCACCCACCAAAAATCTATGCCAAAATTCTATCACGGAGGTATCTTTAGCTAAAATTTAATATTAGGAACAAATTAGCTCTTGAGTAAAAGATGCCGGGGCTTAATACTCTTATTTCCCTACTCATTATGCAAAGAAATTCTAGAAACTAGAAGACAAATATGGCAAGTGGTGCACCCAGAGCATTAGCTCAACAGCAGGGCACTCTATGACCGTTGCTGTTAGTGGGGAGTTTGACTCCCACAGGGTGCATGTGTGAGTGTGTGTTAGGCTTCGGCCTCCTCTTGTAACCAGAGAGAGAGAGAGAGAGCAAGTGGTGCTCCGGTCACGATAATATAGCTGAAGTGTCTAAGAATTTCTTAAAGAGTTATTTGCATCAAATAACCCAATAAAGCCTGCTAGTTTTTTTTAGGATTATCGTTCAAAGATTAATGATTTCTTCAAAGACTAATATTTGAGAAGGAAATAAAAGAAGCAGCATTCTCAATCAACTCGAAGGGCATCCTGAGTTTTTAGCAAAATTTTTCAACTAGTTGGGAGCTATTATTAAATTTGATTATGGGACTGATCTTCAAAGATGGGTTTTTAACAAAATTTTCGAAAATGCATTGGGAGTTATTAAATTTGATGTGATCAAGTCGGTCAAAAGCTTTTCTGATGGAGGTAAGCCTGTTAGGAGTTTCAACAATGCTTTGGTTTGCATTATTGCTAAACTTCCTAGAATTGAAGGGTATCAAATTCAACACACGCGCCCGCACACAAACTTAATCCAATTCATCTACAGGCACACACACAAACACAGATTCAATCAAATTCATAACACACACGCACGCACAGGCATAGGTAGATTAGGGACCTATTATTAAAGAGCATTTATCCCAAACTTGGACCCAAAACCTTAGCTCAACATGGTGGCTACTCTTAAAATATGGTACCCCAAGCTGATTGCTTGAGCTTTCAGTTATTGTACGTTTGTGTGTGCGTGTGTGTGTGAGAGAGAGAGACAGAGAGACAGAGAGACAGAGAGAGACAGAGAGAGAGACAGAGCATCTCTTCAGTGTCATAAGATGAGCTACTGCTTGTGTGTATGTGTATAAACTAGCAAAACATGCTCGAACAGATCAAGCTTAGATGAGCTTCACTCTTAGAGGTACATATTTCTCTTCGAACTTGATATATACAGACATATTATATATACCTCATGGTTCATGCTCTCCAAGAGAGAGAGAGAGAGAGAGAGAGAGAGAAGTGAAAAAAGAGAGATTGCAAGGGTCAATGGACGGAAAGCTACCTGCCCTACTCTCTTTCGGAGTATAGGAGTATATATAACATTTACATGTATATATGCCTCAAAGAAACAAACTAATCCAAGAAGTTAAAATGATGCAAGTATACTCAATAGGTCTAGCATTTTGATTTTACAATAAAGTTTGCATTAATCAATATTTTTCAACTTGAACAAAGAAAAAAAGATTCATTTTCAAAATAAAAAGAAATCTAAGTTTCTACTCATAAGGAGCAAGCTCTCGTGCAGCTCATCTCCTGGTATGAGCTTATCCCATCCTACATGAGAAAACCTGGTGAGACTTAACGGCACCAGGGGTGAAGAAGATGGGAATGAACTACCTTCAAATCAGCTACATTGGCTTGTTCACTATCCTTCATTCCAATTGAAGTTTGAAATTAACAAATTAAAGCAGAAGACACGACGGATACCATCTTTACTGGATCTATATGCTGTTCTCAATTGTCACAAAAGATGTACTACAAAAAGAAGATGATCAGAAACAGCTACCACAAACTTCTACAAACTTATGATGAATGATCAAATATACAACAAAATCTGTTGGGCTATGTCAATCGGGTGCGGGTGCGGGATACGGCAAATTTCAAAAATTTTGGGTACGGCGACACGAGTAGGATATATAATATTATATATTATATATAATATTCAAGCTACATAAATCAATCATAATACAACTAGTATTTGCTAATTTTGGGTGCACGTAGGTATCAATTAGCAAGTTCCCTCATAATGATCTGAAACTTAGAATGATTTTACGAGCTGCAAAATATCCAAGTTATAGATTCAAAGAATTTTGAGAACTTTTGTAGGATATAGCATATACTAGTATTTGTGCTATGATCCACTAGTGATGTCATACTCTTCTGTTCTATTGATCCGGCAATGTTCCTGGTCTTTAAATGTGTTTGGTGACCGAGATTATTCTCTGCAAAGGCATGCAGTATGGAGTCAAGAATCCAATCACATTGAGTAATAAGAAACTAATTGTCCGCACCCAAAACAATTCAAGCTAATATTGTATACAGCTAAAATGGCAAGTACACAACTTTATATTAAAGCAAAACATATAAATGGTAAACAACTACTAATTTCATCATAATACACAAATCAATCTTCATTATCCGGACCCATTTATCCATGAGTTACAAAAAAAGTGTTTTTTTTCCATGCCGCACCGACACGGTGTCGGTGTCGGTGTCGATGTCGCACCAGTGTCGAGGTCGACACTCCACCCCTTAGAAGTGTCTGTGTCACATAGCTGCTGGGAGTAAAAAACAAAAGAAAAATATTTCTTCATAAATAATGTGATTCGTGCACGCACACAGATGCACTGCATGCACACAGAAGATCAGTGCTACAGAGAGACCCACAATGAGTAACAGTGCAGCAGGCTACGGGGTTGACCCACAAGTTGACAGATATGAGTTTGATACCCGGGGCTTGCATCTGACTTCAGCCTCCCCATTGTACCGAAGAAAAAAGGAGATGGATAAACTGACTGCTTGTGTCCACAGGAAATCAGCATTGGGCGTAAGATGCCAAAGTGTTCTTGTTTTGGTCTTCTGTAAGAAGGCAAATAGACGGTTCTGTAAGTGCCACTGAGGAATGGATGTCTATACTGAAAACGGTCACCTATCATTAGAGGAACCATTAAGAACAGAATTCTCCTTCTCCATGGAAATGATGCAGGCTAGTCTGTCATGAACCTAAGAAAAGAATTTTGCCTCAATTAACAAGACCCACAACAATATTCAGAAAGATCCCACTCCAGCAATCCGGCAACATACCTCAGCAAGGCCATCTTTGCTCCGGTTATCTGAGGTTGATGCAGCATCATACCTAGAGGCATGGTCATCAAACGTGAGAAAAGCTTTATGAGAAAAACATGCATCTGCACACAGGCAGCACACTTTGACATGAATGCAACCAAATGGGTACATGAAACCAACAAAGATGTATGCAAGTCTACCCAAGTGGGTCTTAATGAGCATTGTGTTCCACACACCAAAGAACAGCTCTGTTTGCGTGTTTCACAGAACTGGCACCATGTTTCCTATTTCTGCAGTTTCAGGCACGTGGAACTGCCATCCAAATACACCCTAAGGTCCCAAGGTGTATGACATCAGGGAGATCCCAATCTTGATGGTAGGATCCTTAGGTTCTTGCGATCAAGACAAGTCCCATCGTGCAACATGGGAATCATTTTCTTTGACATGAATTTCAAAGACCATATCATCAATTAATCATATTAGGCAGTGGCATCACAAGCCCAGACAAAAGGAGTTGTATTAGGTAGCGACAATCAGCGTAAAACTCTGTCGGGTCTTAGGGATGCAACGGTTTTAGCACTAATGCAACGCTTACCATCTCTGAAGTTAAGAATGTTTGAGCAAGAAATACTAGGATGGGTGACCTCCTAGGAAGTCCTCATGTTGCACCTTCTAGCCAACCCCACCTAGTATGGGGAAAGGTAGGCTGTGGCATCACAACAATCATACGCTGAAAATGAATCATATGATTCTCATGATATGAATTATATGATTCTCATGAACAATTTGTACATTTACATATAAATTAAACAAAGATACAGGCAAAATAATTAGCCGACCCCGTCTAGTATGGGAAAAGGCTTAGTTGTTGTTGTACAGGCAAAATAAGATATTTGAGATCCATATTAGGTCTCATGATCCTTGATTTTTGGAACCTCATGCAGTCTTAGATATGATTTTAAGACCATGACTACTGCATTCATGGCATACAGGTGCCCATGTTGCATAGGACACTGATACAGGAATTTTATACCATATCGGAAGATACAACACCGTACATGCATTTTTTACTTTTTAAAATCATTTAAAAATTTAAAAAATCATCAAGTAGCTTTGTATCATGCAGAATGCCATGTATGACATGCACACGTGAAAGATAACACTATCTTAATAAAAAAGATGGAAGAACTATATTGAAGTTTTAAACTGTTACAGATCTGATGATCAACGATTCCCAAAGTTTCAAACTTCAAAACAAAACAGGAAAAAACTAGCTATTGTCTTCATTCTTTTCAAAGCGCTTCTTGGGGTCCTTTTACAACTGCTCCCGGTTATTTTGTTCCTCCTTGTGCTCCATGTTCTTCTCTTCTCACTTGTATATCCTCTATTTTATTTCTTTGAGCATGTGTATGGAGGCATAGTAGACCAAGGTCACATATTCATCCCAGTTCCAACAAGGTCATGTTTTGTGTGGCTAACTCCATCATGCATAACACATCCACAAAAGTTGCATCTTACACCATTTTTTCGAATTAAATTTGAGATTGGAGCTTTGGAGGGGAGAGAAGGGGTCCTCCTGAGGAGAGAATGGGGCAGGGTGGGCCAACAATGTGGCCTTAGGGGTTCAAATCAACCCTGAGTTCTTGGAAGTCAAAAAACATGGTATCTAAGAAATCAACACTGTATCTTACAATATGGAAGGCGTATCAATATGTTGTGGATATGGCCTGAGAAATCGTAACTTGTGATTCACATTGCTGAGTACCAATATGTGATAAAATTGTATCATAAAGTATGATATGATACCATTTTAATAACCTTGATGTTACAACTATGAACAGCCTCTAATATACAAGAAACACCTACACAACTGGAAACATGCATGTCCAAACTAACATATAATTTCCAAACAGCTTACCACTCACGAGGAATTCCGGCTTCCTGACGTGCCACATGATTGAATGGGCCTTTCAACTCCACATTGAATTCCTTTAACAAATCTATGGAGAATTAAACATAGTATGAGTGCAGTAGCAGGATGTTTAGATTACAATAATGCAGTTAACTATGTGCAGCATTAATACGTACCTTTGAAAGTGATGTCAGGCACACGGCCCATTTTCTCACAGACCCTCAGGAACCAAAACATACCAACTGCCACATGTGCAAGTTCTTCTTCAGAAATCTTAGCAACAATATCCGATGTCCTGTGGTCTCCAAATCCTATCAACTTTGAAACGAGCCTGAGCCCAGCATCAAGCCCTCTGGCCTCCTAATGATAGAAACATAAAGAAATACATGCATAAGACAATCAAAACAATGAAAATAGAACATACTGTATGTTATGAACGCTTTAAGTATTAAAGAACAAAAAATTGTTACTGGATAGAGGACATTTGGCATTTCCAAAAAGAGCATCATCAATTAACAGTTGTGTAAATACTGCAAGACCCAATTGTATTATCCATCAATTGTTGGATTTAGAGAATGATCACTGAGAAATATAAAACACAGGCCATAAAAACATGTAAGTTTCAGTGGAAAAACAAAGACAAGCAAACAACAAGAATTTGCAACCAAGGTTTAAATTTCGAGCTACTAACAAGAGCAATAAATTGTACAAAAGCCCAGCAACTAAGGTTTGACATTGACTGCCTAGGCAAGAACTACCTGGTCATGTTAACAACACCTGCACCATGTTAACAACAAACACCTCGATTTGTCAGACATAGGAATTATGAATATTACAGTTAGAGAACCATGCTGGCCATTTTCTGAGAACCATAGAGAAACTAAAGTTCCCTAGATGCATTAAAAATTCATATGAAGACATCCTGATTTTAAGCTAGTCTAGCTCAACAATATGGGTTCTGTCATTTCAAAGGACATTCTGGTTCCTTGAAACTGAGTATGAGCAAACCCTTCATCCATCATGGTGCTTTTGGAAACTCGAGTCTGGATCATGTATCCTACAAGCTTATGAAATAACTCCAAATCCCTGAGATAATTAAATATAGTGTGAACTGTCTTATATACATCACACAAGAAGACTACTGATTTAGCTTCTCTGATCTTATAAAACTCTTCAGCAGGTCAAAAGTTAAGCAACCCTAGTTACCTGACTGTGCTGTTCACTAAAATATAAAACTCATGACCCATCTATGCAACAAAGAAAGCAAAATGCTTTCTGATTCTCTCAAATTGAATTAAGCTTTCTGTTTTTCTCAAATTGAATTACGGAAGACAGCATCCTGAGTAACGTTTCTACCTGGACTAATGGAATAACTGCTAAACGTGCTGCAACATTCCCAGACGTCTTTGAACACTCCCTCCAAAGAAGATTATGAGCAAGCATATCTCCATATCTACAAAGTCAGAAAGAAGGATTACAGTTTCGTTAGCAGAGGGGTAAATGTGTTCTCTTGACCACTTATTTTCTATTGTGTCTTCTACTCAACTTAACGGAGAGCAAAAATACACCAATGTGTTCATTTTAGCAGGTTATGTCAAACTTATCAAGTGTAGCATGCAATGGTACAGCCTTTTACATGCTCGAAAAAGTATAAAGGCGTCATCATCTAAAAGCAACAGATGCATATCTAACGATGGAAATAGTTCTCTATTCCATCAGGTTTCATAAATGGAAAGCAAAGAACTAAGATTTGAAAACTTCAATTAAATTCTCCTCTGAGGTGACTGAAGCTTAACAAGTTAAGCAGCATGCGGCAAAAAGAGAATCAGTTTCTATCATTTGATCTTTTATGTTCCTCGCTATGATTGAGTAACTGTGTCTTAGGGATTAAAAGTTATTCTCACATGAAGCCAAGTTCCTCAAGCCTTTGGGAGCACCAAGAAAAATGACGACTCTCATCATCAGCAACATGTGCAAAATCTGAAAAGAAGTCAGCACCCAGAACATCTGCCAATGAAGAGAATCTGACAACAGTATCCCATGCCAGGTCTATGGCGTTCAGTTCTATATGCGCTAGATTATGCAGCATATAAGCATTAAGTGGCAATCCGGAGTCTTTAGGAGAAGGTATTTCCTTTGGTGAAACCTGAATATATCCCATTTGAATTGTAAGAAAATGAATATAGATGACTTCATGGATTCATATTTAAAAATCATACACATTGAAACTTCAAATATTTTTCATAAAAACGAATCAGAGTGTCACTAAGTTAATCTAAATGAATTCATCCATGTGGGAATAAACAGATGAGAATATGGAGGCAGATCTTGCAATTGTACGCACTACAACAGGTCAAAATAGTTCCACAAATGTTTGAAATGAAACATCCTATACAATTCATCATTATCTCTATGTTTTGAACTGAAACATCCTCTACAATTAATCAATATCAGTATGCACACCAGCAAAGACTGCACTTTATAAAGTCCCAACAAGTCCACAACTCCACAAGAACATAAAGAGAGCTATTCTTGAAACTCCTGGATATAACTTTAGGCAAAATGTCCCTAAGGAGAAAGCAGATCCATCCTTACAACTTCCAGCACAGCATTAAAGCAACCAAGAATAAAACCCCATAAGCGAGGCATATTTCGATAGAACTGATCATAATCATCATTCTAGTTGTCAGCAATTTCTTGGCAAATTATTTCTTGGGAGATACGCTCTGAAGTTGTATAGTATCATCATTCTAATTCTCAGCAATTTATCGGTCAGTTATTCCTTGGGATATACACTCTGAAGTTGTATGGTATCGCAGGTGTTAAGAAAATAAATATAAAAGTACCCTGAAATTTTAGGAAATATTGGTTCTTAAGACTATTTTTTGTAACCATTAAAAAACATTTGTAAAGTAAAGCATGTCAAAGCGAACTAAAATCTATTAATACGTGAAAATGGATTTGAAGTGAATAATGAATTTTCTGAAAATATTGCAAAAGCATAGCTATATTTCAAAATATGGGTGTTATTGGATGATGAGCGTATTGTGTTGATATCGGCTATCCTTCAATGGCTGATATTTTGAAGATGCTGCCAATATAAGTAACCATGCTACTGACATATGACTAGCAGAAAATGAAACCTTAGGGCGTGTTAGGAAAATTTCCTCAAGAACGTAGTTTAGTGAGATTTTGACGCTCAAAATTCTCAAGGCATACCAACAAACACATCGATCCATGTCTCTAATTTCAAGTTGTGGCATGCAAGTCCACTTGCCGCATCTTTATAGTTATTGTAAATTACCACCTAGTATGTGGGAGGTATAAACGTAGAACTTGAAGAATATAGAATTCAAATTAACAAAGTTAAAAGTCAAATCCAAACATAATAATTCGAGTTAGAAGGCAACTTCAATTCCCTTTTCCTAAAAATCACTCCAACCCAAAGACACCTTTCCAGGAAACATTGTCATGTTGTGGATGTTTCCAATCAACAGAAACAGTGTAGTTGAGATGGTTTAGCAATATGAAACGTTTCCAGTTGCAGGAATTAACGCATTAATGAAAGAGTGGTGTTTCAAAGCCGTGAAGGCACACAAGAGCGTATTAATATTTTGGTACACATGCTTCCGTCCCGAAAGCAGGAACCAGAACATAGGCTATGCGGTAGTTGTTGCCGAAACCAGGAATTGGGTGCAGAATGATGCACAGACTAGAGAGAGAAGACAACCAACTGAGGTTTTGGTGGACGAGCGGGGCGCTCCGGTGGGTTGGCAACGCCGAGAGGGAGATCGCCGCTCACCCATTTGGTGTACGCAACGTGGGAAAACGTCGCCTTGGCTGAGGGGTCGCCAGTAGATAGGATTAGACGACCCCATTCTGCGAGAGAAGAAGGGAGAGATGATTCATCCAATTCGAGAGAAAGAGAAGAGGGGACGGATTCAGGTCTCCCATTTGCGCCCCACACCCTCTGCGTGTTAAGGGACGATTCCCTCCAACCTTGTAACCCTGCCCACTGTGTGTACCCGCCAGAGGAGGTAGAATCCGGTCGATGGGTAGCGAAGGCCGACTGCTGCTGGAAGCGTCGTCCACTGACTCGACCCACTACAAGGGTCGAACGGAAGAATGTCCCCGCGAGAATGGTTTTAGGCAGCAGGAGGGCCATCGCGCGGTGTACCGCCGCCACCAAGCGAACTTACCGAACAACCCATACCGTTGCTCCGCTCATTTTCTATACGAACGAACGAACCGAGCTCTCTTAGCCGAACAGCCACGGTTTGAACGGTTCATGAGCGAAGCTGAACTGAACTGAGTTGAGAGAGAGAGATTTTCTTAAGGAGACATGTCCGGTTTTAGATAAATTAAATCGATCAAGTATCGAAACCGACCGTCTGAGAGTGATTCTGGTTCCGGTTTCAGTTTCGAAACCGATTTTTAAAAAAATTGAAAAAAAAGAGCATTTGCTTCTTGTGAGAGTCGAACTCCACCTCGCTCAACAGTAAAATTTGAAGCACCACTTACAAGAATAATAAAATGTTAAATATTATTTACCTTAAATACCTTAATTCAATCACCTTGAACGCATGGTTTAGGTAAACTCAGACAAATCCTCATCCTAAGCCTTGTTAATCAAACAAATGGATTTACATAATATTTTTGATGTACCAACAAGATCCAATCAATATACAAGCTCAAGCTTAGATTGTTAAAAATTGAACGAAATTCGGGACTAACACATGCTCTAACAAAGAATTGCAATACTTTAATCTAAAAGTATAATTAATCTTTAATTTAAAGGCATGTTATGTGCATGACCTAACATGAGCCATATCAGTACAGGTTATTAGTCTCCGATATACAACACAACTGGAGTTTCTTAGTTTTGATCTAGATCTCTCAAAATGAGCTCGAACTTGGGTTTGGGTATGGTGGATCGAGTAAAGGTTCGTTTGATATGATGTTGTAGGGGAATTGGATCTTGATTTGTTTTGATTGTGATTCTAATCTCCTTTGTACATCGAATATGGAATCTGAATATGGAATCTATCATTCGCATGAAACTATGGTTCCATAAGTCCAATTTAAGTTAAAAAAGTCATTATCATGTGAGTATTGAGCCACATGATTGGACTTAGGGGTTTTGCATAAAAACCCGTGTTTTTTTCTATTATCTTATCTCGTACCAAAACCCAAAAAACCCAAACATCAGTACCACCATTAGTAAATAAAATACACAACCATGATTATAAGCCCCATGTGGGTATGGTGCCTGCAGTTCTAGTAGGAGTGGCCTCCAACTATATATCAAACACAATATTAAGAACGTTGGAATCAAACATGTCTATTTGGATTTAGAAACACAGAAGCAAGGGTGGAAAGTTCAGACCCAACCTAACACAAACCGAGACTGCCAGGTTTGGGTTAGGGTTAAGGCACCGTGGGTTGTCCCTTTGCAATATGAAGTTGGGTTTGGGTCCTCACAAACCTGACCCCAACTTGAAAATGTATATATAATATGTATATACATATATATACATTTATAAGTAACTATGAATGTTATATATATATATATATATATATATATATATATATAGATGCTATGCAGTTATAGTGCGTCGACCCGAACACTGGTCTAGGTCAACTTTCTTTTGACGAACCTCACCTGATGACCCGATTTACCAGCCCTAAGAAAAGGTTAAAACAAAAGGTTAGCTTTTCTTTCTATAGATGAGGAATATTATCACCGCCTTCCTGTAAAGAAATCCTAAGGAGGAGGAAAATTAAAAACCAAAGAACTCGGTGGGTGGAAACGGAAAGGGCGAAGGGGGCAAAGGTCTCTCGACGCGAGCGAAGCGACTTCTCTCAGAGAGTGAAAGAGGATTTGAAAACCCTAACCCTAGTTTTTCCCTTTTGCCCCTTCGATTGCTCGATTCCGTCATCGATCGACCGGTGCTTTACATCCATCTTCCGACTCTCGCGCGTTTTTTTACCTTCCTTCTTTCCGGCGTTGTTGATGAGTCCCAGCGCGGGCGATCGCGTCGCGGATCCGAGCGTCAACCGATGGCTTCCGGCGCTTTGATCGGCAGTGGAGGGAATAACAACAACAATAACGGGAGCAATAACGGGAGCAACCGGCACCGATGGGGAGAGAGCAAGGTGTATATGAGGAAAGGAAGCAGCAAGTCTCTGAAGCCCGCACCTTCTCAAACCGTCACGGAAGAGGCGAACTCTTCTCTCCACGCCGGCAGTAGATTCGAGGCTGCCTCCGACGATTCCTCTAGCCTCAGCCGCAAAACCGCCCCTATGAGCCGCGATCCCGCCCCCAACGGTGTCCGTCATAGGGTTACGTTCAACTTGGCGACGAGCTCAAAGCAGGAGATGCGTGATCTTCGTAGGAAGCTAATGGGCGAGCTGGAGCAGGTGCGCAGCTTGTTCAATCGTCTCGAAGCTCGGGAGATGCAGCTCCGGGGTTACTCGGGTGGAGTCTCCGTCGATAATTCCGGTTACAGCCCCCCTCAGATGTCCGGAAATGGCGTCAAAAGGTCGAATTCAGAGGCGGCTTCCACCGCGCCGCTGCGCCAATTGAGTATTCCTAGTTTGGAGCATAGCCAGGCTGGTGGCGACCTCGTGGAGAAGGAGAAGCGCACGCCGAAGGCGAACCAGTTCTACCGGAACTCCGAATTTGTCTTAGGCAAGGACAAGTTCCTTCCTCCTGAGAGCAGCAAGAAGGCACAATCAAACGGGAATGCGAACTCCAGGCAGCCGGAGCTCGTTCCCGTGGACAAGGCCACTAGCCAGGTGTCCAAGCAGTGCACTGGGGTTCTCACAAAGCTGATGAAGCACAAGCATGGCTGGGTATTTAACACCCCCGTCGACGTGACTACCACGTCATCATCAAGCACCCCATGGATTTGGGTACAGTTAAGTCGAAGCTCAACAGCAATTGGTACTCTTCCCCTGCAGATTTTGCAGCAGACGTGAGATTGACGTTCCGGAACGCCATGACGTACAATCCGAAGGGGCATGATGTTCATATCATGGCCGAGCAGCTACTGAATATATTCGAGGATCGTTGGCAAGTTATCGAGGCAGAATTCGTGGACGACAGGTTGAATTCCAGGTTCGCCGAAGTGCAGCAGGATGGTGGTTACACCCATAAGACCAAAAAGGTTCATCCTCCTGCTGTTCCTCCTCCCGACCCAAGGAAAGTACTGGACCGGTCCGAGTCGACCACAGTTCCGGCGGAGCCCAAAACGAAGTCTGCGAGTGTTCCGACCGTTAGGACTCCTGCGCCGAAGAAGCCCAAAGCGAAGGATCCGCACAAGCGTGATATGACGTACGAAGAGAAGCAAAAGCTGAGCATGAACCTTCAGAACTTGCCTTCGGAGAAGTTGGACAATATTGTGCAGATTATCAAGAAGAGGAACTCTTCTCTGTGCCAACATGATGATGAAATTGAGGTCGACATTGACAGCGTCGACACAGAGACACTGTGGGAGCTTGATAGGTTTGTCACCAACTACAAGAAGAGTTTGAGCAAGAACAGGAAGAAGGCTGAACTTGCTAACCAAGCCAGAGCTGGATCTGAGCATATTTCCGTGGAGAAGGTGAGTTTTTCATAGTAGGTGTGGCGATTGTTTATTTGTAGTCAAGCTTCTTGTAACGACATTGTCAGGGACCAGCAATTTAAATTCAACGTTTTTGTGATAGGTGCAAGCTCCTCCTGTTCAAGAGGCACTACCGATAAGCAGTAGTCGAGGTAATCCAGTGTTTTTGTACGTATGCGTTTATTAAAGCGGCCACTTTTTTCTGACTTGTTTGAATCGGCGCTGGGGGGGGTGTTGCAGAGGACAAAACAGTTCCGTCCACGCCAGTTGTTGACGCCAAGAAACAAGATGGTGATGCTACTAGATCAAGTAGCTCAAGCAGCTCCAGTAGTGACTCTGGATCTTCCTCCAGCGGTAAGGCATCATAGTTCCATCATAACGCAATTGGTTCCGTGAAAGCATGTTCTTTGCACTTCCAATAATTTTGAAAGCCTCGAACCGTGTATCCGAAGACAGTTCTTCAATGCCTCCTTAACCGACCGTTTTTACTTGCTCTTAGTGGAGTTTGGAAAAATGTTTTATGGGCATTATCAACGCCATGAATTATGATGATTAGATCATCTTATGTTAAGACTTTCAGCAGGTTATGAAATTGATGCCACTTTCACATTGCTTACCGGAAATGGCTCCAGATTTAGATTTCAACATAAGTATCCTTTAGTTTGAATGATGAAATGATCAAAGTTTGTCTCTTACCTTCTTGGTGATTTACTCTTCATCAGTAGGTGAATAATGAATTTTTTAATGATAGCTAACTTGGTTATAAATTTATATCTGTAGATGGCAACACCGAGCCTCTATTGGCCCATATTGTATGATATAGAATGGTGTTTAGTGTTACTATTGAATTGTACAATAACTTCAGCATGTCGTACTAGGTGAGGATGTATCTAATATGTATCAGTGTCTGTGGAACTGAAAAAGTTATTATTTTAGTGAGTAGTTGCGAAGCTTGCTTGACTTTGCTTCCACACGCTTCTATCATTGTGTAGAGAGAAACCCTCCATCATTTTGTTTATTTGGAGCTACTTTCAAGTGATTTTATGAGTCTATGTCCTAGATTTCACACTTCTCTGTTGAAGGAACGCATTTTCACTCCTCAATATAAGATACCCGTTACTATCATTTGGGAGGGACGTTAGTAGACCAGAGTGTCGAAGAAACAAAAGAATTCTGTGATGAGTTGACGCAACCTTTGAAAGCAAAAAGGTTTAATGTTGTGATTGATGAATGACAACATTAAATGGATATTAGTAAACTTTTTAATGAAAGTAAAAAGTGGATATTAGTAAACTTTCTTGTTATTATTTAAATGGCATGCTTATAAGGTATTTAACTTATGCAGCAAATTCTATCTATCTCATGCTTAAAGTTATCAGTGAGTTGGATTAGATGTATGCAACTATTCAGTGTTCCTGAAATACTACAAAACTTATTACAATCATGCATGGGTCTTGAGTTTAATGAAGATGTGCTCATGATGTAGAGCCTATTTGTAGTTCAGTCACTGGGTTTGCTACATGTTTCTTGCCTTGCAAAGTATAATGAATCAAGAGAGTGTGCTACAACTAGTTATTTTCTGATGAATAGGAATTTTTTTCATATGCTAACAACAACAATTTAAAGAGATTGTCGTTGTGGATTTGACAATAGGCTAAGCTAGTTGGAATCTGGCCTTGAATGCTACAAAAACTACAATATGTTACGTACAACACCATACTTATATCGGTTTCATATCAACTGGATGAATTATTTGTATGAGTTTTTATATCAACATGGGGCGTATATTTTGTGTGTGAGCACATGAAAAGCGTGCATGCATGCATGTGCAAATGTCTTTCAATTTGTACTGATGTTTATCTTGGTGACCCGTCTTATTGAAAATGCTTGTTTCATAAGAATTCATGGTTCCTTTTCTTGGCCATGGACAGATTCAGATAGTGAAAGCTCCTCTGCAGATGGTTCAGATGCTGCGCATTCACCTAGGACATGAATAAAAATGTACCCATGGGCAATGGAGAAGTGAGTTTGTTTGTATATTTAAGAAACCTGTGTTTCATTATGGTCTTAAACCCTTCCTGCCGTTAGCGTGTCTCTAGACACTTAAGGGCCAAGGATTATACACACACACCACATACACACATTTTTGTGTTATTTTTCTGCAGATGCATTACTCGATTTTCAGGTTTTGTTATTTTAATTGATTAACATTTATATGTGTTGGATTTGATATGTGATTTAATACTGTTAGTACAATTTTTTTCCTGTTGACAAGATCAGTGTTGGACCTGTTGGTACACTCTTTTCTCATTTGTAGAGTTTTTATCAGCTAGCCCCACATAAACTACAGCTCGGCCTTTTAGGGTGTGTTTGAATCAAGGTTCCATGGAAACTGGGCCTTCATTTTTTTATGCTCGCAGTTGCAAGTTCCGTTGTGCATTAAACGCAGAACCTGTTGCTGCCATGGAATTGTGGTTCCATAGGCCAAATCTAACTCAAAAACTTAAGCACTAGGGAGAAGGTGGGCCATAGGAACTGGACCCAAGGACTTCACACCAAAACACAAGTGCTTCTTCCTCTCTATGTGTTGCTATCCCACCTTGCAAGAAAACCCAAAGTGTCAATACTAGCCGTGAATCAAATACATAACTGTGGTTACAATCCTATGTGAGTCAAGGCCTGCAGTTCTAGTATCAGGGTCCCGGCACCACGAATCAAACACACCCTTAGTGCCAGCTGACTAGTGTTTTTGCCTACATAGGCAACACTTGGGCGCTAAACTTTTTATGTCATCTATGCTGTTGACATTCATGAGTATTACATGGTTTTTTGCTTGATGAGACATGTCATCATCATGTAAGGGCACTTGGGATTCGGTGTATTGGCAAAGGGGTCATATCTATATCTATCTATCTATATTTATATATGTGAAGGTAGGTATTTATGTTTGTATATACTATTCATTCTGACAAGGAACTTCAGTCCCACTTGGTCTCCCTAAATTGGACTCCATCAGTGAATGAAATCACTTTCTTCAGTTGTTCCAATCTGCACTCCATCATAGGGATCAATTCTTATTGCCTTTCTGGGTTCAATTTCAGTACATCTCTATGGAATCTAATTGCTTTGGTTTGCCCCTTTTTGGTTAAAAATATAGTGTTTTCCAATTCTATGGGCTAACATACATGCCGTTCTTGTGTTAGATTTGTGGTATCCTTTGCTTGAGGTGGTCCTTAAACTTCCTTTATAAATAGGAGATGATTTTTTATTAAGTCGTGATATTCTCATTTGCAAGATTTCAGTTTTTTTTATTACTCTTGTTTACTTTTATCCACATGTTTCTGATATCATGAATCAGATTTTTGAAGTGGCCATCTGTAGACTAGAGAGCTTCACAGTGAGTTGCCAAACTTGCTTTCCTTTGCATACCATTGTCATGCATTTCTCTTGCTAAATCTCCAGATGTTCAAAGTTGTGTTCATCTAAAGTTGCTAGTATTTGGTGTTGTATTTTGTGAAAGTTATTACAGTTCCATGGATCTGATGGCAGAAAGAAACAACATTTTGGTTTTTGAGATTCTTGAATACTGTCAGAAGTTGGATTGATGGCTCTTTATCTTTGCTACTAGTGCAGTGTTTAGGTTGATGTCTGTTTGTTATTTCACTTTTGAGTGTTACAGGAATCACCTAGTTGGGAACATTATCCTTAGTAGATTAAATTGTAGAGTGACTTAATTCCATGATTAAAATGGAACATCCTGGTATACAACAAGAACAACAACAACCAGTGGCGGAACCAGGATACTTTGTTTGGGGGGGGGGGGGGGGGCAACTTTATTAAATATTAAACAAAATATGTTTGATGGAATTTTGAATTGGTTACAAAATATGCTTATTAGGTTACAAAATTCAGTCTGAATTAGATTACAAAATTAAATATTAAAATGGAATCTCCAGATGTTTGATGGAATTTTCGGTCCTGGCCTGTTGATGGAGGACACGAGGGGGAGAGAAAGAGAGGTGTGGGTGGCGACTCTCCTAGGGTGTGGGGGAATAGCTGCAGCATGCTAGCACGCCTGAATTAGATTTGCTGATGGGAGACTTGGAAAGGAACGTGGCAGTGGGGTGAGAACATGAGGAGTGAGGTGGTCGAAGATTTGAGGGTTTCTCAAGGGGTTTGTTCTCCCAATGGCCCTTATGTGGCTCCGCCACTGACAACAACCAAGCCTTTTGTCACACTAGGTGGGGTTATCTGATTCTTTGATGCCATAGCATTTAATCTTGTGTTATATCAGTAGTTATCTCAAAAAGACCCGTTTATGTTTTGTAATTTCTTTCCAACATTTCTATTGTCTTCCTCTACCTTTTTAAAAATGTTCACTGTCTAGTTCCTCACGGCTTGTTATTTGAGTTTTCTTTGGTCTCTTCTCTACGTGTCAAAACTATTTTTAACTCTCTCTCTCATCTTATCTTCTGTCAGTGCTACCCCAACTTTTTCTCTAATAACTTCATTACTTGTACGGTCTTTCCTTATATGGTCACACATTTTCATCTGTCACAACTATCTTTTGCACATGTTGATGCACCATATAACTTTGTTGGTCTAAATTTCTAATTGCTAGTCTATAATATTTGCCTTTTATACTTAAAATTGTTCTTCTATTTTAACTTTCATATCATTTATTTCAACAAGATTACTAAACTTGCATTCTATATGTTGTGTCTCCATTCTACTAATTTTAAAACCTTTTGTTGCCAATGTTTTTCTCGAAAATTCTTTCTTTTTTGAACTCCTTCCACTATCTCATCCACCACTATAATATCATCTGCAAATAACATACACCAAGATACTTCATCTTTAATATGCTTCATAAGTCATCTATAACTAAATTCAATAGGTAAGTTAGTTAGTGCTGACCCTTCAAAGAAACCAACAATTTTGAATTTTAAAACCTTTTGTTGCCAATGTTTTTCTCGAAAATTCTTTCTTTTTTGAACTCCTTCCACTATCTCATCCACCGCTATAATATCATCATCAAATAACATACACCAAGATACTTCATCTTTAATATGCTTCATAAGTCATCTATAACTAAATTCAATAGGTAAGTTAGTTAGTGCTGACCCTTCAAAGAAACCAACAATTTTGAGTCCTACCATTGTTTTTGCACCATCGTATGTCCTTTGCAGGTTTGATGTACAACAAAGGGATACATGCTGGATGAAAGTGTAATTGCGTAATTGAACTACTTCATAAATAAAGCGTGAAAAGTGCAAAAGGCAGACCAAGTCACTAGAGAGAGAGAGAGAAAGGAACTCTAAAAGTTTTAGTTCGTGAACATCAGAATGACCTTTTTATTCTAGATTCGTGCAGTCAGAATAGTGAGGCCAATTCTAAAAATTTAGGTCTTGAATCTTGGAGTATCTTATACGTAGACCTTCTTTTTGCTTTTAGCCATTAGTTCGAAGACTAACAAGGTTATCTAAAGGGCCTTGACAGAGTAGAGAATTAGGCTGTTTTGCGTCTGATCTTCACTGTGTAATGCCCCCATGGGGAACAACGTGTCAAGTATACGTGGTATTTTTTAATGTTAAATTGGTATTTACAGTTTTGAACTATGGTATGATTGGTGTGGAGGGCTTGGTGGACCCATCATCTCAGTCGCACCGTTACATTCTAAGGTCAAGATGCAATGTGAAGTTTCAAGTCACGTCTAGGTTCCTAAAACACATGGTGTGTGCTGGGAAGGCCTGCTGCACCTTATTCTATAGTTAAAACAAAAACAGAACCTCCTGATGTAAGAGGTTGGTTATTTCTATATGTATTTTCCATATTTTCCATAATTCTTTAAATTGTTGAAATGGAGGATTTAGACTGTCAAATACGCATGCAACTTCAAGTTATCTGGTGTATTAAGGGATCTCCAGGGTACAATTTTACATGCTTGCATTAACTGAGCTGTGGGGATGATTTCCTTCCAAATGTTCCACTTTGATGAAGCCTGAAATTAGTTCGTTCCAACAACAGTTCTGAACCAAAGAATGCTTGGCATACGGATAACGGTAAGCCATGTGGCATTCGGACCATTGCTAAGGTGGTTGCAATATTGTAAATGCTATTTACAAATAACACATCAATTTTGGTATAATGTCAATATTTTGAGTCCTTGGCATTGATAGGTAGATCTTTCACGTTTTGTTGTTTCTGCAGAATAATTTCTTTGACCAGATAGCATTTTATTCACAAATTTAATGGTTTCTGATTCTTCCAAATAATGATGTGGTTAGTAATCGACTAACTTTGGTTTCTATAGGGCTGTGAGGTGCTTTGGATATGGCGGAATCACGGGTTTGTGCAGATGATCTTGTTGACCCAGCAGATTCTTCTTTTGTGTAACATTATCATTCAGACAAAAGGTTGTGTCTAGTTGTTATCATGGTGGTCTCATTCTTGTCATTAGTCTCACAATCTCACTGAACAAGACAATAGAGAAGCATTAGGAGACAGATGCTCTGTGTGCCTTTGCTGTTGCGTATGTAAATGGTATGGTGTATCTGATTCCAGCAACATGGTCAACCCTCCTGTCGTTTAGTTCCAGTCTTCTAACCTCTTAGTGTTTCTCTTCTTTTAAGTCTTATTGCAGATTCCAAGATTTACACCTCTCTGTCTCCTTCTCTCCTGTGTGTGTGTGTTTGCTTTTCTAAGTTGTGACCTACTGTGTTGCGAAACACGGGTAAATATCTCGTGTTTAGTGAAAGGATCTAATTTTGAAGCAGTTGATTGACGGTTTTTGGAGGATGATAGGAAATCTAGAAACCAATTTGCCATGCAAAATACAAAACGAATTGGGGTTTTGCTTGGAGGTTGGGCCCAAGTCTGAAGAAAATTTATCGATGTAAATTCATGTCTGGTCGAGTTTCAGGGCTGAAATTTTATGCAACTGGATCCATGTGAAAACTCGAGGGCCAAACCCTGGTCGTAGTGAAGCTTGGTGCTCGGTAACTTCTATAAGCACTGGCACACTGGCGGGACTCTGCCATCAACAAACTCTTATTTGCTAAGATTTCAAGCTATCGCAACTTCAGAGCCCTTGAGGTGCGTTTGAGGGTTCTTAGCCCTTCACCTCCAACTGCAAGGTTTTCTGTGGCAATGAGCGATTTCATTAACGAGCACATAATTACTGAGAAGGTTATGAACTTCACCATATCTGACTAGTAGCAAATCTTGTTTAAGCCGTGGACAACTTCGTTTCCTTCCCTTATCAAATGTGGTAAGGAATAAGTTTTGATGTGCGGAGCAGGTTTTGCAATGGAGTTCTGTTTTGGTGTTCTATAATGGACTCCACAAGTATCAAAGGAAAAAGTTCAATTGCATGTATATCTTTTCTATCAATTTGGTATCATAATGAGTAAACTTTGTCTACTGGTCTTCCAAGAAAGATCTAGTTAATTTTGACTATCTTGATCAAGTGTACTGCTTAATTAAACTCTTCCTCCTTTTCATTTAGAACTCCCTCTTTTGCTTTATCTCTTTTCCCCCTTCGCTATGAGATTAAGGAATACTGACGATATTTGCACTGGGATTAAACAATTCTGGTAAATGATACAACACCGGAACTAATCACGCAGAAAGTGAATGTACAGTCCCCTACGTACAGTACATGGAGTATGGCATAATGCTGACTTATGGGAGCATGTAATTTTCAATGCATTAAACCTTGGCTGCAGTCAAAGAAGAAAAAGAAAGAAAAGGAAGGACCAGTGGTGGATCTAGAAACTCTTTTGGGGTGGGGTGAATAGCCCCTTGAATAGTTTCCGGTGGGGCAAATTATCTATTCCATAGCCTTTAAGTTGATTGAGCGAGCGTCCCACCTTGGCTCAATGTAGATCAGCCATTGGGAATTGGTTTTCAATTACCAGACTATAACATTTCTATGAGGTTCTCTTGCCGTCCACTTTCTTGGTCGAATGGACAAGGATTAGGGTTTGGTTGGTTAAGATTTCGTGTAATCCTCAAACCAAACCAGTATGATAAGTTCTAGAGTGGAATATCTCATGATATTTGGCTTGTGGCTGGAGATGTATTTACTAATTTAGTGATTATTTTTGAAAGGATTTAACAATATTACTTTTCTCCTTATTTTTGGTATAATTAACCATCAGCTCTAGCAGCTGTAGACTCTCACCATACTTGATACACAAGAAAATCATATGACTTATGAAAAAACATTTAATATCAGAATTATCAATATATAAAAATGAGATATTATTTCCTTTTGGGTCTGCATGTGTCTGTGTGTGTTTGCCACTCAAAGCTCTCCTTCCCTTCCCTCTTCACATGGTCCTCATCTCATTCTTTTCCATGAACCTGTTTTTATCTTGATAGCTATTTAAATAACTAGGATTTGCATATTTTGCTGTATTTTTGTTTGTAACGTTGCCTATTTGATTTACTAGGATTTATTTATTTTCTAATTCTTTCTGGACTTACTAAAGTTCATCATGTATGACCTCATAATTTGATCGCTTAGAAACTTTATTTTCAATTCTGTTACGGCCAGACTTTCTATTGATGTAGGAAACCGTTCAATTTAAAGCATCATTTAATTTCTGGCATATTAAAATATAACTAACCATAGTTATGAAAATGAATGAAACAGGAACCGATGGTTTTGGTTCGGTTCAATATCTATAGCATTAAAATATGACAGACACCTGAAATTCAAATTTCAAAAGCAAAAAAATACCTAGCAAACACGTTAAATAAAAATGAAAACTAAATGTGATCTTTGAGAATGCAAGTAGGCCTTTAAACTTGATTTGACGATGTATAAGTAGGTAGCAAGTACCCTTTTTTCTCCACGAAGTGTGAATGCTACTGGACGTTCAATTGCATCCAGATGGACGGTTAGAATTGAGATATGACGTGGTCCCGTCATATGCCGGACGAGCAATATGAAATCTCCCCGTCACTAAACCATGGCCATCAGTTCGTCACCTTCTTGCTACTTCTGCGCTTTTATCATCACATTATTCGCACACACGCACCACACACACAACCGTCTCTTTTCTTCGTCTAAAGTTTCTCTTTTTTACTTGACGAGGTTATGTGGAATACGTCAGGCCCTCCCTTTTCTTCTAAAGGGGAGTTTGGCCTTTTGTATCACAGGTTCTTATAAGATCATTAAACAAAATCTTCGAAGATTAACTAGTGGTGTTTACATGAATGTCCAGAGAAGAAAATACTCCTATTATTTGCACTTAGCGTCTTTCTTAAGTTCTTCTAAGTGCACACGTGCACACACATATATATACGATTGGGTCTGTCTTCACCATTGACGTTGTCGACTTATTATTGTATGAATAAGCATTGATCTTAGGTAAATTGAAACAATGATCTTCATTGACATGTCTCGCTTGCCCACACACAGACACACAGAGAGAGAGAGAGAAAGATGTTTTTAAGAAGCCAAAATAAGTACTCATGCGATTGGTAGAGAACGCATGACATCCACCTACACTCAAAGTATCTGCTCTCACTGGGTTCGAACAAAACTTAATTCTTTTCCTGTGTTGCATAGAAATTTAAGGTTGATACTGATAAGATATCAGGGCATGATGTTGCGGATCAGGCCCTCCAGGACTGAGCCTCTTCGACTCAGACGTCGACTCCTCCATCCCCTTACTCCTAGCCCTAGCCTTGATCATGACCCCATTGCCACGGTGCACTCTAAGAATAGGTTTCCGGCGTTCCTCGGCCATCTTCCTGCCGAGAACAACACGATCTGCTGATATGACTGCTTGAGTTAGAGCAAGCATCATCAAAACCGTCATCACCACCACCAGATTTCTTAACCTCGCCATGGCAGGAGATGCTACGAACTGACTTAGAGCTTGGCTTTTATAACAATAGCAAGCCACGGACGTAGCATTAGTTAATGTCTAGTTGAGTGTAGTGTGCTTATAAAAATGCATGAGTGGGTGAATTTGCTGGCGATGATGAAGCCTAATAGATTATGTTCTCTCTCTCTCTCTCTCTCTCTCTCTCTCTCTCTCTCTCTCTCTCTCTCTCTCTCTCTCTCTCTCTCTCTCTCTCTCTGTGACAGCTACGACTTTAACTGCCATGCTAGGTAGATTATAAAGTATATAATCACCAACTCAAGGTCGTTTATGTGCTCCAATATCTTCCTCATCCATAGAAACTTGGGACTTTCGCTGCATCCTCTCACTAATCTTTTTGTTTGATATGGATGGTAACATCCAATCCGTTTAGATCTTTAGTCTTAGGTATTGATCATCTAGTCATGCACATTTTTGTGCTCACCGTCTCATGCATTCATGGCAATCCACATGTTGCAATTCTGTTGGATTCTCGTGCATGTGGAATCCTAGAGGGCCACCATTAGAGGATGCTACGCTCATACACATGGTAGTACTTTCCTGACATTGGTCAACGCACATTTGTTACATCTCTCTCTCTCTCTCTCTCTCTCTCTCTATATATATATATATATATATATATATATATAAAGAGAGAGAAAAGAGTTAGAGGATGCCACACAACTCATTCACATAGAACTTACGTGTCGTTGGTCCACGCCACACCTCACATATATCACAAACCTCGTAATTTCTCTCTCTCTCTAAACAAGCACTCACACACATAATATATATATATATAAAAGAGAAAATGATATATGCTAACATAATTAGGTACTAGCAAATCTAAACAAATTGTGATTGTTCATCTTTGATTGAAATTGAAAACCAAAAAGTGAAGTACATGTACTTTTTTTTAGATATTGATTGCCCCATATACGTTCTTCACTTTTTTCTTTCAATCTCAAACATCCATGCCTTTGAATAAGATGGTTGATATAGGTTTGAATAGAGTTTGCATTTGAGTAGTTTGTATTATCTACCTTTTCATACAAACATATATAAATATAGAAAGAGAAAACTTTAGGTGATAACATATCAAAACAAATCTCAACCATCAATCTTGTGTTGATTGATCATTGAAATGTAATTTCAAATAGAAAAACACACCCTAAAAAGTAAACAAAGTTTTTGTTTTTCTTTTTAAATTCAAAATTCAATTGTCCATAACTTAAGATAAATGATTTAGATTTGTTTGAATATGATAACAAGTTGTCATATACCAGTTCTCTCTCGCTCTCGCTCTATATCTATATCTATCTATCTATCTATCTATCTATCTATCTATGTATATATATATATATATATATATATATATATATTTATGTGTGTGTTTGTATGTGTGTGAAAGGTCTTCAATAACCAACAATGTGCACCCTTACAAATCCCTACACGGGGATCAACATAATCAACTAGACTGACCCAAATCTGATTAACTATCGCTTTCATTTAAATGACCATGAAAACTGCCACTGTTTGATGTATGTACGTAATTCCGATAGTGAAAGCTTCAAATCCTCCTTATCCGACGTGCTTTGCATAAAGTACTGAATTTCCATGCAGTAGCTTATAAGGAAGAGACGTAATTAAGTGTCTCAGTTGTGCTTATCTCTAAATATTGTTGCTCTACTCTGGGAGGAGGAAGAGCTTCTAGGATGCGTACGTTTGATGGACACATAAAGAAAGTGATACTAATTAAATTTAAAAATTATGCTAGAAAATTAAAGTGAGTGATTGGTGGTTTCTAAATCTGGTGAATTTATTTGCCAGTAAGAATCAGTGCACTATTTATTAATTCAAGTGTGGCTTGGACGCAGTGCGTTGGGAAATAACAGTGGAAATATGAGTTCAGCGCCATATCACTATCCATACGATCGTCAAAGGGAATATGTTAGTTAATAAGATGAGGATACAACGCATGCCCACTCATTGACGTTATCTCTCTCTCTCTCTCTCTCTCTCTCTCCCTCTCTTATATATACATATAGGGAGTCTCGATTGCATAATGTTTTTTAGGTGCGCACAAACACCTCCACCAAAATGATAGAGATTTGAATCAAAAGTTTTTTTATACTTTATATGCAATGCAAAGTAATTCCATTGATCTCAAATATCGAAACTTGAAGATGTTTTTGAAAGATTATAATGATCTCAAACATCAAACATTAAAATGTTTGATTATACACCAAAAGACATTATAAAACTAAAAGGTCTTCTATCTCTCTCTATATATATAGTTGATAAGATGAAAGACACTGACACCAGAGGAGTTGGACCAAGTGGGTTCCACGAATGAAAGCCGAACTGAAGTAGGGACCACGTGGGTGCCACAGCTAGAAGACGACTTCCACTAATGGACCAACAAACACGTCTTGTTTAATTTGACATCAAGTTTCATTCAAGAGTCCTAATCAAGTAGGAAATGGGGTCCATACGGGAGTGCCGAAGAAACCCATCTCAAATAGAACCCAATCAAGCTAACCAGGGTGAAGACTAATTCTTCACTTTAGACACCCACCACACTCGTGGGGGAAGGTGTCTTCAAGTTTAGACCTGGTGAGTCCAGCCCATCTCTCTCTCTCTCTCTCTCTCTCTCTCTCTCTCTCACACACACACACACACACACACACACGATATATCCCACCTTTCCTTGTATATATATATATACACACACAAAGTATATGACATCAATCAGGCAAGATGGGCAATCTATCTGGACTGCCATTTGTGTCATCATAGCTGCTCAAAGCGACTTCATTTTGAAATTCATGTGTCTCACTGAGTCCAACTATTTCCTTCCTGTTATATGGAAAAATTCTTAATCGCATCTTGGTCTCCTTGCCGACTTTCTCTGAATGAAGCTGGTACGTCTTGACAAGATCCATTTGCATAGAAATGATGCTTGCTGACCTAGGAAGTAGCTCGACCTGCTGTCCTTTCAGAATTACAGTCTCTTCAATGGCTAGTCTAGCTTCCTGTCGATGAAAGATCAATTGTATAATTGGTTTTTACAATTGTATACAGATAATTCACTGGCTTGCCCACAAAATAGAAGAGCTTCTGAACATAAGTTGGAATATTAAATCTTCCATTCCGTGATGAGTATGACAGTATAAGGCTACTGATCTCACCTCTAGTGCATCAATTTTTTCCGATGAAGGGCGACCAGACTCATTGATCTGCCCCAAGGATTCATTGATGTGCTCATTGTGGAAGTCGACACCATAGGCATGTTTGTTGATGATTCGGTTTAATACCCTTGATATATGCGCTGTAGATGATGTCTAAAAGTGCAGTAAAATTACCTTACTGCAGAAATAAGCATGAAATTATTTTCCATTCTAGACATATCAAAAAGTTACCTTCGTCAAGTAAATGGGAATGTCAAGGGATCTGGCAATTCCTTGAATGCGTGAATTCCTAAGCTTGGACTGCGAGGCAAGCAATGCCGCTGCGTTGCTTATGTCATCAGTTACATCTATAGCATCCTCCAGTTGCAGGAGTTCAATGGCTTGATGAAAGTTGGACTCGATAATCTAAAATACAAAATA
Source organism: Brasenia schreberi (assembly GCA_036023115.1). NCBI lineage: Eukaryota > Viridiplantae > Streptophyta > Magnoliopsida > Nymphaeales > Cabombaceae > Brasenia > Brasenia schreberi. Next base: position 2,995,270 of record JAYKKT010000066.1, read on the forward strand.
CATGACCATCATTAGGAAACAAAGTTTCAGTCTTCTAAGCTTGTTTTCGTCCCACCAGAACTACAGCAAGAATATATGTACATCTATGCACTTATGCCAGGAAAATGTCAAACGAATATTTCATAGAATGCTTTAGGTCATGCACAAATTTCAGAAATAGCTAAAGCTCATAAAGTTTCATATGAAAAACAATACCCCATATGTGTAGAGACAGATGCGTATTTTTTCTGCAGAAGAATCCCGTGTCATGTTTGTTGCAAGTTCAGAAATGGACTCGCTGTTGTTGTAGTTCATTATGCATTCATTATCCTCAGTGATGCGACTCAAACTTTTGGTCTTCGAAGTATCAGGTCTTTCATGCACCAAAGTTTTTGCATTCAGGCAACGCGCTTCATATCTGGGAAGACGACCTGTAAGGGAAATAACTAAAAGTTATAAGACACACAATGAAAGATTTATCACATAACTGATGAACTGACCGTGCTTCAAAGCATAAAACAAATATTAGTAAAAAACCTGCAAGAAGACTGTCAACAGTTTCTTCCAAACTACGATGAACTCGTAGCTCAGTCTTTGAGATTATTTCCACACCACAGTTAAATGTTGCTGGTCCTTTTCTCTCAAGTATGGACTTTTGCACACCTCTTCTGGTAGCCTCTTCATCACCAAGTGTGACACTCTTCAACACATGCATCAAATAACTGATCAGAAAATTGATAGTAAGTCTCCTGTTCTTTCTGTGTAATGTGCTTTTATCATTATTTAATTTTGGGGGGACTAAAAGTGGCAAGAAAGAAAAAGGGTGCATTAATTTGGATGGTGTGAATCAAATTTATCACATGAATTTCATAGTTTTATCCAGTGTTATGAATATTGCCCCGTATCATTCGATACAGGGTGTATCGTATCGTGGAAAAAATGATACGGTAAGGGGGTGTATCACCCTATAAGATATTATTGTCCCCTATCGTGCAATATGGGCCATATCGCACAAAACGTGCGATGCGCCCTATACTGGTTCTATCAATAAAAGAATATTCAGAATGGTTGCTTGAAACATGTGGACTTGGCAATAGGCGCCTGCAACTGGTAACTTCTATTAGCAACTGAATTTTCTCTTTAAGTCATTATTCGATGAATAAGAACCACCTAATTGCTAACGTTTAAGTGATAAGATTTGGAAACTTCAAGTTGTTCAGAAGTCTGAGTTCATAACGCGTACACTCCAGAAACAAATAAGAAAGTCATTCTTCAGAGCTGGAGTTTGCAGAATATGTCACAAGTGAAATGAAATTAGGAAAAAGCAACAATTAACTAGAAAATGTTAACAGGGCGGGTAGGTCCATCTATAAGCAAAGTTGGCAACAAGAAGGAATAAAAGTCGAGCCAGAATTTTACTTGTATTCCTCCAACAAGAATGTCGAGCAAAGGGTTCATGATCAGATTCTCAAAGGTCACTCCATGGGCTGTTGCAACAAGCTGGATTCCGCGCTGGGCAATTGTACTTGCGGCCAATGCCTCAAGCTTAGTACCTATTTCATCTATTACAATCACCTGCGGCATGTGGTTTTCCACCGCTTCAATCAAAACCTGGGAGCCATGCATGTCAAAATCAACAAATGGAAAACTAGCCTTAAGATGATATTAGCATGCAGCAGTTACATGATAAAATATAACTTAAGGAATAAAGATAATATAGAAATTCACCAGACATATGCACAACTTTGACCAAAAAAAACTATTGCGTAAATACATACGTAGCTCGGCTCGTTAAATAAGTCAACCTTGAAATTAGAGATGCCTCAGTATGTGATCCATGTTAGTATCCGGTACCAAAAGAGCATGACAGATTCTAGAAAAAGAGAAAACCTAGTGGTTCTAAAGTACATTCCCAACAACTGATTCAACTCACACTTAAGTATTTTTATTTCTTTATTATTTCTTAGTAGCATCAAATGCCAAACTGAACCGGGACTCCCATGTGAGAGACCTGGTCCATTTTCATATGGACTGTTCTTTATAATATAAACTGTTTATATAGGGAACATCAAGTTTAAACATCTATAATTTCTTGTTTTTTTCGTATTTTACACTTTAAATCAATGCCAACAGAGAATAACGCTATATGACAACTAATTCCTTCTTGTTTGAAACATAAGTGCTGCATATTATATCAAACACGAGAACTTCACCAGGATGGCAGCACAGCTAGAAAAGAAAAAAAGAGGGGTCAGTGAAAATACATAACATCAAATCTGGATGTTAGATAAGATCATGTAACGGACAGCAAAATTTAACATGGTTCAAGTTTAGTTGACCTTGTGTTGCATATCAGCATATGGAACTTGCATCCTGCGAGCACCACCAATACCAGCATGAGGAATATCTCCATCACCACCAATCTCATTTGAAGTATCAACAATCATGACCCTTTTCTTATAATCATCAGCTAGCATCCTAGCAATTTCCCTGCATTAGTCATTGATTCAAGCATAGGCTTTAAACTTGTATTCCTTTGCTTTCATAGGAGGAACTCAACACCATCAAAAGAGCCTGGTTACTATCTACTCCAGTTGAAATTCAGGAATGGCTGTGTAAAACAAAGCTTTATTCACAGATATGCTAGCCAAGGTTATCAGTCACAATCTGAAATTGTAAACACTTAAAATTTTCCAACACGAAGATATGCTTTTGGAGTTCTTTTAGGTACATGTTTGTGGCCCTTAAAGGAATTCTTTGAGACGCCAAGTCAAAAGCTCCTTAAGTCTTTTTTAGGGAGAAAAGCATTTTGTTCTCATAGTGTATGTATTTTGAAATGCCTTGATTCAGTTGATTGTGTGATAACACACATGAATGACAATTTGCAAGGTTGCACCTTGAATTTATGCCTTTAGGTAAGTCATACATCACAATTATTAACTTCTCAATGCCTTCTTTATATTATGAGAGCCATGGCGTGTTAGCAAGATCTATTAGATATCTCTCTGTTCTCTTTTCAAATGTAAAACCCTGTCAATGTGCAATGCCTAACTACTGCTTAATACAGTCCCTATGCACTATGTGCTGTGCACTGCAATGCAGTGCGCAGTGACTGAGCACAACAATGACTGCACCGCAGTGCAAACGTCATTGTATAGTGCGGTGCACAATTGACACTCAAAGGGGTTACAACCCCAAAGCCCATAGATTTCAACTTAGAGTTTTCCTTTTATAAGTTTCAAATGATGGTTCATGTTCATAGGGACATCATCCGTGATACGATGGGATGAATATGTTTGCACCGGATCTAGTTTGTGTGGTTCATGATAGTTTGATAATGGCAATAACTATTCCCGCATTGTGTACCTATGTAGAAGTTTGAGTTCCTGCGGTTGTAGTTCCCGTGGACATATATACGGATAACCAAACAGGAAAAAACAAATGACAGCTCATCTTGAACAACTTAAAGTTGTCAGAACATTAAAGACTGTCACAGAATGTCATCAGCTTTTCTCTATATTTTATGATTACAATTCCCAGTTATTTATATGACTTCCTTTAGTTTTGTAAATCTTGTCTTCTGTTTGGGTCGTTTATGGACCAAAACAAACACAACAGGTCCTCTATCCGCAGTCACACCCTAGATAAGAACACGAACATTTCAGTCCTTGTGTCAGGTTTGAAATTGTCACCTCTAGCTGATCACATGAATAAAGATATATGTCAACGGTTAGTTTTGATAATTTGAATTTGTATTTGCCCCAATATAGCAATTGTAACAAGGGAAGTCCCTCCCTCTTGTAGGGACATGTTCTGCTAGTTGAATGAAATTCCCTCTCTAATCATCCTTTCTAAGATATGTAAATCTTCAGACTCAAAGTCAACAGTTGCCACTCCACTTAACTCTGACAAGTAAAGATAGTGCATTTGAGAATATAACACGAAACAGAAGTATTAGATTGAGTACTCCAACATATGAGAACGTACAAGCCCTTTCCTGATTAGCATAACTTTGAACAGACTTCAAGAAAAAAAGAACAAGAAACATTATATATAAGAAAGGAGAAATAGCACCCAACATATAGAGCTGAAATAAAGGTAAAATAAAAGTGACAGGAATTCGCCAAAGCAATCATACAACTGGAGGAAAACTACGACAAACAAAGAGTTAGTCACGGAAAAAAGAAACTTTGAGACAACATCCAAACAAAGAAGACTAAAAAATGATTGATGCATGATTTGACATTTTCAAAGCATAAAACAAGGGAAAGGAAGCAAGCACATCACACCCAAACAAAGATGTTTATTGGCCACCATAGAATGTCGTACCTTATAAGCGTGGTTTTCCCAACACCAGGAGGCCCGATAAGCAACAAAGAACCCCCATCTTGTACCAAGTCACGCACCATATCTGCACTTCCAGATACTGCTCTGCCAACTCGACAAGTCAAACCTACTATGACACCCTTGCGATTTCTAATAGCGCTAACACGATGTAAAGTACGACTAATTCCAGCACGATTATCATCTGCAAAGTCACCAACCTGACACAGAAAAAACATCATCTCAGACTACAATTAACATCTTCACGGATGTTTCCTTCTTTCTTATCATAAACTTTTGCTACAAAGACGGAAGAATAGCAAATTGTCAATCTAATACCGTCAATGATTCCAACATGATGTAAATGTACAGACATACAACTGCCACGCAGTTTATTACAGAATTCTTATGACAGAAGTAGGTAGCGGAAAAAGAAGGACCAAGCAAGAAGAGCAAGGGTCTAAATTACTACCCTTAGCACTAACAAAATCATAAACAACAAGGCTGGGATGGTAGTAGTAGTAGTCGTTCATACAAATTAGGAAACTCATCCCCCTAAGAACATATTAATTCAATATATCGATATTGGTTGCTTCATAAGTCAGAGAGATGGTACAGAGGGGGTTATGGAATTATTCTAATCCAAGTCCGCAGTAACATTTAGCACAATGATAAGAACGAAAAATTAGTGTAAAACTTCAGAGATAAGCATTACAATCTCGAATAAATCGACTAGAGATCTTAAAAATTTTAGCATCTATTTAAGATTTTGTCACCAACTTCATTATGGTTGTTCAGCTTTTTATCTAATTAAAAAATAACGCCATCCAGTAACTCCGTAAGCACGATCCAGAATTTCAGATTTATGCTTTCAAGTAATCTGAAAACCGCTATTTCGTGTCACTGTAACGTGTTGCAGTGACAGGCGAAGAGAGAGATCCTGAGCTTACCAAAGACATGGCATGGTGCAAGTCTGAGAAGGAGACGGGGGCGTCGGATAGGAAGAAGTCACCAGAGGGGAACCGGGCGAGCGGGAGGCGGCCCAAATCCATCACCACCTCGATCAGCTCAATAAACTCCGGGTGCTCCGGCAGCTTCCTCCTCATCGGCCCGGGCAGAAGCGCTAAAAGCTGCGCCAGCTCCACCTCGAAGCCGATAGCGGCTCCCGAGTACGCATGGCTCTCGGAGATTGAGCAAGCGATAATCCGGGCGCCGAACGACCACGCCCTCGAAGAGAAGACGGAGAAGGGAGTGCGACGAGAAAGAGGAGAGAGGTTTGGGCGGTAGTGGAGGCTGCGGAAAGACTGGGGCGGGATGGAACAAGAAGCAAGCATCCATTGGCCGCCGATCATCGAGATCGACCGACTGCACGATAGAGCCTTCGTCTTCGCTTCTTAGTGCGAGCTGCTCAGCGACCGAGAGGCGTCGGCAGCGGCCGACGAGCAAGAAGGTCCACTCGTCAAGGTGAAGTTAGATTTACGCAGTCGGGCAATCTTTCACGGAGATTCATTTGTGACACGAAACACCAAGTGTCTCTGGTCGATTAGTACCAACCTTAGTTCTTTACAATGTCTACACGGAACCCGAATCATATCTGAGTACGTAACTTGTCGTGCCTGTGAAGCTTTATCTAAATCAATCTTAACCTCAAATTTGTGTACACCAAAAAGTACCTGTATATTTTTACTTTTTTTTTTTACTTTTTATTTTAGATTTTCACCACAACCATTATTAAATTATTAAATGATTAAGATTGGTTTAGATACAATTCTCAAATGAGTTGTATCTTCAACTTTTTTTATATATTGAGGTGTATCGTATGAGTACAATATCTTATGATACATCTCAAGGCCTAAGTTTTTAGAAATTTTGGTCTTTTTTAATCAAGAACTGGAGTGAGTTTAAACTCCTTTTAGGTCATCTTCTTTGGCCTCTATTAACATGTGTATCATTTGCTCCCTCTATCACCAACTCATTTCTATAAAAAAATAAAAAATTCAAATCAATTTTACATTTACATATGATCATTTCAAAAAGAGGCCCGATAGCCAAGTAATATAATTAAGCTTGTTTTGATGTTCAGTTCATCATCTCTTAGTGTGCTACATGTCATAAAATTTTCCATGGTTTTAAGAATTATTTTACATTTTTTATGACTTTTTTAAAACAAAATTTAAAAGATGATCAGTATCATACCATAAAATGCAATACATGTAAATAAGTGCCACATGCGACATGGAGTCTAATACAATATTTACAACATTGGTCAATGGTATTGGACCCAACATTACATGGATGGTCCAATGAACCATGCTGGGTTTCATGGTTTCACAAGCACTTGATCCGCCAAGACTCAAAGCCCATCTCTCATTGTTGCATGAGAGGGGATGATGAACAATAGGGTAATGTTAAAGTCTCTCTAGCCTAAGTCAAGCTTGTGCATATGATAATTGAGTATTGTCTCTAATAAACTATACGACTTATTTCATGATTATCTAGACAATTAATTAAAATGAAATCTAAATTTCATAATCACCGTAAATAAGGTCGGCCCATCGGCGAAAGTGTTAGACTTATCCACCTTGACTAGTTTCAAACTTGATTTAGTGAGTAATATGCAATAGTGATTAGATTAACTATTATTGGAAGACGAAAGATGATTAATAATTAGATTATATATAATAATTATGATGGTACATGGGCAACCATGAGCTCTTGTTTTTTTGACTCAGGTCAGCTTCATGGCTCGAGATATGGTTCCACTCGTAGAGCTTGGTGAGACAAGCCCAAACAGGTCGAGTTTAGATCGGCCCGACTTTAAAATGTATACACATGTTATCATATATTTACATTTAATACATATATGTAGTTCTTGTTGGATATGGATTGGGTACTTCTTATCTCCTACACGACCCATCAAAGTGGTGGTACAGCCTATGTACAAGCAATCTAGGTCGGGTTTTACAAATAGTTATCCGGGATAACAGTTATTTAACAACATTCAATTTTAGAGTCCGTGCAATATTTATTATTATTGTTTTGATTAAAATGGTAGGTCGAAGCTTAACACAACCCTCCTCCTTTATCCGGGCTTGGGACCGGCAATGCAAGGATGATCCCTTATATGGCGGAGTTTGGCTTAAGTAGGTGAACCTATTTCATTAAGTAGTTTGGCTGAAGAACCAAATGTCATCGAAACTAGCTCACCTTGGCTCCTAGCTACCAAGGCAAGCTATGAATAGGTCAGGTTCATATAAGCTTGGGAGCCTGTTTAAGACGAGCCAAACACAAACCTTATACGAGCCAAGCTGGACATAAGTTGCTTATGAAAACCATAAAATTAACATGCAATTTTAATTTTAAAAATTCAGTCTCACGGTTGGGACTTAGGTCAAAAATTTGTTATTATAATTTTGTATAATTGAAAGTATTGATCATTTAAACAAGCTTATATGAGCCAATGGGAAACAAACACACCTGCACATCTTGTGTTTGACTCAGTTAGCACATCGCGAGCTGAACCATATCAAACCACGAGCAGCTCCCACGCGTTGGGCACATCTTGGTCCAGGTTTAGACTTGAACCCAGTGCCGCTGAACATATAGGGATGGCAATAATGATCCAACCCGTGTAACCCTGACCCAATTTGACCTGGATGGGGCTGGGAATACCTGACACAGTCGGACTTGGGTTCGGGTACGGAGATGAGATGTCCCCACACGATGGTTTATACTTGAACTCGGTGCCACTTGACCTAGGAATGGCAAATATTGATCTGCCGTGCAACCCTGACTCAACCTGATCCGTATGGGGTTGGGGATACCCAATCCAATCAGTTTTGGGTTTGGGTAATGGGATAAGATACCCTAACCTAATACCCGACCTTCATATATATATATAAATGCGGAGACCCTCTTTGTAAATTATTCTCTACGTTCGGATAACAATGTAGCATGACTAACTTCTTTTTCCACACCCATCCATAATATGAGAACCCTCTCTCTCTGTGTAATTGATTAACTACATTCGGACAAAAATGTAATGACTCTTACTTACTTATCACTGTATTTGCACTTTACAACACGTCGTTAGGCGGGAACACTCTAAAGTAATGCTCATAATTTATGTAATCTATGTTATAAAATTCTGACAATGTTTTATACTAGCTATCCGAAAGCCTAACACAACCCTCTTCTTTTATCTGGGCTTGGGACCGACAATGCAAGGGTGTTCCCTTACATGGGCGAAGTTTTATATATATATATATATATATATATATATATATATATAGAGAGAGAGAGAGAGAGAGAGAGAGAGAGAGAGAGAGAGAGAATATAATCCATACTCTCACCATCCATGCTTAAATGTTTCATGCATCTTCACTATTTGATTTGTATGATCGATGATGAAGATATGTATTTTAAAAATATTTATATAAAGTAAAAATGTATAATAATAATTTTTGTTTTTTAAATTCAAATATCCATACAAATAAAGATGTATACACATATACCATATATATATATATATACACCCCTCTTTTTTTCCCTATATACCCCTTGTTACTTGTTAAGGAAAAGAGAAGCTGAACCTGTACCCACACCGTTAAGGCTCGGGAGTCCCGGTAGTTCAAGTTGAAACACAAAATTGAAAAAGATTTGCTTCTTCGATCGACCCATTCCTGACTGGACCCGCGACGCGAACCACCGAATCCAAAAAGGTCCGGGATTTCAAATTTTGGGGCTTGGCGCAGGTGGGAAGTCAAACTGCAAAAGACAGACCCGCGAAGTAAATCTCTTTTATTTCATCTTGAAACCAATCACACCCAAATTTGAAATTGGCGGAAAACGAACCCCCACTCTCTCTCTCTCTCTGGCGCTGCTCCACCCATCAAAACCAAAACGAAACGGATGTTTCAAATTTCAAAATTTGCCAGTGCACTCTCTCTCTCTTCGAATTTGAGACGAAGCAGAAACCACAACCCGTCTCTCCCTCCACTCATCTCTTATAAGCAGAGCCATTGCTTTACTTCTCCTCCATCTTCCATCCTCCATCCTCTCTCTCTCTCTCTCTGATGGCGATGCATTCCCTGTCGCGATCGGTTTCTTCCTCGATGGACTTTGAGAGCAACAAGGAGAACATCCCTCCCTTTTCTTCCTCACCATCTACGAAAAAGTATAATTTGCGATATCCGATTCCGTTGTCCAAGGGACAGAAGATGATGGCGAGAAGAAGGCCGCTCGAAGACATCACCCACCTATTCGTTCCTCGCCTTCAATCTGATTCCACACGATCTGTCTATGTTCTCTCGATCGATCGCGATCTGGTTTCGAGTGGTGGAGACGTTCTCTTCTTCTTCAGACCTGATGGCGTTCGGCGACGAGTGAGTCAGGCGAAAGCCAAGGTTCCCTTGATGCAGCGGCCTTGCCGAGTGTCTCTCCGGAAGAGCTTCAGATAGCGTTTCTCTTCTTCCTCCTCCTTCCCCTTCTTGTTTTTCGTTTCTGTGAAAATTTAGGTGATAGAAATTGTGTCGGGTATTGGACATGTGGTTTTACATAGAGCAAACAAAGGGCAACGATTTGTTGTGCCTTCAAATAATCAAAAGTAATGCAAAACATCTTTCTTCTGTGAATCCGTGAGTTGGATCGTTCATGCCTTCATCCCCTTCGGATTTCCCTGGATAGTTATGTTGAGTGTTGAATTCAATTAAATGGTAGAACCTTAACCTTCTATTTTAAGAGGGTTCTCAACCTTTCAGGTGCAAGGCCTTGACATTCCCGCCTAAAAGATAGAAGCATCTCCTTCCCTTCTTCACCACGACTCCTCCACTTGCATTGCCTTCTCCATGTTGATATAAACAGAGAATTGCACAAAAGAAGTGAAGCACTTCGATCAACTTATGATGCATTAGCATGACTAGCTTACCTAAACATCATGACAAGCATTGTCCAAAATTTATTGAAACCAACACTTTGTTGGGAGCTGATGGAGCCAATTTTGATTCGACGATATTGTTAAGTCACATTGACACGTCCTGTGGTGGTGCTTCATGTACTGATCACAAGTCATTGATTAAACTTAAGATCAAAAAAATTGTTGAAGGGCATTGAATAAATAAATCAGTGACGAGAAGAGGGATTCCGGCTCTATGTAACAGCGGTTTGATTAACTAAAATGACTACTAAATTGCATCCTAATTAAATATAGACCTTGTGCACAATTAAAGGCGAAATCATTCAACTCTGCTTTTTACTCGATTATAAAATCAATAAAAAATTAATGAGCTATCAATCCTGTCATCTTCTAATTCCGATGATTCCAAGTTATGTCACGTCACATGACAATACACTTATTTCGACTTCCGTTGCAGTAATAAAGTTTAATTCAATGGTTAGTGCAAACCATCGATTTGGGCATTGCTAAGCAAAGAGTAAAGAAAGTGTAACAACTGTAAGAATATAACTCACTGAAGGTTTAACAGTCATTTGATAGTTTTCTCTGCAGTTTAACAACTATTGAAAATCATCATCATCAATTTTCGCTTCAATATACAAACTTATAATTTTGCGTATTTATTCCTGTTAACATATTAAAGAAACCCAAAAGGGGCATAGCTCGCTTCGTGGAAGATCGGAGTGTGCATTTGGTAAGGGTTTGCCTAGCGTCATGGGGTGTGTTTTTCGGTGTGTGTGTATATATATAGTATATAAAGAAACTTGTATATGCTAGCATAGTTAGGTGTTTGTAAATCGAAATAAATCTTAATTATTCATCTTTATGATACAACAACAACAACTAAGTCTTTTCCCATACAAGATGGGATTGACTACATGGATTCTTTGTTTTAAGAGATCCCTATTGTGTACTATTTTAGCAGTTAACTCACAATAAGTTAGATCATTCTTTATTGTTTCTTTCCAACACTTTTGTGGTCGTCCTCTACCTCTTTTAATACTTTCCAAATTTAGTTTTACATCAATTCTTGACCCTAGTTATTTAAAGCTTTTTTTTTGGGAGATGAAATATGTGCCAATTTTAATTTCTATGTCCTCTGAAGTAACCAAATGATCAAACTTACATTCCATATATTCTGTCTTTGTTCTACTAAGTCAGAGGCCTTTGCTTTCTAATGTTTCTCTCCATAGTTCCATAAGACGTCGTAATATCATGTGAAGTTTCTTTTTTTTTACTCTAAAATGTTTCATAAAACGTTTCAATAGGTGAATCGCTTCAATAATAGATTTACCAAACATGTATCTGAATTGGTTCTCTATTGTACCCAATATTTTTCTTAACCTACGTTCGATAATTCGTTCTCATAATTTCATAGTGTGGCTAATTAACTTAATACCTTTATAACAACAACTAAGCCTTTTCCAGTACTAGACGATGTTTACTACATGGATTCTTTGTTTCCACAAAACCCTATCATGTGCCATGTTAGCAGTTAACTCCCAATATGCAAGATCATTCTTTATTGTTTCCTTCAACACTTTTATGGTCGTCCTATACCTCTTTTAATACTTTCAAAATCTAGATTTTCATATCTTTTTAAATGTTCTTCTTTTGACCTTCTTTTTATATGTCCAAACCATCTTAAACGATATTATCTCATTTTATACTTTTTTCCACAATTTCATAGCACTCATTAACTTGATACCTCGATAATTCACACAATTCTTAATGTCTCTCTTGTTCTTATATATGGGTATAAGTGTACTCGCTCTCCATTCCTCGGGCATCTTTTGGTTTCTCTATATTTCATTAAATAGTCTTGTGAGCCAAGTGATTCATATTTCTCTTAGTATTTTCCAAATTGCTATAGGAATACTGTATAGTCCTACCGATTTACCACCCTTCATACGTTTAAGAGACTCTTTGACTTAATTCTTTTGAATACGTTGGTAGAAATTATGGTTTATATACTTTTCCAAACTGACACTAATTTCAATATCATTATTCGGTCACCATATCGTTGTATATACTACAGTATTCTTTAAATCTTTATTTATGATAATACCAACTCCGTTTTGAGCCTTTTTTTTTACTTGAGTACCATAATTTAAAACCTAAATCCTCTATCTCCTTTACTTTTTCTCCACACAATTTTGTCTCTTCTAAATATAGAATATGAATTTTTTTCCAAATCATAGTATCTAACACCTCCATTAGCTTATCGAATAATGTTCTATTATTCTAAGAATCAATACGAATCTTATTATCTAAGACTAGCTTCCTTACCCCTCGCATCCATTCATATTCAAAATGCGGAGACCCTCTCTGAAAATTATTAACTACATTCGAGCGGCAATGTAGCGGGCTAACTTCTTTACCTACACCCTTCCATGATTTGAGAAACCCTCTCTACAATTGATTCACTATATTCAGGCGAAAATATAGTGATCCTTGCTTGCTTATCACTAAATCCGAGCTCTGCAGTGCGTCGCTACATTAGCTGTTGGAATCTAATGATTCATCTTTGATGATGTTGTTGAAATGTAAATTTAAAGTAAAAAGTATGTGTATACATTTTTGCTATTGTGCTTTATTTATATTGATATTTTTTGTTTTTTAAATTTAATATTGAGATTTGTTTGAATTTGATAGCACTTAAGTGCCCTAGCATACCTATACACGTACAAAGGACATGAAGTGCAATATATATATTGAAATGAAATTAAAATATTAGGGTACCTGTTACAGCAATACGATGGATTGACTTGAATTGAAAATATAAAGAAGACTGTGTGGAGCCAACGTTATAAGTACAACATAGTAACTTGCCATTTAAAAGTGGAATAAGAATATTGGGCTTAAATAAATTCAGTACTTGCGTTTGCTGCTGCACAGTGCAAGAATGCTTATATTATGTTGCCTACCAGGTCCCCCATTCTCATAAATTGAAGCATTAATTTGTCAACAATTAACTATATAAAATAGTGTATATATTAGCTAATGAAGTTATATTATATAATTTATAATAAAAAGAAATTACTCAAAAACGATGATTAAATGATTGCAAACTAACTATGTTAAGGGGTTCTTGTTCACTGTATGGATGATCCTTAACAAAAATAAAAATAAAAATTGCGTGCTCCATTTTACTTCTTAAGTTGTATTAACATAAATGATTTAGGAACGCTGGCATTGTACTTTGAACTTTATATGTAATGGAATGAGGTTGATTTTGTAGTTTGTTATGGTTATGCATAGTTCATCTTTCATGATCCCTCCCTATCCTAATAAGATTCGCCCACATGGTATGGTCAGGTTTTGTGACATTATAACATCGAGTTTCATATGCACTTGGTGCGCACCACCCTTGTCTTTGAACCACCAACTCGTGCCGTCGTCCGTTCTCCGTCCTTTATGTGATATGAGTGATAGTTGTTCAAGCCACCCTTCCTTATATCTTATGCCTTAATGTTATCTCACAGATATGTATATGTATATGTATATATATATATATGTATATGTATATGTATAGTAGTTGGATCTTTCCCACTATTAATACTGTTTGCTCATGTTAAACATTTTGCCTTTCTTATTTTTTCAAAAACCTTTAAATTACTCGTATCACTAAAAAATAATGAGTAAACATGTTCATACACATACACTGATATATATATATATATATATATATATATATATATATATATATATATATATATATATATATATATATATATATATATATATATATATATATATATATATATTAACACTTTTAGGTGGTAGTAAATCCAAACAAATCTCAACTATTCATTATTTGGTGATAGATAGTTGAGATTTAAAAGTAAAAAATACATGTATATTTTTTGTAAGTATTAGAATATACAAGTGTCACCATATATATATATATATATATATATATATATATATATATATATATATATACACGAAGAGTCAAAAGGAAGAATGTTTGTGGTGCCTCAGATGGGTTGGTGAATAAAGAAGGTGGATGATAGCGGAAAGAAAGTGATTCATGCACTTCGCTAGTCTTCATGCTGCATCGAGGGGCGAAAGGTGACAGCGCTTACCGTGTGCTCACTAAACTCATTGCGCATGCCTCATTGCAGATACCTTCTCTCTCTCTCTCTCTCTCTCTCTCTCTTTATATATGTATATATATATTTCTCTTTCTCCCTTACAGTATTAGGTGTCTAGACCTTCAATGCAGCAAGTGGGGCTCGTACAGCGCATGCCTCTCACTTTTTCACATGGAGAGGAGAGCCTTTGTTGAGGGACACTGCTCTGCATCCGCCGTTGCAATCTTCAAAATTACTCGAGACGATCCAATTGCAGCTCTACTTAACCCACATTACACTTTTAGTATTCGAAGGCATTTCGTGTGTAACGTTGTTCATTTAGGTGCTGCTGCTGGTGGACCAGTATGAGATCATAATTGTTGAGCAAATTTGAAACGTATATGTCATCCCTCTAATTTTTGCGATTAATCAACACAAGTTGAGGCATAAAGTGAAATACATGATTTATAAAGTCTCTGGGCCTATAAAATTGGATATTGCAAGTCAAATTTATAGGACCTAAAGTAATGCAAAACATTATATGTATAAGTGTAAAAAGATTTAGACCTAAAAAGGTTAATACTATATATAGAGAGAGATTGGATCCTGTCCACATGACACCTTTTCTTTCATTGTTTTTGAGTGGTATTAATATAATAAAATATCTTTCACACTTTTCAAAAATTCTTATAAATTTTAAAATTATGTCATTCAAAAGAAATACGAGGATGAGTGAAGAGGATCTAATTTTACTATATATATATATATGTATGTATAAACAAACTTCTTGATTCATCGAGGTTGGGTGAACCTGACACGTATAAATGATTCTCTAATATCGGACGTCAAGATCCAAAGTGGCCTCGCGCTCACCTCAGCTCTTCTCACCATCGTCTACCAAAGCAACAAGTGTGACGTTGTCTATTGCTTGCTCGTCCCTTCTCCCTGCCAAACACACACTCTCTCTCTCTCTCGTCAACCAAACCAACTGTAAAGCGAGGAGACAAGCTAGCACAGTACAGAGAGAGAGGCAAATAATGGAAAGTGACGCTTCACACTAAATCTCTTTATGTCATCAGTCTAGAACTACCCATCAAAAAGAAGAGAGGGGAAGACCATCAAAAAGAAGAGGGGGGAAGATGGGCAACAGGACAAGTAATCGTCTCTCTCTCAGAGCTCCTTAACATGACTAATGAACTTGATCAAAGGTCTCTCTTTGTGGAGGGGTTCCTGCTTCCTGGCAAGAATAAGTGAGCTTTTACATCAGGTGAAGAGCACAGAAGCAACTCCACCATTGGTGGCAGTCTGGCATATTTAGAAAACATTTTAAGGCGAAGCAGAACCTATTTAAATTTGCTAATTGGTTTAATAGATTTGAAACTAAACATGTCCTTAAACATGGCAACAGAGTTGCAGACGCCATTGATATCTATGCTGCAAAATGCAAGTCGTGTACTTGGATGGTTATAAACTGATACAAATGAATATTGATATGCCTTTACAATAGAAAAGACTCTCATCACTGTTTAGACGGCTTTGCATTATAGCTCACGCATGAAACCGTTTCCTTTTAGCAAATTCCTGAATGTAGTGGGGTACCATTGTAGTTCACGAATTCAAAATATGTACTAAATCTATCATGTTCCGGAGAAAAAAAAGCAAAAAGGATCGAGTGTGCAACGGAATTCTATAAATAAATAATTCCCCTACTTGGCATAGACCCTAGATGCTAAGACCTATGGCCCACCCAAAGTTATTATTTTGCTAATTGACTTATATTATTCAACGTCTCCAATTGAATCCCTAAAATGTCATGATTGTTTGCACAACCCAATTTGTATACGAAGATTTTTTTAACCGATCTAATTCAATTAAAAAACAATAAAGACCCAAACAAATTATTGTTATTATTTAAAAAAATGATTATTACACTGTATATTTCATTATCTTGGGACATCTCATATGTTGAGACGCCTCATTTGCTAATTATGCATACGGTTTTCTGTATTAAAAAATAAAATAAATAAAGTGAACAAAGTAAACGACATAGAGTGTAAAAAGAGAAGAAAAGGTGCCTGTCACTGTTCTTCTTGCGTACACTACCCTTAACTCTCTCCCTCTCTCTCCCCAAAGCCTTCGCTCCTTTTGTCCTCTCTTCATTCCTTTGAAGGGCGAGTTGGTGATGGAATGTGGGGAGCTGAATGGCAAAATCTAGAAGAGAGAGGGAGGGGAGGCTGCCGCTGAGTAGGAATAGCAAGAAAGGAAGAGGAGCGGCACTGAAAGCTGGAAGACGAGGAGGAAGAAAGGGTTCTGGATCACCACCAGCACCAGCGGCAGATAGCGACGACCCTCCTGACGGCTGCCGGGAACTTGCCGGAGCTGCACCCCTCCTCTTCGATTGAACATGCGCAGTTTGGCGTGGGAATGGGCGAGCAGACAACTTCGGCTTCGAGGATGGGTCCGTTCCGGGGCGACCGGGGAGGAGGCAACAGCAAGATAGGCGAGATTGTGGAGGTGGAAGGCGGCCACATTGTGCGGTCTACCGGAAGGAAGGATCGTCACAGCAAGGTTTGCACGGCCAAGGGGCCGAGGGACCGCCGTGTTCGCCTCTCCGCTCACACCGCCATCCAGTTCTACGACGTCCAGGATCGCCTCGGCTACGATCGCCCTTCCAAGGCCGTTGATTGGCTCATAAAGAAGGCCAAGCCCGCCATTGATGAGCTGGCCCAGCTCCCCGCCTGGCAACCAACCGCCGAACCCCGCCACCACCACCGCCGAGCCAAATCTGAAACCACCACCGTGCCCACTGACCGCGACTGGTCGTCTTCCTTGAGGAAACAGCCACCGCCACCACCATCGACTGAGTCACCGTCTTCTGCTGCCCTTGAGAATCTGAACCCAGTCAACTTCCTCCCTCCGCAACTCGATTCCGACGACATCGCCGACACCATCAAGTCCTTTTTCCGGCCGTCATCCTTCACGACCTCTTCGTCGTCGTCTTCTTCTTTCACCAATTTCCACAACTACAACCAGCCGCTTCCGGCCATCACGAGAGAGCTTCGCCTTTCGCTTCAGTCGTTCCAGGACCAGCAGAATAGCCATAACCAGCATCAGCAGCAGCCTGCTCTTCAGAAGTTTTCTGTCGACGACGCTGGAGGCGGCCTTCCGCAGGAAATGTTTCTTTCTCAGGATTGGGAACAACAGCAGCAGCAGGCGGAGATGGGCAGGTTCCAGAGGCTCATTTCGTGGAACGCAGCCGCGGCAGACGGTGGCAGCAGCGGGTTCCTGAGCCCGCTGCCATCACAGTTCCTGCCGCCTATGCCAATGCCGGTTGGCCAGACCACCGGTTTGTTCATTCAGAGGGGACCCCTTCAGTCCAGTAACTCGCCCTCGGTCCGTGCCCGGTTTCTGCCGGAGACTCAGGTGTCCGTGCCGGCAGGATTCACGCTCGACGGGTTCGTCGGTTTCCGGATTCCAGCACGGATTCAGGGCGAGGAGGAGCATGAGGACGACTACGACATGCCATCCTCAGCTGCCTCTGCTTCTCACCATTAACAATCTTTTACTCCAGCGAGACCTACGCCTACTAAATAGGCACAAAGGTTTGTTCTTTCTGCCCTTGGACTAAGATACAAGAGTTCCATTGGACTTCTGAGAGTATGGTGTCTTGTTTCTCCTTTTAGCAGATTTGGAGATGGAGAAAAGAGGCTCAAATTTGGAGAGAAGCTTGAAATTGGTACCTACTTTTAGTTGCAGATTTGAATGACTGCACTATACCGTTTTGAGGAAGCCTGTTTCTCTTCTTCATTTTGGGTTAGTAGTTGTTGTGGACTTAGTAGTTTCTGTCATGGCTTTTCTTTTCTCCTCTTGTGATTAGTCATATGGATAAGTCGCTAAGGTCTTGCTTTTTTGGAAGTTAAATGCTAACACGATACAAGATCGAGTTTGGCGACTAAGCATCCATGTGGCAGATCCCACTTACTGAGGGAAAAGACATGGTTTTGTTCTCGGTTGATATTGTTCTCTTAACTTCTTGTTCTTCCTCAATCTGCGTTGCAAACTAGATTTGATGATATTATGGGATTCTTATCTTTTTATGGCCTTTCCCTTTACTGTTGTTGTTGATGGGTATTGGCTATAGCTTGAGACTCTTTCATGGTAATGACTAATAATAACTAATGAAAGGTTTGAGTGAAAGGAAGATGAGGTCTCTTGCTTGCTCATTTTGATGATGAAAAGTAGAGGTGTATTAATTCTTTGGTTGCCTCAATTGGAAATTGCGAGTATTCATGGTTTTGCTTTTGTAGTAGCAATGATTCATAGTGATGGTATCATTTGCTTTTTATTCCGAACAACTTTGTTTTCTCTGACTCCATTTGTAAGCTAATTATGGTTAAGAACTTAAGATGGCAAAAGCTGCTTTTTTGGTAGATGGAACCATGTGTGCACCCTACCTTCTTTTCTGCTGGGCGTAACCTAATTAAACCTACCATGTGAATGTATGCTCGAGTCCCCTGGCACTAACCATGATTAGTCATTTGAGTTCATTACATCCTTTTCCATGCCTCATGTCACTGTGTAAGTGCGTGTGCATCTACGTGTGTGTGGAGCATACATTAGCTTCTATCATGAGGGTATTTCTGGAGGCATTGACAGTTTAATTGTGATATGCTGATTTGGGCCAGTGTTCTAAGTATTGGTATACAACATGTATTTTAAAGGTCCAATGTTATGACACATACCCATAAAGTATCATAAGTATCCTATTTTTTGTTAAAAGTAAAAAATTACATAAAACCCGCCAATCTATAGGCATGGTCCATCTCCTCTATCTTATGGTATGGTCCGAGACACCTCCATATCTTGTGATATGGAGGCCATTCTGCATCCATATGTAAACACCAACACTTGGTTCAAGTGGTTTGGCACTTGTTGCCCTTAAGAAGGGTCTTGAATTCTAGTCTTGTGAATGGAGAAAACCAGAGTGGAGAAAGCTTTCCCTCAATAGTATCCTGCTCGAACAGGGTTAGGTGGGATCCTTGTAGGCTTCTAGATACTGGTGGTTTAAAACAAAAAAGGAAAAAGGGAAAATAAATGTTCCTCAAAAGGCTTATCGTTGTATCTGTGAGAGCACCTCCTTATGTTAACCACCATTGGCTATTATATATTTTGTAGGGGATTAAATATTGGCGGACTCTTTGAGATTCCATGGTGCAATGACTTTATGGAAAGGGATATCTCAAAATCTGACATCTGGTTCAACTTTATAGAATTTCCTGGTCATTAAAAATGAGTCTAATGACCGTTTAAAAGGGAAAGTTTTAAATACCTAGGGTCAATTTTTCAGAGTGATGGTAGAATTGATGGAGTTGTTACGCATAGAATTAATGCTGGTTGGTTAAAATGGAGAGGAGCATCAGGCATTCTTTGTGATAAGAAGATACCATTAAAGTTAAAAGGTAAATATTATAGAGCAGCAATTAGGCCTGCCATGTTTTATGGTTCTGAGTGTTGGGCAGTTAATCATCAACATGTACAAAAGATGTCCGTGACAGAAATGAAGATGTTAAGATGGATGAGTGGTCATTCAAGAAAAGACCGTATACATAATGAGGTTATTAGAAACAAATTAGGAGTGGCACCAATAGAGGATAAAATGAGAGAACATCGTTTAAGATGGTATGGACATATAGAAAGAAGATCAAAAGAAGAATCTGTAAGAAGGTTAGAAAAACTAAATTTGGAAAGTATTAAAAGAGGTAGAGGACGACCACAAAAGTGTTGGAAAGAAACAATATTGGGAGTTAACTGCTAACATGGCACATGATAGGGATCTGTGGAAACAAAGAATCCATGTAGCCTACCCCGTCTAGTATGGAAAAAGGCTTAGTTGTTGTTGTTGTTGGTATTGGATTTGTATGAAGTGCCTTTTGTGGTACTTTCTCTTTCATGATGAAGACATTGGACATCAAGGTCGAAGGGGATCTTCGAAGCCATGGTGTTCTCCTTTAGAGCTTGATCGTGGTGTCTTCATGTTAGATGTGTCAAGATGTTTTACTTTTTAATTTTGGCAGTCCTATCCTCGTTTAAATAGTGAAGTCAGACCGCCCATATAGTGTAAATTGACAGAGCACAGCTTTGGTTGCTTGTAATACGTATCTTTCGTTGTACTGGTTGAAATTTGACAGGCATCTTGGTGTGTTCCCGTTACATGTTTTGACAACTAGTTTTTTCTATAGTTCTTGCTTTGCTTTTTCTGAACGTCACAGTTTGTGAGCCCCTTTCTCTCTCTGTATATCTATCTATCTACCTGTCTGTCTGTCTATCTATTTGTGTATGTGTATTTTCTGCCTGCTAGATGCTGGCTGTTATATGTGCTGTATTCAACTTCCTTGGGCTTTCGCGAAGTTTCATCTCTAGGAATGTGGTTTTCTCCATAAGATGTTAGAATTTTCACTTCTGTGTCAGTCTTTAGCTCCACAATTAGAAATTGTTAATACTCATGATTTTTTCATTCTCCAACCTTGTCTCTGAAACCAGTCTTGCAGAAACTTATTCAATTTGTGGTTTTCCAATTGGGTTTAGAGTTGCTGATGATGGCTACTATGATGCATGGAGACCTTTATTTTTGTGTACGTCGTATTCTCATGTTACAACATAATTGATCTATAATTCCAGTTTAACAGTTGCCACCATGGATGAACTTCTGTATACTTTTGCAGCCATCGCATACCAAATGGTCGCCTTAAGACTAATAGCAAAATTTAGTTTTATCCTTTCCTCTAATAAGGGTTCAAGCAGACTTCCCAGATGAACACCCTTATTATATCGAACTGATGATCTCCCTTCAAAGAGCCTAAATCATCAGCCATCCTGCTATTTCCCTCCCCTTTTGTTGAATATGTATATTTCTTTGATGTATCTTAAAAAAAGTGACATTTAAATTCATTATCTTGCTCTTGTACATAGTTAATCTTGTTTCTATATATCATGTCGTATATGCTTCTATTTATTGCTCATGCTTCGTCTCTACATTTTGGTATCTAAATCGACGGGTATCTAAATCAATTATCAGAACTGGATCGAAATCTGCCTTGCAACCTTCAATTTCTCTTCATTTCTGCTGATGAGTTTTTGCAACACACGGGATGTTGGTTGATGCCTTGCAGGGCCTTCAACCCACCTCTGGGTTCAAGAACTTGATGGGTGTCACGGCACTCGGTTGCCCTTATAGTTACTGGGTGGGTGCATCTCAGTTGCCTTCATACTCTTGACCTCTATCAAAATGAAAGCTGGGGTTGTTCTCATAGTGATGAAGTGAGATATAACAAGAACAGTCGAACGAGTGAAAGACTGGGATGGTTGTTGTCCTGGCCATTGCTATTTCTTTTCAAGCTTGAACGTTTAGACCAAACGATTGATATCTTCATTCTTAACAGTATATGGGACATCAATTTTAGCTCCTAGTTTAACCTCATCCCCTCCCAAATGAAGTTTCAACAGAATTCCTTGTGGTAATATATATTGAAGGTGCTCCCAATCCCAATATCCATGCTTAGGCGCGGTCGCGACCTTCTCAAAGCTCCTATGAGCTACAACCTATTGGCTAACATCTTCGACAAGGTCTGTGTTTCTTTCAGTCCATCTCTCCCAAAAATCAGTTGTTTCCCCATTGCCCACAACATGAATTAAGCCTCGGCCAATAAATTCTTCATCAATGTTGTAAATATTGTATCGGAAAAGTGTACCTTTTAAGGTACAATATTTCGTTTCTTATTTAATGAACAAATATTTGAAAACAATGATACATATAACTTTGTTTTTTCCGAAAAAGCTTGTATATGTTGAGTTTACAATATGCTTACTGATTAGTCATTGTTTTTTTTTTCCAATAGAAACAACTGTTTCTAATATAAATAGCTGTACTATAGCAGGTTTAAGCCTGGAACTACAAGCATCCAGCCGAAGCTTGGAATACAACAAAAGGTCACGCGGCCTAGAAACATAGCTGCAAACCTACAACTGGTTGTACCGTTGTAGCTATTGAATTTTTTTTATGTTTAGTGTTGGAAATATTTAAAGAAAAGTTAAGGAATCTTACAATACATGTACGGTACTCACATGATACGCGATACTATATGCACGGATACACAATGATAAATGGGTTAAAAAGATACATATACATAGATTGTATTGAGTTGAGTACCGATATATAATAATACAGTATGGTATGCTATAATACGATATCTATAACATTGTGCTTGATAGCTCTTTTTTCCAATCCAAAAGCCAACTTCTATTCTAATCTTGACTATGGAATTCATATGCATCCAATATTTCAAATAACCAAATAAAACTATTAATCTTAAGCACCCATTATAATATTAAAAATTGAATGAAGAAAATAAAGTATTAAGTTGGATCCAGATCTTAAACCCATCTATGTTTCTACCTTTGCATCACAAACTCATAACATGTCTTCCATTATTTCGTTACTATGTTAACAAAATTAGTAATTTAACAGATTTATTATGCATTAAATCATAAGAAAAGCTCATTTTGAATGAATCAAATAGTTTTTGGTTGCACAATCCTAAAAAAAATTCTCTAAAATGTGAGAGACCTGTTTAAGATAGCTTGAACACTTAGAGAAGTGAGTAAAGGAGGTTATGGTAAGAAGGTTTGAGAAACTAGATTGTAAAAGTTTTAGAGATGAATAGGAAAATTGCGGAAGTATTTGAGAGAAACTATTAAAAATTATATGTTTTTTCTGAAGATTACTACCCATGTAGCACAAGATCATATGCTATTTGCACCAAACCCAACCTAGTGTAAAAAAAGGCTTAGTTGTTGTGGAGGCAAAGTTTAATTGGGCGAAATTCAAGTAAGGTCGTCATTATAAGATTTTCCTTTCTTAGATGTAATTTTTTTTGGACTCCACTGTTTGGTTTGGTGCCCGAAAATCGACATAGAACAGTAATGACTGGAATAGCATTATCTTGGAGTTAATTTGAGTGGACTAAGTGAACCATTAGTCCATTATGTAGTTAGTCTATTAGTGGCATCTCCCAGAATAAGCAAGAAAATCAGTTAGGGTATTTTTTAAATTTTGCTAAAGTACACTTAATTAATTTATAGTGTTCTTCATTCACTTAACTGTTGGATGTGAACCCCTAGAGTCCAGCCATTGGAACCCACTTGCGTGGGTTTGTGCATACACTATTGTTGGTTGCTTTAGAGAGATCGAAAAGGCACATGAGATCATCTTTTAAAAGCCGGATTTCTAAGTTGTGAGTTCTTTTCTTCGGTGAACTCTTCTTCAACCGATTTTATAATCCACAGTGATTGGCATCTTCTTTTGGTGATATGATCTTTGATGTTTCTTTAGCATTATTATCGAGGCCTCTCTTATAAGTTTTTTAAGCTTATAAGGTCTCATGGTTTTTCTCTCTTATGGGATTTGTGGAGTAACAGTAGCTCATAGATTTCCCTTAATAAAAACCATAATATAGCAAAAATGTCAATTTGTCATCCATATTTTGCAGAACCAAGTCCTTTAATTTAGAAAAAGCTTACGATGGAATGCGATAAAAATTTATCCAATCATTTTTGACACATCAAGTATGCTTACAAGAATA
This sequence comes from Brasenia schreberi, assembly GCA_036023115.1. NCBI lineage: Eukaryota > Viridiplantae > Streptophyta > Magnoliopsida > Nymphaeales > Cabombaceae > Brasenia > Brasenia schreberi. The sequence goes on from JAYKKT010000066.1 coordinate 3,019,239, forward strand.
TCAATCAAGCATCAGCAAAATCTGAGAACTACTCAAGAAAGTGTGGGTGTTCCCTCCTTATTCAATAAAGAGAAACAATCAAAAGAAGTCTCTCACAGAAACATAAATAAGGCATTTACACTAAACCCTAGGTTAAAAGGAAAATTAAAGAAAATAAAAATAGTGTCTGGGTTCAATGCTCTCGGGTTCGAAAGCTCGGGTTTGGTCACGTTACATGCCCCACATTAGTTTAAAATATATCATTTTACCAAAATCATTGTTGTATTCCATTTTATCACAATAATGTAAACCAGTACTCCATTATATGATTTAATTGTTTGAGCCTAGCTGAAACAATCACTTTAGCCATATCTGCAATGGCAAGTATTCGAATATATCCAATGACTATTAGAATCTGTAGAGAAGCTCTAGCGATGTTTCGTATGAGCTCATAAAGTCGAGGTGAGAAAAGTCCATCCAATAATATGTAAAACTCTACACAAGCCACAGGCCAATGGTGGTTTTAGCATAAAAGAGTCTTAATGCAATGAATGAGGCATGTTCAATCAAACTTGCAGGAATATTTGTATTGTAAGCATAAATCATGACAATAAATGGTATTAATGGCCAAGAACAAGGCCAAATCTCTCTTTTCGAGAGCCCTAGCAGTTTACAAAACACTTCAAAACTTCGGCAAGCAGCACATGAAGAAGGCTCATTGGTAGACATGGCCGGTTTTGAGTAAACCAGAAACAACGGCTTCAAACCACCGGTTCTAGTTTCGTTAGAATCAAGCACTGAAATTGAACTGAGATCGAGCTGGTTCTGGTTTTGGCTTGAATCCTAAACAACTTGAAATAGGAAAGAAATTCTAAAAAAATAGGAAAAAATTTAAAAAAATGTGAAGTCGAAAATTTTGAACCACCTGTTTTGGTTTCGGTCCGACTCTGGTTCCATATCGGGTTGAACTGGAACCAAATCGGGTGGTCTCTGCTTCTACGTTCGGTTTAACCAGTTCTCATTATAATCAGTTCCTGGGCCGGTAACATCTGCTGTAATTAACAAGAAACAGGAAGGGAAGGCATCACCATATGAATTGAGAAACGCATGCTAGCTGAAGGCAGCTATTAGAACCAACAAATATATCATTTGCACTTTACTGTAACCATGTACAACAAATATAAATATCTTCTGGTTCATGCAGGTGGGTCATGTAATGCATTATTTGTATTAAATAATGACAGGCCATGAAACATCGCTCTCACCAGCCATGCACCATTCATGGAGTCGGCCCATGGCATTAACTTTATACAATATGCATGTGCATGCATGCGCCACCTTTACACGTAGCTGATTTTTAAGAACGTATGGCCGTGAGTTCTCTGCAAACTCTGCAAGTTCATGAACTTCATTTGCAGAAGGAAACGGAAAGCTAGCCAATGAAGAAATGACAGAATGCTGGAGGTAAATCAAATTGATTGCTTTATTTTATAGTTTTGAAGTGTTTTAACTCTTCTTAATTGTTTTATTTTAGAATCAATTGGATTCAGGGCGAATTGAATCAATTTGATTTAGCCAGGTTGAGAACGATTCTACTTGAATGCAACCAATGCGCGCAAGCAATCGGGTTTCGACCAGGCGAGATTGCGTTTTTGGTTGAGCAAGAATGTAACGTCAACTGCCCAGCCTGGGCAGTAATACCAAGTCATGAAGGGCCTTTAAAAGAGGCCTTCATAGCCCCATTTTTCAGGGAGAGTTGGGGCAACCTCAGATTGACTGGGAAACACAAGAATCGATCGGAAAACGTGAAGAGTTGTCGGAATCCGATAAGAAAAGCCTGTCAAATTTCTCATTTTTAGTTGCTCAAAATAAGCGTAGATTCATGAAATTTTTCTTAAATCCGAGTTACTGTTTTTCATGAATTTTTCGATGAAAAAGACACCGCCGGCGACCATTGATAGATTGGGTTGGAAGAAGAAGGACAGGCGATCAGTTGAGGACCATCGTCGGCCTTAATCGTCGCCGAAAACCGACGAAATCGATGCCGGAAAACCATGGGAATCGGCCCTTTTGGGCGTGTCCCTCATTTTCGTGTCGTATAAAAAAAATATCATGAACCGATACTGATTCGTGTTGTGTCCTCGTATCGCATGTTAAGAACCAATTCTGTGTCAAAATAGGTTTCGTGTTGGGTTCTGTGTCAGAAATGGGTTAAGTTTGGGTCGTGTCTTGAAATGGGTTTCTAAGTTAGAAACAAGACCCGTGTCAGTAGTTAAAGGTTCTCTATTGACACAGTGACACAAGCTACCTATTGTGTCACTCATTTGGATCAGATATGGATCTGGGTATCAATTTTGGATCTCAGATAGCTTAAACGGATCCAGATTGGGGTTTGGGATCCGATTCAGATACAATTTGTTTCGTTAGATTTATAGTTAAATAAATTTTAATATTTTAATTATTTATAATTGTTTAGAGATTAAAATTGAAGGATTTGGTGGTGATAAGAGTGACCGAGCAGCTTGAGGACTTGATCTTAGCGCTCCTTCAAGTAGGGGGTTATGCATTCTTTTACAGAATCATGTTAGAAGTGATTTTACTGTTTTAGATAGATTTAAATGTGCATAATTGATAAATGTTTTATTGATGTTTGTGAAATGTTATTCGCAATTATGGGTTATTTGATATGCTTTTTAAATATAAAATGTTTATGACATTGTTTGATAAAGAACATGTTTTGATATGCATGTATTGTATGAACATGATATTTAAATGTTGTTTAAATGTTGTATGGATATGAGTTTGATTTTGGATAATTGTGGATTTGGATATAATTTGTGAATGTTATGAAATGTAGTTGGTTTTAAAAATGTAATGATGTATGAATATACGAGCCGTACTTGTGTGGTTTGTGTGGGGTCTTTAGAGACTTGCAGGTTCCTCAGGCGATCCGACTTGGGGCGAATACAGGGTGTGTTCCCGGGCACTCTGCCGTGAGAGTCGGTGTGGTTACCGTCGTGGATGGGGTTACCGAGGTTAGGTTAGGGAGAGCCGGACGACTCCCGTGGACTTTGGGGCAGATACAGTATGGGCTGTAATTATCGAAACTAATGATGTGTGCGTGTATGTGAGTGTGTGCGTATGAATTTGAGATCATGATTTCAAGGTAAATGTGCTTTGTTATGAAATGATTGTGAACTATGCATGCTTTTAGTATGTTTTCTGTTTAAAGATGTTTAACCTCCCTACTGAGCTATGTATAGGAGCTCACCCTATTGTTTTACAGCTCATCCTGAAGTTAGCACTTCGAAGGCATACGGAGCAGAGTAGGAGTTTGATATAGCCACATTTTTATTTTAGATGATATGATAAATGTTGAATGGTTTAGAAGTCTTTTATTTGGGGTTATTGTTAGGCGAGCCCCGCACCATTTTAGACGTGTTGTTTAGAACTTCGATATGAATATTTATTTCAGTCAGATATTTCTTGAGTTTGAATTAAATTAGTATTGTATTTGGTTACTGCTCACCAGCACGCCCGTGCGAGAAGCGGCCATGTGGCATCGGCTCGGACCGGGTCGTGGTCGCGACTCGAGCGGGTGTGACAAAGAATGCCAGAAAACACCATATGGTTAAGAGGACTCCAGCTGTTTTCGGCCGGTTTTTGACTGGAAAAGTGCACATGAACGAGAAATAGTACCAGTGGTGCACACCTATATGGTCGGCTCCGGGCATCATTATGATTGGAGTCATTTCTAATTGACCATCAATGTACGCTTTTGATAATCTTAATCCACCGAAATTATCACCAAAATCAAGCTTAAACCTTAGATTTTCTGAAACCACCACTTTGCAAAAGCAGGTTCGATTGTATATATAATTTGGCAGTTTGGCAGATGGTAGCATACTTAGATGCTAGAAAATTGAAACAAATCTCAACCATGATGGATGGTTAAAATTTAAATTCAAAAACAAAAGATGTGCATGCAACTAAATCTACAAAAAGTACATATGTACTTATTTTTTGAATTCAAATATTAACATGATGAATGATGGATATTTAAATTAAAAGAATTATATTTTACATTTAGTGTAACATATGTATTATAATGATTTCTATTTTATCACCTCAGCCACTCGTCTTAAAGATCAAACAGTTGTAATGGGTTTCTTTAGGTTCTCTATTTTTATGAGTTCTTTAAATCTACTCTCTCTCTAAACACATAGTGTCCTTCCGTATTTAATCAATCTTGCATAAATATCTTCATTGTTCGATTCTTGAAATCAATGGTAGAGATTAAATTACTTTCCATATTAGCACATGTATATTAATTGAAGACATTATGCATTTAATTGAATGCAAAGTATAAAAAGAATAATATTACATTTAATTGAAATTTGTATCAAAAGATATTACACAATCCCTCTTTCTCTATATTCTAACGAGTTTGGAGACATTTATCAAGAAGCTCTTTCTCCCTTTCTACCATGAGCAGTAATGTAATAAACCGTGATGTATGACAGATTTACCAAGGGAAAGATAGCTTAGGAAAGGATTATGTTAAATGTATGGCTTATAAACCTAATCTTTAGCAAAAGTGATGACCTCAATGCCATCGTATATATGTTGTTCAGACTATTTACATATACGGCTTATATAAAGTGGATCAACATGTACCGATTCTTCAAAAACTTGCCTTCTACGATTAACACAGTTGATGCTTCAAAAAGGGCTCCAAGATTGTGCTGTGTTTAGAAGTCTCATGAACAACCCTTTTTGAAAGGCCTGAAGATGACAATCATCAAAATGATGACTTTGTTTACCACAAAAAACAAGGCAGCCTTAAATCCCTAAAGTTCTCCTTTGATATATGTGCCTTAAATTGTGTACCAACAACCACATATGCATAAGGGTTTGGTTTTGGTACAAGGTTTCGGAAGAACAAGACCTTGATCTTTTGTGCTTACAATTCCAAGTTTCATTGTGCATAAAACATGAAGCCATTGCTGGCGTGGTTCCACATACTCAACTTATGTTAAAAACTTTGGCATCATAGGAGAGATGAGCCATAGGATATGGATCCGGAGACGTAGTACGAAAATTCAATTACCTCCTCTCTCGTGTTGCTATTCCACCTCATTAAAACCTAAGCATAAGTCGACTCGCGAATCAAACAGGAAACCATGAACCCTTACTTATAAGCTTATGTAGGCCTAGACCCGTACTAGAGGAGCTTGGCACCATGATGAATCAAAGACATCCTAAAGTACTTCTCAAACAAGAAGGCACACAAAGAAGCTCAAAATATGAGCTTCACAAAATGTAGTAAAGTTCATAAAGGGCTGCAAACCATAGTGTAACAACTGGCTTAAAGCTTCAATAACTTGCCAATATAGTACATCAATGAAACCCATTTTATAGGACTGAAGATGCAAGGCTAAGTTTGGCCAGGGCAATGAGTAGCTGTCCATCCATTTCACTGTAATAACTGAGCAAAACTAAAGTTCAAATTTCTATTTTCCAAGCTTATTTGTATTTTAAATTAAATTTTGGAGTGCCTTATATGTAGCTCGTTTGAATCATAATAGTTTAAACTGATTTTAAAACTGTAAGGATCGTTTTAAATGAGAATATTTAATATTTTCAACCCGAAACAGAAACTCTATTACTCAAAGCAGCTTATGAGCTGACCTAGTACCTATATATAAAAGAAAGACCCAAAAAGAACCAACTACATTTCCGAATTCAAACAAGAGTAGTAACAAAATAGAAAACCTACTAGGGTTTGTATGCAAACTCAACAAGAACCTTTTCAAACCCAAAGAAGTTATGGACCTTTTGAAAAGAGAAGGCCAACACAGGTACACTGTCACCAGATTAAACCCGTGCCAATCGGCGGCCTACAATGGGGGTAAAGCTCTCTCAGTGCCGGTTTGCTCTGTACACGACTACAACTTAAGACCTTGCTTAAGGGAAAACAAGTGCCAAATCCAATCAGTTAAGATGCAAACTCAACACAAACCTTTTAGAACCCAAAGAAGTTTTTGGACCTTTTGAAAAGAGAAGGCCAACAGAGGTACATTGTCCCCATGCCAATCGGCGGTCTACAATGGGGGTAAAGCTCTCTCAGTGCTGGTTTGCTCCATTCACAAGACTCGAACTCAAGACCTTGCTTAAGGGAAAACAAGTGTTAAACCACAAAATCACGAACAATATTAATATTGCATAATCACTATAACTCATGGTTGAACTCAAAATATTAGTGATGAATGGCATAAGGAACCCGATAATCCTTTTTTCCTTAATCAATGGCTGCAGAGAGGTGATTAGCAATGTCCTACTGGTGACTTTGCCCTAACCTGAAGCCCCCTTTTTTTGGCTAGGTTTTGGCATGAAGGCTTGGATTCATCCATACATGGCCGGTTCCAGGTAGACTGGAACCGGTGATTCCAAACCGTCGGACCATGAACTGGAACCAAATTGGGACCGGATTGGTTCCTTGAGCTAAACCATCTGGAAAAGGAAAAAACATTTGAAATTTTAAAATTTTGGAAAAAATAAAAATGGAGTCGACTGTTTAGAACCACCGGTTTTGGTTCCAACTCCATCAAGGTAGAACTGGAACAGGACTAGGTGATCCTGATTATGGACCCAACTGGTTCTCTGGTCCGGTTCTGGTTGAAGCGCCGGGCTGGTTCCAAATAGGCCATGTCTAGATTCATGTGGGTTGGAGTCTTCTCCTGGAGGATATGGGAGGTAAGTTAAGGTCATTTAAGAAGGCTCCCATTCTAAGTTATTAAGTGTTGTAAGTGGGTTTTAAGGATATGATGGGTGATGGAGACTGTTTGAGATCGTCTTCTCGACTGTTTGAGATCGTCTTCTCACAATTCCTTTTCTGGATTAGGGTTCTAGATCTACCCATTGATCCAGTGACGAGAGTTTGGGAAGAAGATTGGTGAAGGTAACAACACGTGCTGATGGAGGTGGATCTGGACCCAAATTGCAAACTGAATGAGAATCACATAGCATTATGATAGCACAAAGTGTTTAAGGAGAGGCTCTGCATTCTTTTTGGGCTACTATAGGAGGCTGAAGCCTAACACACACCCATACATCGGTCCTCTGAGAGTCGAACTCCCCACCAGCAACAACAGTGCTAGAGCACCTTATTGTTGAGCGGTGCATTCCTTTTGTGTTTTTGTCATGTAGGATATTATTATGATTAGCCTAATTGTAAACTTTGGTTGGACATTATTCATGGTGTTAGAGTTTTAGACCAAAATTTTATTTTGTTTTCAATGGTAAGGTAACAAATTGATTGATGCAAAACCACATGGTATCAAAGTGGATTTATACAACAACTAAGCCTTTTCCCATATTAGATAAGGTCAATACTTGTCACATAGAATACCTGATGCCCCTCTCTATTTTAATCAACCGGCATTAATTCTCTGTCGTACTCGATACTTGTTTTAACCTACGTTTGATAATTCTTTCTCATAATTTTATAGTATGACTCGTTAACTTGAAACCTCGATAATTCGAATAATTCTCAATATCTTCCTTGTTCTTATATATGGATATAAATGTACTCGCTCGGGCATTGTATTTTGTAAACATAAAATGTTAATCTTTCTTTGAACCATAGTATCTACCACCCCTATTAATTTTCCAGTCAATGTTTCGATATTCCAAATACCAATATGAATCTTATTACTTAGGACTAGCTTACTTACCCTTCGCATCCATCCATTTTTAAAATGTGGAGACCCTTTATATAACTTGTTCACTACATTCGGATGACAATGTAACGGGACTAACTTCTTTACTAACACTCATCCATGACGTGAGAACCCTCTCTATAATTGATCCACTACATTCAAGCGAAGATTTAGAGACCCTTGTTTACTTTTTACTGCATTCGTACTCTATAGTGCATCGCTAAGAGGAAATGCCCTAATGCAATGCTCATAATTTGTAGAATCCATGGTAGATAAGTCTGATAAAATTTTATGCTAGCTGTCGGAAGCCTAACATAACCCTACTCTTTATCCGGGCTTGGGATCGGCCATGCAAGGATGATCCCTTACATGGGCCAAATTATCAAAGTGGATTTATCTTAAACAAAATACCACATATTCGATACCGTAAAGAAAATAATCATAACGCTAATGCGAGAAAAGTTTTAAACAAATGAAGCATCTTGATAAACGAAAAAGAAAAGCATCCGAGAACAAATCAATGACCAACAATCTAACCGCATGGCTTGATCAATTTGGTTAATGGCTTCTTTCTTTCTTTGTATACTGGAAATTCTATGTATTTCGTGGTGGAAGATCTCTTCTTTTTCTTGAATGTTCTTATTTTTGATTAAAAGATAAAAATGGCAAGACTCTCACACCCTCACTTCAAGTGGATAGTTCGATTTGACAAAGGATCCAAAATTTCAAGCATCAGTCTGTTTGAGAAGAAAGACGACGGATTTATCTATCGTTTGTGAGGGATCGAGAAGGGAATTAGAGGGTGGTGGACGATAGAGCAAAAAGCGATGCATTTTGCGATTAGTGTATGAAGTAGTAACAGGTAGAATTACGACGGTTTCTGCAAATTGGCAATGCTGGCTATATATATGTAAGAACACGATGAAGGAAGAAGTATGATTGACAGAGGATGCCATTGGCGTTCTGAATGGCATCGCGACCTTCGGCTCATAAGACCAACGCTCTAACCAACTGAGCTACGTTCTTTAGTGAATGCAATGATTCCAACAATTAGAGTAGCATGCTTAATTTCTTATTACATAACAACAACCAAGCCTTTTCCCATACCAGATGTATTTTTATAGAGTTGATCATGTACCATGCTGTAGAACTATAGCAGATAAATCCAATAAAATTTTACGTTCCTATGGGAAGCTTAATGCAATTCTCCTCCTTTATCCATATTTGAGACCGGTCATACAAGACGAGGGTGATCCCTTACATGAGTGAAGTTAATTGCTTATTATATGCATGAATATAAATATTAACCTAACAAGCAATATAAGTTGAGGTTAGCTGGGGGTGACTTGTTTATGATGTGTTCATATAACTATGAAAGCAATCAAATCAAACCCACATTTTGCCTTTTAGTCAAGCTTAGCCAAAGCATTTCTTGCTCATAGTATGGCTTAAAATTGGACATAGAATTTAAAATTGACACATATTGCATCCCCAAAAGGAAAGTTTTAAATACCTAGGGTCAATTTTTTAGAGTGATAAAGAATTGATGAAAATGTTATCCATAGAATTAATGTAGGTTGATTAAAATGGAGAGGAGTGAGGTATTCTTTGTGACAAGAAGATACCATTAAAGTTAAAAGGTAAATATTATAGAGCACCAATTAGACTTGCCTTATGGTTTTGAGTGTTGGGAAGTTAAACATCAACTTGTACAAAAGATGTCTCTCGCAAAAATGAAGATGTTGAGATGGATGAGTGGTCATACAAGGAAAGACCGTATACATAATGAGGTTATTAGAAACAAATTAGGAGTGACACCAATAGAGGATAAAATGAGAGAATATTGTTTAAGATGGTTTGGACATATAGAAAGAAGATCAAAAGAAGAACCTTTAAGAAGGTATAAAAGACTAAATTTGGAAAGTATTAAAAGAGGTAGAGGACAACCACAAAAGTGTTGTAAAGAAATAATAAAGAATGATCTACCTTGTTGAGTTAAATGCTAACATGACACAAGAGAACCCATATAGCTGACCCCATCTAGTATGGGAAAAGGCTATCCTAGTATGCCTTAGGATGCAGGTCCTTATTGGTTTGAAACGGACCTGACCATTCAACCCATAATTGACCTGGTTTCGGACTCATGCTTTAACCATAATTGATAAAACCGTGATCATAACCATAACCCATATATGCATAAGTTTGGAGCATATTCTTTCACAAATATGTTCATCGTTTGATTTTTTATATTAATGGTGAAAATTTGAATAATCTTTGATGCATTAAATGTAAAGAACAAGGTAGAATAGTATATTTGATTCAAATCTCTATTGTCGATATCAAAGATAGAAGGATAACAACATTGTCAATATATATATATATATCATCAAACAAGAAAAAAGACTCAGTTTTCACGTTACTATTTACTAAACAGTCAAAATAAAATAAAATTATCTTTTATTTAAAATAATATTTGAAATAGTCATTGCCGGGTCGACAGGAGTACTCGGGTGAATTGCTCGTGTGACAAGGTTGGTAGGATGCCTTAGGATTGAAAGGCATCCAGAGCATCAGATGGTGCTCCTCTTTCTGGAAGTTATTCCTGAAAGTTCAGGTGAAAATAGGCCTACGCCATTGATTGTTTCTCAGTTATTCCCGACAGTTGTATACTGTGCAACCTGCACTTTAGTAATGCAGCCAAATGAGTCGATTGTTAATTGTGCAGCTAATGAATTGAAGATTTGCCTTACAGAGAAATTGCATCTACTGTATCTGCTTCACCACTGTGTATTTGCAGGTAAAAGATGAATGAACATCTAGGGGAAAACACTGTTTCGGAGGCGGCTACGAGGCCAAAAAATTAAGGAAACTAGCCTATGATTCTGTTGATGGAAGTAAGAATCCGATGTACTTATAAACTACAATCATTCAAGCCTCTTCTTCGTCGATATCCTATCTATCAGTTACAACATTCGAGTGAGGTGGAAGTCAGGAGCTGCTAGCAGGTTAAAGCAACCTCTACTACCATAATCTCCGGGCTTCTATAAGGACTTTCCGGCTGGTCACAGATTCTTTCGTCCATCTCCTTCTGCGAGAACGATTGACATTATGTCATTAAAAGTCAGGATGCAAATCTAATGACACTTGCAGGAACTAGCTTTCTGTCCTTTAAGTGAACTGTTTCTGTGGGACATAGCTCGTAATTGTGGTCAAGAAGTCCTCGTGTTTCGCGTCACTCTTATTCAATCTTAACATAAAAGGGCACTAAATGAACTGACCAGTGGGAATACCTAAACTGCTAGCTACAAAAGGAAGTTGCTTGATTGACAAAAAAATTATCCTGATTTCTGAAATCTAATGAAGAAGTCCTCTAAACTCAAACTACCTCCTAGTAGGATTTACAGTTATGCTAAGCCTTCTAAATCGATCTTCAAATCACCAGCATCAATGACCGAAATCCGCCAATCATTTCAAGGAGAAATCTTTATGCTGTGAATTCATTATACCAATGCTGCTTCAGTAAAATCTGCCTTTGATAATGAATGCAATGTGAATCCAATTCATCCCCACTTACTGCAACGTCAAAAACATGATGTGGTGCCTGACATCATCCTTGATCCTGAGTTTTCATGGTCCAAAGAAGCTATGTACTTTCTGAACATTTGGAAGGTTCAGAGTGACCCATAAATTGATTCCCCTCTATCAACAGCCTCTTTATGACGCCAGTCGGGCCTTGTAGGCTTCATTTTCTCTTTGATTTAACACTCAGAGAAGCTGCTCCGGGATTGCAAGAAGAAATGGTTGATGTAGATCGCCTATATCTTTCCTTTGACATAATGATCAGGACCACAAGCATCACTGACATCGAAAGTATTTAGTGGGTGCAACTGATGAGCGCATTTGCTTTCTTCACAAACCAGACGTATGCTAGGTGATGAGTTGTAAAGTCACGCATCATTACTATCAATAACAAATGAAAGGAACACTACAAAAGATTTCTTTTGTACAGTTCTTGATCTGGGCTGTAGTGTGAGGGGGACCAAATTTGTTGTGACAGAAAAGAAAATCACATGAAATTATAGTGGATCTTCCTTCATGTGCTTGTATTTGAAAAGATTTCATTTAGGATTCCATATTAAGGAGAGGAATGGTCATCATGCAAGAAGATTTTATCTGCTCGATATTGCAATCCGAATCTAGATTTGGGAAATAGGTGCCTACGAATTTCATTTATTTCATAAAACTTCCGGGCAGTAGCCCTATGCTTGGTTGGTTCAAGTGGTTCTGCAATGGCGGATGAAGAAAATCATGGCTGAGAAAGCTTTATCCTCACAATGGGCCAAGCCGGATTAGTTGGGTCCTTGTGCTTTCCAATACTGGTGGTTTAGACCTTAAGAAAGAAAAATACACGGGAAAAATTTCAGCGTGATATATTTGGACGTACCTTGTAATTTGGTTTTAGACGACAGGAGATGGTTTGAACGTGTGAAATGTAACAGAAAATTTTGATAGAAAAGAAAAAGTATAAATTAAAAATATTAAAAGAGGAAGAAGATTATGAAAATACCATAAGGCAAACCACTATGGTGGGTGTGGAATCCTCTTCCAGGTGGAAGGAAAAGGTGTGGTGGAGTAGCTGATACTGAAGCAGAATCCTCTTCCAGGTGGTGTAAGCTTCCTACATCTTTCTTGGCAGTCTCAGCTATTCCCCCATAATGACAACCACTATGGTCGTTGTGGAAAATGAAGTTGGGGGTGACAAATGGAGTGAATGGGTCAGGTTCAAGCTGGGTCACTTCTGGTTTGGGTAAAAAATAAGTCAATCCTAAACTAACCTCTTCTTGGGTCAATTAGCCGCAATCTAAACAAACATGATTGGATTGGAGTCAACCCAGACCCGACCCAGTTTTAACGAAAATATGTAAATAGCGTACAAATCACTAATGGAAAGAAAACTAAGAAAAGCCATATAAGATAAAATGACGTGGATAAGCTATATATATATATATATACATATATTGAGAGAAAGATAGTGATCTATGCTTAATTCGGTTCATGCTTAAATCTACTCAAATATTTTCATTTCTACTTTGTAATCAATACGATCAACAATACAAACAACAACAACAAAGCCTTTTCCCATACTAGATGGGGTCGGCTACATAGATTCTTTGTTTCCACATATCCCTATCGTATGCCATGTTAGCAATTAACTCACAATAAGCTAGATCATTCTTTATTATTTCTTTCTAATACTTTTGTGGTCGTCCTATAGCTATTTTAATACTTTCCAAATTTAGTTTTTTATACCTTCTTATAGGTTCTTCTTTTGATCTTCTTTCTATATGTCCAAACCATCTTAAACGATATTCTCTCATTTTATCCTCTATTGGTGTTACTCCTAATTTGTTTCTTAATAACCTCATTATGTATACGGTCTTTTCTTGTATGACCACTCATCCATCTCAATATCTTCATTTCTGTCACAAACATCTTTTGTACATATTGATGATTACCTACCTAACACTCAGAACCATAAAACATGGCAGGCTTAATTGCTGCTCTATAATATTTACCTTTTACCTTTAATGGTATCTTCTTATCACAAAGAATACTTTATGCTCCTCTCCATTTTAACCAACCAACATTAATTCTATGCGTAACATCTCCATCAATTCTTTTATCACTCTAAAAAATCGACCCTAAGTATTTAAAACTTTACTTTTGAGGGATGCAATGAGTGTCAATTTTAATTTCTATGTCCTCTAAGGTAACCAAAGGATCAAACTTATATTCAATATATTTTGTCCTTGTTCTACTAAGTCGGAGGCCTTTGCTTTCTAATATTTCTCTCCATAGTTCCAATTTTCTACTAATTTTTTCCTTACACTCCTCCACTAATACAATGTCATCTGCAAATAACATACATCAAGGTACTTCATCTTAAATATGTTTTGTTAACTCATCAATCACCATTATAAATAAGTATGGACTTAAAGTTTATCCTTGATATAACCCAATATTAACTTCAAAGAAGTCTGTCAATCCTTCATGAGTCCTCACACATGTTTTTGCACCATCATAAATGTCTCTTATAAGGTTAATGTATGTCAATGGGATACCTCTTTTTTTCAAAGTTCTCCAAAGAACCTCCCTCGGTACTCTATCATAAGTTTTTTCTAGATCAATAAATATCATGTAAAGGTATTTCTTTTTTGCTCTAAAATGTTCCATAAGACGTCTCAAAAGGTGAATCGCTTCAAAAGTAGATCTGCCTGACACGATCAATAATAGAAATTTAAATTTAAAAAATAAATTATACTTTTCATATTTCATATTTAATGTATAATGATATAATATATTTTTTAAATTCAAAACTCTACCATCAATTACAACAATAACAACTAAGCCTTTTTCCATAGTAAATGGGGTCGGCTACATTGATTCTTTGTTTCCACATAATCCTATCATAATTTGTAAAATTCATGATAGATAAGTCCAACAGAGTTTTACGTTGGTTGTCAGAAGCCTAACGCAACCCTCCTCCTTTATTCGTGCTTGGTACCGGTCATGGTAATCCCTTACATGGATGGAGTTAAAACTCTATCTCCGATAAAATATTTGAATAGATTTAAGTGTGAACAGTTTTGAGTGTATACTACTATATATATATATATATATATTTGATCAGGTAACATTCTTAAGTCTACGAGGACATGACCCACTTTTGTTAAGTTGACCCAGACACAACCTGGGGTTTGCTGAACGCGACCCAGACCCAGGCCTTTCTTGTCGTGTTCAAGTCGGTCCCTTGCAATGACTTAAACTAACCGCTGGCTCTCCACTTCTCTGAAAATAAAATTATTCCTCAGCTTTTGGTTCTCAAAAAAGAGCAACTAATGTGCTAAGAGCAATAGCTCACCTGGCTAAGAGGTCGACTCACAATTTGAAGGTCATGAGTTTGATCCAGGGTGCACGTCTGTCATCAGCCTCCCCATTCCATTATACTGCAAAAAAGATAAAAGAAGAGCAACTAACAAAAGGCCAAATGTGATAGTGCTGTAAATAATTAAAAACACATGTTTCCGAGTGATTCTTATTGGTTGCCATTTGATCCAGTAACCTTACGTGTTATCTGATGATATCTAATAAAGAAACATGTCCAAGTACTAAATTCAAGCAAATAAATAAGAAAAAAAACAGTTAATGTAGCACCATGAGTACATTATATAACATAAGCCAAATAAACATAGAAATTGACATATCAAAAGTAGTTTTTTTTTTATGATGTATTATTTAATCAATCGATTCAAAAAACAAAAAAGAAATAAATTATAATAAAAAAAGAAAAGAAGGAGCATTCACTAGGAAAAATGTATCTATAATATTATCACTAGACATGACCGATTCCTAACCGGTAAGATGGTTAGACCAAAAAGCTGGTAATCATTTCCTTTAGTTGGAATAACAACGTATTGGTAATCATTTCCTTTAGAACTGAGAAAAGAATCAAGTTTATCAACTAAAAAACAAGTCTTTATTCTTTGTTGATAGCAGTAGAGACACAATTACTTTTGGTCAACATTAAGCTTTTCATATATAAATGTAAGCCAAAAGCAGAGAAAAAGGAAGCATGATGGCGAGATAATTTTCATGTCACTTAAATTGCCTTTCTTGCTTTTTTATTTTGACTGAGCTTTACGCTGTGCCCTGATACATGAGTTACCAAAATCCATTATATACTCTAGAACCAGTCTATTCTAGACTCGATCCCTACAAAATTCATGATATAAAAGTTACATCCAAATAGGTACATTTTTGAAAATCCAAAGAACTCGTATTTGAATGGTTGCTTAGATCATCAAGTATTATTCCTTTCCAAAGCTTGTGCTGAAAAAAATTAGAGCTGTTTTACATGATAACAAGCAAATGGTGCTCGTGAGCGGTGGCCAAAGCGGCAGTGGGAGCCCAAGATGGCCATGAAGGGATCATCCATGAGGAAATAAATGGAAATGGTGGGCCTAACGTTACGTCAGTGTCATTGTTAGTAAAGGCAAGGCAGCACTCTCTTTTGGGAAATCCAAAGAGTTCTAGACTTGTGACTGGCTGTCGTCCTTTGTTTTCTACTAAGCAAAGGAGACTGCTTGTGAGGTTAAAGAGGAAAAGTTGAACAGGGGAAACGTAAAGCTAAGACAGAGGGAAGGATGTGCCTCATATTTCATAAGAGAGATCAGTGGGAGCAAGAAGAACGGATCAACAATTTCTGGTGTCTGTGAGCGAGAAAGATCTACGGTTGCAAAAATCCGGGCGGAAAGGACGGAACCTGGAGATCTACATAATGGATTCTTGACGAGGTTTCTATTCAAATCTTTCCTCTCGCTGCTGCTGGTATTGGTGTCTGAACATAAATTTGAGATTTTATAGGCACTTGATGATTGGTGAACCTTTCTTCCGGCGATCTTTGTACCAAAACTTTCATTTGTTCATTTCTATGCATAAAGAGTGAAGGAAAAGGAGATAAATGAGATGCCCGTCTTCCTTTTAACGATGGCAAGTGATTCTGGAACTTTTCTCTGTCTACGCTTTTGTTGCTGCTGCTTATTCCTTAATACATTAAGGCCAGACCAACAAATTTAAGCCTGTTTGATTAGTTTGTCTTATTTTTTCCTGAATTTTCATGACATTGTTTCTTGGTGTTCAAGACATTGAAACTACGTTTTGAGAATGTAAATGGGTTTTCTACAGGTTGTTTTTAGATTTCCTTTTTGATGGCAATCCAGCGTCAAACTAGAGGCCAGAGGGAAACATCCAGTTTTTTCTTGGGGTTTTATCTTGGAGCTGATGCCATGACTCAAGAAGAGAGCTTTAGGTTTGGGAATCACAGATCTGCTAAGAAGCATAAACAAAACAAAATCCCGCAACGTGGGCTTGGCGTTGCTCAATTGGAGAAGATAAGATTGGAAGAACAACAGAAAAGTGTTTCCAACCCCCACTCCTTCCCTGTAATCAATCTTCAGCCACCTCCCAATTCTAGTTCTGTAGCATACAAGCACTCTCAAGATCCTGTTTTTCCAATTCCGGATCTCCACACTAAAACGCCCTCTCCCTTTGCTAACCCTCCTGTTCTTCCTCTATCTTGGTCTCATCATGAAACATTTTTCACAAACATGGAGAATTTCAGCCTTCCTCTTCCCCCCCTTTATGAACCTAACGCGTCCAGAAAGCAGCAAAGTTTGGTATGGTGACTAGTTCTCACTTAGGGAAAAAAGAAGCTTCTACTTTTATTACTTTTCAATTGTAATGTTGTTAAAGACAAAAGATCACATTTTTCCTATGGTACTTTTTGCAGGTGAACGTTTCACCAACATCATCTTCTGGAGTGAATCTGCAGATGGAGCCCCCTTCAAACCAAATCTACACCAATACCAAATATACGTGGGCAGAGGAAGACAGGGTAATTTTTCTTTCTACATGTGGATAAGTACTTGAGATGCTTGAAAATCTATGCCGTGAGAGCAATATTGAGATGTTCATTGTAGGTAGGAAGAGAATGATGCTGTACTTATTTCTCATTGTCATGTCAGGAATGACCTTTTGCGTCAACTGTCCCACCCCTGTCTCTCCCCTTGATATTATACTTCCGTGCACACCAGTAAACCTGTCCATATGATGCAAATTTGGAGACAAATACTAATTTGATCAAGCATCAAATGTATTTCATAAGACCAAGATTCAACTTCTTTATTGCAGAAAGATAGTAAAACCACGCTGCCCGTAACTAACTATTCAAGACCTGGATATTACACACTACTGTGAGAAACAACTCGCAAGAAAATTGCACCATTCAATTTTCAGTACTCGAAAGATTGACATTTAGAGATCTTAGCAGTTCAATGTGCCAACTGCAAGTCATTGATGACAGAAATGACTCGTCTACTACAATTGGGTTAAGAAACTACAAAAATGATCTTATGTAAGAAAAAAGTTGTGTATGTTGGTGTTCTGACTAATAAAAGTTAAATTTAGAAATTTGGGTTTTCTTTGCATATATGAATTCTGTGGAAAGGAAAACTGAGCATGGTCTTCCAAGTAAATTTCCTTGTATACTGTAGGCGGTTGGATAGCACAGAGAAGTTCAGGTTTTACACTTAAATATGCTGTATGTATAGAAAAACCAAATATGGGTTTTCAATTTGTGATTGTGATTTTTGTTAGTGTATAACATAGATGGTTGGCATCAAGCGTCCCTGGTCTCTTCTCAATGACAGCCCAAGCAATAGCTCTGTAGAGAAACACAATCATCTTGAATATGGAAATCCAGTTTTCAGGTCATTCTTCTCTACATGTTTTAATTTTGTGATTTTTACCCATTAATTAGGCTAGATATTGCTGATATTTTTGTGCTTTGTTTCCAGAGACACAGGCTTGAACTCTAGTTTACATCAAAGAAACTGGAAGCCCCTGCCAGAAGCTGATTTTAGATCAAAGGATAATGGTGGTCTTGGTGCTTTCCTCACGCTAGGTCTGCCATCATCATCCTCTTCAATTTCAATGCACACAAAATCTTCTCTGCTTACTACTGAGTGCGATGGTGGTCATGAATGTCAAATGCGGCTTCCAAAGGTAATGAAGTGATGCATATTCTAGAAACTCAATAAGCACCATTAGACAATTTACCTTTGCGCTTATTGCAGATAGATTCTGTGCTTCCACAGGACAATGTCGGAGGTTCTACGAGCAGAGATTCCATGTCCAACTCAAGAGTTGGTAGTGATGAAACATGGTCTGGCTCGACTGGGCATCATCAACATCCTGTCCGGCACCATTTCTATCCTCATCTTCATTATCAAGCAGGAGCCCAACTTTACAGCCTTTTATGTCCAGAACCAAGTCGTGGAAAATCTGAGCTTGAAGATAAAAGAGATTCGGGGCAAACGGAGAGAAAATCTTGCATTGATCTCAATCTGAAGCTTTAGAGAAGGAAACATGTTTATGGGATACTTTAGAGAGAGACTTTCTTTCTTTGTTATCTTGGTTTCCATTTGAGAACGGTAAGAAATTTTTGCAGATGCTGGAACAAACAAGCAGAGAGAGAGAGAGAGAGAGAGAGAGAGAGAGAGAGAGAGAGAGAGAGAGAGAGAGAGTTGGTTGTGTTTGTATGCTTTCAAAGTATAAAGAAGAGAATTAGTTGTAGCGAGTGAGAATGAGAATGCCTTGAGCTGTACGAGCTAGTGGACTTGTAGAATGAATAGTTGATGTCCTTGTACCCTGTTGCCAAAATCCTAGATCATGCATTCATAAGCAGATTTTCTTGGGTATATCTATGTGTAAACCATTGTGAACCTCTAGTTTAGTAGCATTGAAAACTCATTCTGTATTTTTTCTTTAATTTGTTATGTATCAATTTTCCTGGTTGGTCAAAATCTCTTCTGTTTCTGTTTTTACATGATCTTTTCCAGTTTATTCCTTGAATTATGATTGAAGTCTTGTAGTACTGCGTAGTGAGTACAAGATGCTGCTGCATTCAAAATACTGGCGGTCAATGCAGATAAATGAATTTAGTGAATCATGTTTATGGCCGACAAAAGGTCTTTGGATCAAACAGCCACTCAGCTAAGCCTGGTGAGATCGGAATTATATAGATGAAACATTTGCTTTGATGTTTCATGGTATAACTGTAAAAAGCAGAAATCTCTACTGCTCATGTTTCATCCTTATCTGCTATATACGTTTAAATGTCAAATGGTTAAGGCAATACCTAGGAGAGAGCAATCGTAGACCTACTGATCCATTCTGAATTTCCTATAAGGTAGATGGACAGTCTGCACGAAGGAAAGCTCATGGAGTGAAATTTCTATCCTTAGAGTTGTAAACTGGGTTATCTCAACCATTAGAGGTCGATGTCAAAACTTTTAGTTTGCTGATTTTAGTCTGATTATATTTTTGAAACATGTGATGGCATGGTAAAACCAGGTCGTGTTGGTTTTAGAATTCACCCAAAGCAAAAAACGGTTCGCTTCAATCAAATAAAATGTCAAACATAATCATCTCTTATAAAAGCAACTCAAAGGGTAATTGATTCAAAATCTTCTTCTTTAAGATTAATTTAGTGAGACCTCATTATCTTCAAACAACAACTACTAAGCCTCTTTTTTTTGGGGTCGGCTACATAGATTCTTTGTTTCCACTGGACCCTATCATATGTCATTTTTACAGTTAACTCAATATAAACTATATCATTCTTTATTATTTTTTTCAATACTTTTGTGATTCTTCATTTAACATTTTCACTCATATCTTCTAGGTCATCTTTCTACATGTCCACACTATCTTAAACTATTTTCATTCATTTTATCCTCTATTGGTGCTACTCCCAATTTGTTTCTAATAAGGTGATTAAACAGTATTTCCTTATATGACTGCTCATCCATCTCAACATACATCTTTTACATATTGATGATTAACTGCCCATCTTGCTTTATTCAAAAAATAAAAAAATATAGCAAGGGCATTTAGTTATTATATACCAGTTACATGAACTTTAAGCATTTCCATTTACATAAAAATATACAGCGATCTGATAAGTTCATATTACAAGATACTAGATTGTTCAGTGTCACATTAATATCCAACACAAAATGTAAAACATGGAGCGACTGGCAGGTACTAGCACCTCCTCCCGGCATCGATCGCCAAAACCAGATGACCAATTTCAACACCGGTAGCATCTCCACCCTTCTTATGGTAAGGGGTGGGGACCACCCCGATTTCAATGTCGACCGCAATCTTCTCATTGAGCTCTTCCAGCCATGTTGAACTTTCATGACTCGTAGAATACTCCATCCTTTCTTAGGAATGCTCCTTGAGGGAACACTTCTCACGAACGAAGTTGAATCGCAACGCAACAAATGGTAGGCACAAGAATCAACTAATTGCCAGTTTGATCATCGTCACGCACCCGAGTATTGCTGATCTAATCGGATTTACCACATCCTATAATACATACATATAGATAGATGGATAGATAGATTACACTATAAATCAGTTATCCATGTTTTATCCCATTAACGTTTATCTTAGTGTTCATTCTCCACTAATGCTAGCATAGATTGTCACAGAATACCTGATGATAAATGTAACCGCAGGTTTGCGGTCGTTCTCTACTTGCCTAATAGAAGCTGAGCAAGTTTAAACAAACAACAAAGAAACATAATGTCCACAAGGCACATAAGTAGAACAATGAACGAACCAAATGATGCTGACATCTTGGTTGCAGCTACTTTAGAGAGCAAGAGAGATGGAGAGGTGCTTCTTCTAATACAGACAAACTTTTCAGATTACAAAATTAACCCCAGACGCGACCAAGTTTTTCATGTAGTGAGGCCAATCGTTCTCAATGACTGCAAAAGGTGCATCACAAAAGTCTCCTCCAACAGAGCAACAAGATAGCAAAGCTGCAATCTTTCTGAAATTTTTCTTGCCCCCCTCTTCCCTGGAATTCTGACTCCTAATGTGAGAGGCCCTTCCTTTTACAAAACAAGAAGCATTTAACCTAGTTGCTTGTGTAACTCTCATACCTCCATCACACGGGACTTTGAAGAACGGCCCTTAAGAAGCTTGAACTCGCACTCAAGGTTTGATATCCGCTCTTCCCTCAGGTGCACGTTTCTCTGCAACATGCTGAACTTCGCCTCCCATTGTTCTGAAAACTCGTCGATTTTTTCCACTGCCCATCGCTGAAAAGAAGCTTTTGCTTCTTGCTCGCGTTCGAACAAATGCTTCGCGAGCTCTTCGGAGGTGAGAAGGAGGCCACCACCATCACTCACATCCTTGAATAGAGGCTCATCCAATTGAGGGCATAGCCTCCTATACTCACTGAACGCCTTCCTTGTGTCCTCAAGCAACCTTTTATAACCTTGCGCTAAGTTGACAGTGGCATACAGCTCGAACCTCAACCTGGAGAGCTCGTTGTTCATCTTATACTGATTGGCCTGCAAGGCATTGATAATCTGATCGCGCTCCCTCACCCCTGCATCCAAATCCTGCAAATTCAAGTGGGCATGCACCAAAGACTCATGTTTCTCCGTATGAATCTCTCGTGCCTTGTTCATCCACACTTTAATCTGATTCATGCACACATTGAAATCGTTATCCCACTGAGAATGGTCGTTCCTCATTTTCTTAAGGCCCTCATCGTGAAGAATCTGGTCATCATTCCCGAATTCCCTCTTACACCCATTTGTGTACGTAGATACTTGTTGATCCAAATGAAGATTGATGCCCACAGAAATATGGTCGGTTTCGCTCGGTCCCGGCCGAATACTCTCTCCAGCCGGCATGCCCACCAAACCCAAATTGCCTTCCATAGACAATATGAGTTCCGACGCGGGCAACTGTTCGAAATTACGGAACTCCATCTCATCAAGCTTATCAGACATCACAGTTGATCTGCCAACCTCGTTAGACGTACAAGATCGGAGAAGGGGTTGATGACCAACTTCTTCGTCACCTTCGTCTTCAACCACCATTTGATCTTCCTCGTTCACGAACTGGTTCATCTCGAAATCCTGACCGCCCGTCTTCTCGTCCTCATTTACGGCCTCCTTCATCTCGTAATCATGATCGTCCTTCTTCTCCTCGTCCATTACCGGGTTGATCCCGGAGTCCTGAATCTCCTTCTTTTCCTGCTCTCCCTCTGCGTCCTTCTCCATTTCCAAGGCATCGACTTTAGGCGCACCATCTTCCTCCTCCTCCTCCTCCTCGATGGTGGTTGCCACAGTATCGGCTGGATCGCAGGCAGCCTCGGTAACAGGGGAGGCAATCGGTTCTTCTTGACGATCAAAGAGCTCCGGCCGCTGCGAGCGGATGAGCATCTGGAAGTGAGAGGCGTAGTAGCAAGTAGAGAGCGCCGCACCTCTGGAGAGCTCCTTCTCGGCCATGAACCAAAGGAGCGCAGCCCAATCGATCTTCTCCGGCTGGCCGGAGTCGAGCAACCTGGCGGCCGCCGTGATTTCGTCGGGAATCACAAGGGTATCCTCCGAATTGACGAAGAACCAATTCATCATGAAATCCTTCACCACAGACAGATCGGCCGGCACCGGATCTCCAGCACTCGCGTCGGCATCGAGGGTCTCCGAAGCGCTGCGGTCCTTCTTCAGGGGTATCCGAAGGGCGCGGGCGAGATCGGGGCGGCTTACCTTGATCCGGACGTTGCCGACGGTGCTGGCTCGCAAGCTTGGGTCGTAGCATGCGACGAGCGAGGCGATGTAGTCAGCGCGGAGTTCAGAATCGAAGTCGAGGGAAGCGAAGCCCCAGAGACCGAGACGCCGGAGCAGGCGCTCGTGCCGGGCGAAGTAGGCGAGGGGCTTCCCCGGGGAGAAGGGCACCGGACGGAGGTATAGCCGAAGTGCCTCCAGCTTCTTCTGCTCCGCCGCGAGCTTCCGATGGGGCTTCTTCTTGCGGGAGCCCGGCGGCCTCCGGCTGGCTGTTCCCGTGAGTTGGACGGCCCCCGCGGCATTGTCGTCCGCTGGATCGATGGCATCCGCGTGCGAGGGACTCCCGCCCGCTGAGGCCGATGGTGGGTCGTCATCGTCGTCGATCGAATCCATGAGGTTAGGGTTGGGGTTTTGGAGCGAGTTCCGGGTGCGCATCGAAAGAGGAAGAAAGAAGGAAATAAGAGATAAGCCAAATAAAGCATCCGGCACTATCAAGAATAAAATTAATTTTTCTTTCCAAAAACTAGGCTGATAAAATAATAAATTTATTATCTTTACTTCTCCAAATAAAGCATCAGGCAGTGCCATAATAAAATGTTTTCCTTTTGAAAAAACGGTCTGATATGAAAATAAAATCATTATTTTTTCTTCTCCAATGTCATAAATAAAATGTTTCCTTTAAAATATATATATAATCTTTACTTGAGTCTTGCTAATCAATAAAATGCTTAGTCCCAACCAAATTATGAAAATAAAGAATATGTTACACAAGTTCACATTTAAAACCAATGAACCGTGCACCAAGAATTTTAGAGAGAAGAAAGAGAGGAGTTGGGCCACTGAGGAGAGAGAAAGGTTTAGAGAAGAGTAAAAACAAGAGGAGTTCAAGACCTTCTTGTAGTCATCTTTCTCGAGAGTAAAACCCAATAATGTCATTGTGGTATGCGGGGACTCTTGTCAAAGATTCTTATATTTATTGGCTTTCAAGATTTTGTTACTTATTATATTTACTATTAATTATTTATATAAATCATGATTAAAAATACTTCTACATACAACAACAACAACTAAGCCTTTTCTCAAGAAAAATACTCCTACATCATATCATAGAGAAAAATTCCCGTTCATTAACAGCAGTTGTTAATACCGGTCACAGAAAACCACAGTTTGTGACCGGGGATTCTTTCATGACTTGACGGGGAAATGACTATTTATTTTAGGTTTGCAGTTTCTACCTTGTCTTCTTCCGTTAACAAACAGAATTAATGCAAATGAAATCAAAGGGCAACAAGAAACAGTGTATGAACATCAAAGAGAGTATCAATGCAGCAATTGCAACATCATAAACATTAACTTCATTTTTGTTATATCTCCTAAACTCTATAATTTAAATATTTTTTTTTTAAAAAAATTGAAACTTTATCATTTTTCTTAAGACTTTTCATTGAGCATAAATAATGGAGCACATTTACTTTTCAAGAAAATAAAACCTTTCTATTTTCGAAATCAAGACTTATTTATTATTTCCTTAAGACACATAATATTACAAACATATATTCATTTTATTGATTAAAACCCATGTCTTTGATATCTAAAACATTATTATTCTAAAAACTGAATAGCACAATGGTTGATCGTGAAGACTTAAATCTTTAGAGACGGTCTACAGTCATTGCCGAAGTGATAGACTTCAAAAACTCATTTTCTTATAACTTCCTTTGACTTATACCTATACCCTGCCAACACTCACATGCTTTCTTCTCACAATATAGAGAAAATATCTTTTAATGGAAAAAGAAATGTCAAAGTGTAACCTTAATAGCGTCAGGGTCTTAAGCTCTTTCGCACATATATATATGTATATATATATAGAGAGAGAGAGAATATGTCGGGAAAAAATAATTTCCAAAGTGTATGCGTATTGATGGAGGTTGCAGTTGGGAACATAATTTTTTTTTCAAGAGACACAAAATACATTGTATTTTTCTTACCCCTCTATTATATATATAAAGGGAGAGATGTTAGCTTTAGCCTCATAATGTCATCTTGTAGATTTGAAATAAAATTACTATTATACTTTTGTACATTGAATTTAGAGCACCTAAATACAAAGTGATTCAAATCTTCACCACTGATACAGTGGAGATTTCACCACTGATCTAGTGGAGATGTTTGTATAAAATTATGTACCAAAAGACATTATGCATTTAAGTCACCCCTCTCCCTCCTTCCCTCTCTCTCTCTCTCTCTCTCTCTCTATATATATATATATATATATATATATATATATATATATGAAGTGTTTAATTAGTGTCATATGTGTTGACTTTATATATTATCACCTTTTATCCTCAATTCTTATTATTTTCTCATTATACATAAACACACTTCACTCAAGACTCCCTATTTATTCCATGATGTTAAGTCACATTCTTATTCACTATCTCCTGTTTTGTTCTTATGCACTGTAGTCCTTATTGTAACACAAAAATCGGATCCAGTATGGATCTAGAGCTGCGTCGTGAAATCAGGAGGATCAGTTCTTTGAATTGCTACTTTTTCATGAAAAAGAAAAGATAATAGTCAGTGATCTTTGAGCTTTCTTTTTTTGCATTATTACAAAGAACCTAAAAAGGACAAACTTTGAGAATACAAAGATGGATCTTCATTAACTTCAGTATTCCAAACCCATCAACGTTGATCATTTTATGACATCGCGCCACTCCACAGCATAAAGGAACAGGGAGGGTCTTATGCGAGAGGAGAGATCCACTAGCCGTGCAAGGGTGTGCTTGTTTTAGAATCCCAAATAGAATACAAGACTGATAGATCAAACCTGACATCCTCATGAAAAGAACAATAACAGAACTCCTCACCGAGTCCCACGTGAATAGCAGTTGACTGCTAAAGAAAGCTGCTCTGAGTACTTGGTGGCATGGCCTTCTACCTCAGGGTTTCGAGACAGCTATCCCTTGGTTTCGTATGCAGACATGCTTTAGAAGAAGAAGGGAGACATTATGCAGGCAAACAGCTGCTTGTATATAGAAAGTAAATACAATTGAATGGCATCGGATCACTTTGAAGTGCGAACAGAGTAGATTGTTCCTTCACACTGCATAACAGTCCAACAGCAGTAATGCAACACTGTAGATAAATGCATATTGATATACCTCAAAAAGGCCAAGGCATTGTTCAAGGAGCTCGAAAATTTGCCCGGTTCTAGCAAAAGGTCTGTTGGCGAGCATTAACAAGGCCGTTTCTGTTGGAGAAATATGTTAAGCATCACACATCAAAAACCTGACATCCAGTCGGAGACCAGATCCAGTCTGTAGCTACAAACTCACGCGCAACCCAATTTACCTCAATAGAGCTACACCCTGGTGTTTTCTCCAGATCCGTTTCCCTCATCTTTTCCCTAATCCTTGTGGCATCACTCCATCTATTCACACGTGCATAAACATTTGCCAAAAGTACATAAGTACCACCATTGTCTGCCTCCAACACAAGCAGTCTTCTTGTAGCTATCTCTGCCAGTTTCACATTGCCATGGACAACACATGCACTCAACAATGTGCGCCAAAGTACAGGATCAGGAGTAAAAGGCATTCTCATTATGAGTTCATATGCTTCATCAAGACGTCCAGACCGACTAAGAAGGTCTGCCATGCAGCCATAATGCTTCATTGTTGGTAATAGATGATAATCCTTTGTCATTCTCTCGAAGTACTCATAACCTTGATCAACCAATCCTTTGTGGCTACATGCAAGCAAAACACCTAAGAAAGTTACCTCGTTAGGATGACAGGCATCCTCGATCATCTGAGGGAAGAGTTGAAGAGCATCTTCAGCATGGCCATTCACTGCTAATCCTAAGATGATTGAATTCCATGAGAGAGTATCCTTATCCAGCATTTCGCGGAATACATTCATCGCCCTTTCAGGGCTTCCACACTTGCAGTACATGTTAATCAGTGCATTTCCTACATAAACGTCTGACTTTATCCTGTTCTCTTGGATGTAGTTGTGAATCCATTTTCCATGATCCAAAGCCCCTAGATGGGCACAAGCGGAGAGAACACTGACCAGCGTTATTTCATCAGGCTTAACATTTGCAAGTTGCATTTGGCGAAATAGTGCCAATGCCTTGGAGAATTGACTAGCCTGTGAGTAGCCACTGATCATAGATGTCCATGAGATGAGATCTCTTTCAGGCATTTCATCAAACAATCTTCGTGCAGCTGTTGTGTTTCCTGCCTTGGCATAAGCTGTAAGCATGGCATTCCAAGAGACTATGTTGCTTTCTGACATCCCTAAAAACACTTTGTATGCAGCATCAACAGAACCACACCTTCCATACATATCAATTAGAACGTTACATAGGTACAAGTCTAACTTCACGGAATTATTTTCAATGTAATCAACCATTGACCGAGCAGCATCGAATTCTCCAAGATGCATGCATGCTGAGATCACTTTGGCCATGGTAATCTCATCACCTGTTATATTCTGATCCTGCATCTTTTGAAACAGAAAGAGAATTTCTCTGACTTGTCCATTCTCACTATAACCAGCAATCAAAGAATTCCAGGATACCAAATCCCTTTCAGACATTTCTTCAAACAACTGGCGTGCGTGAAGAATGTTCTTACCCAATGAATACGTATGAATCAAAGCATTCTGCACAAACACATCAAAGGGAGAGAGACCAAGTTTAACCGCATGCCCATGAATTTTACGCCCTTCAACAATATCTAACAAGCGAGAACAAGCCTTAAGGGTAAAGGGAAACGTATACTTATCGGGTTGGACGAACATTTGCTTCATTTGGTTGTAGAAATCAATGGCAACTTGAGGATTGTTGCTTTGAGCCCAAGCCCTGATCATAATGTTCCATATGAATGCGGGTGGGCGCTCGATCCGCTTAAAAATTTGGTATGCATAGTTCAAGTCGCCTGAGGAGAGAGCGCAAGAGCTGAGTAGCTTCGCCATTGAAGGGGCGTTTTTCTCTAATCCTAACACTATCAGCCGAGCATGGATCTTTTGGATAGATGCCATCGACCAGTCAAGCTTTAGAAGGTATAAGAATCCGATGGCCGTCCACTAGATCGTGCATGCCCCCCTTCCCCTTCGAATTCTTCTTTCTGGATATAAAACTGCTGAAAATTTGCTCGCCACTCCTGTACTTTTCCACGTACGCCGTGCCCCACGCGGCTAAAAGGAATGAAGAAGAAAACATGTCACGAGGAAAACCTCTCTGACCATCTTCTATTCCTTAATAAAGGTTTAAACACAAAAGCGCGCGCCAACAGACAGTAAAGGCCCTTTACGCCCAACGGTTCTCCCTAGTCCCTACAGCATGCACTAAATAGCGCGATAGTGCATGTCATTTGCCTGTACATATATACGAAGATACATAGCGGCCATGAATATCACGCTATCTGCATCACGTAGCACGTTTTTAGTAACACTATTCTCAACTGTCGACCACTAAGATTTAGCTTCACTTACACTATGTAGTTAACTCCCTCGATGAGCTTTGTCAGGGAAGGGGGGAATGAGGACGAAGATTTCGTCGATCTCAATTATGGCAGTGTCTGTGGCTGTTACGCTAATTTTTCACACACACACACACATATATATATAAAGAGAGAAAAGGAAAGAGAAAGAGTAAATTTGAAAAACCAGTCACTATTTTACACACCCTTTCACTATTTCCACACTTTTTTCGTTAAATACTAAAATTACTTTTCATATAAATACTTTTTCTTCTTACTTTTCATCTCAACATTTTTATGCTCTCTCACACAAATCCAATAAAAGAATAAAAGATATATAGAAGTGGATCTCTTTGCTCCGGGATAAAGGTTTTACTCAACGTTGTTGACTTGAATGCATATTCTTATTAAGGATAAGGGTAAAAAATATATAGAATAAAAAATTAAAAAATTAAAAATAAAATCAAGAAGAAGAAGAGACACAATTCAATAATAGAAAAACAACAACTATAAAAATCAAAAACAAAAAAATCATAGCATTGACAAAAATTGAAAATGAAGAACTAGGACATCCCAACATAAGAGATGTCGCTCGTATGCGTCTCTCCCATGAGAGACGTGGTCGCATCTCTTTCATCATGATGTTCTAGTTCTTCATTTTCAATTCCGATTGAGAAATCATTAAAAACAACTAAAAATTATAAACATAAAATTAAAACAAAATAAACATCATAAATCGATGAATCTCTCTTCGAATCAATCTTTTTATCATTTTTTTGTTTCCTTATTTTTTGTTTCAATTTTTTATTTTAATTTTTTTTTATAAATTTTAGTTCGTTCTTTTATTGAAAATGGTTGTAGATCGAATAATAGGTGACTGAGATGAGTTGGAGAGTGAAGAATGGAAGAAAGAACAACCGTAACCAGGTTTATACACAAGGAGAGATAAAGTCCCTTTTTTTTATGAAAAGTATTTTCATAATTACTAAAAATGACTCATAGTATTTTACAAAAAGCAATAAAAGGAGTGTGGATGGATGTATTCGTATCAATAGAATCACAAACAACTTATGACAATTGTTTGATTTTTAACATGAATAATTGAAGTAATAAACAAATTTGAAAAATATAATAGTATTATTGATCATGTAATATAAAAATAATTTCTTATGGTTCTCTATATCTGATGTTCTTTACATGTGGTTCCTCTCTCTCTCTCTCTCTCTCTCTCTCTCTATATATATATATATATATATATATATATATATATATATATATATATATATATATATATACTTTAACGTGTGTTCTACACATAAAACAGTGAGCTATGTATAAATATGGTCCAAAGTAAAAACCATGGAGACTTTATACCAGCCGTTGCCTTTGCATTACCGAGAAAACTCACATTAAGCACATATATTTGGAGAAAGAAATCTTTTCCGTCATCTGACTTTTGCATTAAGAAGGTTCTCCATTTAAAGAGATCGCCGGAGAAGAAAAGATGTTAAGTCATTATATCACAATTATTTTAAAGAGGAAGAGGCCTGAGGCCTTTTAAAAGTAAGAGAGAAGAGCCGAACAACTAAGGATCAAATAGCTGAACTCACCACTATCATATACATAAAATCTCACCACTATCATACCCACTTATAAGTTTATCTTCCGTTAACCCTAAAAATTGGATGAGATCCAAAAGACCAGTCTTAGTAATGGATCTATATTGAGCCGAGTGTGGCCTTCATCTCATCTTAAATTTGAAAAATCAACTTAAAGTCTATGGTTCGTGATGAAATCTATGGATTGCAATATATAATTCGTTTCACCCAAAACTATTCAAGAGGTTATTCGCTTCATCTAAAAAGAGTTTCTAAATCTATTATCGAATATTTTATGTATAAATATGAACACATACAAGAAACCCCAGGAACATGTTCATTTCTTGTATTACGTAACATCCCATAAACTCTCTCCTTCCAGTTGGCTAAGTAGTTTGCATTGATAGATGCTATCATCTCTTTTGTTTGCTTTATGACACCATGTTTGTGAATTAGCATATGAAGCTAGTTGATAGAAGAATAAAACCATTCATTCCATTCTTAAACTTGGTTCGATTCCATTTTCATATTCGATTTCACTAGAATCCTAAACCATTCCATTCGTTGCTCGATAGGAGAATAAAATCATCCATTCTTATACTTGGTTTGATTCCATTCTCATGTTTGATTTCACTATAATCGTAAACCAGACCGCGGTAATTAGTTTTCCTATTAAAACCAAACCTTATCAATTGTTCGACATCTAGAATCGGTTTTGGTTCCGTTCCAATGAATCCTTGAACACAGTCGAATGTTAGAATGAAACGTCGAATATTCTAATCGAGTTAGAACATGATCGACGCCTGACTTTATGCCCTTTTTCTGAGGCCATGGAGTCATAATTTGCTGCGCCGCATCTGGTACCCACACAAAAGGTCCCCATGTTGCATTTTATAGAGAGAGAGAGAGAGAGAGAGAGAGAGAGAGAGAGAGAGAGAGAGAGAACGTCAAAGCACCCGGTTGCCCACCTTCTTAATACGGAACGCGACGTTCTCTCTCTCTCTCTCTCTCTCTCTCTATAAAATGGAACATGGGGACCTTTTGTGTGGGTACCAGATGCGCCTGTCAATCACTTGTTCGATGCTCCGCCGGAGTAAATTGAGAATTTTGCTTTTGTTCACCTGTCAATCACTTGTTCGATGCTCCAATGACGTCTAGAAAATGGTCTTTCTTACCCACCACATGCAGCAACGATGATACGACTAAAGAGTCGAGAAATATAAATCAGGCATCAACGATGGAATAGAGAGTTATAAAGGAACTCCTCTGATCGTTTGCTTCTTCTCAACTGGGGAAGAATGGAGAATCACAACACCATCAAAGCGGAGAGGGATGAGACGCACATCGTTATCTTCCCCAGCTCCGGAATGGGCCATCTGATCCCAATCGTAGAGTTTACAAAGCGACTCCTCACCATCCGTTCCTTCACCTTCACCTTCATCACCGTCTCCGGCCAGTTTCCGGACACGAACATCGCCAAACTTGACCAACACCCCAATACCAAGTCCATCACCCTCCCTCCCGTCTCTACTCCTGACTACCCGTTCGATACCCGGATCGAGACCATCATATCCGTAGTCGTCAAGCGTTCGATCGGGGCCTTGAGGAGCGCCATCAGTGGGATCCGACCTATCTCGGCGTTTGTCGTTGACCTTTTCGGCACCGACGCCTTAGACGTCGCCCGGGAATTCGATATACCCGGTTACATCTTCTTCCCCTCGACGGCCACTGTGCTTTCCTTCTTGCTTTACTCCCCCATCCTCCATGACGAGATCCATGAAGAGTACAGAGACCTAAAGAAGCCCGTCAAAGCACCCGGTTGCCCACCCTTTAAAGGGACCGAGCTCGTCGACCCATTTCAAGACAGGCAGGACGAAGCATACAGTTGGTTCATTCACCATTCACGCCGGTATAGACAGGCCGGAGGAATCATTGTGAACTCCTTCGACGAGCTGGAGCCAAGGGCCATCGAGGCATTGCTGAAGGGTTTGGATTACAGAGGCGAGATCCCTCCGGTGTACCCCGTTGGCCCGTTGGTGAAGGGGACGAACGATGGAGGCGGCGAGGACAGGAACCGAGAAGAGTGCCTAAAGTGGCTGGACGAACAAGCTCCTGGCTCGGTGCTGTTTGTGTCGTTCGGGAGCGGAGGGACGATGACGCAGGATCAACTCGCGGAGCTCGCTTTGGGGTTAGAAGCAAGCGGGCAGAGGTTTCTGTGGGTGGTCCGTCGGCCGCATACTTTTGCCGCCGCGGCTTACTTCAGGAACGATGGCGACGCGGAGAGAAAAGACCTGGCAAGGTTTCTGCCTGAGGGGTTCGTGGAGAGGACGAAGGAGGTGGGAATGGTAGTGGCGGAGTGGGCGCCGCAGGTGGAGGTTTTGAGCCACGAGGCGGTGGGTGGGTTCCTCTCGCATTGCGGGTGGAACTCGACGCTGGAGAGCGTCGTCTACGGCGTTCCGATGATCGCGTGGCCGTTGTACGCGGAGCAGAGGATGAACAAGCGGATACTGATGGAAGAAATTGAGATCGCAGTAGCAGTAGAGACACAGGGAGTGGTGGCGCGGAGGGAGGAGGTGGAGCGGGCGGCAAGGATGCTGATGGAGGGCGAGGAAGGGAAGAGGGTGAGGACGCGAGTGCGCGAGCTCAGCGGCGCGGCAGCCGCGGCGCTTGCGGAGAAGGGCGCGTCTCATCGGCGCCTGGAGCGACTCGCAGCCCAGTTCGCCCATGCGTGGGAAGAGAGAACAGCTTAGTTTGGTGCATGCATTCCCACTTCTTAGCGTCAGTCTCAAGAATTTAGATTCGTTGAAGCATCCCATTTCCCTGTAGCGTGTTGGTATAGGACTTAAATAAATAAACAAATAAATATGTGGATATATATAGACTTAAATAAATAAAGAGAGAGAATAGTTAATGGTTAAACTCATCCATACTCTATTTTTTTTAAGATCTCGTATCTTTAAAATCAATAATTGAAATTTTAAAAGTAAAAATCAAATAGTATCATATGTACGTACCTACAAAAGTATTAAGATATCTTTTAATTATTTTTGAAAATTTTATTTCAACCTTATCGATCAGACGGATCAATTTCTTTCTCTCTTTATTATATTATATATAGAGGGAA
This sequence comes from Brasenia schreberi, assembly GCA_036023115.1. Taxonomy (NCBI): domain Eukaryota; kingdom Viridiplantae; phylum Streptophyta; class Magnoliopsida; order Nymphaeales; family Cabombaceae; genus Brasenia; species Brasenia schreberi. Next base: position 3,052,371 of record JAYKKT010000066.1, read on the forward strand.
AGAAATTAAATTATGTACATATCAATTTGTTCTTTAATCTTCTTAAAGATCTTAACCGATTGAATTGAAATCCTTGAGTATATTTAAGCATGAATTAATGTGTGCTAATACTCTCTCAAGTTAAGATAGTTCTTTTTTGGTAAGAGACCCTACTAAAGGTCTCCGGTAATCAAAAGTTTCAAACTCTCCGTTTCAGTTTTTTAACCAAAAACCAGAACTGAATTCGGAATCAGACTGATTTTCAGCTCAGAATAGAGGTTCTAAACTTCCTGGAACAGGAAAAACATTATTTTAAAAAAAATAACAAATATATATAGGGCTAACTCTTTGAAACCATCTGTTTTGATTATGGATTGGTTCCAGTTTCACCAACCAAATTGGGTGGTCCTTGATTTTATATCTGGTTTGATCAATTCTGCAATCAATTGGTTCCTAGTTTGATCTAGTTTCAATTCAAATAGTCGGGCCAATTCTAAACCGGCCATGTCTAGCCATGCTTATTTTAAGAAAAAGGTTTTGTTATAAAGCCCTCAATATTGCACAACAAGCAATAGCTCACCTTGCCAGGGGGACGATAGATGGTGAAGGCTACGAGTTCGATACCTGAAGGCCTCTGTGTTGTACCCGAAAGGAGAAAACCCTCAATATTATTGTTATTATCACAATCCAAGTTTATTAGAATGATAAGGTCATTAGCTCATGTATTTGTAGAACTCAAAATCGTTAGATCTTGGCTTTGCACTTTAAAATTGGCCCCTGCACCACCTTCAATTTGGTGGCTTTTGCCAACAATTAATTTCAAAACCCAAAAACAAATTTTGCTTTGTTTTGAAAGAAGCTCCCATGAAGCATAATTTACAAATCGTTTGGACTCAACCCACTAAAATCCCACCATGGTTTATACCAACTCTTTGGGACTGTCGTACCAAATTTCGCTTTAACCAACGATCCAATCAGAGGAAAAATGGGGACTAATGTATCAAATCTCTTGATAGCTCTTTTGATCATAAATCGTTTTATGATCATTAAAGGCCTATAATATTTATCTATAATCTTTAGAACACTTATAATCATGAATCATTCCTTTGTAGTATTGGGAGTTCATAAAGTAATTTACAAAATGATGGACTTCAAACAACTTTCTCCTTTGAACTCTTCTTTTCGCCCTTACCTAATACCTTTCCACTCTCATATGCTAGAATCTACTAGAGCCAGCACTCTTTGAATCCTACAAACCATCCCCACTTTTATCTAATCTTGCACAAAGTTGTCAAAATTTTAGGATGAAAAGGTTGAAAACATCCTACACCTAGCAGCTTCCCATAAAGTTAGCAAATAACTAAAAAGAATAAGGAATTCAGGCCCAATCCTGCTAAGGTGGCACTGAAAATCAAGGAGACGTCGAAGAGCAATGGCTCATCTGGCCAGCGGGTCGACTCACAAGTTGAAGGTCATGAGTTTGATACCTAGGGCATGCATCTAGCTTTTGCCTCTGACCTTCGATTCTAAAAAATTTCCCTCGACTTTGGGGGATGTTCCTAAGTGTTTAAACAGGTTCACCCAGTTTTGGGGATGCATCTAATTGGTTTCACTATGTTTTTCAGGTTGAAATATAAACTCTCTCCAAGAGCACATCAAGTACGATCATGAACTATTCCTATCAAGACTTCTCTTTTGATGAGTACCCTTTCAAAAAATCTTATGAAATCAAACAATGACCTAGAAAGTACTCTTTCAAAAAAAAATCAAAATGACATCAAACAATACAACAATTAAGTCTTTTCTCATAATAAATGGGTCCACTACCTGAATTCTTTATTTCCACATAGCTCTATCATGTGTCATGCTAGTAGTTAACTTATTATAAACTAGATCATTCTTTATAGTTTCTTTGCAATACTTTATAGTCCTCCTCTTTCTCTTTTAATATTTTAATAATCTAATTTTTCGGGAACATCTTTTGTTATCTTTCTATCTTTTCAAACCATCTTAAATGATTTTTCCTTATTTTATTCTCTATTAATGTTACTCTAAATTTATTTCTAATAACCTCATTATGTGTGCGGTCATTTCTTGTGTGACCACTCATTTATTTCAAAATCTTCATTTGTTTTACATACATCTTTTATACAGGTTGATAATTAACTGTCCAACACTCATAACCATAAAAACATAATAGGTCTAATTATTGCTCTATGAGATTTACCTTTTAACTTTAATGGTATCTTCTTATCACATAGAATACCTAATGCCCCTCTCCATTTTAACCAATCGGCATTAATTCTATGTATAACAACCCTATCAATTTTTTCGTCATTTTGAAAAATTGACTCTAGGTAATTAAAACTTTCTTTGTGAGGTATGCACTGTATGTCAATCTTAATTTATATATCCTCCAAAGTATCCAAATAATAAAACTTACATTCCATATATTCTCAGAAGTTTTTACCTTCTAAGGTTACTCTCCATAGCTCCAATTTCCTATTAACTTTTTTCTTAGACTCATTTACTAACACAATATCATATGTAAATAACATACTCCAAGGTATTTCATCTTGAATATGTTTTGTTAACTCATCAATGGCCAATATAAATAAACATAGACTTAAAGTTGATCCTCGATGTAACCCAATATTAACTTCAAAGGAGTTTGTCATTCCATCATAAATCCTCACATAAGTTTTTATACCATCGTACGTGTCTCTTATAAGATTTATGTATGTCAATGAGATTTTTTTCCCAAGGTTTTCTAAAAAATATTTCTTGGCACCCTATTGTAAGCTTTTTCTAGATAATAAATATGATGTGAAGGTTCTTCTTTTGGCTTTAAAATATTTAATAAGACGTCTCAAAAGGTGAATCACTTCAATAGTAAATCTGTTGAGTATGAGTCTAAATTGATTCTTTGTTGTACTTGATACTTATCCTAACATATGTTCGATAATTCTTTCCCATAGTATCATAGTATGACTCCTTAATTTGATATATCGATAATTTGAATAATTATAAATGTCTCCCTTGTTCTTAGATATGGGTATAAGTGTACTCGCTCTTCTTTCCTCAAGTATCTTTTGAGTTCTCCATATTTCATTAAATAGTCTTTTGAGTCAAGTGAGTCTTATCTCTCTTAGGATTTTTCAGAATATTGTGTAGTCCTACAGATTTACCAACTTTCATATATTTAAGAGCCTCTTTGACTTTATTTTTTTGAATATGCCGATAGAAATTGTAGTTTATATACTTTTATGATTTGGCTAACTCTCATAACCTAATACTAACATTTATATTTTCATTAAAAAACTTATAGAAATAATTTTTTCATCTATTTTGATATCATCATTTACTACTAGAATATTCTCATCATCATCTTTGATGTATTTAATAAAAGTAGGATCATTAATTTCCTTATCTTTAGCATTAACTATCCTAAAAATATCTATTTCACCTTCTTTTTAGTTAAGTTTTTTTTTATATAGATCCTACTAAATTTTGGTTTTTGCTTTACTAACAATCTTTTTTGCTTCTTTTTTTTGTTTTCTTATAAATCTTCCAAGTTTCACTAGTCTTCTTACTATAATACAATTTGTAACATGCCTTCTTTGCTTTGATTTTATCTTTTATCACTTTACTCTACTACTTCCTTTTGTGCCAATATGTGTCCTTCATAGATTTGCCTAACACATCTTTTGTTACTTCTCTAATAACCATATTGTTTCAGGTATAAAAGGTGTATCTATATAATTCTAAGCATCTTATGACATCAAACAGTGACCTAGAAAAACTTTTGGGTTGAGAAGAATCATTCAATTGGGTGAAGTTGTATCTCTAATTTGTTTGAAGGCTTGTATAGTTATACAACAACAATGTTCATAATGTGCAGAATTTATAGTAGATAAATCGGACAAGTTTTACGTTGGTTGTTGAAAGTCTAACTCAATCCTTCTTCTTTATCCGGGCTTGGAATAGGCTATACAATGGAGATCTCTTATGTTAGTAGAGTTTGCTTGTATTCATGAAATTATGGGCTGAGATTGGGAATTGAAAAAAAATTGCTTATCAATGATAGAGATTCAATAAGAAGTTTAAATCGGCAAATGCAATCCGTGGAAGCGAAATTGCAGATTGGTGGAAGATTCAATGGATGTATTAAATGGAGGAATTAATTAAAAGTGCTAGAAATTCATTTATCAAATGAAGGGGTTAAGATTCCTTAAAATTAAGTGAAGGGTTGAGTTTTTTTGCTTAATTAAAATGAAGGGATCACACTCAGGGCGTTAGCCCACGCGGCAGGGCTCTCGACTCCACAAGTTGCAAGTTGTGAGTTCGATTCCTGTGGTGTGCATACATAACTTCAGCCTCCCTGTTGTAGGTTCATGAAGATCAAGAGCCAAGATTGGTTATCCAAGAGGCTTTTATTTTCCTGTAGTTTGATACATACCTGACTCGAAATATCATATGGATTTAGTGACTCATTCTCCCGACATAACGAGTTGGATCGATGCAGTGTCTGACCCGATCTAAATCCAGTCAATCAGATATGGAACCAGAAACTGCATCTGGATAGTAATCAAATTCGTATGGGGTGTCGTTTATTAGGATATGTCCGACTAAATATCCGATGAATTTCGAACCTGAAACAATTACATATAATCTTATGAAATTGGGTTTTCCTTTTCACATCTATATTTGGATCCGACTCCATATGCATTTACGTTTATCCAATTCAAAAATCGAAATCCATATGATATTTCGAGTCAAATAAGAAAGATTCTCCATTGAACCAAATCCGATCCATTTACAGCTCTAGATTCTCCATCCCCATAAAAGGAAAGATAACTTTTTCAGTGTTGGTCCATTAATATATTTTTTTAATAAGAAAGATGATTTATTAGAAGCATTAGTTAAAACGATACTTCCTATCACATACAGATAAGAAAAACAATTCCCAACTGTCATCAGTAAAGAGGAAAATAAATGTGTTGATAAGAAACGCCATATGACGTTGAATCCATTCGTTCCTTCTGAGCTTCTTCACTTGATATGCACCATGAACCAACTTGTCATCACTATTTAAACCATAATTTTTGTGCTCGGTGGTAGGTATTTGCCTGGGACCTCTCTCTCTCTCTCTCTCTCTCTTCCACTACTTTATATTGACTGTTGATCTCTTGGTGATTAATGGATCTCCAAAATAGCACATTTTCTTTAAATATTGGGTTTGGATTCCGAAACTGACTCCCATTTACGATTCTGTTGGTCCTGAATATGTGGACACAAATAAAGAATCGGAGTTCATGGAGCCTTCTCCTCGGCAGAAAGTTCTTTCCTTGAATCATAAGATTTTATTAGAAACAGGGGTGAGGCTTTCTCTAGAATATTAATTATCAAAACAGCAATCTGCAACTTATTAATTGTTAATCTTTTGTGCCATTATATTTGTTTCACAACTTAGTTTACTGTTGGAGCTGGGCCTGAATCCATGTTAAGGATGAAAGTTCCTGGCAAATCACTGAAACTTTGTTGCATATCATGGGATTTTGATCTTTCTCTTGATCTAATAAGAACTCCGAAGTGTTTTTCGTCGGGAGCAGTAGAAAAGGGTTGATTAATCTATGTTTTTCTTGTATCTTCCCAGTCTCAAACTATAATTATCTGAACTTCAGTTTCTTCAATTCACCTTGCGTTGACCATTTTAGTTCATTAAATGTTGATATTGATGCTTGTGGGAATCGGGGAACCATGATAAACCAACCTACTTATAGAAAAACCACAACAAGTGGCTTAATTCATTTTGAGTTGGTGGACCTATTGATATGAAGCTGGCAGTAAGGTCAAGGTGGTTGTTTATGGCTTTTAGGCTCTGCAACACTGAATGAGCTGCAGAAGGATTCTCATACAAATTAAAGCAATGGTCTGTCGTGAGTAATCGGCAACAATGAATTGGTGTGATGAAGAAATGAGGAGATTGTTCAGGCAAATTTACGAAAAACTAAATAAACATAGCTTCATTTGAGCAAATCATAATTCTAATTACATGTCAATGTAGTAAACACAGAAGGTAAAAGCATAGAAAAGGAAACTAGCTACTATGAAGCGATTCTATGTGTGGAGACACATCTAGTTAATACTGTACACTGCAAATGGATGCTCTTGCCTCTCTACATTTGCAGCAATGTGCTACAGACAATCTAAACCACTGATACAATCTGAATACCAATCTCTAATAGATGGAACTCAGTAAAAAACCAGATATACCGGCAGCCTGTGATCTGGTTCAGTGATTCGACAAATCGAAATACTTAACCTGAAAAACAGATCCCCAGAATGCAGTTCATTATTCCGAGAGCCACGATCATTTGTTTTTGATCCTGGACTAGAAGAATTGCTCGACATCAAATGAGAGATCATGGTCAAAACCTAAGTTCTCTAGGAAATCAAAGCCAAGCATTGGAGAGTTGGCTGCCGACGTGGCCGATAGGATCTCAGTCAAGTCTGATTCTGAATTGTAAAGGTTTGGCTGCTCAACGCCACTAGAGAAAATGTAATAGTTTGAGTCAGAAGTTGTAGTCGGGGAGAAAGGGTGCGAAACAGAGCTCATCGGTGGATCAAGTGACCGTTGTTGTTGGTTATCTGGTTCCAAAGGAAAGGAGAAGCTTGTGGCAGCTTTTGCATCCAGGCCCTCGGTCTTTACTTTCAGACCAGTTTTAAAATTCAGAAGCAACTCTGGCTGGAAATTCTGAGTCTGATCAAGAGAATGGTGGTTTTCCGGCAATTCATGGAAAGGAATTGTCGGGGACTGATGAGTTAATTGGTTGCAGGTGTGTTCCCCTATGTAAGTGATGTTGAAAACTGATGAGTTGTCATCCGATCTCTGGACATGCTTGCTTGCTACACATCCTTGAGCAAATTTGTGCGTGCATCTATAGTACCCTCTGCAATCACAATCATATATAAACATCCTTAATCTGTTGTTTCCCCATTTTCTTTCTGATTCACATAAACCAAAATGTAATTGACATGATGAACTTCTTTTGGAGTTAAACGCTAAGATGAAACAAGATCAAGCTCAACGGCGACCAAGAATCCATTTAACCGACTTCACTTAATATGGGAAAAGTCTTGGTTTCAGATTTGATTAGTTGATGAAAGTTACCTTGGGTATGCAGCACCAAGAATGTCCTTTTGGCCATATTTTCTCCAGGAATAGCCATCGTCTAGTAGCACCTCTGGTCCTGCATCCGAGTTGAGGATTACTTGTTTTGTCCATTTGGGCAAGATCTTTCTGCAGAGATCAACAGATTAACATACATTTAGAACACAGTAGAAACATGAATCTGCTTGCAAAACATGAGGAATTTTAGAACAGGAATGTTTTAAAGCTAATGAACCAACACGAAACATGTAGAAAACGGAACCGACTGCGGGTTAGGCCCCTGCCGGGGACCCGATTTTGGATTTTGACACCTAAACTTGAATCAGCCTCACATGGCTTTGGTGGCGGTGGTGGGGCAAAGCCAGCGTCAAGCGTCTAATGACAAATTTTTGTCAATTAGACTTCGTAAAATTTACGAAAGCTCTTCAGTTGACCTCAACCTATCTGAAAAAGCTCAATTTTCACCTAAGCTTCTAGACAGAAAATTTACTTTTGTGCAGCTAATTAGTAATGAGATTTGAGAAGACCGTATTTAAAGAAAAAATTTCAAAAAGAAGATAAATTGAAAGATATTAAGATTGAACGGATAGCAGCTGCATAGACTTCAGGGTGCTGTTCTACTCTCTCAAAAGTCAAGAACTGAAGAGTTTGACTTCCCATTGGTTGGGAATTTTAAGCTGTCTCTCTCTCTCTGTGTGTATAGTTCATTATCTCTCTATGTCACAGTATTAAAGAGATCCACAATTCAATTAGGAATAAAGTACCTCTTCTTGCTAATCTTCTGGCCGTCGTGCTCTTTAAAGGGGTTGGCAGGATTCATGTGGTAAGCTTTGCTCGATTGGCTGCTGCTCACTGAGAGCGGCGAGCCGGTCACCAGTGATGCAACTCCGGCTCCGCTAGACTCACCGGATTTCAGCAAAGAGAGGACGACGGTGAACGAAGACAACACCTTCTTGACCAGCGAGTCTGTCGTCTCGAAAGAGGACGGCATAGACGACAATGGTGGTGGTGATTCTAGAATCCTCTGCAGCTGCTTCGCGCATTCTTCTCCCTGACTCAATTCCCTTATCACCCTCCTCTGCAACTCCCCTCTGTTCTCCATTTATTCTCAATACCAACAATCCTTATCGCCGGGAACTCCCTCAAATTCACTCTTTTTCGTCGGATTTGATGGAAACCAGACACAAAGGCAGAGGAATTGGTGAATTGGTGAGAATCACAAATTCGGAAATCCTTCTTTCTAGTATGAGCCGACTTTCTTTCCCATGGAAAGGATTCCTTCCACTCATTTGCTAGCGAATTTAAGGCTGTTCTCCCTACCGAATCTGGTGTCGAAACAGGGAAACTCTGTCGAATTGAAGAAAGAAGAGAGAGAGAGAGAGAGAGAGAGAGAGAGAGAGAGAGAGAGAGAGAGAGACGAAGAGCGAGTGTGAGGAAATGCATCAACTGTCACATATATATATATACGAGGAAGTTTCAGAAGGGGTGGGGATGAAGTTTGAACGAAATAGAGAACGAAGACCGTTTGACCGAAGGATTTGGAATTGCCAAGATTTTTCTGTCTTGCTCAATGGCGAGTGAGGACTTAGTCATGGTCTCACTAAATCGGTCCGTCCTGCCTCTATTTTCTTCTGGATATTACCCATTTGCCAATATCCAAATCAGTTAACTGAGTGGATTAAGGTGCGCAACAAGTTCGGGTTCGAGCTGGTTTCAGTCAGACACGAATTCAGATATATTCTCGAATTGAATCATGACCATACCGTGTGAAACAATTTCAGGTCAAGAAATCAAAAATTTTAAACGCATGCATAACATTTTTGGTTGAAAATGAATTGGACGTGAACAAGTCCATTCTTACATCGGATATAAATATTGATCCAGACCCACTGCTCTACACTTTGGATCTGATTTCACTTTTGAGTGGAGTCATGACAGGTTTTTGTTGGGTTGAATTAATCAATTTAAAAGGATTAAAACAAAAAATACAACAACAAAACTTTTTCCTATACTAAATGGGGTTGAGTCCAACACTCAACACAAATGAGTTTGAGCTTGTTCAAGTTCATACTCCTTGTAGCCCACTTTTATAACGAGTCCGAATTTCAGACGGGGTTCAAACCCCCTGGTCTGCTGAACGAGTATGGGCTGGGTCTGCAACGGCGGTTTGGTTATGGGTGAACCCAACCCAACCAGACCGGTTCAGGTAAATGAATGTAGTTTCGGGTCGAACTGAAAAGAAGAAAAGTTAATTTAGTAAAAGGTTGATGGTGGTGAAAGTCGAAAAGAGGGGAAAAAAAAAATGGATCGGGGCCCCGTTTTGTTTTAGTGAGAAGAAACGAAGAATCTTCCGCGTAGGGAGCCTTTGGATGGCGTCGACGTTGTGACGTGGTGCGTCGCTTTCCACGACGTCACCTCCCTCACACGCTGTGTGGCTTGATGCTCTCTACCCAGAGAAAAACCAATCCTAGTCGTCCATCTTTTCCTTCCGCTTTGAGATGACGTCTTCTTGACCGTCGGATCTGGTTGCCGTGCGTACCGGGTGTACTATTATTCCCGAGCAGGAACGCGTCAAAAAAATCTTGACGCCGTTCGTTTCCACCCCCGTGACGGTGGTGCTCACTTTATTGATCGGTTTCAACCAATCATGATCGTTCATTTTTTCCAACGGCCGATCACCTGCATCTAAAAAGATGGACGGCCATGAAAAGTTTAGTGGTATCCCTGCAGGCCATGACAGGTGTGTGGGTGGGGTCATCCCAAGACGTTCATCTTGGTGATGAGCGGCTATGCTTTATCACCCCCCCCCCCCCACACACACACACATATATATTATGTAACACAATCCTCCTTCTTTATTTAGGCTTAGGATCGGTCATGCAAGTGTGATTCCTTACATGAGCGGAGTTTAGATATATATAACCCAATCGAGTTAGCTATACACATCCTTTGTCAGGGTCGGATCTCGTGTCAATATTGACTTTGCCTCTTTGAAAGGATTTACAATTTATTTTTTCTCACCTTAGAGGAGTCATAAATGGCCACCTCTCTTAAATATCTAAAGCATTAGTTATGTTGTTGTCTTGCATTTGTGTGATCACAACTTTATCTCTAAGGTTCTTGTGGGAAGATCACCTTTAATTCTCATGGATAATTGAGGCTCTCATTCACATGCCTCCAACTCCAAACATCACCTTTAAACAATACAAAATTATTATACATGTGCCAAATTCTCTTACCTGCCATCTATAATTATGCACGTGCGTGCGCGAGAGAGAGCCCTCAAATCCCCTCGACTACAATCCCACCGAGGGGTTATCTCATTTTTCGATGTTTAAGTATAAACAAAAACATCCACACACACATGTATATATTGATTGGATGTTACTTGTTACCGATGTTTTTTCACTCATACAAGAGCATAAGTGTAATAATATTATCTTTTGTATTATCGAAAAGTAACGAATGAGCATAAGCACATAGGATACAATTTTCTTTTATATATAATATATATGTGTGTGCGCATTGTAAACTTATCCTATTTTATTTAGGGTTACAAAACATCAAAAAGGTACATAATCCCAACCGGATGCTTGCACTAGCTTTGATTTGGGGCGTGTTCTAAAACCCAGTTATGAATGAGGGGCAAGCCGGGCTGGGGTACAAACTGATTGGTATACCGAAACATAGCCGGTTTCAGTTTCCCGAGAACCTAAAACCATAACCAAAACCGGCTTGAATCGAGTGGTTCGTGGTTCCATTAAAAACTATTAAAAATATTAAAATTTAAAATTTAAAGAAAAAAAAATGAAAACTGACGACTTAGAACCATCAGTTTCGGTTTCAGCCAATTTTCGGCTCGATTTGAGCCCCGTTGAAATGGGCTGATCAAGAACCGGCCATGTCTAGGCATACCGACCTTAATCCCACTTGCCTGTAATAAAAAGAAGTGTCCTGTGGAATCCTACTAACTAATCTTCTCTTGTACTCAAAGGAAACTTATGCGAATGATATTTAATTTGTTGGTTTAAGATCTCTTTTGGCGGATGTGACTTGTGACTCTAAAGAGGGAAACCTTTTTGGAAGCATTAGCGTGCCTTGGACGCTCGATATTGTCGAGCTTCGTGGATTCTTCTTCTGCATTGCATTTCTAGTTTGCTTTCTGCAGCTTTCCAAGAAACTCAGCACAGAAAACACGAAGATGGTTGAAGTGACTGCATCATTCGAAAGGTGTATTTATAAAATACAAACACTTTATATTTAAATATCTAAACTTTGTCCTATTACCGTTTTATAAATGCATAAACGAAAAGCCAGATAAGCCGAGCCAGATAAGTCGAGCGTTCTCTTGGAAAAGAAAAAAAAAGAAGAAGAAACCTATAATCATATCATCATCTTCATATTCACAATTTGGTCCTTAAAGGACTCCAATGCTATGAATGCTATGAGCATGTAAATTCTCTCACACACAAGAACACATTATATAATGTATGTGCATGCGTATTTGTTAACGTTAAAAGTTGTTCAGCTTGTTCAATTAAAGGCCGCTCAACTAGTGATTAGCTCAATTTGTTCATATAGAGGAACAAGGTGGGCAACAAAAAAGGCTTGTCCATTGCTTAGGGTTGTTTACCTGTGCTAATGCAAGATTAGCAAGTTTGACAAATGGATATTTGCTTAAGAAGCAAAATACTTTTTTACTAAAGAAAATCAAGGACTTATTTTTCACAATGAAATTATAAACTAAACTGTTTACTGAGTAGATTATAAGTCGGTGATAAGAGATTTAGTTATCAATTTACTTTTTTTCACTTTTTTTCTTCTACTACAACAATAACAACTAAGACTTTTCTCATGCTAGATAGGGTCAGCTACATAGATTCTTTGTCTTTTGAATATACCGATAGAAATTATGGTTTATATAATTTTCTTATTTGGCTAACTCTCATAGGCTAATACTAATATTTGTATTTTTATTAGAAAACTTATAGAAATAATTTTTTCATCTATTTTTTATATCATCATTCGCTATTAGAATCTTCTCATCCTCATCTTTCATGCATCTAATAAAAGTAAGATCCTTAGTTTTCTTATCTCTACCCTTAGTTATCTTAAAAATATCTTTTTCACCTTATTTCAAGTTAATTTTTTTGTATAAATCCTCCAAAATTTTGGTTTTTGTTTCACTAATGATTTTTTTTGTTTATTTCTTTGCTTTTTTTATAAGTTTTTAAAGTTTTATTAGTTTTCTTAGCATATTGTAATTTATAACATACCTTCTTTGCCTTAATTTTATCTTGCACCACTTCACTACACCACTAAGATTCTTTTTATGCCATTACACACCTCCCTTAGATTCGCCTAAAACATCTTTTGTCACTTACCTAACATATATAGTCATATTGTTTAACATATCAAAATGTGTAGCTACATAATTCTAAGCATCTCCTTGAAGAACTTTTTTGTTAAATATATCTTCTTTCTCACATTTGATATTCCACCATCTAGTTTGAATAACTCTATAAACTCTATTCTTCTTTGTCCACTTTTTTACCTGTAAATCGATTACTAAAAGTCGATGTTAGTAGTTAAGCTTTTTCCTTTAATTACCTTGCAATCTTTACAACATAATTTATCTTTTTTCCTAAAAGCAAAATAATCAGTTTGGGACAAGCCACTCTTATAAGTAATTAAATGTCTATCTCATTTTTTGAAAATTGTATTGACTTTAAAGAGATCAAAAGGTACAACAAAATTTAAAATCTCCCTATCCTCCTCATTTATATCCCCAAAATCATAGTTTACATCAATACCTTCATATACTAATGTATTTTTACTCACATGTCCATTGTCTCCTCTCAAACATATCATCTTTGTTTGTGGAATTCTTTAAATTATCTTATCTAACTCTCAAAAAGTTCATTATGCTATCTTCTAATCCTACTTGGGGTGCATAAGAACAAACTATATTTAAAGCCTTTACTCCTAACACTAATTTTACTATTATAATTCGGTCACCATATCGTTATATGTTTATTGTACTATCATTTGAATCTTTATTTATAATAAACTCAACTTTATTTTGAGCTTTTTCCTTTATATATAAGATACGGGAAAAAGGAAAATGCTTAGCCCTCTCCTTCTTTTATCTTTCTTTATATATAAGATAATGTTATTATACTCATTCTCCATTTGAGCAAAGTAGATGGTGTGCATGATCCAACCACTATAAAGAGGTTAGTTCATGCACACACTTATCCGTGCTCTAATATACTTAATAATCTCAATTGTTTATTCGATTATTGCAGCATTTGAGATCTTTAAATTAAAAAGTAAAAAGTGTTAGGTACAATAAATGTAGTTGAAAAAAATATTAATATACCTTTTTCACTTTTGAATTTTGAATTTTGAATTTCTCTCTCTCTCTCTCTCTCTCTCTATATATATATATATATATATATATACATATATATATATATATATATATATATATATATATACATACATATATATATATACATACATATATATATATATACATACATATATATATATATACATACATATATATATATACATACATATATATATATATATACATACATATATATATATACATATATATATACATACATATATATACATACATACATATATATATATACATACATATATATATATATATATATACATATACATATATATATATATATATGAATAAATTTGCATTAAAATTTGCTAAGCATTTCTTTTTTACCGTGAATTGGATGATGTGTACTGGTAATTTTAATTCTTCTTTCTGGTCCATCTAAATCTCTAAATCTAAACTCATATTTTGGGTCGGGCAACTCTATATGGATGTGGATCTAGCCGAGTTCTTGTTGAATCAGAAACCCTCTGTAAAATATGTGGCCTGGCCTGCTTTGGGTGGTCTTCACATATGCACACACAAATGGCTGTGATTGAAGTTCATCCAGCAAGGCTCCAAGTCAATAGTTTTCTTATTTATATGGTTTTTGAGGTGTGAATTTTGTTGAATATTAGAGAAAAGAATAAGTGGTCGAAGGAAATTCATTGATCTCGGATTCATATTCATGGTGGGATTTTGTGATCCACGGATCTTTCAATCCCATTTTTTGGAAGGAGAGTTCGAGAACGACGTTGACAAGGTCATTCCCTACCCAAGTGTAGAAGACCTAATTGTGTCCATGCGTGCACAATATGTATGTGTGAAAGAGATGTAATTGAAAATCTAAGTTCCCTCAGAAATATTAGAAAAATATTAGAATTGTATAGAATACAAGAAGCCTAAAATTTAGTTTTGATTGGTTATTGTGTCAAAATCAGTTACTGAATCAAGTATTTGCCTACAAAGATTTGTGGAGTACTTGGAATCGGGTTGAACTGAATCAGCAGAAATTGCAAATTGAAATTCAGAACAAAATAAAAGATATAAGCTTTTTGCATATAAATGTTTTGGTTCCAGTTTTCCTGCAACCAGGAATTGGAGCCGGGAACCACATCCAGTTTCACGTGATTTAGTACTCAAACCAGGATCCATCTCCAGGTTCCGGCTCTGGTTTCAGGCCTAAACTGCCTCAAACCGCAAAAAATCATTAAAAATTTAAACTTTTAAATAAAATTTTAAAAGATTATAGAACATGCGATTTGGAAATGTTGGTTTCGGTTCCAACAAAATTCTGGTTCCATAAAAGGTAGAACCAGAAGCAAACTGGGAAAATCCACCATGTCTATTAGAATCAACCTTTCGGGCCTCATTTGGACCAAATTTAATGGGCTCAGCCTATTCATAAAGAGTCGGTTTTCTCTAAGTACCACCTGGTTTGGTTCGGGTTTCACTTTTCATGGAATCTGATTCAATTCCGATTCCATTAGAATAGACGGTCCCGATTCAGTTCCGGTTTCTGGTTCCAGGAACAAACAGGATTGGCAATTTAAACCGGAACCAGCCATGTCTAATTTAAGTTGGTAATCCCCCTATAATGAACCGAGACTTATGAATCGAACCTTAAATCCAAATCCAATCCAAACATGGTGGCTGCACGCCCACCACGTAACACAGGCCCAAAAAATCTATGCACCCAATTGCGTCCAACCACGTGTACCAAGTAGAACTACGAGGACAGGAATCCATGCCTGCCAGGGCTCCTGGCAGTTCTCATCCGTTCGATGCTTCTGATGGATAAATCCAGACCGTTGCTGCACTTGTGGATGTTCTCTTATGGAGAATTTCCTGCTTCCCCCCATAAATTTCTCGGCGTGTCCCATCCTGAGAATCTTGCCGCAAAATCTTACTGCAAGAGAAGCTTGTACTCTTTCCTTTCCTTTTTCTGAAGGTAAGGTTTGTTCTTTACTCATATATGATTTTCTTTCCAGTGTGTTAGCTATAGAAGTTTCATGCACTCATGCTGCTCGCAGATGAGTTGTCAGCCTAGTGAAGATAGTCACTATGGTTAGTTTATTGAAGAGAGAAAAGACAAGTATGAATTCGATGCAAGCAATTGAATCGTGATGTTGTTATTGTGTAGAATACGCGGCAGGAAGTTGGTTTTGCACCATTGCATGCTATGATCAAGCACATCATTGTTCTTTCTTAGATGATGAGGATTGTTTTATACATCTAATCCTGCTCTTTCGGAGTGAAATGATACTATTACTCCGGATTGAGAATAAGAATCCATGTATCTGACCCCACTTAGTGTGGGGAAACGCTTGGTTTTGGTTTTGGCAGATGATGAGGACTGTTATCACTGTTCTTAGCGTTGCTGTTGCTCATTTGTGTTGATGAATTATATGCATGAGAGAATTCGTTTGGTGTTTCTGACACTACCAGACCTTTTAACTGATTCAAGTTGCTAGTCTGATCCCAACATCACCCTTTTCTCTTGAAACAACAGTTTGGCATGGGAGTTTTCACCGTATCTAGTTCCTCTTCTCGGGGGCCTCTAGGGTTTGATTTGAGATTCAAGAACCACAGTCGTTATTCATTGAGAAGACCACTGGTTCTAGCGTTCAAATCAGATCAGCATATTTTCCAAGAGTCTAATAGCTCTGGTTTGTCAACTGCATCCGACCAACTGCCACTAGCTATTGAAACCACTAATCATCAGCCTACGAGAAGAAGCCTAAAACCCAAAAAGACTCTAAAAGCAGTGGCTCTTGATGCCGTCGAAATTAATTACGATGAAGCTGCGGCAGCACTTGAGAGTATATACAGGTTAAGCCCGACCCATGTGTCAGATTTCCAAGCCGAAGTCTCCAGTGACTGGAAACGACAGAAGAAGAGGAAGACGAATGGAGAGGATGGTGATGCTGCCATGGACGACAATAAGGTGGTAACCAGTGGGAGAAGGAGAAGAAGCAAGAGGTTGAACCTAGAGAGCAGAATCTCTATGAAGAAAACCAAGAGTGATGTGAGGAATTGCAGTTCCAGTTTGAAAGAAAAGAGAACACAAGATGAAGAGGACGTTGATCCGCTCCTAAAGGAACACTCTGTTTCCACTGACTTGGTTAGCATGGACTGGAAAAAGATGAAGATCCCACCCGTGCTTCCTTCCTCTGAACATGCACGGCTGTTCAAATTGATGCAGCCAATGAAGGTGAGACTGGGGGAAATTAATTTTACCTCTTTCTTGTTTATCAACTTCTTGGATGCATATTGAAGTGTTATCATTTATGGTTTCAGAGTATTCTCGAAGTGAGGGAAAACATAGAGAGGGACCTTCAAAGGGAACCAACTGATGCTGAACTTGCATCAACTACCAAGATGAGTGTGGGTGAACTCAGGAGACAATTGCAATTGGGTAAAGCCGTAAGGAATAAGCTGATCAAGGTCTCTCTCTCTCAATCTGTGTGTCTATGTGCTGTCAGGTGGATTTGTGTTGGGGCAGAAAATGTGTTCAGTACTGGCATGATGCATGTTTAACTGAATTGCAATGTTCCATGTCTCTACTGAACTCGGGGAGGTTTGCTAGGTCATCATTGTCACGATCAGACCTGTATATTTGAAACAGGTTCACCTCCTTGCTCTCTCGGGAAGAGAGGGATTCAAACCCTCAGTAAACAAAAGCCTACATAGCATTTCTATCTTAAAGTATCCCTCCTCTTCCCTTTCCACTTTCTGTAAACTAGCCAGAGTTGGATTGCCACAAACATTTCAGAGTCTTTTGTTGTGGAATGTTCCACATGGAGCATTGCTTGGGCACTTACACACCAGGTTCTATTGGAAATGGTTTCTTCTCTCTTTGAGTAGTGCGGTGGAAAATCAGCATTTTTAGGTTCCTAAAATCTGAGATTAAGAGAAATAGAAGCAGAAATTGAAATTTGGGCATATCAAAATCCAGATGTTTAAGATAGAAGATACAGATCAATTCTTCTATCAATTCCATCTCTTAATTTGGATTTCCATCCAATGGAAAAGGTTTCACAGTTCACATACAAATCATTAATTGAGTCTTTGTTTTGGATTTCCTGCATGTAAGCTCAGCAAGCTTAGAGACTATAAATGGCCGGGCCATTAATTATCAAATATTATGGTCGAAATGAATTATTTCGTTTTTTCAACTTTATGATTGCACAACTACTTGTTGTCTGATAGATATGAAGTACGTTTCTACAAGCCTCTCTCTAACAGTAGTAAATTTTTTCTGGTTTGTTACAGCACAATCTTCGACTGGTTCTGTTTGTGATAAGCAAGTATTATCAAGAGATTGCAAATGGGACCAAATTCCAGGACCTCTGTCAAGCTGGGGCAAAAGGTTTGATGATGGCTATCGACAGATTTGAACCAAAGCGTGGTTTTCGTCTCTCCACTTATGGCCTTTTCTGGATCCGTCATGCGATAATGCGGTCGTTGACACTCTCAAGCTTCACACGTGTTTCATTTGGTTTAGAATCTGTAAGTAATATGGGCATCTTGTTAGCAGTTTCCCCCATTAACACCATTCAAGGATACCTTTGATCTTGTAGAAGAATCTTGCTCTTATAAATATGTATTTGAACCTAGGAAACATCTTCAATTCTCCAAATGGAATTGTGACTTCAGAATGTAATCCCTCTATCCTTAAGTTTCCAAATGATAGAAGTTCAGGTAGCTCCACAATGACTTAGGTAGAGTTTTAATATGTTTTTATTGGTGTTATAAAACTTGATTTAGCAAACAGTGGCATAGGCAACAAGTCTTTTTCAAAATAATGCACTGCTTGATCGAGATCAGTTACAATGAAACCTGTACATGCTAGGAAAACTTAAAGTATGAAATATTCGCTATAGTCATAATATACCACTAGATTGTAACAATTGAATTATAAGCTCTTAAATGCCTCTAATGGTATACAGTGTGTTGTAGGAGGATTACATGGGAGAGGAAATGAGATTCAGGGTCCGAAGACTGACCCAATTTATATGTGATTCTGCAGGTAAGACTAGAGATACAAAGGGCAAAGCTTGAATTATTGTTCGAGTTGGAGAGACTGCCCACTGAAGAGGAGATTATAGAAAAGGTGGGGATTTCAAGTGAGAGATATCATGATGTTATAAGGGCATCAAAACAGGTCCTTTCATTGAATGGAAGACATTCCGTGACACAGGAAGAATTGGTGAAGGGAGTGACAGATATGGAAGGGGTTGGCCTTGATCGGTGCAGATCACATGCCCTTCTGAGGCTTGCTCTTGATGATGTGGTAATTCTTCTTCCGTATGCAAGACACATTTTTATGCATAGTTTATGTGGTAAAACTTGAAGGAGTTCATGGCTTGTGTACCGAGGTGGATCATACTATTGTACAATCAAGTGGGGCTCCACGCAGACTAATCTGACTATCTTCACAATCAGCTGACTATAGGGTTCTCAAGTGTAAACTAAGATAATACAGAAGAAATATAGGATATATAACTGTTCCTATTTTCATAGTCAAGATGATTGTTTTCCTTTGCATTAAAGAAATCAATTTGCTCTTATCGAGAAATTCTACGTTACTTGACCAAGAAGACCTCCTTTTATCATCTAGGATTTTGGAATTATTAACTGCAGAAGATTTCTTATAAGATCTCCTATAGTCAAGCCAGTATCGTTCTAACTCTAGTGAAGCTATGTCTAGAATTGTGAGGTCATTCGCCACAAATGAACTCTTTGAAACCAGACACTGCCAGTGGCACTGAGCTTGTTTAGATCATAAACTTGATTATGGGACATTCAACTACAGTGATCAATGTTGAGGGCCATAATAGGTTTGGTATCAATCATGATTGTAGTTAAATTGAGTTCCATTGACTAAGTCGGATCCTAGTATTCAACAACAACTAAGCCTTTTCCCATACTAGACAGGGTCGGCTAAAGTCGGATCCTAGTATTCTCCCTCCAAAATCAAAACCAAATGTCTGCTGCAGATTTGGATACATGGATTAGTAGTTTTCATTATTTGTTATACCACAATTAAAACCTCCCAACGTTTTTGTAGGTATTCTGTGTGCTCTTTTGTACTGCACATCTTCTAACTTCAACATCTTTGTACTGGAGTTCTATTTTGCTATCTGTTTATATTTGCAGATCATCTGAAACCTATCTCTCACTTTATCTTCCACTGATGCAATGTGCAGACTTTTTCTTTAGTTCCATCACAAAAGCCAATCTTTCCTTCTGTACATGCTGTCAGTTGATTGATCAATACTACATTTAAAGTTGCTGTATTCACTGCTACTTTGTTATTCTAATATTCTTTCTTAATGCCTCTCTATTATTCTAAAATTTTGTATTTTCTTTAATTCATTGTAAGTGGATGACATCACTGAAAGGAAACAATAAAACATGATCTTGATTTCTTAGAGTTAAATGCTAATAATATGACACAAGATCAAGCTCAATGGTGACTTAGAATCGATTCATTCAGCCGACCCACTTAGATTGGCAAAAGGTTTTCTTTTAGTTTTTGCTTTGGTTTGAAGGCGCCACTGGAAAAGCTTGAATTTGTATATTATGGTTTCATTCATTCAAGGTGATCCAACAGCTTTTTGTCCTCTGAACAACCTCCATGGCTTTTCCTACAGCTCGATTCATTGAAGCCTAAAGAGAGTTTAGTGATAAGACAGAGATATGGGCTTGATGGCAAGGGAGACAGAACCTTGGGAGAGATTGCTGGAAACCTGAACATTTCCCGGGAGATGGTGCGGAAGCATGAAGTGAAGGCACTCATGAAGCTAAAGCATCCTGCTCGAGTTGATTACCTTCGTCGATACGTCATGTAACTAACAGATACAGAATATATAACAGGAGTTTCACATGAATAAAGCTTCATTCAACTTATTTAGAAACAGCAAAATATCATCATTTCCCACCATATCACATGCCCCAACTGAGAGAAAGTTTTCTTGTAGTGATATTTGTACATATGAATTTCACTCTAGGCAGTCATATTGCTAGGCTTCTCTCTTGTGTAAGTAAATGTTTCTTCTCTTAATCATGATAGATTTCTAAAAGTTGTATCATGTGATGTAATCAATAAATATGTGCTATTTATATAGCTGTTTTCTGAGTGAGATTCATTGTCTGTACCTTCTTGTTCTTTGAATTTTTGTCTTTAGCGTTTCTCTAGCTAATGCTATGTAGAATGAAGAGATTGACTATTACAAAAAGGAAAGCTTACTGCTTCCATTTACTTGTGTTTTGAACTAGTTTGGTTCTTTTAATTTGTAATGGAATGTATAAGGCCATTGATTCACAGATACATTTGATTCTTTGAAATTTACATATTTAATTATTAACAGAAAGGAAAGTGAAATGTTTGATTGTTCTTATCATCCCATACTTTCCTTTTTAAAGCCTACAGATTGAAAAAGTAGTTCCTTGTATACAACAACAACAACAACAACTAAGCCTTTTCCCATACTAGACGGGGTCGGCTACATGGATTCTTTGTTTCTACATATCCTTATTGTGTGCCATGTTAGCAGTTAACTCACAATAAGCTAGATCATTCTTTATTGTTTCTTTCCAACACTTTTGTGGTCGTCCTCTAGCTCTTTTAATACTTTCTAAATTTAGTTTTTCATACCTTCTTACAGGTTATTCTTTTGATCTTCTTTCTATATGTCCAAACCATCTTAAACGATATTCTTTCATTTTATCCTCTATTGGTGCCCCTCCTAAAAAGTAGTTCCTTGTATATGGTGTAATATTAATAACAGAATATTATGGGATAGATAAACATGCTGATGCTTGTAGAGACTTCTACTCAAAGTATTTTGCATTCAACAGATGGGGTAAATTAAACCCCCTTCCCCTTTCATAGAGAAATCCATTTGATAAACACAAAGGTGGATTCTGAGGAAATAAAGCATGCCTATTCAAACGATTTGTTTGCTCTTGACACTGATCCTTGCTTTAAAAGAGTTAGAACTCTCCCACTGGGAAGAAGAAATGACAAGGGAAAGTAAGTAGAGTATTCCACCAAACATATTTGCATAACTGTGACAATTTTCTGCTACAACAACTAAGTCTTTTCCCATACTAGATGCGGTTGGCTACAATGTTCCTTTGTTTTCATAGAGCTTGATCATGTGTCATGCTAACAGTTAACTCAACATAAACTAGATAGTTCTTTATTGCTTCCTAGCTGCGGTAAGTAAAAATGCAAAATGGATTAGGGATTTGCTTCAAAGACATTCTGATGTGGCCAAAACCCATGGTGCCAATATTGATGCATTGACAGTCAGGTTACGCTGGCAAAAGCATATAGCCAAGTGTACAATGGGAAATTCAGACACATTAATGTCATACATAGCTATGTCAAGGACTTATAAGGAACAAAGTGATATCCGTTATCTATAACAAATCTAAATTGAATGTTGCAGATCTTTTGATGAAAAGACTAGCAAGGGATTTGATGCGGAAAGCATCAAATAGGATGGGATTAAAGCCAAACTCAACTAACACTTATTGATATAAAGTCTTGAGTTCAATGAGCAAAAATACATCATTATCATTAGAGTGATTGCAAGTACCTGCTCACTAGATATCTCGAGGTATAAGGTAATTTTACCCATAAGGATATGAAAAGAAATAGACTTATACCACTTGTGTGCTGGAATGCTTATTATGGGACATTTTTTATAGTCTACCTATATGAGTATGAGGTGTAACCACCTCATAGAATTCTGGGGCTTGAACTCTTAAAACACTCATGAAATGGATACTCGACTCAAGGTCATTAATGTGTCACCTTACTTATACATACATATATATATATATATATATATATATATATATATATATATATATATATATATATATATATATATATATATATGTATGATTATGTAAGTCATGCACTCTAGTTCATATGAATCAAATGGTTCAAAGCTAGTCTACCATTCTTTTCATATAAGTGGAAAAACGTGATTTACTAAGTAAAGGTTTAAGTTGTAAGACACCTTTACCAAAAGTACAAGATTTTTCAGTATGTATATATAACAACAACAACTAAGCCTTTTCCCATACTAGATGGGGTCAGCTACATGGATTCTTTGTTTCAATTAACTCAATATAAACTAGATCATTTTTTATAGTTTCTTTCCAACATTTTTGTGGTCGTTCTCTTCCTCTTTTAACATTCTCACAATCTAATTTTTCATATCTTCTTATGGGAGCGTCCCTTGGTTGTCTTTGTACATGTCTAAACCATCTTAAATGATTTTCTCTCATTTTATCCTCTATCGTTGCTACTCCCAATTGGTTTTTAATAACCTCATTTTGTATAGGTCTTCTTTTTGTGACTACTCATCCATCTCAACATCTTCATTTCTGCTAAGGAAATGTTTTGCACATGTCGATGATTAATTGTCCAACACTCATAACCATAAAACATAGTAGGTTTAATTGTTGCTCTATAATGTTTACCTTTTAACTTTAATGGTATCTTTTTATCACATAAAATACCTAATGTTTCTCTCCATTTTAGCAAACCGACATTAATTTTATGCGTAACATCTCCATCAATTTTTCCATCACTTTAAAAAATTGACCCTAAGTATTTAAAACTTTTCTTGTGAGGGATGATGCATTGTGTGTCAATCTTATTTTCTAAGTCCTACCGAAATGATCAAACTTACATTCCATATATTATGTCTTTGTTCTACTAAGTCGGGGGCTTTACTTCCTAACGTTTCTCTCCATAGTTCCAATTTCCTATTAACTTTTTTCTTAGACTCATCCACTAACACAATATGCACCAAGGTATCATCTTGAATATGTTTTATTAACTCATCAATGACCAATATAAATAAATATGGACTTAAAGTAGATCCCTTATGTAACCCAAATATTAACTTCAAAGGAGTATGTCATTCCTTCATTTCTAGTATGTATATGATTTACAAAATTGTTTTATTGATTTTGAAAATGGTGGGAGAATGTGAGTGATTTTTAAAATATGATGAGATGTAAGTAGAACAACTCTTCATATATGAACCGAACAACCTATTGCACATCAAAAATGTAAGAGACATACATTGTGATAGAAAAGGACTTCACAAAAGTAGTGTTGGCAATGAAGAATGACAAGCCAAATGACTCGGATTTTGGTTTCATTGTTAGGAACGGCAACCAGACTCTTTTTTTCAATGGGAGGTCGAAGCCTAAAACACACGTATGCAAATCCCCAGGGAATCGAACTCGTCACCTGTGAATGGGCCTCACAGAACCCTACTTTGAAGGGACTGTTTTAGATTTGTTACTGACGTTAATTGCAGCAGTTGAAGAGGCTCCCCATGTAGTTCCAAGATTCATTAAAGTTCTCTTACATGTCTTTCATCTTTCAAACTGTAGAATTATTTGAATCTTAAAACTTTAACAAACTTCAAAGCCGTCAGTGCAAATATGATGCTACAGCATGGATATGCAAGAGATAGATACCACGCGGTTTGTATTTTCTGAATAAGCAGGATGCCTTCGTGTATTCTCTCCAATTATTTATCAACCGATTCACATATCTTCATGACTGATCTTTATCTGGGACCCGGTGGCCCGTAGGGACAAAGAATTTCCATCTCTCCTTTGATGGTTATAAATAGACTTAGATACAATAGCATTATCAAAAGAAAACACGTACGTGCACGCACGCACACACACACACAGGACTCTCAGCCATGGGCTTTACATGCCGTTTAGCTCTAGGAATCATGGGTACTTTTCTAGCTTCTTTTTCAATTATTTGTTTTTCTTTTGTTCCGTTGGCTGATTCAGTTAGCATTTACTTGTTCCAAAGGAAATGGTTGACGATATCAATTCAATGATATGGTTTTTATCCTGCAGGCAATGCAACATCTCTCCTGTTATATGCAGCCCCAATGTGAGTGATTAGAAGTAGCATCACAGTTTTGTTATTTCCATGGTTAGATCCCAAATGCCATTATCTGTATAATATATGTGTGTGTGGCTGGGTTTTGCTAAAAAATCATCAATAAAGGTCCTACAGTTTTATGCTGGTCATCGGCAACCTAACGCAACCCTCTTGCTTTTTCTTGCGAGATTGGATCAGAATGGTGGGGTTGGTTAACTTCTGAAATAATCATGCACAGACTTAATCATGAGAAAACTTAAACAGAAGTCTCTTTTTCCTTTTGCAGACTAACATTCAGACGGGTTATAATAAAGAGAAGTACAGAAGAGTTCTCTTGCACCCCTTACATCATTGCTCTCCTAAACTGTGCCCTCTATACATGGTATGGCCTGCCAGTGATCAGCAACGGATGGGAAAACCTTGCTTTGGTAACCACTAATGGAATAGGAACACTATTGGAGTTTTCCTTCGTGTTGATCTACCTTCAGTTCGCATCATCAAAAGGAAAGGCAAGATATGTAACCAGTGTTGTATCACACTGATCTTATTTAGATTCTTACTAAATTTAAGGGCTATATGTCTTCATGCAGCGGCTTCTATGGTTCATATTTGTGCCAACAGTTCTGGTTTTCTTCGTCGTCTTATTGGTCTCAGAGTGCTTGCTTGTTAGTCATCATAAACGCACGGTGCTTGTGGGAAGTGTTGCGGTAGTTTCCTCGGCAGCCATGTATGGATCTCCATTACTCATTGTGGTAATTTCTTCCTCTTAGTTTCAGTATTATTTTCAAACTACGGAAAATCTATTCGTAATTAACTCTAGGTGTTGCAGAAGCATGTGATAGAAACGAAGAGCATTGAGTTCATGCCATTTTATCTGTCTCTCTTCTCCTTCCTCTCAAGTTCTTCATGGATGGCTTATGGATTTCTTGGCCATGACTTATTTGTTGCGGTAAGCTGATACCTCAGCGCTGATTGCTGCATTATATTATGTGTCGTTTCACTTTACATGCATGTACGCTTCGATGCCCTATAAAGAGGATATTGAAGGCTTCTCCAAATATTCCACCTCCCATAAATCTACCAAATTTTGAAATCCATTGCAGCCTCTTCTCTAACCTTAAAGTGATTACTGCTTTTCAAAATTTAGCAATTTTTATCCTTCATGATTTGAAGAATAAGACAATATATAAATATATCAAATTAAAAACCATTATTTTATCCTTCCACATCAGAATATACCAGTTAAATAATAGATTTCAGTTCCTAATCTTCCTTTGAGAGAACCAATTACGCCATCATGTTTATCGTGTTCTACTACAGAATGTTGATATTATAAAGCTTGGAATCTAAAATTTGTATACCTCTTCACTTGCAAATCTCGTAAAATTTGTCATAGTGCGTCTTAATCAGGTGATCCAAAAGTCTATCAAATCAAGTGCATAGATCTCATAAGTGATTTTCTAACGAGGAAAAAAGGAACATCCAGAGAACGGTTTCAGAAAAGCATTGATTATCAAGTTAACTCGCTGGATGTTGTCCACACACAAATGACTGTTTACCTTTCATGTAAAGCCAAACTCGATACAGTAATAGAATTTGCAGAGAGTGGGGTTTGTTCGAGATAAGCAGAAGAGAACGATATATTTAGAAATTTATTAAGGGATTGGACAGGTTTTGGTATCTTATTTAGTCGACGTAGATGAAATATTCTTATTTTTGTTTCCTGAGCAACAGACGGATGATAATTAATAGATTTGGGAGTGTAATCTTGCTGGATTATGACAAGAAATGTTCCTCACGTAATGCACATACGCAGAAACAGACGGTATGATATATTCCTGTTATCAAGAGCTAGCACTAACATCACTAGGAGAAAGTTTTGTTATGTATTACATTATTTGTCCAGAAAGATGGCCATCATATTCTAGAACAGATAGAAGGGTCTTGTGATGTCCACATTAGGTCATGATGTTTTGGTTGTGAATGCTGTTACAACAAGGTTTTGGCAACTATGCAGGCCCCTAACGTAATGTACATATGCAGAAACAGACGGTATCATATATTCCTGTTATCAAGAGCTAGCACTAACATCACTAGGAGAAAGTTTTGTTATGTATTACATCATTTGTTCATAAAGATGGCCATCATATTCTAGAACATAGAAGAGTCTAGTGATGTTTACGTTAGGTCATGATGTTTTGGTTCTGAATGCTGTTACAACAAGGTTTTGGCAACTATGCAGGCCCCTAACCTTGTTGGCAGCCCACTGGGGCTCCTGCAACTCGTGCTCTATTTTGTCTACAAGCGGAAAGAAGAAAGGTCCCCTCGGATCAGCTAAGCTTCTCGTGCAGAAAAGGCCAGAACTCACATTGTGACCATCTCAGCAAGATTCAATTGCGGCAATACTACCACTGTCATACTTTTTCTGAATATTTCAACTGGATGATTTGAAATTGAATAAAGATTATTGAATATTTTTTCCCTATCAAGGTAATGACAATTGCACGTAGTTTTGGTTAGTCGTTTTTTAAATGATGAAAAGATTAATAATTACATCACAAGTACAAGGAATCAGCGACCACTATTGGATCAGTAGAAGACCAGCATCGGTCGCATAAGTGACCTCATTCAAAGCTACCATCTGACCAATTCCACTTTTCAGCTGAATTAAGTTGAAAATTATAACAATTGTATTACAAAAAAGACGTCGGACATGCTTGTCCATGTCCGGCTTCTTTCCTTGGAGAGGGCCCGGTGAGTGCACTATAGTGAGATCAGACTTGTTTCTCTTCAAGAATAACAGCCCATTTTTCTATCTTGCCTTGCTTTCAATTCCAAGAAGCATAATAACATTGTTTCTCCTTAAGCGAAAGACTCTGTAACATTTTGATTTCGAGCCATAACCATAATTATATACTTCTCACTTGTTTCATTCAACTTGTGTCTCTTCTATTTTGGAATTTATGCATAAGAAATGCTTCCAAAAATTCTAAGATGCTTTATCGATGGCTCCTTTCAATTTTAAGCTTCTAAAGGAGTATGATCATCCAAGGCTTTTGTAGAATAAGTAAACAACACATACGCTTCAACCCCCAAAATGAAAAGGTAATCCTTTCTCTTTGAGTATGTTTCTAACCATCTCCATCACGGTTTGATTATTCTTTTTTAAAACACCATTTTGTTGTCGTGCATAAACAACTGTGAGTTGTCTTTCTATACCTTCATCTTCACAAAATTGATCAAATTGTCTCCAGGTGCATTATTTTCTCAATCACTTCTCAAAACTTGTATATAGCAATCGAATTGCCTCTCAACTACTATTTTGATTTTTTGAACACTTCATAAATTTCAAATATGTGCTTCATGAGGTCAGCGCAAGACATTCTTATATAATCGTGAATAAATAATTTTTTTACCTTAAAAAGAAATTTTCGTTGGCTCACAAACATCCTTGTGAACTAACCCGATTTTTTATGGCTCTTCGTACTCCATCTTCCCAAAAACAGTATCTATAATGCTTTTTCGTAGAACATCCTTCACATACACAATGTTTTTATTCAATCCTTGATAGCATGTAAATCATACTTTTCTCTTGAAACAATTTGAACTAATGAAAATTTACGTATCCTTTTGTTTCATAGCCAAGACTTATATATATGGTTGACTAATACCTTTAAAGGGACATCCCTCTCGTACTATAAAAGTTAATGGAAAGCTTCTTAATTTTCTCCTTAATTAAAAAGCCAAATGATTTATATGCTTTTTAGTTGACTTGCAAAGGAGTATGAGCTAAGATGTTGATCGGTGTCCTACGTTGTGGGGCCCAACCCGGCGTCCTCCTGGACGCATCTCCGACCCGTTCAGATGGATGACGACTTGTGTGCCGCGACTGTTTCACGTTTCGCCTCCTAACTCGGACGCTGGCGTTCTATGCCTGTAACGTGTCGCCATGAGCGTCTTCTTTTCCTCGTATACTCATGCAAGCACCACGTGTTGCTCACGCCTTTAATGAACCATCAAAAGCTCAGTGGGTTCTCCGGCAGATGACATTTTCCCGACGACCAACATCTCTCTCTCTCTGCAATGGTGAAGCTAGCGTCGGTGAGGGAGTGTCGCCTGTATGGTCCTACCCGATTGAGGAACCGTTGGGAATACATCAACGCCGGATTGCACGTCTTCTGCTGCTTTCTTTTGCTCGGAGGGCTGGGTGCAAGGCTGGCTTGGGGCAGCGTCGGCGGCCTCTACGTGTTGCTTGTGGCTGTTGGGCTTATCGCCGCCGTCAACGTTCACGACATCGCGGCTCACGTCGCTGGTCTGGATTTCTGGATGGTTATGGACACGCAGCTTCTCGTCGTGGAGATCGGGGCTCCATTGTTGCACTTACTCTGGACGGTTCTCGCCTTCATGGCCATTCTTTTCCTCTTGGTATGCAATCTCTCTCTCTCTCTCTCTCTCTCAAAAGCGGGTGTAATCCATTCTGTGATATGATTGCTCGATCAAGATTTATCAAGCCATCTCATTTGACGTTCTTGATAAAGTAATGAATTGCTCAAATGAAGGGTAGTCGAAGAATCGCGGCGTCCTTGTTATTAATTACCTTCCTTTTTTCACATTTTGCTTTGCTATTGCAGATTGCGAAGAACCACAAGTTAGAAGAACATGCATTGAATCTCTTAATAGCAGGCCCTGTTCTTTGGCTGGTGGGATCGATCCAAAACGCGTGCCAAGCATATGAGAGCGCTGATGCTCAAATTGAAGTTCTACAAAAGGGAGTCTACCTTCCCTTTATCATGGGAAGCGAGTTTTGGCTGGTTGCTGGAGTCCTCAACAGGCATGCCAGTGACTTATCAGCTCATGGCCCAAACCTGCTGGTCCATATGATTACTCCTTTATTCCTCTATGTCCTTTACATTTCTTGAGACATCTGACTCATCTGATACTTAATCCAGCTGCTTGTTTTTTCATATATTTCAAACTGCGGCCTGGATCAGAAACTGGAATTTGACGCCTGATGATCCACAGCATTATTTTTGTTGCGTCATCTGACAAAAAATGGCATTTTTTATTGTCATACTTCTTTGCTTTTGAAAAGAGATGTAGTTTATTGTTTCCTTCTATGGGTGGCATTCAACAGGGAAGGACTTGGGCGTGTCTGGGGATAAGTGGGAGTGCATTATACTTCATTGGAGGACTCGTGAATCTTTTCAAAGTGTTCATTATTCAACAGCTAGACGGGCCAAGGCTCGAGGGGCTAAGGACTCCACCACAAGAAAGCTCTGAAATAAGAGCACGAATAATCGGCGGGCCCAGCTTGGAGAGCCTAAGGCGAACACCAAAGGAAAGGCCTGAAATAATGGCCCCTCTGATCGGCGAAGGGCAGAGAAGAGTAAATCTGGGCGAGGAGAGTACAACACTTCCAACTTCTTACAAGGATGCCTTGGTTGGTCAAGCTTGACATGCAGTATGTACAGCAATGGGGTTTTCATGATTTGCTATTTAGTTCGCCCACATATTTTTTTCAATCTCTAGTGTTAATTTCGATAGCGTTGCTGCATAATTTCCATGTATATGTATCAGGGACTTATGTTCCATAAGCAGCTATTGGTTTCATTCCTTTGATGATAAGCCGCAGAAAAACATAATATAGTGCTATAAGTAAAACATAAATGTTCTTTCAACTGTGGAGATTGGATGGTGCTTTTCAGTCTTACCGTGCTTCGTCGAGAATCTATGAAAAAATATTTTTTGCATGAGTATTTTTGCTTTTTAAAATTTTAAACTCACAAAATGCTTTTTGCAGTATGTATATATATAGTACTTTTGCTTTTTAAAATTTCAAACTCACATGAATACTTTTAAATTTCAAACGTAAAGGTGTTAGCATAGAGATAGAGGGACTGAGATAACGCTCGCAACTAGTATATCTAAACAAATCTCGACTCTCAATCTGTATATCTAAACAAATCTTAATCGGTGTTAACATATTTAAACAAATTTCAACATTCAATCTTTAATAAACAAATCTTAATGGTTCAATCTATAAAATAAAAGATAAAAAGGGTTGATCCAAAAGTAGTCCGATAGAGCATAACAATCGAGAAACAATCTCAATCATTATTTCTTCGTCTCCGTGTGACAATATTGTTCACGAGTGCTATCTCTGATCGATCTTATTAGTGGCTGATCCGTCTCAGAACTGGTAATGGATTCATATAAGCCAAGGTTCTCGCATATCATCGGCCATCAGAGTTGGTTATGTCCGTAGGTAATAACCATAATTCTAACAGTAGTGGTTAATTTCGAGATAATTAACTTATGAAAACCTGGAAATTCTAGATCTTCCACTAATATTATGATGAAAACTAACGGGAATGGAGCTGCCTCCCCCAATGGAAATGAAAAAAGAACGACGAAGATCTCCCTCCTGCAGATGATGTGCAAGAAGGATGACCATTGGTCTCTCTTTGTCTATGAACAGATGGAGGGACCATATATATAAAAAACTGCAAATTAATGACCTCCACCGATTGAAAGGGAGGGTTCACTGAGTTCTTGATGAGATTAGCAATCATAAAGTTTTCCTTTTTTTTGGTTATTAGGAGGAGGCCGAAGCTTACAAACACACCTACATATGCACTTCTGAGAGTCGAACTCCCCACCAGCAGCAACGGCACTGGAACATCCTGCCATTAAGCTAACACCATCGAAAGCCCAAAGGACCCCGGTTAATCTGATCGAGCTGGGGGGGGGGGGGGGGTGGGGGTGAAGCTTTCTTAGGTTTTCTTGGTTCACAGCACAAGGCTCCAACTGGAGACCTTTGCTAGAGCACCCTGCCATTGAGCTAATGTTGTTGAATGCAAAGCAAGAGGAATTTGTGCAAATGTCATGACCGAAGACGGATTAAAACAGAAGATTACAAGAGAATGATTGTACTTTTTTTTTTTTAGGGGTGGTGATGAAATAGTACATTTAGTTTATCCTTCATCAAAACCTAGAGTTTCTATTAGGGCTAAGTGAGTGAGCCATGCAAACCGAACACAAGCTGAGATAGAGGATACATAATTAAACACAGCTCGATCAAAGTTAAAAATATTTTTTTATTAAAATCTTTGGGGAATGTGAAGCCGTCAAGCCGAGTCGATTTGAGAGGAGCTGTTCGAGCCGAGAGGAGCTAACGGACAATTACCGTTGCACCCGCTATTTTCTGCGTATGAAGGAGCGCGCTCGACGGGAAACCAACCGTCACCTCCATTTTCTATCAAAACTACCCGCAATTTCTTATAAAAGATCGACGCATAGACGCCATTCGTCCTCAATCCACTACGACAGGAGACAATCATGGCGAAGTCTCTGCTCTTCCTGAACCTCCTCCTCTCTCTCTCCGTCTTCATTGACGCGAAGGTCGTCCTGCCAGAAAACTACAAAGAACCCGACGCATCCGGTAACCCCATCTTCACAACTCCGGTAGAAAAGGACCCCAAAATCTGGCTACCGAACGAGGAGCAGCCATGGGACTCACTCACCTTACGAGCTCTTCTCCCTACCGAACCCGATATGTTCTTCGCCGGAAACCGCCGTTTCCACCACCTCTACATCCGCCGACCCTACATCTTCCGATTCCCCACCGCTTTTGCCACCACCACATCGAGTTCACGAACGGTTACAGTGATTTCTTCCCGGAGAAGGAAGCCGAGTTCGAGAGTGACTTCCAGCGGTTCCCCATTGGGTCTCGGCATTTCGAGAACGGATCCCCGGAAGATCACCGCCTTCCGGTAGGCCACATGTGGTTTGACGACCATGGTCACCACGATCACGATCACCACCAAACTTTTATGATCGAGAAGTTGAACCGCAGGCTCGTGAAAGATCACGAGGGTAGCGACGGCGAAAAAAACCATGACGAGAGGAATGGTGGATTCTTCAAGTGGATTAACAACGTCTTGCACTTGAATTAAAGGGAGAGAGAGAGGCGACTCTGCTTCGACTTCTTAGCGTTGTAGTGGTAGCCATGCAGAGCTGATAGTATGGTAACGTCGATTGGTAGGTAAAATGGACGGTCGCCCCTGGATGGCCTCCTTGTATCTTGGTATTAACTTTGGCCTTTTGGTTTGAAAATTATATGATTAATTATTACAATAAACGGTTGGAGAATCGGTGCTTTCGATCACCATGAACTTATATGGCAAATGTATTTGTATAGTTGATGTGGAATGATAATGAATGTTTGGTTAGTCTTTTCTTTACATATTGTATTACTAATTTACTATTGTTTCTTTTATTTGTAGATGGCATGAAGATTTGGGTGTTTGTTCGTCATACTCTTACTTGAAGATTCGAGAAGAGAACAAATCAAAGTCAATTATCAGCATTGATGTCGGAAACAACAAAACTAGGAAGAAATATCACAAATGCAAATAAAATCATTGACAAAGTATAAGACACGTATAAGTGCCATTACCTTTAAGGTTAGGTCATGTAGAGTAAGTAGGCATGCAGGGGTTTACATAATCACAGCCATGACATATAACATAGGACTTGTTCATACCCTACATGGGGCGGGTTCTGAACCGACAACGATGGGGAACGTCCCAACAGGAGAACAGTATGCATGTATTTTAGATCTTCTAGGTCAAGAATGGCTATGGTGACAAGAAGATGGATGTTGATTAAAGAAGTGGCAGCAAAATCAAATGCAAGTACTTTTGGATCTTTGCTTGGAACTCGCAAAGTTCACCTAAACATTAGGTTGCTGAATTTGCAGCAAAAGCACCTAGCCCAGCTATAATTCTTGAACTTATTCGTAAATGAGGTCCATAAATGCCACAAGGGACCAAGTTAATGAGATCATAAATCTGCAAGACGTGATGAATGTGATTCAACTCTGGATGAACAAGGAAGATCAACTTTTCTCTGCAGAAAGGCTACCTAGAGCCGAACAAGGTGCCGACTGTTGGTCCTTCACTGCTCAACTCCTCTCACAGACAGAAGGAGCCTGAGAAACCTCCCTTATTCAGCAGTATGTAGCACTCCGCTTTTCCTTCCTGGGAGCTTGAGAAATGCAAGCAAGCTTGAGAACTTAACGAGGCTTCTGATAGAACTTGCCCTAGGGCTATTTTGCTGGAAGGCAAAGATGAAATGGATCGATCTCTCGTGTCATCAACAGCAATACTACTACTAAGCGCGGGATATGCAATTATTTCGGCTTTCACATTCATTAGTTATACATTGTTGGGAGATGCCTCACACAACCAAGTCAAACACAACCTTCTTAATGTGGCGAAACACCACTGAGACAACAGTTTTACATGTTGAAAGAATGCCTTACACACCAAGTGAAATACAAGTTTCATTACGTACAAAGAAGATCCCAAGAAAACGTGGGGAGAATACACCTTTTCAGAAATTCATGGGACAAAAATCAGCACCATGTGTGCTAATCAAGCTCGCGCAAGGCCAAGGGTGCACTCCGACAGCAAAGCCCTCAACACTGTCACATTTCCACGGGAGATTGGCAGCCATCCCTTTGAGATTTATATTTGAAAGACAAATTCGTTGAAATGGCGATCCCTGCACACCCACTAAAGATCCCGGATGCAACACACTATCTCCCCACACATTCACAATGGTAACCCCGTCAACAACCGGAAGGGCATTGGGATTGAAATTGTTATCAGGATGATCACCAACATTCCCTGCAAACTTGATCGCGTTTTTCACATTCTCCATGTAGATATCTCTCACTGTTATGTTTCGGATGACCCCGCCTCTGCCAGCATTTGTTTTGAGGAAAATACCAGTTGAAGTATTGTAAAGATTGATGTTCTCAACCAAGATATTCTCTATTCTGTAAAAATAACAAAGATTATATCAGATAAGGATAATGCACTCCATCAGATGGGAAGATTTTTCTTGATTCTCCTAAGGAAAAAATAACCCAATAAAGAGCAAGTTGAGATGTCAACATACCCGCCAGAAGTTTCACTGCCAAAGGCAATTCCTGCAAAAGAATTTGAGGATCCTGTAATTCGTCGGATTGTGATGTTGGAGCTTGGACGGCCAAAGGCAATTCCATATTCATCCCAACCACTTTTTATTGCTACCAAGTCATCACCGGTGCTAATGTAGCTGTCTTCAATGCACACATTATTACTGGAATCTGAAACAGATTATGACCATATCTTTGTAAAACTTATAATCCACACTCATTATTAAGGATCAGTATGCACTAGTGGCAGATTGAAGTTGATAAGCTAAATTAGCAAGGGAAAGTTGCACGTGTCACTAACTCAAGCTTCATTTGATGTATTTGAATGTTTAAGGTGAAGGTAAGATCTTAATGCAGATACGAAATTTTTTGAAGATTAAGATGAGTCTTGAGTTAAAACTCAACGATAAACAACAGACGAAGAAAAAGGACTAGATAAGATAGGAATGCAACAAAAAGACACGATCCCAAATGCTAAAGTGGCACTAATTAAGCTCCTTTTATTATGAAAAAAATGAAAACATTCAGGAGCACCACCAAGTTGCTAGAACAATCTCATCTAGCAAAGATAGCAGGTCAACCATGTAGAAGCAAACTGTTAATCTTTTATCTTACAGAGCAAAGCAGCTAAGAATTCAGAGGATAAATAACAAATGTATTCTTTTGTAGGACAAAAATCTCTGCATAATCCTAGAAATGGAAGAAGCTAAACAGGTAAGAGTCAGTGCAGGGCTATTTTACAACAAGAGGCTTCCCATCCCTTCAACAACAACTATGCCTTTTCCCATACTACATGGGGTTGGATTACATGGATTCTTTGTTTTCACAAAGCCCTATCATAATTTGTAGAATCAATGGTAGATAAGTCCAACAATGTTTTATGCTAGCTGTCGGAAGCCTAACGCAATCCTCCTTTATTTGGGCTTGGGACCGGTCGCAAGGGTGATCCCTTACCTGGATCAATTCCATCAGTATTGGGAGAATCAAAGGGAGCCAAGATAGTCACATGGTGAACCACAACATTGCTGCAAAAAAGCAAAAAGAATTAGTATGAAGTGCAGATGCCTTATTTGTAAGAATTGTCAAAAGGTGAGTGAATAACCCCGCTTTCCTCCCTCCAAAAGTTGCAACTGATAATACATCTTGCATAGTGTAAAATAGCCACAGAATCCATACAATATCTACTGTACCACAGAGAGAGTACATACTGGGACAATCTTGATAAATAAAATGTTAGATATAGCTATGCTGTAATCGTTTTGTGGAAACTTTTCAAATACACAACTTTGACATACTCAGTGATATGTAACCTCAAAATTTCAGAGATATATTCACAACAAATATGCCTGTAACAAAACAAAATGATGAACTTGACCAATTGTACCTGCAATAAACTGGATGAACGTTCCAGAACGGTGAGTTCTTAAAGATGACATTTGAAATAATGATATCTCCGGAATTCATGAGTTCTAAGAGATGTGGTCTCGTGTATTGAAGAGAGCCATCTCTCCACATATTCCACCAGACCTCACCTTGCCCATCTATTGTTCCATTTTCACCTGTACATAAGCAAAACAAAGTGCCATAAACAAAAGTGGCGTATTCCACCAGATCTCATTTCCCTTCATGGTGTTAATCTAAGAAAGATCACCTGTAATTATGACATCATGGAGACCATCCCCGTGAATGAAGCTCATGTACCTGCCCCCAGGTCTCTCCCTGCCCCTACCATATGAAGGCAGGGGTGCTATCAATGGCCAATTACGAGTATTCTGCACAAAAATAGAACGGCATCAAATTGTGCATACACAGTTTTTGACTTTGAGTACACTACTGAACACTTGAAACAACTCATGGTGGCAGATTGAGAATTCATGTAGCCAATCTAAAAGGCTCGGTTTTGATTTTGAGTATACTAAACACCAAGCATGAACCCTTGCTGTTATTGACGCCCAAACACTAAACAAGCAATTCTCCTAGTTAAAAGGGGAAAAGATGCAATACATAACAAGGATACCTCAAACCTGCAGCCTAGTTTAGGCACCCATCAAAACGACAAAATGATACAGCCCATGCAATCGATGTTCAAAAAACTTTAAGCAACAGAAGGTCAACACCAACCAAGGTCATCTTTGTTCAGTTGGAAAAGTCCTTTATTCTTGAAAGAAACAAAATATGCCCAATGTTGATATGTACTGTTTGCACTTTTTATTCTCACCTCCCCGGACAGGATTCTATAGGTTTTCAAATTTCTTTGGCATATATGGCCTTCATCTGATCTTACACTCTTGCTCTTTAGTTCGATTGCCCTCTTTCATGTTTATGGCAATAACTTCTGAATGCCCTTGACAATACCTTAAAGTTCAATCTTAAAGCTCATGATGTTGTCAATAGTATAACTTTTCAGGTGGAAATAATATATTAAAAATCACAAGTGCTTTATCAGTTGAGGGATGCACAGCCAGTTCTCGCCACAGGGTTTAGCATCCCGACTCAGCTAATAAGGACCAAGTCGGCTCAAGACCAAAAGGGCTCAAAATCACATTCTTGATTCCCTAGTTGGGAACTCAAATTGCCAAGCTTCTGCTACAAAATCAGCGGACTGAACCAAGCTGGGCCCTTTTCAAGGTTCGTTTCATGTTTGTTTCATATTCATGGCTTGTTTCATTTGCCCATTTAACATTAGCTAAGTTCCTACCAAGCTGAACTTCAGACCAGACAAAGCTGCACACGGGAAGCACACCAACCTTTTTAAAGATCAACTTTTATAAAGTCTTCGTTAAAAATGAAATTCTTGCTTTTTTAAGCCAAAAGTTGGCCTTTCAATGCAATCATTATTATAAAGATAAAACTGTTGACCCATGTGCGCCAACTTAATTACTGGATCAGCATGCAAACACGCACAAGCACGGACGCACGCACAAATGAGCACACGCGCGCACACGTAGGTTCTCATGCCAAACCGAAACGAGCAAGAAATAAACGGCGGAATTCTAGCGAAGCACAGACAGAGATCGACCTGAGTGGCGCGGATGACGGCGTCCTTGGCCAAGAAGAGGGTCATGTGGCTCGTAAGGTTGAACGGCCCGGTAAGGTACACTCCGGGCGGCACATACAACAGCGTTCCCCCTCTGCGGCGGAGATGCTGTATCCTGTAAATGGCTTCCCTGAACGCCCAGGTGTTGAGAGTCTGGCCGTCTCCGACCCCGCCGAAGTCTGTTAGGGAGATGACGTCACGCCGACCCCTCATCGGCACCGACTGCACGCAGCTTCCCCACAATTCCGCGGCGCCCACGACAGAGGTACACGCCACCAATGCAAGCAGCCATAGTCGAAGCATCCTTGAAGGAAGAGAGAAAGAGAGACTACCGAACAAACAATAACCCAGGACGATTCCAAACGGAAGAAAACAGGATAGTCGTGGTTTTCTCTCTTCTTTCTTAACGCTGACGATCCTTAACCTACGGCGAATAACAAACGAAACGATATATATAAGAGCCAAAAGAGGGAGCAATACAACACTCCAAGGAGAAAAAAACCCAACAAGTGATGGATAATCCCAGTACACGAAAGGTGCAAAATAGATGATTGAACGAAAACCAAACGAAGCAATATCCCAGTAAAACTGCACAGGACAAGGATCGACCGTTGGTGGACCGAGAAGGAAAGGCTTAGGATCGACCTCTAATAGCCGCGTCAACAATCAATCAACAAAGGTAACACCAACGACAAAAAGCAGAAAACAATTAATTGAACGAACACAAAGAGCGTGGTGTAACTCGACAGGATTCGGATCGATCGTTGGATGGTCTAAGCGGGAACGCTTCAGGTAGCCCTCCAATGGCGAAGGTAACACCAACAACAAAAGCAACAGTCCAAGAAGAAGAAGAGATCAGAAAAAGAGATGGGTGTGAAAAGAAAATTGTGTGGAAGCGGGGAGATTGTGGAAGACGAGAAAGGGAAAGTGGAGAAAAGGAGAAATGGGGAGTTTCACGATACTTACAAATGCAACGCTCCAAAGCAAGACCCGTTGATGCGGACGAATGGAGCTCCTGATCTTCTCCGCTTGTCGGCGAGCCTTTGGATTCGACAAGGAACAAAGAGAAAGTTCTTTTTACCGGAGCGAGAGTGAGAGTGTGCTTTTCCGAGCAAGCAGAGGCCGTTAGAGAGAGTGTGTGGATTTTCTTTCACCAATACCCAAAAATGCCAAAATGGTTTTTAAATATACGTGGAGAAAGAGGGGTGGATGCTGCTGACGAAGGGGGTCCGGTTCGACAGTGAAGCACTGGCAAAATTCTCTAAATGATAATATTTTACTTGCTTGCAAGAGTGAATTCAACCGCACAAATTGGCTTACAACTGTAAAATGAGAGAGAGAGAGAGAGAGAGAGAGAGAGTTGGAGCTGCCAGCCATGCGAGATGCTGCTTCATCAATTATGTTTGTTTGTATGATCAATCAAATAGTGTTGATAAATTATTTATTTCATATATTAAATGATATTGATCTGTTGATCAAACAGTGTTGATTTAAGTTGTTTATATCAAACAGTACAACTCATTTGATAAAATCTAGAAGGAAAAGGTATTTAGCAACTCTTAATGTGTGTGTGTAGGCACACACACATACACATTGCCTCAGGATTCATGTTCCGTTTAACCCATTTCAGTTTTGATCGGTTCCTAATCCAATTTGGTTCTAATTTACACAATCAAACCAGTTCCAAACCAATCACGTCTAGGAGAATGTATAGGTAGAAACTAGACGAGCCGATATGAGCTAAATACATACTGTTATCTTCAGCTCAAGCTAAAGCCACAAACAAAACATGAATGAGATGCTAATGAGCTGATCCAAGTCAATCCACAAGCTGCTTGATTCATTTACCAGCACACCTTGAAAGTATTCTGTAGATGGCAACAAAACAGACTGCACCTTGGTGGTGCTGGTGGTGGTGGTGGGGAGTTCGACTCCCAGGGGTCGGCCTCCTCTTGTAAAAAAAAATACTGCACCTACATGCGGGTCGGGACGATAAATTAAATATTGAGGGAATATTCTGTCGTCATTCTTGTTTTGTTTCCAAATGTCAGCCTTTCGTGTTATAAATAGCGCGTTATTTTGAAAGTGCACGTTGATCTATGGAAAACTCATCTCGGGGATTAAAAAATTATTAGGAATAAAGAGGACCTGTTCGCTTCAAACCCGAACTGGATATTACCGAGAAATTTGGTTCTCGTGTCAGCAATATATGTGTTTCATGTCATGTACGTAATTACCGACACTAACACGGAAAAATCGGGTTGTGTTTGTGCAAACACCACATTTGCATTCGGAGCAATGCCTTTTTCTTTTTGCATGTCAGTCTGGTCGGATTTTGTATTGCCGAGAAGTAAATCACGTCGAGCTCGTGTTGGGTTGAGTGACACGAAACCAGCTTCGTGTCCTCTTGGAGACGCCCCATTCCTGACACAAACAAGATGAGGTATGACACAAACACAACCGGAAACGGAGACGCTGAATTGTAATCCGTAATCGTGAGACTACAAGCAGATCGGTTCACGGTTCCTAATCTGCATCTGATCCAATCTTCAACTGATAATCCGATTCGGCCTACATAGAATGACACTGATAGACATCCCATCGTCTTCTTTCTCATGGTTCAACTTAACCTTTTTTTTTCTTACAATGGAAGATCAAAGCTTAACATATACATGTATGCACTCCTGAGAATCGAACTCACCATCCATGAATGAGTCGGTAAATTAATCGTTCACTTAAAACCGGTCGTGTCAAGATCCAATAATGTCTTCGAATAAATTATTACAAGAACTGGACATCAAGGAGCAGCAATCAATTGCACTTGTTGTAATCACATGCACAAGCATGCGCGCACACACACATGAGGCGTGTGAGAGGACATAGCGCCCAGCATTATGTCATTAAAAGGATGTCCATAGGTTGGTGGCATTGGACCCATTATTCAATCAAATGGACATCGACGGCAAACAGTTCTACTGGTTCTAGCATGAACCTACACGCACATGGTGAGGGGACAATGGCAAAAGGTCCAACATTGGGTCATTGAAATGTTGACCATGGTTTGGCGGTGGAACTAGCCGTTGAACAACCCTGGGTCAGTGACTTTAATGTGGGGAGCACCTAACGTTAATGGTCCTTCTCAAGGGCACGTTGGGCCGCAGACAGTCCCACGTACCGGACAAAATGACGGGAACCCCACTCAAATTGAGAGAGAGAGAGAAGCTGTAAATGACAATAGTTCACGGCTTAAACCGTAGGCTAGCAAGTTTGTCTTGTCCAAAACAATATGGCTTGTAATTCTAATTGAGCCCAGGTCCCAAAATTTGAAAAATTGAATGAAAAGACCCTAGCATGGGATCTAATGTATGTGTACAATACATAGTTCGCCCCACCTCAAACAATCTCATGACTTATTCGCCTTTCTAGCAACCTAAACCCGAAAAGTCCATGTTCATATGGGGTTCGTCATACCCAGGTTGGTTCGTGTCAAGCAAAGCAACATGGTAGAAAGAGAGGTCGATCCAGGATAGAACGGAATCCGATTCATTCACCAACGACTTTAATCCCCCTTCATGCCACCAGACACGAGAGAAGTGAATAATAGTAACAGGAAAGCAAGAACTGAAAATGAAAGAATTGTGTTCTTTTGCAGAGGGCGATAGCTATTAGTCGTGTCAAACCTCATTTTTGGTACTTGCACTTCCGAAGGGGTCTCCACCCTCGTGAAAGGATAGAAATATGGAGCCGAACACGAACAATCAGTCTAGCTTGACATGGACTCGACCAGGTCCAGATCCAGGTTGTCTAAAGAGACCCGAAAAGAAAAATGAAAAATGAACCCAACACATGGACACGATTTGCCCAACCCTAGTTAGGTATATCTGTATGGCCAACCAATAATTGATATGCTAATGTCCTTATTCACAAATTGCATTGGGGACCCGGAATGGAAGAAAAGTCACCATCAAATTATTCAGCACCAGCACCATATCATATTTATAAAAAT
Organism: Brasenia schreberi; assembly: GCA_036023115.1. Taxonomy (NCBI): domain Eukaryota; kingdom Viridiplantae; phylum Streptophyta; class Magnoliopsida; order Nymphaeales; family Cabombaceae; genus Brasenia; species Brasenia schreberi. The sequence continues at coordinate 3,093,906 of JAYKKT010000066.1, forward strand.
GAAATTAATGCTTTACCTCCAAATGCATCGAGCTGCAATAACTGGTTTTGGACTTAGGTCGGAGAAAACATTTTATTGCCCAGAAGTTATAGCAACAAGAGTTTGAGCAGAATAGGTCACGAACCGAAATTTACAAAGCAAATCTTCGTGGACCCATTTACTTATAACGATATTACACCACAAAAGATGGCAGTGAATGTGTGGATCACAATCCATTAGATCAACTGAGCATCTTAACTAGTGTATGATTCAGTCTGCATCTGTGTTGTTGAAATAATGAATAAACAGCAAACAGTACTACCCAAAATATGGCTGTGGGTATACAAACTATTTGACACCCCCTTTGAATCAAATTGATGGCATTGCCAAGATCGGAAATGATAGAACATGACCTCTCTCCTGTGGAATTAAATGCTAATACTGCAGATGATCAAGCAAACAGTAATACCCAAAATACTTCCGATTTGGGAGCTACATCTTCAATCTTAGGAATTCGATAAAACCGCATTACATACCCCTCCCTCAATCTATAGATCTTCAGAATGGGCCGCTCGGCATCAGGCAAGATGATACTTCTCTACCAAGAGCAGGAGAGATGCATCTACGGCATTCCAACAAGATGAAACTGCAGTTTCATGGCTTCATCTTCTACTTTGAACGTAAACCAGGGACATTTTTCAGACCCATTTTTCCAAGGATGAGCTTTGGGATTGCGGGAGGCTTGTCAAGACCCATGCTGCAGCTGAACTCATTGGCAAGCTCCACAAGCCTGACCTTATTTTGGCTGAGAGTTTTCACAGAGTTATAATACCCTAGCCATGCCTGATAAGCAGCTTCCTTACTTTTCATCTCCACATGCGCAAGGGCGCGCTCAACCTGCCAAAACATTCAAAAGAAAATCAAAATGCATCTCACATTAAAACAGGAACCGATCCACAAGTATACAGAGATTTTCAATCTTCATAGGTTATGGTTGTCTCATTGATTCTCACTAAATGCAGCAGCAAAGTATCAGAAACCAAAGGACTTCACCGTCATGTTAAATTTACCAGAAGCTGCTGGGAAGCATATCAAGGGAATTTGACCTATGGGAAATTCACACCTCAAAAACAGGGAAAAAGTCATGCTTCCGAGTCAGCACACTCAAGGAACCAAGATAGAACAATCCAGATCATTTCATGTTACGCCACAATTTATTTTTCAAGGTAAAAGCACGTAATAGTTCTTATTTTACCTTGTATAGCTAATATCATACTTACTGGGAGCACTCATTTAAGAGCCTAGAAGTAAAACAAAAGGCAATGGTTTGGAAAATCAGATTTTACTGTTTAAGGACTGCACATCCGAATAATCATTACAAGAACCTGACCTTCTTTTTCATGTCTGGGTCAGTTGGTGGTAGTTCAGCTTTGGATATTGGTAAATCAAGAATCTTCGACAAGAAGAAATCCTCCCATGGAGCGAGCATCAATATTCCTTCGCCTTCTTTGCCTTTCCTGCCAGTTCTTCCTAGTCGGTGTATGTATTGCTCTCTATCAGATGGCAGACCCACCTACAACAATAGAAGACTTAAAAATCATGAACTTATGCATCTGATAGCATACATTCAACTTGTTACCATAATTCAGAAAGATTTATAGTAGACACAAGAAAGTCATTTCAAGGGCAGTGAGTCTTCCTGATATCATGCATCAAAACATTTAGTATAAAACCAAAGTGTAATATAGCGTAATCATATATGGATGTTAAAACCATAAATGAAAAAGTAATCAGCTATTTGATGTGTACTGTGAACACGTTAAGAAGGAACAGACGTGCCACAAAGGAAAACATCATCATCAGGTCCAACTAACACCACTTCCTAATTTCAAAGCAAGAAGGATACAGGAATATGTATCAGTAACTGAAATAACACATGATATAGAAGTCCAAGAATGCCTTTTTCATCCATGCAAGAATATACAAACTTCAAAGAATCAAAAAAATGGAACGGTAACACATCATCTTCCAATAATGCCATAATACCTGCACAACAAGAGTGACATCAGGGTAGTCGACTCCACGAGCTGAAACATCAGAAGTTACAAGAACGAGACCTTTTGACTTTCTGAACTCATCTGAAACCTTGGTTCGGTAGCTCTGCGACTTTCTAGAGTGGATCTCTCTTACGTTAAGATTCAACTCAGAAAGAAGCTCCGACACAAGCCTTGTAACCATTGCTGTAGTACAAAAGACCAAAACCTACAACAGGAAATAATAATCATGAAGAGATGTGAACTTTTAGAGAAAGATTATTCGCAGATTTACCTTATAGTCCGGGTCTTCAGAAATATGCTTCTTAAGAAGGCTGTACAGTATAGTAAAATGCCTTTCAAGTGGAGCAACCAAGTGCATCTGTTTGACCTGAATATGGGAGAAACAGTAAGATCAGGAAAACACACGCACACAGAAGACACACACGCATACACTCACTTATCTCGTATATCCTTAATATATCACCATAAACTCACCTGTGAATGCGTTTCCTCTGTTCCCTCTTTAACTGTATTGATGAATTCATGGTCTCTTCTTAGAGCAATGTGGCACATTTGGCGAACCTGCAAATGCAATTGCAAATTACACGCTGCAAGAATAATTTCAGTGCACAAGATGTGACACGAAGTATGACCTCATCTGGGACGGTTGCAGAAAATAGGAGTGTCTGTCGCTGTTTGGGAACAGCCTCAATAATCTTTTCAATGTCTTTTCTAAATCCCATGTCTAGCAAATGGTCAGCTTCATCAAGGACAAGCATTTTGACACCAAGGAGTCGAGTTGCAAATCCTGGTGTGTTCTCAATATGATCTCTAAGCCTTCCAGGTGTGGCGACAAGAATCTGCATTCATAAAACCTGAACATTGAGGATAATGCATCCAAAACCAATAGGAAAGTATAACAATCAATCAACAGAATTCATGGCAGACCTGGCAAGGATTTGCTTGCATCCGTTTCTGTTCTAGGGGCAATCTTGTGCCTCCTATCACAACTTGCACACCGATGGCAGGATGATACTTCAATAGTTTATTACCCTCAGCAGCAGCCTGATTTGCAAGCTCTCGGGTAGGACATACAATAAGAACATAAATCGGTGGTGCTTTTTGGTCACGCCCAATAGGGGGTAATTTCACTATCGTTTCTATTGCTGGAAGCTGAAATTACAAAGTTGAAAAAGACATGTTATGTCTACTGAGCTTTTCTTCAAAACAATTAAACAGAACAAGGCAAATAGTTCCATACCAAAAAGGCAACTGTCTTTCCAGTACCAGTCTTGGCTTTGGCCAAAACATCCTTGCCTGTAAAGATAAAAATTTCAGGCACAACACTCTAAAATCTCTAAAATCAAAATAACCAGCAAACTAGCTTCATAAATCAAACCTGCTCAAATTAACAGCTTCTACTAAAAACAAAATAATGAGTACTTCAAGGAAACCTAATAGGTTTATGAAATAGAGAAAGAGCTGGAAGAGAAATGTGGATGTAAAGTATCAATGTATTATACCTCCAGGGATCAAGATATCTGGTGATTATATGATGAAAGACGGTGTTCAGGATCTTATAATAATAAAATTTACCCATGAAACAGAGTCAGAATGTAATGTATGGATAACTGCACATAAAGGCTGAAGATATATTGTTAAAAGGGCAACATGACTTTTATATCAGTGAAACTTACAGACACTTCTTGTAGTTGTCACTTGTCACCTTAAAACAAACTGTAGGTGGACAAAAGTATTACAACTTTACAAGCCCAAAGAGCTTGATGAATAATCTTTTTAGGACTATTTATCATCATAATCATCATTTTATGTTGGCGTACCAGATTTCTAACATGAGAAATCACACTCACTACTACTTTACCAAGTTATAGGTTGACACATGGTTCTTTCCAAACATCTTCGCCTCTATTTATATTCACACTCACAGTTAAACTTGCCAGATAAATGTATAAGACAATCTAATCCAATTGCTCAAGCATCAAAGCCAATGCTTGTTTTCATAAAGGATGCGGAAGTAACTAAAGAATCTACAGTAGAGTGCAGCACTCAGAACTTACAGACAAATCTTGCACGTTATGTGCTCAAAAAGGGACGAAATAGAGATGAAAAAATCTTACAAAATGTCCGCAAGTTTTACAGATCAAACATGGAACCGAAGGATCATACTATGCAAAGGGTGATTCTTTAAGAAACATATGTAAACAGCAGGAGCAATCAAAGAGAAATAAAGGTTTCTTAATTTCTTTACCATATAGAGAAAACAACAACAATTGTTTCCATGTATATAACTAATATAATTAGTAGCAGTGACCCATAACAAATTATTTTAAAAAAAAAAGGCTTCAGAAGATCCTACCTCTGAGAATGACTGGCAGCGTTGCCTCCTGTACAAGTGTCATTTTTTCATAACCAACAGCTTTTACTCCTTTCACGGACAGGGGAGAAAGAGCGGCATCTTCAAACCTGCACCAGGATGTTTATCATGAGAAAGTTTTCTGTAAAGTGAGTACAACCCAATTTGTTTACATTTCAATTAAGGAGTACCATCGAATATCCAGAAAAAAACTACAAACTTTGAGTAGTTTGCCTCACAAAAGTTTTGACAGTAAACCAAAATCTTTACCAAAGTGCCACAGCTTAAAATGCCTACGACATAGATTTGAAGTAAAACTATCAGAGAAAGCTAGGCGACTATATAAAGACCGAACACAATTCTTAACGATGACAATATTAGATAACAGGTGATATTAAAAGTAAAACACATTCTTGTTATAGACTCACAGAGTTAAACTGTTTGGTTTCATACATGCGGCATGAGACACTTTATCAAAAGAAGTTGTGCAAAATGAAGAATGATAAACAGCTAAATCATGTTAATGTCACTGTTATCTAATAATAAGATCAACTAATTTCGTTATGAAGGTACTGAGTACCAGAAGCTAGAAAGAAAGATCATCAAGAAAAACAAAATAAGGTATACCTAGATTCACTCAGGTATGAATCCTTTCCTTCTGAGAACCCCTTCGAGAATTCAGCATCTCCGCCTTTTGATTCACCAGAAACCTTGGCGTCTCTCAGATAATTACAAGTACCTTTCTCGCCATCATCTCCACTTAAGAAATCGCTCTCAAAACCAGAATCTTCATCTTCGTCTTCGTCTTCCTCATCCTCGTCATCATCAATCTTCTTCACTTGCTTTCCATACTCCATCTTCTTCTTCACCAAAAGCCCGCCATCCCTTCTAGGGAAAAGGCCGTTTTCTTTGCCGGAATCGATTTCCTTCGCAGTTCTTTCCCCCCGAAAGCCTATTGCCTTCTTCTTCCGAAAATCCTCAATCTCCTCATCCGAACCGATACGAGCAAAGCTTCTAGTAGTAGGATGCGAGTGGCTTCCAGTAGTTCTTGTCCCCCGGAAACCCGTCGCCTTTCTCTTTCGGAAATCCTCAATTTCTTCGTCGGAATCGATATTCGTTCGAGAAGTTCCTGCCCTCGGAAAACCTGACGCATTCCTTTTACGGAAATCCCCACTTTGGTCGTCCAAATGGCTGTTCCTTCTGGTTTTTGATCCTCGAAGACCCGCCGTTTCACTTTCCCAATTCACAGTTCTCATTGCAAAACTCGAATCCCTTCCCTTACTCCTCCCTAAATCCCTATCCTTCCTCTGATTCCCGGTGCTGAGAGCCTCGTCTCCCTTCCTTCTTCCGGACGAAACGCTCATTTCGTCGTCAGAGCCGCTATCGCTCAAACTCGGAAGACGGTCCGTCCTCAGATCGGAAACCCAGTCGCTGAGATCGGCTTCGTCTTCGATCAAGCTTTTACCCTTCCGAACTGTCCCGACGAGACCGCCAGAGCGGAGCTCTCTACCTCTACCGGAATTCCCCGTTTGCTCTCTAGGAAAAGACCCGTCTCGCCAGCCCCTCGCGCGGGACACACCGGAAAACTGCCGGAAGACGGAGAATGTAACAAGGGTATTCGAATCGAAGCCTCTCCTCACCGGAAGAACAGAGGATTTCGAACGGAACGGGGAGCGCTTAGTAAAGATGGAGCAGCTGGCGATGGACCGGTAGGAACTGAAGCGGGAAGCCCCAACACGAGAGGTACCAGATATCATTCCAGATGAACCAGCGGAATGAATGAGGCGGAGATGAAGGAGCTGCATCGGCACACTTTCCCGCCAAGGGACGGCACGACGAAGAAAAATGTGGGAGGGAGCGAGAGGTTTCAGTAGGGTTTAAGGGAGTAGATAGATGATGTACGGAATAGTCTTTGGGATAGAGCGGCCATATCACAAAAATATGGTCATATGAAATCGTCACCGTACATCTCCTTTGTTGCTCTTTGGGTGGTATGGAAAACGAGCCGCGATTTTCGTGGTTCGGCTCGGCTCAACTGCCTTACTTTTGTTGAGTAGTGATGTAATTAGGGCTTTACAGCTACTCGTTGATCGGCTCAGTTCAACTTAAGCTAGTGACCTCAGTGAGTTAAACATGAGCTGCTCGTTTAAGAATATGAGCCAAAAGTAAGCGCAGTATGTTTGGTACAGCTCGGCTCACAAAGCTCATCACAGAAGCGAGTAGTTAGTAAAAAGTGGCTCATTCATCCAAAACTATTTCATAAGTTTTCGTAAATTATTTATTCAACTCGTACGATCCTACTTTTTATTATATTTTAAATATATAATAAAAAAATTAAAATTAAACAACTTAAATTCAAATTCAAATTTAATAATCCTAATAGTTCTAATGAAATACCTCCCTTAACGAGAAATCTAAATTTCTCTTGAATCCAACCTCGTGGCCAATTCATCCCACTCCATACAAACTTCTAGATCTTACAGTGATGGTAATAATTTGCCCAACTCGACATGAATAGGTCCATCGTTGCCCACGACTATATAGGTTTGTGACGGGGTTTACATTTGCTAGTAATGACAACTTTATTAGATTAGGGTTTTGCTTGTTTCTTGTCATTATGTGGAAAACACATTTCATGAGATGCTCTTATTTTATGTAAAGATACACTCGGTTTACATCAATAAGATTAGCAGACTCTCAAAGGGTATATGTTAGCAAATTTAAACAAATCTCAATCATTTATCTTTAGTGATCGATGATTAAGATTTGAATCGATAAAGTAAAAAGTACATGTATATTTTTGAAAGGTATACCCTATTCACATAATTATTTTTACTTTTTAAATTTAAAATCTCAATCAACCCATCTTTAAGTCTTTTTATATATATAGACAATGCTAGAATCTTTAGGTTCTAGAAATTCAAACAAATGTCAATCATCGATGTTTGAATCTATAAAGTAAAAGTATATGTATACTTTTTTCAAATACACTTTATTTAAGGGGGTATTTTTGCTTTTTAAATCTTAAATCAACCTCAGCTATCTATTATAAAAATAGATGGTTGAGATTTATTTAGATTTACTAGCATAAGGGTGGTAGTATCTCTCTCTCTCTCTCTCTCTCTCTCTCTCTCTCTCTCTCTCTATATATATATATATATATATATATATATATATATATATATATATATATATATATATATATATTTTGCACATATTCATGCTCTCACGCAGATAGGAAAAGGAAGACCACCCTTTCGACTTAATATACCGTCAAGGTCAGCAGTGTCATGTTTGGATTGGGTCACGTTATAATGAGACTTTAATTTCATATATAGGTAGTGATAAATGCTTAAACCTTATTGGCGTACAAATCTACTCAAACATATGACATGATCCGCAAAGAAATTATGAGTTAAAAGTATTGTTATAATTTTGTATTTTGCACTTAATGTATTGTGTATATTAAATATAAATTATTTTATCATCCAATCATTTGTTTCAAAAATATTTGAAATGACAGAATACATCAATAGGATTTCAGCATTTACCACCACTTATATATAATATTAGCGAGCACATACACACTCATATATTATATTATATATATATATATATATATATATATAGAGAGAGAGAGAGAGAGAGAGATGAACATTATTGGTAAGAGAAAAGACTGTGATAGTTCGTTTATAAAGCCTTTAAAGATTGAAACAATTGGAAAAAAAAATCACCAAACGAGGCAGAGAGATCACTGAAGCAGCTGATCAAGGCTGGGGCGGTTGAACTGGACGATATCAAACCAAGCGGCCTGAGTTGGATGGTTGTTGTCCCACCAGAAGGTGGCGTAAGGGTCTTGGCAAAGCGTGTACTGTGGGGATCCATCACTAACCACTGTGCCACACCAAACGTTCATGCTCTTCCCCAAGCAGCACGCCTTCAATTGGTTCCCGAAAGGAGCTGAAAAGCAAATTACAGGGGGGGAACAAATTAATTGCATTGAAGAATCAATTCTGTGAAACGTACGTGGCTTGAAATCCTTTCTTTTTCAGAGAAAGAGAGAGAGTGGATAAGCAGCTGAAATCTTGTCTCAATTAATAACACCATAGATTTTTATTTTTAGATCCATAAGAAAACCAAGTTTAGAAACATTCTTTCAATAAAAACTGGTATATACTAGCTAACATATTTTGTTAACAAATTCAAACGTATCACTATCATTCATCTTTGATAATGGATAATGAAAATTTGAATTAAAAATTATATTCACATTTCACTTTTTTTTAATTCAAATTCTAACTATCCATCATCAAGTATGAACAACTGAGGTTTCTTTGAATTTATTTGCACCTAAATGTTATATATATACACATATATTATAATAGAGAAGGAAGATTTAGGGACAATTTAAGAAGTAGGTGGTCAGCTTTTCTTCTATGCATTACTAGCATGAAATAGAGTTTTGGGTGTACCGAAACGTGTGGTTTTGGTTTCAAACTACTTATTTCTATTTTCCTGGAGCTAGGAACCAAAACCAACAAGGGTTGGGAGGGTTTTGGTTTGAATTCTGGTTTGAATTCTATATCATATGGATCAGTAAAAATTATTAAATAAATTGGAATTAAAAATAAAAATATACATATAAAACCGGTGATTTAAAACTGCTAGTTTTGGTTTTAAAAACTGGCACGGGATCTCTGGTCTCTGGCTTCGTCCTGTTTCGGTTTAAACTGTTGGGTCGGTTCCAAACCGGCCATGTCTACAAGAATGGACATGTTATATACACGCAGGCTCTCGGTGCAGAGAGACAGACCTTTCGGTAGTACAGATAAGAACGCGTTGTAGTTGTCGAGGAAGACAACGGGGACTTGAGTGGCGGCGATGGCATCCTTGAGAAGCTGGTTGTGTCTTGTGGCGGCATCATTATACAAAGAGACACACTGCTGGAAATTGTTTGAAGCAGTGACTGTTGGGCAGCAACCCACAGGCTGCAAAAGTGACACTGCAATCTTCTTCACTCCCAGGCTGTTTAGGCGCTTCACGTTGTCTGCAAGTTGTTTTGTGACTTGCATTCTCAATGTATCAATGCCCTGTAATTCATGTACACAAGAAAGAAAGTTATCGGACTACGTAATATTTATATATATAGATGTCAATATGGGAAGGGCGGGGCAGGCCTCGGCCCCAGCCCTTGTGGGCCAGGCCACATTTTATATGTGCCTCTAGGGTGCTGGCCGGCCCATATAGTATAGTACATATATATATATATATATATATATATATATATATATATATATATATATATATATATATATATATATATATATGTATATATAGTTTTTATATTATATATATTTATATGTACATATATATATATATATATATATATTATATGTATAGTTTTTCCATTACATGTATATATGTATAGTTTTTTCTATTACATATGTGTATATATATATATATATAATATAGCTCATATATATACACATAAATATTCATATATACATGTATAGTTTTTTCAATTACATGTATATATATAGTTTTTCTCGTTACATGTATATATAGTATGTATATTATTACATGTATGTGTATATATACATGTAGTACACATATATATATATATATATATATATATATATATGTATATATATGTATATATATATAGTTTTTATTACATGTGTGTATGGCTTGTTGAAGCCTAAAATGTTGTATTTGGATTTCAAGCAGATTTGGGTCAGCCCCAAAGCCATATGGGTCGGGCCATTTGGCCATGCTTCAAGTATGAGCCTAAATTCTCTGGTTCAACCTGCATTTTCTAGGGTTAGTCCCATTTTGACATCTTTATATATATACATATAATACATATATTGTATATACATGTATATATACATATTATATATGTGTGTGTGCACACGCTTGTTTGTTCGTATATAACTATGTATGTTAAATCGTGTCTTTTAGTATTCAACCGCAGGTTTTGTGATCTTTGTGGATTAATGCATGTTATTAAGCGAAGGAACTTCTAGAAAGGTTACTCTCAAGCATTGAGTTATTTTTTGTGTTCAACTAGTATTTGTTTTGTCATATTTGTGTATTAGAGTACATTACTAAGCCAAAGAAGTTCTCTCTCTAATGGTGTGCTTGACACTAGACGGGGTCGGCTACATGGATTTTTTGTTTCCACATAGCCCTATCATGTGCCATGTTAGCAGTTAACTCACAATAAGCTAGATCATTCTTTATTGTTTCTTTCCAACAACTAAGCCTCTCATTTTATCTTCTATTGGTGCCACACATAGTTTATTTCTAATCATTATGTATGTGGTCTTTTATTGTATAACCAGTCATCCATCTTAACATCTTCATTTATGTCATAGACATCTTTTATACATGTTGATGATTAACTGCCAACACTCAACCATAAAACATAGCAGGTTTAATTGTTGTTCTATAATATTTACCTTTTAACTTTAATGGTATCTTCTTATCACAAACAATACTTATGCTCCTTTCCATTTTAACCAACCATCATTAATTTTATCCGTAACATCTTTATTAATTCTTTCGTCAATCTTAAAAATTGACCCTAAGTATTTAAAACTTTTCTTTACTAGCGTAAAGTTTTGATTATATATGCTAGTTCGAGTTAATACCTTCATAAAATGGAGAGAGATGGGCTACACAAACTCAAGTCAAGGACTACATTAAAAAATTCCCAAGTGTTTTTTTGTAGTGTTGTTATCATATTTGACACGAAAACCAAAGCATAGTACCACTCTTGAATCAAATATGAAAGTATGATTGAAAGTTTATGTAAATCTAAACCTATAAAATTAGTAGCAACGGCCTACTCCAACAAATCAAACACACCTTAAATGCCCAAATGTATGCTTCAAAGCAGTTCATTGGTTGAACCCATCTTGAATCTTGAATCCATCTTTATGATCTGAATGTCATACGAGGCTATTGAACCCTTTCGTTTCTTAAAGAACACAGGTAAACAGAGAGAAAAAAGGATCAAATTAATCTCACCTCGATAGAGCCGTTGCGTCTTTCAAAGTAAACTCTGTAGTCATTCCCTGCATACGAAACGAAAGCAACGGAGGTGTCGAGGCCAGTGGCGTATAGGCCATTCTTGATGAGCTGCTCGAAGGAATCGATCTGCTCTGTCATGGTGGGGAGGTCTGTGAACGTGTCGAAGACGCCGGTGCCTCCGTAAGCGAAGTTCATGCCGTAGGCTTGAAGGGGAGCGTTCAGGAGCCTCTTCGTGTAGGAAATTGGGGAAGGAAGGTTCAGGTACTCCGCTGCGCTTAAACCAAACTAAATCAGCGGTCCACTCCATGAATTTCTCTCACACATCATGATAAACTTATATATTAAAGTCTCTCTCTCTCTCTCTATCTATCTATCTATATATATATAGAGAGAGAGAGAGAGAGAACTGAAGGGATTTCCTACTGCTTTTTAGTGTTATAATCAAGATAAAACCATTCTCCCATCTCACATATATATATATATAAGATTTACTTACTGTTTTAGTGACATAAAGTATCAGAGGACAAGATTCTCTCTATATATAATATGAAAACCAAAGGAATTTTCTTCTGTTTTTTAGTGATGATCAAGATAAAACTATTCCCCATTCTAACTTCTTCCTGTTGTATATAATGTAATTGGACAATGTATTGTATACAATTATGACATATAATATATAGTATGGTTAACAAAAACCGTCCTCAACAACCATTTTTATACCATTACATACACACATATATAATCTAGATTTAAGAACAACAAAATAAAGAACAAGGAATCCATCATTTTTATTGTTTGATCATAAGAATTAAAAGTATCAGTACTTTGCATTTAATGAACACTTTTTATTTTATCACCCTAACTCTTCATTTGATTGAACTCTTTTTGGTTCTCTATTTTTATGGGTTCCACAATTTTATAAGACGGAGTTTGGACGTATCGTTCGAACTGGTTGAACCAAGAATCGGACTGTGATCCTATCTGGTCCATGTATTGGACTGGTTTAAGAAAAAATGGGCTTCCCACCGGTGAACCAGCTGGTTGAATGTGTCAATGGAACTGAGAACCGGTCACTTCGATTAATTTTGGTATTTTTTCTACTTTTCATTTTGTTTAAACTTTTCTCAAAAATAATAAATGTAGTAATTTTTTGTTGATTTAAATGAGTTTTCAAAGCCTCTGCTTTACTTGGAGGTGGTTAATTCAATGAAATCTATTAAAACATCATTTGATACTTCCTCCGGTTCCACACACACATACAGACCCGCTTAAGAAATAAATACCAGTAAATTCTTTGTTTTTGATTAAGCAAGCTTGGTGGTGAATCAGGCAGACATGCGTGTTGAGAAGAACATTGGAAAGAAGTACCTATAAAGTCAGTTTGGATCTTGCCATCGGACCAGCGACCTGTGGGAATACTCGGGTAGCTCTTACCGTATGGATACCTCAGTGAAGACGTATTCGGGTTCTGGTCATTTCCCGTGTCAGCAAATGAGTCTCCAAATACAAAAAGCCTCGTCACTTTGGCTGCCTCGCCCATCTCGAACCCCTGACCTGTCATCACATAACAAGGTTCAGTGCACTGCACTGCAAGGGCTTCGCCAAAACACCAAGTTAGCCATCTTACCAATAAGCAGGCATGTTATCAAGAAGCTAATGCAAGGAGTGGCCGCCATTGAGGGAGAGAAAAAGAGGCAGAAAGAGAGAGAGAGAGAGAGAGAGAGAGAGAGATGGCTTAAGTTTTATAGGGCACATTGAGTTGGCTATTAGAAGGCAACTGTTGAACGCCGTATATAGCATGCTAATCTTAATATTTATTTTATAATAACTAGATTGCTTGTTTCAGCGATACATGGTTTGAATGCATTGAATCGAATTGTGTCATCGCTTGCGTTTTCCTTCTCTCTCTCTCTCTCTCTCTCTCTATATATATATATATATATATATATATATATATATATATATATATATATATATATATATATATATAGTTCATGGAATAATACCAATCGCTAGTACCGAGCCAAACTGATAGTTTGATTCAGTTCTAGATGTATGTCAATTTGGTTCCGTTCAGTTCTAGCAAGAAAAGTTTTGGAAAGAACCTGTAAGAAGGTATGAAAAACTAGATTTTAAAAGTATTAAAAGAGGTAGAGGACAACCACAAAAGTGTTGGAAAGAAACAATAAATAATGATCTAGCTTATTGTGAGTTAACTGGTAACATGGCACATGATAGGGCTATGTGGAAACAAAGAATCCATGTAGCCGACTCCGTCTAGTATGAAAAAAAGGCTTAGTTGTTGTTGTCAGTTCTAGCAAGAAAAGAACCTAATGGTTCGGTTCATAGTTTGAGTCTTGAAATCGAATCATGAGAACCAAACCATTATATATATGTATGTATGTGTATATAAAGTGTATACACATGTAGATATAAATCTTTATAGGTTTATATGTATGACTTTGTTAACCTTATATAGATGTACATATAAAATGAAGATCGTTTAGCAAAACCCTTAAATAAGTGGAAGCATGGTTTAGGACAGAACCAAACCGAAACAGGTGGTTCAGTTCTAACCATAACACAGTTTGGTTGGTTCTAGAACTGAGCTTAGAAGTTCAGTTTGAAGTTGAAGCTAGAACCAAACCAAACCAAACTGAACCATGAACACGGTTGCCATTAGATACGACATACTATCAGGTCACATAAAATATGACATGAGCCCTTTCTCGAGTCAGTCATACACTAATATTTCGCCAACGCCAGTCTCATATGAAATCTCCACCATACGGACAACGGGTTATGGATCCCAAGTCTCAATCACTTTTGCAAACCGAAACCAAAATCAGAATCAAGCCTTCTCCTTGCTAACTTGAATCCACAAAAAGGACTCTTCATGTGTATTGGTCTTGGGCCAAAGGTTTGGCTTTCTGATAGAATGTCAGGTGTTTCAATATCCTGAGTCAGTGGCGGATCTTCATTGAGCAAGGTATGGCCGCCGCCTCACCCAAAATTCAAAAAATGAACGAAAAACACTATATCTCGTGGTTGAATTTGTATAATGTAAAATTCACCCCACCTTAAACAGCCTCGTAAACATGGTGTGTATGATTTTTCATAATATTTGGACTGTTTTGTATAGATTTTCTTTTCGGGTTTTGGGTTTCGGCTGAGGCGGCCGCCTCAACTTGCCATGAATAGGTCCACCACTGCTATCCACAACCAGATAGATTTGTTCTCGGGTTCGCATCTACTGGTAATGGGTTTTTTTTCTCCTTTTATCTGGGAAATATATTTCATGAGATGCTCTTATTTTTTATTAATATATGCTTGGTTTGCACCAAAAATGGTAGCTCAACGGCAGGTAGGGAGTTCGACTCCCAAAGGGTGCATGTGTGGTTGTATGTGTTAGGATTTGGCCTCCTCATATATATATATATATATATATATATATATATATATATATATATATATATATATATATATATATATATATATATATATATATGTTTGTATGTATATATATGTGTGTGTTAAGGTTCAGCCTCTTCTTGAAATCATACATATACACACACACACACACACACACACACACACTATATATATATATATATATATATATATATATATATATATATATATATACTTGGTTTGCACGGTTTCCTGCTCAGTGCTTATGAGGATGGAAAAGGAAGACCACCCTTTTGACGTAATATTCAATCAGTTCTTGTTTGGGTCAGCGTGACATGTTCGGGTCACATCAGGTAATGTTTGGATTGGGTTAGATTATAAGAAAATTCGGCTGTATTCGGATTCTTGTTCCTAATACAAACATGAAATGACACGAGAAACACAACCCGAAAAAAAACTTGTCACCTCTATTTAAAGATGCAAATAGAAAATCATATGAAGATTTTGTGAAAGTTTCCGATAAATCACACTTATGTTGCATAGAAACACTCGTATTATATTATGTATTAGACTTTTGAATGTTCTCATAGACTATTTGTGGAGCAAGTAGACTTAATTTCTAACTACAAAACTTCAATGTGCGCTAGTCAATTTTCTACTTTTCCACTTTTACATATGTATGCACACATACGTATATTTATACACATATATATTAGAGCATAGTCCATGCACACACTCATTTATACTAACATCTCTTTAAAAATGATAACTGTTCAATTTTTAAGGTTTACAATTGAGATCTTTAAAGCAAAAACAAAATGATATTTTTTGATTTTTTAAATATAAATTTCAATAATTACTTTCATCGATTGAAAAATTGAGATCTTTAAGTATGTTTAACCATGTTATATATATACTAGAAGGTGATAATAAATATATAATGTCCTTAAGTGCCTAAAAATACTTAAACATCGGTGGAGTAAAGTAAATATATAAATGATACTTTTGATTTAAATCTTCAGAACAAATGTTATGCACTCAAGGGCATTATGTAGTAAGCATTATTTTTATATAAGAGAAAGAGAAAGAGATGAACATCCTGGAAACTATGGGTAAGAGATAATGTCACAGTTCTTTATTTTATATATATATATATATATATATATATATATATATATAGAGAGAGAGAGAGAGAGAGAGAGAGAGAGATGAAGATCATTGGTAAGAGAAAAGACCCTCGTAATTAGTTATTCCACGTATAATGCCTTTAAAGATGGAAATTTTTAAAAAAATCACCAAACGTGGAAGAGAGAGAGAGAGGGGGAGATCACTGAAGCAGCTGATCAAGGCTGGGGCGGTGGAACTGGACGATATCAAACCAAGCGGCCTGAGTTGGATGGTTGTTGTCCCACCAGAAGGTGGCGTAAGGGTCTTGGCAAAGCGTGTACTGTGGGGATCCATCATTCCCCACTGTGCCACACCAAATGTTCATGCTCTTTCCCAAGCAGCACGCCTTCAATTGGTTCCCGAATGGAGCTGAAAAAACAAATTAGAGGGAAAATATTTTAAATTAATTGCATTGAAGAGTCAATTCTATAGAACGTATGTGGCCTGAAATCCTTCTTTTTTTCTTCAGAGAGAGGATAAGCAGCTGAAATCATAATAACACCATATTTTGTTCTCGGTTCTCATAAGAAAACTAAATTTGGAACACCCTCTCTTTCTATATATATATATATATATATATATATATATATATATATATATATATATTACAGAAGGATGATTTAGACACAGTTTAGGAAGTAGATGATCAGCTTAGCATCAAATAGATAGAGTTAGTGGATAAACTGGAACAGGTGGTTTCGGTTTCAAACTGCTGATTCCAGTTTTCCTGGAACTATAAACCTAAACCAACAAGGATTGGATGGGTTTCAGTTTTGATTCTGGTTTGAATTCTAAACCATATGAAATAAGAAAAATTATTAAACCATTTGAAATTAAAAATGAAAAACATATATAAATCCGTGATTTAGAACTGCTGGTTTCGGTTTTGGAATTGACATGTTACACACACGCAGGCACTTGGTGCAGAGAGACAGACCTGTCGGTAGTACGGATAAGAACGCGTTGTAGTTGTCGAGGAAGACGACGGGGACTTGAGTGGCGGCGATGGCATCCTTGAGAAGCTGGTTGTGTCTTGTGGCGGCATCATTATACAAAGAGACACACTGCTGGAAATTGTTTGAAGCAGTGACTGTTGGGCCGCAACCAACAGGCTGCAAAAATGACACTGCGATCTTCTTCACTCCCAGGCTGTTTAGGCGCTGCACGTTGGCTGCGAGTTGTTTTGTGACTTGCACTCTCAATGGATCAATGCCCTGCAATTCATGTACACAAGAAAGAAAGTTATCGGACTAGGTAATGTTTGTATAATCTTTAAAATTGCATTCTTGTATCGCCTTAGAATCTCGTAGTGTCCAGTACAAACACGCCACATATATATGTTTGTATATCTAGCATATATATATGTATGTATATTTATATTTATATTTATATACATATAAATACACACATAATATATATATGTTTATACGTGCTTTTGTGCTTATGTTTGTATTTAAGTATATATGGATGTTAAATCTGTCCCTGAATAGCATATACTTTATAAGTTATTTCTTGTGTTCAGCCACTGGTTTTGTGATATTTGTGGATTAGGCACACTATTAAGCCAAGGAAGTTCTCAAGAGGCCCCAATGATTGCTCCAGAGCAGTACACACACGCCTTGCACACACACACATATATATAAGCATCTTGGTACAACACTACATTTGATTTATATCTCAAACATCAATCTAAAAGATCTAAAGGTGGAAATGCTTAGCTAAGAGTCCCTCTCTCTCTCTCTCTCTCTCTCTCTATATATATATATATATATATATATATATATATATATATATATATATATATATATATATATATTTGTGTGTGTGTCACGCATGTGTGTGGATATATGGTATCTATTACATACGCACTATATATTTATTAGTTGCTCTTTGTGTTCAACCAATACTGGTTTTGTAATATTCATGTATTAGGGCATGCTATTAATCCAAAAAAATCCTCTAATGATGTGCCCAGCACAAGGATTCAGGAGAATTGGACCCTTTTTTCCCTGTGCTTGCAATAAATTTCGGTGTGAAAGAAAGTTTGATTCAAGAATCCATGTGTTTCTTTTTCTCTCGTGTTACCACCAAGTGTCACTCGTAGAATCGTGGTTAGAAACTCATGTAGATCTAGGCCTACAGTTCTAGTACCAAAGGACCTGACTTAATAAATCAAACACACCTTAAAAGGCTCCAATGGCTGCTTCAAGCAGTCCATTAATTGATCACATCTTGTATCCAGAATCCAACTTCATGGCATCTGAATGGTTATGTCACGCTATTCTACTTTTTGGTTTCTTAACAACTTAGATCACAGAGAAGAAAGGGGATCAAATTGATCCTCACCTCGAGAGAGCCGTTGTGTCTTTCAGCGTAAACTCTGTAGTCATTCCCTGCATACGAAACGAAAGCAACGGAGGTGTCGAGGCCAGTGAAGTATAGGCCACTGTTGATGACCTGCTCGAAGGAATCGATCTGCTCTGTCATGGAGGGGAGGCCTGTGAACGTGTCGAAGACGCCGGTGCCTCCGTAAGCGAAGTTCATGCCGTAGACTTGAAGGGGAACGTTCAGGAGCCTCTTCGTGTAAGAAATTGGGGAAGGAAGGTTCAGGTACTCCGCTGTGCATATACACAATTAAATCAGCTGCTCTCTCGTGAATTTCTCTCATCATACAGCATGAGAAGCAATTATTATATATATTCAAAGGGATTTCCTACTGTTTTTTAGTGTTATAATCAAGACAAAACCATTCCCCCGTTCTCCCTTCATTCAATAGTGTGTTGTATACAATTTATTGCATACAGTTATGACTTGTATAATATGTTGTATGGTTAAAAAAAACTTCTCCCACCAACCATTTTTTAACCATAATATATATATATATATATATATATATTGTCTAAATTTAAGAAATCCACAAAAATAAAGAATAACAAGAAACCATCATTTCTAACCTTGTTTTAAGAATTAAAAGTACCTTCCAACCTTTGTGTTTTATCAACCTTTTTTTTTTAACTTGTACCTTAAAGGGCCATTGAACAATATGGGTTTGATCCATTCAAACACTATATATATATATATATATATATATATATATATATATATATATATATATATATATATATATATATATAGAGAGAGAGAGAGAGAGAGAGAGAGAGAGAGAGAGACAAACTCGCTGAAAAACAAATACAACGCAAATTCTTATATATATATATATATATATATATATATAGAGAGAGAGAGAGAGAGAGAGAGAGATTCGCTTAAAAAATACATAAACAGTAAATTCTTTGTTTTTTATATAAACAAGCTTGGTGGTGAATCAGGCAGACGTGCGCGTCAAGAGGAACATTAGAAAAAGTACCTATAAAGTCAGTTTGAATCTTGCCATCGGACCAGCGACCTGTGGGAATACTCGGGTAGCTCTCACCGTATGGATACCTCAGTGAAGAATATGGCATATTCAGGTTCTGGTCATTTCCCGTGTCAGCAAATGAGTCCCCAAATACAAAAAGCCTCGATACTTGGGCTGCCTCGCCCATCTCGAACCCCTGACCTGTCATCACATAACAAGGTTAGTCCACTGCACTGCAGGTAGGAGTGTGCATTAACCGAAACCGAATATCCTTTAAATTTCAAAAGTAAACCTGAATCCAAATATTTTCGTTTGGTTCTGTGTTGTTATTCGGTTTACTCTTTATGATTGAAGGTATGTGTATATATGTGCATATATGTATAGATATATATTACATATATGTATATGTATATAGTATATATATGTGTATGCATATGTATATGTATATATAGTGTATATGTTTATATATATATATATATATATATATATGTATGTATATATATATATATGTATGTATATATATATATATGTATATATATATGTATATATATTCGGTTTTCAAAACCTTAAAAATTGAACAGAACTGAACCGATAAACCGGTTTTTTATAATACTGTAAACCGAATGCTAACAGAAGTAAAATCAAATCGAAACAAAAATTTTGGTTCGATTTGATTATTCGGTTATATTTGAATAATGCTCACCCCTAATTACAAGGGCTTCACCCAAACACCAAGTTGGCCATCTTACCAATGAGCAGGCATGTTATCAAGAAGCTAATGCAAAGAGTGGCCGCCATTGAGAGAGAGAGAGAGAGAGAGAGAGAGAGAGAGAGATGGCTTCAGTTTTATAGGTGGCTATTGGAAGGCAACTGTTGAACGCCGTGTATAGCATGCTAATCTTAATATTTATTTTATAATAACTAGCTTGCTTGTTTCAGCAACTGATAGTTTTAATGGATTGAATCGAATTGAGTAATCCCTTCCTTCTGTATCCTTTTATAAGATTCTGTATTTTATTTTAAATACCTTAAGCATTCTTCCTAAAAAAGAAACATTCAAGTTATCTCTCCTTTTCTTTCCTTTTTTTCTTTACAAAGTAAGGCTGAAGTAATTGAGGCAGCCAGAGTTAAATATATATTATTGTTCAGTCTTTGAGAAAAGGGTTGAAGGGATAAAACAAAAAATATTTAATAATCATACATAGTACACAAATATGATAATATTTTAAACTAAATTTTTACCATTGAATATATTAATCTATATCTTTATATATATATTTGCAAACACATGTACTCACATACATGTGTATGTAAATATGTATGCTTGTATGTGTGCATTGTCCTACTAGTATAATGCATGGATTTCCCCATGGGTGTATTCATCCTGTATGTACATTCAGACATTCACATATATATATATATATATATATATATATATATATATATATATATATATATATATATATATATATATATATATGTATGATGGTATATACTCAATCTAATCCATACTTAAATATACTCAAACATCTTTATCGTTGATTACATAATTGATGATAGATATTTGAAATGAAAAAATATATTGTACGATTGTGTATTAAATATGAGTATAAAAAGTACAATAATACATATTGTTTTTAATATTCAATCTCCACCCACCTTTGATGACATTGGTCAAACAGGAGAGATATTTGAGAATATTTAAGCATGAATCGAGATTAAGTACGGATATTATATATATTTTCCCTCTTGCTTATCCCAATCGTTAATAAATCTTAAAAGAGGAAAGATGTATACTTTTAGTTACTTCCAGAACAGGTATGGAAACCACTTTCACGTTTCTCTCTCTCTCTCTCTCTCTCTCTCTCTCTCTCTCTCTCTCTCTCTCTCTCCCTCTCCTATACATGGTAGACTGAGTGGTTTCCTCTTCTTTGGGTTCAGAATCGACCTTGATTAATCTCTCGAGGCCATTGTGAGATTTTCATTTCCACTAGAAAAGATGAGCGGGGAGAGATTCAGCTTTCCTTGGCTTCTTTCCGCAGATATGTTACCAATTCTCTTGGTTTACAATAAAATCAAATTGCGTGTATTAAACAGTTACAGAGAGAATATATGAGTTTCTTGCACAAATTTGACACATTTTATTCCTTTATCAGGAATTAAATAAGTAATTATTTTAAGGCATCCTTGATCAACCCTTTTCTGATTCTTTCCAGAGGAATGGTCGTCGTGCCATGCGATTCAAGCTCAATGTTGTCTTAAAATGGCTTCTAAGATTGTGATTAGGTGTGACATATTTTCATTTCCGATTTTTCTGCTCCTGCTGCAAAAAAAAAAATGGCTTCTAAGATTGTGATTAGGTGTGACAACAAATTGGTTAAAATCATAAAAAAACTAACTGAAGAGGAGATTTTAAAAAAATGTTGACCTCAAGATGTAATGCAAAAATCGGAAAAGCAACTCAATAAATGTTGACCTCAAGAAAAGATCCATGGGTTATTTATTCCATAACATGATCAAGGCATTTGGCATAATATTCTTCTGTAGCTACCATATTACTGACATTTAAGATCATGTTCTCTCGCACACACCACACATACACACACAGATTGATGATTATCTTCTTCAACCTCTTCCAATAACTACTGCTCTTCCTCACCATTGTACCATCATCATTTTGGTTTCCATCGGCTGCTTCTCCTATGATATTGTTCATAGTATGGTCCAATATGTTAGTCTATTGACAGCACACAATTGTAACAAGTTAACGTATAAAAAAATTGCTATATTGCATGCAAAATTGAATAGGAAAGAAAGATTTCCTTTTTTGAAAAATGAGAGTAAATGTGTGAGGGAGTGAGATAAAGGGAAACTTTATATATATATAAAGATCAGATAATGCCCACCTTTAATATGTTCATGCATTTATTTTCGGTGACTTGAGTAAAATTTAAAAGCTTTAAGGGTTTTGAAAAAAGTATATATGATAATGTTATTATAGTCATACTCTAAAAAATAACAGTCAGACATGAATGATATATTACATAAGAAAACTGGTTTTGCCCCTATCACAATGAGTATAATTTTTGAAGGTATAAAGATATTTAAAAATTTACAAAGTACAAACTTATTATACTCATGCCACAAAAAACAAATGGTCGAAAATAAATAAACAGGATCCGGTCACTCACAGACCACAAACTGGATCCTAGAATCCGAATCACTACATGCTCGAATGTGAATTATTTAAACATATATCGACACGAGGGAACAGTCACCCCACCGTGTTGCCCTCAATAAACCCGACACACTAGCTTGATTTTAGGTACGCTGGTAAGGTTCAGGTCCAGTTCCTTGTTGCTGTAAAACTAAATAAAATATAACTTGTGATTGATTAACAACAACAATAATTATTATTAACATTGAAATCCATAAATATTAATATACTCATTGTAAATTCAACAAAGTTACTTCATATATTATTAAATATACTTACTTAACGAGGCATGTTTCTGCTATTATTAGCCTATCTTACATGAATCTTACCAAAAGGGGGTCTAGTTCGCATTGCTTCAGGTAAGTTCGGGTTACGCCAGGTACATGATGGGTTAAGGCACACATCGTGTTAGTGCTTGGGCAAATTTGAGTATGATTTTTGAAGAATCAAGCCACATTAACTCGCCATGCATCAGTTCAGATTCAAATTATTTTGGGTAAAATTTTTTTATACCCAAACCCGACCTATTTACAATGTTCAGATTTGGGACTCTAATCAAACCAAGTATGAGAAACAGGTTTGGTTGGGGTATAAGCAGTTCGGACCCATAGTTTGGCTCCGGTAAGCTTGAGCCTGTTACACCCATAACGAGCTAGATCGATACTCAGCAATATGAATCTTAAGGTCTGATTAGCCATCCAAGTTGGAATTTAAGGATGAACTATCGACGGTTATTTGTAGACATGGCCGGTTCCTAGCCAGTTCGGTGGTTCCAACCGAAACCAAACCAGGCAAAGAATCGGCTGAACCCAGAACCGGTGAAACACGAACCTGAACCATTCCTGGAACCGGGGACCACCCAGTTTGGTTTCAGTTTCAAGTCTTATAAAACCGGAACCGACAGATTCAGAACCATAACCAGAAGGCCGGTTCTGGGCCTACCGGAACCGGACATGTATTTGAGAGGTACTCAAAGAAAATCACTGAAAGCAGCTAAAAGTTCGATAATTCTCAAGAGTGTTCAGCTGTTTTTAACCTGGGAAAGAATTGGGAAGGAACCTGGTAAAGGGCCGGTTCCCATTCCGGTTTGTACTTGTCAGTTCTGGTTTCAGTTTGAACTAAGGACTGAAAAGAAAGAAAACAAGAAATTAGTTCATGGTGAAAGGAACCGAAATGGAGTGTTTGATTGTGAGGCCAGGACTAAAACTCCAGTTCCAGTGTCAATGGGGCCTTGTATTCGGGTAGAAAGAGAGATTGCACAACTTGGTGTTTTACTGCATGGCAAAACTCCTGTTTGATTATGACGTGAACTGGAATTATTTGTTCCAGTTAGTCCCAGGCCTCGGAATGAAAGGGAGGGCCCCTAGCTCTGTTACAGTTTCGGTTCCAGTTTGCCTATTTCGGTCTCAGCCTGTTTCCAGCCTAATTCAGTTTTGGTTCAAACCTTTTGGCTGGCTCCAAACCAGCCATATCAAAGCCAAGCCGAACTAAACATGCATTTATATATCGTTAACTAGATGAGCTTATACAAAGTAAGCATAACAGAACAAAAATTGTTCATGTTTAGCTTGAATAACTTTACGAGCCGGCTCATGTTTAGTTGGTAAAGATTACGAACCAAACATGGATCATGGGCTAAACCTGACTGATCCATTATTAGCCCGATTTGTTTACTAACACTAGAATTGGAAAATCAATATCTAACGCAAAAGATTGTACTTTTTAGCCTCATTGCCGGTTTAAGGTCATGAGTTCGATTTCCAAGGTGTGCACAAGGCTAGAAGTAGGGATGACAACGAGATGGGTTTTCGCCTCATCTGCATCTGTCCCATACTGAAAATCCCTCGTTAGACCTCGCCAAACCCCACAGACCCGTCCTACTTTAACCTACGAGATTTAAATTAAAAAAATCAATTCATGTCATATATGTTACACAAAAATAAATCAGTATTTTATATTATTAAATTAGAAACAATTATAAGCATACATATATATTTGTATTTATGTGAATATATATAATATATAATGATTAGATTTTGTCTTTCAGAGTGGTATGAATGCTTTTTAAAGACTTCTTACTATTTTTAAAATTTCACTCAAAAGCAATGAGTGAATAAGATGCAGTTTTTTATATCTATATATATGTATATATATGTGTTAGTATATGCTAAAACTCATTCATATTCAAATCTACTTAAACATCAATATGGTTCGATTGATATAATGAATAGTGGAGATTTAAATTAAACAGTTAAAAGATATTATTATATTTTTCATATTTCACATATAATTATATATTTTACTTTTTAAAATCAAATTTATTATTGATAATGTTGATCTAATGGTAAAAATCTTTGATGATCTCTCTCTCTATAGAGAGAGAACCCACAAGCGGGACTCGTATATCGGGTGAGATTGGGCGGGTTGTCGGTGTTGTGTCTGGGTTGGGACGGGTAGAGATTGCTCAACCCTACTAAGAAGATCCACCGCCGGTTCTAACTACTGCCGACCTTGGCGCCTTGTCAGCTTGCAAGCCGCAGTGAGCCGAGCCGAGTTCACTCCGACGCCTTAGCAAAGAACCCGGCGAGCACGGGATACCCGTCCCTTTCTCTACCTCTTATCGGGTTTGACTGCAGTGGTCCACTGCAAGATAAATGTCATGCTCCGCGACTGTTTTGTTTGGATAGTGGTGGCCATGCCGCCTCATCTCTTCTTCTCTCTGTTTTCCTATCACATAACCTAAGAAAAAGAATAACACAGGGCCGGAAGAGAAAACTCGTAGATACAGTAAGAATTTAGGTACTTGTTTCTACTTGCTGATAATTTTGGGAGCCACCGAGTTTCCTACGATTATTCGTGAAGATTAAGCGTTTGCTTTCAGAGTTTGGCTCCCCGGATTTTGTGATTCCGGCCTAATTTGTTCTTTCTTTTCATTTATTTACCTTTATACTCAGCGTGAATTGCTATCTTTGGATGGGATGCGTCAAAAGAAGCTAGGATTTTGCTGTTGCGCTTGTTTTTGAAGATTTGAGATTATGGTGGAGAAATTTGCTTGAGAGGTTTGTGCGTAGCGGTTTCTTGATAAGCCTTTTGTCTATGCGTTATATACAATAGATGCATAGGAATCCGTTGGAAGGAGGAAGGTAGTATTTAATCCATCTGATAGAGAAGTGCCCTCATCTGACGCAGTTTTCCTTGCTCCTGTGAGGTGATTTTCACGGTGTTGTAATCTTCCTTGCATCAAACAATGGTGCCCAAACATCTATAGCGTTTAAATCTGGAAACGTGGGCTTATTCCCTTCGCTCGTTTCTATAAGAGATGCTGTCTGATACGTATAGATATCTCTTGGTTTCTTCATTATTGTTGAACGGTTTTCTGTATTAGAGTTTCATTGCAAGGCTGTAGCTTATTGGCCATTCGTATTATACGGAGATGGGTTCATGTGAGTGAACGTCAAATCAAACAGATGGTTTCATCATTCAGCTTTTTAATAGCTTGCTCTGTAAGTTTTTATGACATGCTCTATGTTTTAAGTATACATTGAAAAGTTCGGTAGTGTCACTTTCTCCTTGTTTGTGAGAGCATTGATGGATACATTCTTGTACTTGGTGCTTCCCTTTCCGATCTGCTCTGCACATTAAGTGTTTTGCTTAACAGTTAAAATACTTGCTTGCAGAGTATGGCTATAGTTCCAGGGATTGTTAATTTAGCAAATATAGATATTTCGATGACTGTAGGAGTTCATAGAGGACATGGAAAATTCTAAACTAATCTTAGGTTCTATAGAATTTGAATACTGACTTCATTAATGAAACAAATACAGAATAAAAGTTATTGACTCAAATATACACGAACCTATCCTAAATGTAAGCAGTATATTTCTTTACTTGTTATTTGTTGAACTCCTGATGGCTTATGTCGTGCTGTTTGTCTTGCATGTATTGCGACAGATATTAACCTCTTTGTGTCGAATAAGATTATAAATAATTGAATACAGTTTTCAGAATCTGTAAGAAATAATGTTATGTAAATCTTGATAGTTATGTTGTTTCATGTGAAAGTTCAGATCCTATTCATTTGTCTTGCATATGACTTGTGAAGTGGTGTCCTCTTGCTGTTTATTCTGATGATTCGTTGGGCTTGCTTTTACTGGTTTTGTATTGTTAGGTGGAACCGATGTCATTACTCCTGGCTTCCTTCAATGAAACACTAAATAACTTTGCTTTTCATGGAAGCTTAAAGGATTCCATGGTGCTGCAGATCATGCATAAATTCATGGATCAGAACAGAGCTGATGACATAAGGATGTTTTGAAGCTGAAATGAAGGCCTTGCAGGTTCTTGTATGCGGGAGTTGTCATGCCCATGGAAGCTGGGGTTTATGCTTACTGCATCTGTTTGATTTATGTTCTTATCTGTTTGTTACTCAGACGATTTATCCATGTATTTTCTGGGTACCATTAGTATAAGCTGAGGATGGATGTGGCCTGTAGAAAGTTGATGCCTCCTCTATGGCCTTGTTCACCGTTTTCTCTTTTAGTTGCCTATATGAACTTGATTGCTCGATAAGTTTGTAAAATGTTCCCTTCTCTAGTTGTTATCATGTTTGTGGTAATGGTTGCTGACAGTATTAACTCTTGTTATCTGTTTCTCTTCTATACAACAACAACTAAGCCTTTTCGCATACTAGATGAGGTCGGCCATCAGTGCTTGTGCTATACTTCACCTGATTGAAGTATCTGTATAACGTAGGTTAGATGTATGTGCTGTTTCTAAGCTTGTTTATTTACCATCTATATAAAATAATTTTTTTGCAAGTGAGGTTCGACTTGAGTCAACTTTATGCTGGTATCATGCTGTAGTAGGTAATCTTACAATACTGCGAGCAATCACAGTATGAAAGTATATAAGTGTCTACCTCTTATTTATACTTGACTAATATAAGATCCTGTTGTCCACTTATTCGACTTTTCGTGAGGAAGCTTTTGATAATAATGAGTTTGAGTATTTTAACTTGACTATCTTCTTCAGGACGCTCAGCAATCTCAGGCAGAAAACCAGCCATCGTCACAAGGGTCACATGATTCTAAAGGGGATCAACATGACATGCAGGGCGTTGAGGGTCCTGTTGTTGACTCTGGCTCAGTTAGCAGCGATAGTAGGAAAGTGTCTCGTGAAGACATTGAACTAGTGAGTTGCATTCTTCGTATTAGTTGAGGTGATATGGAATTTCAATAAGGATTTTCACTTGCAGTATCATCTCTGCTATCTTATGAACCTTAATCATTTCTCCAGGTCCAGAATTTGATAGAGCGTTGCCTGCAGTTGTACATGAACCGAGCAGAAGTGGTAAAGACCCTTCTGAACCGAGCCAGAATAGAACCCGGGTTTACAAGTTTGGGTAGGTTTAACATTTCTCCCACTAGCTTCGCTGCATAAAAGCAATTCAAAATATCATGTATTGTGTATCAGCCTCTTAATTGCACCTTGTCAGTTGCTCATGATGTAAGCTGTTAACTCTTGATAGTATGGTTTACTACCGTGATGCTTTTGTTTCCTCATGCGTTCTGATTGTCGACATATATGTGTTTATGCATAAGCGTAATGGAAGAGCAACTACGTTTTGCATTGTGATGCATCCGTTGCGTGCAGCCATGGGTTGGCCACAGCCCCTTTTACACACTAGGACAGAGTCTCCACCTAGAGCTTCTGGGGTTGCTGTTCTTTGGAGCCGAACCATCTTGATTCTTACATATTGCCTCGCTGAAGGATAAGGATACTCGATGAATTTGTGCATTAATCATTTCCTTTCTGTCTGCATTGATGCCGTCTGATAGTTTCATGGGAAGAACCAGCGTTAATCTATTCTAAGTGGATGTTAGTATGTTTGATGGCACCAACTTGGAAACTGTGGCATATGTCCATAGCAAGTGAAAAATAACTATTCTGTAGCAATTTAAAGCTAAATGATGCATGACTTCACCTGATGGTGCTTGACTTGAAATTCGGCCAAATGGTGGATACGTTATGAAGTGAATAAATTATAAATATTGAGGCACACTCTTTCATCTCTGTTACTTCTATCTTTCTTCCTCTTTTTTTTTGAAAGACAGTTACTAAAGTATTTTACATGCAATGTATTGCACAAAATTGATACTTTTTCTAATTTGATTTTAATATGTACAGAATATGTTTCAATCTATATTTTAAGGAAGAACTGAAAAACAAACAAACTAATATTGGCATTAATACTATTCCACAAAAATGTAAGGATCACATTTATGGGTTAACAACAGCACGGGCATTGTCTCTCCTGGCCGAAAACCAAGGAGGTTATAGTTATAAAGGGCAAACGTTCCTTCCTATAAGGCTGAAAGTTTCAGGCCCAAGGGTCAAGGGAGGCAGACGTGCAGTTCTTTTGCTACCAGATGGGAGACAATATCTTTCTGGCCCAGCTTCAGCTTTGCACGCTTTGAGTATAAAAAAGTCATAACGAGTGTCTCCCCTATCAACACTGTAAATTTAAACCATGAAAATGTGTAGCATAAAAACGGACATGGAATTTTAAGTTGTCAATCACTGCTTAACGTATCATGTAGTTAATTATTCGTCTGGTTTGGCTCCCCATGGGCTTCAGTCAACCACTCACTTGAGGTCAATACATGTTAGCCTGGAAAAATTGTGAGTCAACTCATTGCTCCTGCAAACTGTGCTGTAGATAGTCTTAAAACGGTAAAGGGTTGGTTGGGTAAAAGGATGAGAGGAAAGAAAAGGGAATAACACATGTGGTAAGGAACGGGCACGAAAAAGGTGTGGGTTTATGTGGAGTGAAAATGATGCGATGGTTGGGGAGGGTGAAGAGTGAAAAGGAGAGCGGAATTTGTGGAGACTTCAGGAAGGATTGGAAGTGCTTGGAAATTTGAATGTAGACAATGCACAAAATTGTGTTGCTATTTTTTAATTTTGTGATGATCTTTTTGGTTAATTAAGTTGGGGAACAAAATGTCAGAGTAAGAGTTTGTAGGAAAAAATTCGGCCATGAACAGAAAAATCAGAAGACTTTGTATTTCTCATGAAATATCAGACAAATGGTGGTTTTGTATGAAGACATTGAAGAGAATTTCCAATTCTTTTAGTTAAGGTGGATGACAAAATTGTTTAATAAGATGTCTATTGAAGTAGCTGATGGATAAGCATGATATTCCTTCTCAGATGTTTCTCCATACATAGGCTCATGATTTGGAGAGAATATTTTTCTGTGACTGGAACAGCTATCACTGGCTTTAATGAGAAAATTGTTTAATAAGACATGTCTCTTGAAGTACATGTAATATGGCTTAGCTGATGGATAAGCATGAAATTCCTTATTGGATGTTTCTCCATATTAGGCTCATGATTTGGAGAGACTTATCTTCTGTGAACCTCAGTTTCTAAACATAGCATAGCAGCTATCACTTGCTATTATGTCTTACGGGCACTTCCTTTGTGAGATATTAGGTGTTAGCTTTTGATGGGGTATCATTTGAGAGGTTCTTGGTTAAGTGAACTATATAGCCAAAATATTTTCCAATGAATATGATATATAGCCGAAATACAAGAAGTATGAAATATTTTCCGGTGGGTCTTGGGTCATTTTCTTAAAGAAAAGCGTTTCACACACTAGTCTTTTGAAGCCACTAGATTAGGAAGAATCAGAAAGTTGAAGTGGCTCTACAATAAGACGGATTCTTATATTCTACTTCATCATCACTAGTTTTATGTACTGGCATTTTAATCGGGTCCCTAGTCCCTTTTGATTTTTATCTTGCATTAATGTCATTCTTCTAATTGGAGCTGATCTAATTCTTTAAGAAGTTTTGCTGTATGGCGAAATTGAAAGGGAGAACTCCAGATCTTTCTATGTCATGCTGCAACAGACTTAATGCCACAAGCAGATCATACTATCTCACAGGGCCATTCTTTTTTGCAGTTTGGCAGAAATTGGAAGAAGAAAACTCTGATTTTTTCAGAGCCTACTACATCAGATTAAAATTAAAAAAACAGATCATGTT
This sequence comes from Brasenia schreberi, assembly GCA_036023115.1. NCBI lineage: Eukaryota > Viridiplantae > Streptophyta > Magnoliopsida > Nymphaeales > Cabombaceae > Brasenia > Brasenia schreberi. Next base: position 3,124,534 of record JAYKKT010000066.1, read on the forward strand.
GTTTAATCATTTGCTTGAGCAACAATACCGCCTCATGAAGTGCCCTGTCCCCCCAAAAGTTTCCTTGGCTCCTATGCAAAATGGGATCCATCCTATGCCGGGTTCTCTCTCTCTCTCTCTCTCTCTCTCTCTCTCTCTGCATTATCCTTGTTCACTGTGGGTTCTTTCACTGCAGTTAACAGTCTACCTATGGGGTATCCTGTGCTTCAGCAGCCCCGAATGCCAACTGGACAACCACACATCGACCCTATGGCATGCGGCTTGTCAAATTGTCATGTAGTAAATGGTGTTCCTGCTCCGAGCAATTTTCATCCAATCCGAATCAATTCTGGAAATGAGTAAGGAAGCTTTACCATTTCCTACACGATTTTTATCTTAATGTGTCACTGTTTAAAGGACGTTCTTTCAGATGACCTTACAGGTTTGCATGTTTTTCTTAATAACTGTTAGCCATTTAGCAATTGAAGTAGGAGAAAGGTTGTGTCAATGCAGAGAGTGGGCTTATGTGGCACTGACTCTGACTCGCCTTTTATTTTAGGGCTAGCATAGTTTGGTGAGGGTTGCTTTAGGTAGGATGTTTCTCCATGGTAGGAGATGCCAGTTTGATGGTCATTGTTATTATAGTTTCCTTTTGGTTATTTTGTTCCTTTTTTTGTCGCTTTTCCCATCAGTTATAATCAAAATTGCTTATGCTGAGAGCCTGAGACTATCAAATGACACCCTGGATAAATAAGAACTCTCTCTCTCTCTCTCTCTCTCTCTCTGGTATTCATTTTGTGCAAGTACTATATGGACAATGCTTCTGCTGAGGTAGCATCTGTGGTTCCTTCATGCAGTGCCATGCTGGAGATGACGACAAGTCCTGCTTCTGTCTCTTCCAATGGTCATTTCCCGTTCAATTCTACAGATTTATCAGGAATAGGTGTAGATCCTCCAGCACTGGACTCTGCATTTTCATCAGATGCCACCACTGGCGTTGGTTTGCAGCTTGGTTCTGACGCTGACATTGGCTCTGGAAGGGATTCAATCAGATCTCTGGAGCAGATGCCATGGAATTTCAGCTTCTCTGATCTAACTGCAGACCGGACAAATCTCGAAGGTAATTTTAAAGTTGAAGCTTTCTTTGATCACGAAAACATGGTTTTCTGGAAGAAACAAAGTTACTTAGAGGCTTTTCATTTCCTTTTATTTCAGAGTTATAGGCCTAAAAACACTCATACATCTCTTCCTCTTCTTTTGACCAGTCCTAGAAGAAATCTTTCTTGGTTTTCAGACTGTTCCATGAGCAACTGGCTTCTCATTTCGTTGCCTTGACCCTCAAGCCTATTGAACTGGACTATGGTTCCTGAAAACAACGTTCAATTTTCACGTGTTTTTAGTAGTATATGTAGCAAACAATCGATTAGCCATGTGAGTGCCATCCGCAAACCATAATTTTTTAAAGCTGTGTGAGAATTGGAATTTAAAATTACTGATTCTCTTTTCCATGCTATCTATCAAACATGAACTAAATTTGAATCTGCAGGACATGTTAACAGAGCCATATAATGCTCACAGAAAAACTGTTAGCATGGTACATGATCGGGCTTTATGGAAACAAAGAATCCATGTCGCCAACCCCATAGTATGAGAAAGGCTTACTTGTTGTATTATAGTGCTTACAGAATATTATTCAGTGTTACGGTGAAAGAGATATTTTTAGGATAGCTAAGGTTAGAGATAAGAAAACTAATGATCTTATTTTTGTTAGATGCATCAAAAATAAAGATGAGAAGATTTTAGTGGCGAATGATGATATAAAAATAGATTGGAAAATTATTTCTATAAGCTTTTTAATGAAAATATATATGGTAGTATTAGCTTAGAAGAGTTAGTCAAATCAGAAAAGTATATAAACCACAATTTCTACATATTCAAAAGAATGAAGTCAAAAGGCTCTTAAGGTTGGTAAATATGTAGGACCAGACAATATTCTATAGAAGTAAGGAAAATCCTAGGAGATGGGGCTCACTTGGCTCATAAGACTATTTAATGAAATATGGAGAACCCAAAAGATGCTCAAAGAATGGAGAGCGAGCACACTTATACCCATATATAAGAATAAGAGAGATATTCATAATTGTGTGAATTATTGATGTATCAAGTTAATGAGTCATACTATGAAATTATGGGAAAGAATTATCGAACGTAGGTTAAGAAAAGTATCGAGTACAACATAGAACCAATTCGGATTCATGCCCGGTAGATCTACTATTGAAGCGATTCACCTATAGAGACGTCTTATGTAACATTTTACAGCAAAAAAGAAAAACCTTCACATCATATTTATTGATTTAGAAAAAGCTTACGATAGGGTGCTAAGAGATGTTCTCTGGAGAACCTTAAAAAAGAGAGGTATCCTATTGATATACATCAAGCTTATAAGAGTATGTACGATGGTGCAAAAACATGTGTGAGGACTCATGAAGGAATGACAAACTCTTTTGAAGTTAATATGGGTTACATGAGGGATCAACTTTAAGTTCATATTTATTTATATTGGTAATTGATTAGTTAACAAAACATATTCAAGATGAAGTACCTTGGTGTATATTATTTGCATATGACATTATGGTAGTTGATAAGTCTAAGGAAAAAGTTAATAGGAAATTGAAACTATAGAGAGAAACGTTAGAAATGAAAGGTTTCCTACTTAGTAGAATAAAGACAGAATATATGTAACGTAAGTTTGATCATTTTGGTATTTGAGAGGACATAAAAATTAAGATTGTCACACATTGCATCCCTCACAAGGAAAGTTTTAAATACCTAGGGTCAATTTTTTAAAGTGATGAAAAATTTGATGGAGATGTTATGAATAAAATTAATGCCGACTGGTTAAAATGGAGAAGGGCATCATGTATTCTATGTGATAAGAAGATACCATTGAAGTTGAAAGGTAAATATTATAGAGCAACAATTAGAACTACTATGCTTTATGGTTCTTGTGAAAATAACACCACAATCTCGTCAATGATGTCCATAAAGATAATACAAATACAAATAATCTCACAAGATCTTCAACAAGTCAAAACACCAAACACTTGGTGCTCAAGACAAACTAAATAAGTAAAATACCAAACAAGTCAAGTGAGCACAAAAAACTCTAATTTATTCGCTTCACAATATCCTTTATTTATAGAGGTTATTAAAAGTGGGAAGAGAGAGATGAGTGGGAGTTGTTTCTCCCAATGGCTACACTACTAGCTGTTGGGAGTTCCCAACGGCTAGTGATGTAGCCATTGGGGGTTGACTGACCCTTGAGGGCCAATCCAAGATGGCCCATGCCATGAGCCTATTGGGCCCTAATGACCCAACTCTATTAGAAGTTAACACCCCCTCCTCAATCTTGCAGTGTATATACTGAAAGTTTGTCTAACAAAAACATAAATCTAGGCCCTGACAAAGACTTTGTGAAGAAATCTGTTAGTTGTAGTTCTAAAGGAACATAACATAAAGTCAATCTTTTCTTCAATTATTTCTTTCAAATATACTGACAATCCATCTTAATATACTTGGTTTGTTCATAGAATGTATTATTTGAAGCAATATATAAGATGCTTTATTATCACAAAGCAATTCTGTATAGTCCTCCAGTGCAACCGCCATGTTTGCTAGAAGTTCAGTGATTTAAGATATCTCTGTTGTTGTGGTAGACATGACTCTATATTTTGGTGGGAGCTTGTTGAAATTGACTTACCACATGTATTGTGTGTGCTATGTCTGATCGCGTGATGCTAAGATACGTCAAGGATCCTATCATTTGATTGTAGGGAGTAGAATCCTCGAATTTTTTCATATATAGTTTTTAGTTTGGTTCCCCACCTCCGGCATGCTCACCTTCTTAAATCTTTTAAACCTGACCTGTTAACAATATCACTAGCAAATTTTATTTGTGGCATAAAGTAAGCTCTATTATTATAGGTTACTTCTATTCCTAAGAAGTAACTAAGTAATCCCAGATCTTTCATCTCAAATTCTTCATGCAAATCTCTTTTGATCTGTAATATCCTATTTTCATCACTTACGATAATGATATCATCTACATATAGAAGTAAAATCACAATACCTGCATCAGTTTTCCTTACAAACAAGATAGTGTCAGTATAACAAGAATGAAAATCTTATGCATGCATAAAATTTTCAAATCTATGAAACCAAGCCTTAGGGGTTTGTTTGAGTCTATATAAAGCCTTTTTTAGTTTAAGAACATAATTACTTGGATCATTGAATCCCAGAGGAGTCATATATATCTTCACTAAGACTACCATTCAAAAAGGCATTTTTAACATCCAATTGATATATGTCTAGTCTTTAATAGCATAAATAAATATCAATATACAAACAATAGTCTTACGAGCAACATAAGCAAAAGTTTTCTTGTAATAGTCTCATATTCTTGATAATACCCCTTAGCTATAAGTCTTGCTTTGTACCTTTCAATAGATACATCACTATCAGTTTTGACCTTATAGACCCATCTATAACCAATAATTTTCTTTTCTTTGGGTTTCAGAACAATGTCCAAAGTATTACTCCTTTCTAGAGTTTTTAATTTATCATTCATAGCTTTTCTCCATGCTAAGTTATTTTTGCGTGATTATAATGATTTGGTTCAAGGATACTCAATATGATTACTATATGGTTTCTATGTTGTGGTTGAAAAGAAGCTTTTCATCATTGATATAATTGATTAATATAGCTTTTCATCATTTATAGCTTACATCCAAAAACTTTTAACCGGTCATAACTAGGTTTATTTAGATATAACTTTTTAATGGGAGAACAATTTTCTAGTTTGGTTGATGATATCCTATTTATCAAATACACGAAAGTTAAAGCGGCTTCAACCCATAAGTATTTAGGAACTTTACTTGCTAACAAAGTTTTAGTAGTTTTAATAATATGTCTATGTTTTCTTTCGACTAAACAATTTTGTTATGGAGTTTTTGTATAAGATTTTTTATGTCAAATTTCATTTTCTTTAAGATAGTTTTTGAAATCATTTGTAAGATATTCACCTATGGAATAGGTTCTTAAGATTTTGATATTAGTTTCAAATTAAGTCTTGATCATATTGTGAAAGATCAAAAGTTTTTAAAAACTTTTCATTGTTTCAAAAAATATATCAAGTGCAGGGAATGAAATCATCTACAAAAATAATAGGTCACTTCTCCTTTTGAGGTTATGGGAGTGGGTCCCCAAACATCAGAGTGCACTAATTTAAAAGTCTTTTTTGTGATAAAGGTTCTTTCGCTAAATGATGCATGATGTGTTTTGCCAAGATACAATCTTTGCAAATAAAATAATTCTTTTCATTAGTCTTTATCTATGGATAATTGTTTATTTTGCTTACGCAAAGATGCCCAATCTTTTGTGCCAAAGCTCAAACTCATTCCAAGTAAAATCTTTCAAAATTTGACATAACTAAATTATTCATGGCGTAAATACCACCTTCTCTATGTCCTTGCCCAATCACCTTCTTCGACAAATGATTTTGCACCATACATCCATTTGATGAGAAGGTAATAATTTAACCATTATCACAAATTTGAGAAATCGAGAGAAAATAAGGTTTAATTTTGGTATAAAACATACTTAAGATAGTTTAAAAAAATTATTTTTTAGATTACCAATTTCTTTAACATCAAGCACAACAATCTAAAAACTATGACATAACTTGATTTTTTAAAGAGGTTGATAATGCTGACTCGAAGGTGTTTGCCTTTTCTTTGAATATTTTTTCAATGTAGGCCTTGATTCTCTATGGTAGCACTTTCTCCTTGTTGTCCATGACAACCTCCTTAACAAGAGAGGACAAGTGGTTTTGATATATCCACTCTCCTTGAAATAATGGCAAATCGTACTCTTTTTTGGTCAAGGCATAACGTTACCCTTGAATTGCTCGTTTGATGGTAGCACTTCCTCCTTGTTGTCCATGACAACCTCCTTAACAAGAGAGGACAAGTGGTTTTGATATGTCCACTCTCTTTGAAATAATGGCAAATCATACTCTTGTTTGGTCAAGGCAGAACATTACCCTTGAATTGCTCATTTCTTTCACTACTTTTGGCATGTGGAGGCTTATACAGTTTCTGATAATTTTTGGGTTTAGATGTAGCAAAAACCGTTTATTTGTTGTCTCTTTTGTTTCCCAATCTAGTCTTTTTCATAACTAAATCGGTAAGATCTTATAGCTTTTGGGTCTCGGTTTTCTACAACAATAACTAAGCCTTTTCCCATACTAGACGGGGTCGGATACGGTTTTCTATGTATCAAATTTGTTCATCTCGTAATCCCATATAAACAACAAGAAGTATTGGTTGTCAAGGTATTCTTGAAATTTATCCATACTTTAAAGTTTTACTAATTTGTCAAAACTTATAAGTTAGTTCTAAAGATCGAAAAACTCGTTGTGATAATCCCTAATGCTTATGGAATCTTGTTTGAGTATTATCATCTTCATCATCAAATTTATTTGAAAGACAAAATCATCTTGAGAATTAGTTTTCTTAAAGTATTCCGAAGTTTAAAAAGCATTAAATATGCTAATTCTACTACGAAGTTTTTCATCCATATTTTGGCTAATAATTCATGTGATTTTGACATTATACTTTTCCCATTTTTTGACTATTGCTTGAATTTCTCAAGAAATTCATCTCCATCAAGCCCTTCTTCTATCAATTTGGGCTCTTTGATCGTACCATCAATGTAGTTCCAATAGTATTTAGAGATAAAATATTTTTTATGGTACGTGTCCAACTTAGATAAGAGTTGAGAACCAACAAATAACGAAATGTCTCACTTTTTTTTTCTCAACAATAACAAGAAATGTGAAGAATACTTGATTTTCTCAACTTGGCCAAATAATGCCCAAATTTGACAATCTTTCTACAATTGGCACAATTCCTAATGCAACTCTAAATGAATCATTCCGGCTTTGATACCATGTGAAAATACCACAATCTCGCCAATGATGTCTACAAAGACATACAAATGATCTCACAAGATCTTCAACAATCCAAAACATGGTGCAAGACAAACTAAATAAATACAATAACAAACAAGTCAAGTGAGTACAAAAAACTCTAACTTATTCACTTTAGAGCTAGTAGTGTAGCCGTTGAGGGCTAACTGACCCTTGAGGGCCAGTCCAAGATAACCCATGCCATGAGTCTGCTGGGCCCTAATAGCCAACTCTATTATAAGTTAAGATTTCTGAATGTTGGGCGATTAATCATCAACATGTGCAAAGTTGTCTGTCGCAAAAATGAAGATGTTGAGATGGATGAGTGGTCACGTAAGGAAAGCCCGAATACGTAATGAGGTTATTAGAAATAAATTGGGAGTAACACCAATAGAAGATAAAATGAGGGAAAATCATTTAAGATGGTTTGAACATATAGAAAGACGACCTAAGGATGCTTCCGTAAGAATATATGAAAAACTAGATATTGAAAATGTTAAAAGAAGAAGAGGACGGCCATAAAAAAGTGTTGGAAAGAAACAATAAAGAATGATCTAATTTATATTGAGATAACCGCTAACATGACACGTGATAGGGCCCTATTAAAACAAAAAATCTATGTAGTTGACCTCATCTAGTATGGAAAAAGGTTTAGTTGTTGTTGTAGGTACTAGTTGGGCAATTAAATTAGCTGATGAAATCAGATCAGATCAGCGGTTGACATGATGTATTCTCATCTAGTTTCATGCTTATTTTCATGTAGTGCTTAGTTATTTAAAACTGTGAATATCCTCCTGTGTCATTATTAATCATTACCTTTGAGAACCTTGCAACAGGACACCAGAAATGTGCACGTTCTTTAGTCTAGATTGTTTAATGTTGTCGTCTTTCCCTTGTTAGTGGTTTCTTAGCTGTTTCTGCGCCATGTAGTTATTCTTAAATGTGCCCTTTTTAAGGTTAGGAAGCAGGTCAGGAATAGTTTGAATTACAACATTGGTATGGTTCTTCTAATGGGTAGATTATTACAATATATTTCGCAGATCTAGGTGCGTTAGGAAACTACAACGGGTCACCTTTTCTGCCATCTGAATCAGACATTCTCATTGATTCTCCTGAACATGATGGTAAGATAAACTACTGGAAGTGTTTTTGCTATTGTTCATTCATTTGTTAGCATGCAGCTTCAAAATTTTTGAACAATTTCGATAGTTCAAACTTCAAAGTGTTTCCAAACCGACATCTGGACTTAAGATTATCTGCGAAGTATGCTACTTTTTTGTCAATATTAAGCTTGATTATATTAGCAGAAATTATCTTGTCAATAGCATTTACTGCCACTTAATTGACTGCTCTCCTGAGCACCTAAGCACCATTGAGCTCTACATAAGCATACTTAGTAGCACGCCCAATAATAAAGTAAAAAATATGTATATAAAATTATCAATCACTTTTGAAAAATAAAATATGACATTTTAAGACCATATCTAAAACAAAAAAGTGGACCCTCTTTTCTCATGCACAGTTGTTCACGTTGTCGACTCAGAGAACTACCAAAAGCAGTAAACAGCAATTGGTTTTATTCCTCTTTCATGATAAAAGCTCTTATTATTGTAATATAATTCTTCTGTCCTTTTTCTTTCGATTGTACTTTCTTGTGTACGGGTGTAAGCCCTTACATGACTGTCTTGATGACCTGAAAATTTTCTCTTTCAGTTGAGGAATTCTTTGTGGATTCAGTCACTGGAGGATGTTCTCAATCTGATGAAGACATATCTTGAGTCTGAGCATTTGGCCCCTCCAGGTCTTCTGTTTTCAGTTATTAAAATAGTAGAAAGAGACATACATGTCTCTGAAATCGTCGAAATGCCTTTGATTCTTCGCATTAGCAGCTGAGCAGAACAGCATAGACGACAAATTTGTATGCTTTCCATCTCGAAAAAGTCTTTGAGAAACATACATTAACTTATTACAGTAAAATGTATGCGCTATAGCTATATACTTGTATGCTTGTGCAACTAGCTGGAACCTGCCTCGTTTTTCCATGCTTAAGATTTGGATTTGTTGCGGCCCGAATCTATCAGGTGATGTTACGCATCACATAAACTCTGATATTAGACATTTAACTGGTTTCTCAGGAAAATATTTAATGGGTATTTCCTGCAACAGAGAGGGTTCCCACATCATGGACGGGTGTGGGTAAAGAAGTTAGTCCCGCTACATTGTCGCCCGAATGTAGTGAAAAAATTTCAGAGAGGATCTCCGCATTTTGATTATGGACGGATGCGGGGGGTAAGGAAGCTAGTCCTAGATAATAAGATTCGTATTGGTTCTTGGAATATCGGAACATTATCGGGTAAGCTAATGGAGGTGGTAGATACTATGATTCGGAGAAAGATTCATATTCTATGTTTACAAGAGACAAAATGGGGAGAAAAAGCAAAGGAGATAGAGGATACAGGTTTTAAATTATGGTACTCAGGTAAAGAAAAGGCTCGAAACGGAGTTGGTATTATCATAAATAAAGATTTAAAGGAGAGTGTAGTAGACATACAACGATATGGTGATCGAATCATGACGTTGAAATTAGTGTTAGGAGCAGAGGTTTTGAATATAGTTTGTGCTTACGCACCCCAAGTAGGACTAGAAGATAGTATAAAGACAGTTTTTTGAGAAGAGTTAGATAAGGTGTTTCAAAAGATTCCACAAAGAGAGATGATTTGTTTAGGAGGAGATTTAAATGGACATGTCGGTAAAGAGGCATTAGGATATCAAGGGATTCATGGAAACTTTGGTTTTGGGGATATAAACGAGGAAGGTAGGGAGATTTTAAATTTTGCTATGTCATTTGATCTCTTTGTAGTCAATACAATCTTCAAAAAACGAGATGAACATTTAATTACTTATAAGAGTGGCTTATCACAAACACAAATTGATTACTTTATTTGTCGAAAAAAAGATAGAGCGTGTTGTAAAGATTGTAAGGTAATTCCAGGAGAAAGCTTAACCACCCAACATCGACTTTTAGTTATGGATTTACAAATAAAAAAGTGGACAAAGAAGAAAAGAGTGCATCGAGCTATTCGGACTAAATGGTGGAACCTCAAAAGCGAGAAAGAAGATATATTTAAACAGAAAGTCCTTCAAGGAGATGTTTGGAATTATGTTGGCACACCCTGTAATATGTGGAACAATATGGCTATACATATTAGAAAAGAGGCGAAAGATGTGTTAGGGGTATCTAAGGGAGGTGTACCGGCACAAAAAGAAGCTTGGTGGTGGAGTGAAGTAGTACAAAATAAAATCAAGGCAAAGAGGGCATGTTACAAATTACATTATGCTAAGAAAACTAGTGAAACTTTATAAGCTTATAAGAAAGCAAAGAAGGAAGCGAAAAACGTCGTTAGTGAAGCAAAAGCTAAGATTTGGGATGACTTATATAAAAAACTCAACTCAAAAGAGGGTGAAAGAGATATTTTTAGGATAGCTAGGGCTAGAGATAAGAAAACTAAAGATCTTAATTATGTTAGATGCATAAAAGACGAGGAGGAAAAAATTCTAGTGGCAAATGATTATATAAGAAATAGATGGAAAAACTATTTTTATAATCTTTTTAATGAAAATAAAGATGTTAGTATTAGTTTAGGAGATTTAGCCAAGTCAAAAAAGTATATAAACCACAATTTCTACCGACGTATTCAAAAGAATGAAGTCAAAGAGGCTCTTAAACATATGAAGAGTGGTAAATCGGTAGGACCACATAATATTCCTATAGAAGTTTGGAAAATACTAGGAGAAATAGGAATCACTTGGCTCACAAGGCTATTTAATGAAATATGGAAAAACCAAAAGATGCCCGAGGAATGGAGAACAAGTACACTTATACCCATATATAAGAACAAGGGAGACATTTAAAATTGTGCGAATTATCGAGGTATCAAATTAATGAGTCATACTATGAAATTATGGGAAAGAATTATCGAACGTAGGTTAAGACAAGTATCAAGTACAACACATAACCAATTTGGATTTATGCCAAGCAGATCTACTATTGAAGCGATTCACCTTTTGAGACGTCTTATGGAACATTTTAGAGCAAAAAAGAAAGACCTTCACATGATATTTATTGATCTAGAAAAAGCTTATGATAGGGTACCGAGGGAGGTTCTTTGGAGAACTTTGGAAAAAAGAGGTATCCCATTGACATATATTAACCTTATAAGAGACATGTATGATGGTGCAAAAACATGTGTGAGGACTCATGAAGGAACGACAGACTTCTTTGAAGTTAATATTGGGTTACATCAAGGATCAACTTTAAGTCCATTCTTATTTATAATGGTGATGGATGAGTTAACAAAACATATTCAAGATGAAGTACCTTGGCGTATGTTATTTGCAGATGACATTGTATTAGTGGAGGAGTCTAAGGAAAAAGTTAATAGAAAATTAGAACTATGGAGAGAAACATTAGAAAGCAAAGGCCTCCGACTTAGTAGAACAAAGACAGAATATATGGAATGTAAGTTTGATCATTTGGCTACTTCAGAGGACATAGAAATTAAAATTGGCACACATTGCATTCCCTAAAAGGAAAGTTTTAAATACCTAGGGTCAATTTTTCAAAGTGATGGAAGAATTGATGGAGATGTTACACATAGAATTAATGCTGGTTGGTTAAAATGGAGAAGAGCATCAGGTATTCTTTGTGATAAGAAGATACCATTAAAATTAAAAGGTAAATATTATAGAGCAGCAATTAGGCCTGCCATATTTTATGGTTCTGAGTGTTGGGCAGTTAATCATCAACATGTACAAAAGATGCCTGTGACAGAAATGAAGATGTTGAGATGGATGAGTGGTCATACAAGAAAAGACCGTATACATAATGAGGTTATTAGAAACAAATTAGGAGTGGCACCGATAGAGGATAAAATGAGAGAACATCGTTTAAGATGGTTTGGACATATAGAACGAAGATCAGAAGAAGAACCTATAAGAAGGGTAGGAAAACTAAATTTGGAAAGTATTAAAAGAGGTAGAGGACGACCACAAAAGTGTTGGAAAGAAACAATAAAGAATGATCTAGCTTATTGAGAGTTAACTGCTAACATGACACATGATAGGGATCTGTGGCCGTCTAGTATGGGAAAAGGCTTAGTTGTTGTTGTTCCGGCAAGAGAGAGAGAGAGAGAGAGAGAGAGAGACTTTTTGAATCTCAATTTGCAAATTTATTGTGATAAAGAACATTGGATCTGGAATGATCCCGACTGCAAATCTAATGCGGGAATTGGAGATCATGTCAAGCAGGCTTCACTCTAACATTCGCCATTTTTAGAAGCTTCCCTATTAAACTTGTGGGTCGACGCCCTAACCGAGTGAGATATTGTTCTTTCTGCTGTGATATGTAAATGAGTTGTTAGACTTGGTTGATGGAAGAAAGATATTTAAAACGTAATTTTGTGGAAATACTACTTGGATGTGGGGTCATCTGGAGACTCGCAGATCTCTTAGTTCTCTAACTTGAGAATTTCCAAATATTATGCTCAAGTCGAACAACTGAGTGTGTTCTCGCCTGTGTCCATCCATATGTTGCTATGTGTCTAAGAGAGACAACCTTCATCGAGGATTAAGTAGATGGAAATCTTTTATGTATATATACATATACGTCTATATATATATATATATATATATATATATATATATATATATATATAGAGAGAGAGAGAGAGAGAGAGAGAGAGAGAAATTAGTATATGACCACTCATATATGCTCAAATCTACTTAAAGATCTTCACTTTCCATTGACTTGATTAACCATTGAATATTTGAATTTAAAAAATAAGAAGTATTGTTATATTTTTTGTACCCACATTTAATGTATTACTCATATGTATTAAATGTTTTATGAATTCAAACTTTACAATCAATCTTGTCAATCTAATGGTGGAGATCTTTTAAGTGTATTTAAAGATAGATGAATGTACACATGAATTATATTCTTTCTCTCTCTCTCTCTCTATATATATATATATATATATTTATTTATGTGTGTGATATTTAAACTCGACTCATATAAGGGTGATAAAGGAGAAGGGTTATGTTAGGCCTTTCGACAATCAAGGTAAAACTTTATGAGACTTATTTACTATAGATTCTACCGATAGGACTCGGTAGAAACAAAGAATCCATGTAGCTGACCCTGGGAAAATGCCTAGTGGTTGTTGTGTGTGATATTTGTTCCAAAGATGAACAACGCTACTGTTGAAAAGAAGGGAAGAAATGGATGCAGGTGCCCTTGCCGGGTTCCTTTGCCCGACTATTTGTCATTGTTTGAAGATAGAAAAAACAACGATGAAGAAAATCCTTTGGCGGGCCTTCAAACGGTAAAGGCTCAAACAGAATTTCAAGCATACCTTGAATCCATGGATGCTGATACGTAGGCATTAAGTCTTAATTCCTCTTTGAGAAAGCGTTGATCTAACAAAGTCGAACAGTTGGTGGTGGAAAATAGAAGACGGAGAATGATGAGATGATCATCGAATCAAAGGGAACAGTTAGTGTTCAAACGTTGAAATTTCAGGGGGTTTATTCAATGGAGGACGAGAACAATTTCCTTACCTTTCAATAATAATTTATGAAAAAGAATTGAGGATCTTGAATGATATTGATGATCTCTTGAAGTTCCAGCAAGGTCATGACGACAAGTTTAATGAGTGATAAGTTGATGAAAAGTTGAGAAAGTTCAAAAATAAGTATGGGGAAAAAGTGAAGAATTAAAAGCCTTTTGCAACAATCATGAATACATATTGTTGTCTCTCCTTCGATTCTCGGTGCCAACATTAAATGGTTTTTAAAGAGATCAAGAGAGATAAGACTTGTCTCGTTTCAAGTAAACTGAAACTAACGGTTTCAAACTACTTGTTCCTGGTTACCTGAAATCTGAACTTTGGGGTAGTTGAGTTCTGGTTTTGAAACCGCGAATTTCATGAGCAGTTTCGTTCAATTTGAGAACCATTTTGAAACCATTTATTTATTTTTAAATGAAAGGAGACGGTTGTTGTTGTTGTTGAAATGAGACCGTTGTTCTTTTGAAAATCGAACTCTCCACCTACCTCAATGGTAAAAAAATATAACCTTGAGCAGTTTGGAATCGTCAGTTTCAATTCTTCCAAAAACCAAGAATTACAATTGAACTAGAGGATCCCCGATTCTCGGATCAGTTCGGCTAATTCTTGTTACCAGTAGTTCCATAACTAATTCGGCTCCCCTCTTTTTCTCTCTATTAAATAGAAATCCTTTTAAGATTACAAGTTGAATAAGTGCTTATATAGTCGACTGGTCAATATGAAAAAGACTAAAATACCTTTAGTAATAAGGATAATTATAATAATACTTAAAACATCAAAAATACTAAAACAACACTAAACAACATATTCTTCAACATAAATTATATTTCATTAATGACACTTATATAATAAATATCTTTGTAATGTTGGTTTGAAAGAGAAACCCTACCAATTGTCGATAGAGACACATTGTGAGAAGAGAGAATAAATGAAAGAGAAGGGTGGCGGCCCCATAGGGGAGACTGCACACCAGATTCCCATCTTGACTCTATGTTTTGATATTTTGATCTCTTAGTTACATAAATTTTCGCACAGATAGATTCAGTTTGAGGTTGAGTATGACCCTTAATGATTTTTTTACTCAATTTCACCCATGTTCAAAATTTTCAAGAATTTTATTGGGTATTGTCTGATATGTGTACCACTCACGAACAAAATTTCAAGATATTTCGCTTAAAGATGATGGTTAGAAAATTCAAATTTTACATGATCTATGCAGTATGCTGAAATCTACATAATTTTTTTTATAGAAAATAATGATGCATCCCCTTAGAACTTAAAGATATACCAAACCCATTCAAAACCTATGATGTCTACAGAAAAGTATGGAAGAAGAAAACTCTTTGAAGGAGGGCAGATGGGAATAAAAAATCGTGGTAGCCAAAAAGTTAATTTCGTTTTAGATATTTGGGTTCATTGGTGCTTCGTGTTTAGGTGCTAAGTCAGCTCGAAGATCGAACTCGAAACATCTCACATGAGATTTTCCTTTTGGGATGTCCATAAGGTGGGGTTAGGCAGACCACACAACTAAATAAAAAAATGGTATAATACATACTACCTACGTTTAAGGCAACCACTCCTACCAACAAATTTCAACTCCTACAGTTCTTGCTGAGAGACTTTGTATATATTTGTACTTTTTTTTTCGAACGGTCAAGTAAAGTTAGAGAGACTTTCATTAAAATATAATAGAAGAGTCAAGTTCGAATCAAAAGATTGATTCTTGCAAGATTTTTTCGTACTCACCTTAATGAATTTCGTCAAGTATATATATATATAAATTAGTACATGCACATATGATTATATACTTAAAAACACTCAAAGGTCTAAATTGT